>CM070522.1:13646260-14846260 GCA_036346375.1 Guadua angustifolia
TATTTGATTTTTCAGTCTGGTTGTGAGGTTTGAATAGTAAGTATGAATCATAGTTTTATTTTTTTCTTTGATCAACTCTATCTATTTCATTGTTCCAGATTGATAGGATCAATTCTAATCACACCAAGTATAAATGCATAATAATGATAGGGATGAATAGTACCATACATTTTCATTTTCAAGAAATTACCATTGATCACATTAACCATCATGTCTACGGTTCATCATGAGCAGTAAAGCTTGCTACATGTGTGCTTATTTCTTGTGGGCCCCCAGATCAGCTATCCGGAATCCCCTATGTATTTCTGTACTAGTCCCAGATCAACGCTAGTACACACAGTTCACAATGATGCATCATAACCGAACAGAACAAAACATTAAGATAAATATAAAGTACCAGCCGAAAGGCCATTTATTACAATATGAGGTCACATGACATTAAAAGTTTACAGCAGCGGAAACAGTAAACAAAAGTAAAGCCAAGTAAATGCCACGGGCAGACAACTGGGAAACGCGCGCCTAGTTCTCTTGACGGTTCTTATCAAGCTCCTCAGAGTAGTACTTACCATCTTCTACAGCATCTTGATAATTCTTTGATGAACAAGTGGAGTGTAGCATATGAGTACAAAAGTACTCAGCAAGTCTGGGAAATATGCATAATGCAGGGCTATCCAAAAGCTGGCTTAATATGGTTCTTTTGCACAAAGCCAAATTTTAACAAACATTACTTAGTATTAATTTTCATAAAGCAGTTTTAGCAATTATTTGTAACGATTGAAGTAATTATAACTCTAGTGAAGGTTCTATCCACCAATCACTAGTATACAGGCTCTATCCACCAATTCTCAAAAAGATCAGGTTCAATCCATCCACATGGCTCTATCCGCCATGGCACACAAAAACAGGTTCAATCCACCTATCTGGCTCTAGCCACCAGAAGCACATCTGAGAGTTCTAACCACTCCCGAATCCCAAAACTTCAGTTTTAAAACAAAAGCATAGTCTACCAATATGAAAGCATTCTTCGCTTGCCCTTGACCGTAGGCACGGCTATTCGAATAGTTTTACACTCTGCAGAGGTGTACAGCTTTATCCACAAGACACGATCTTCCCTTAATGCTAAGCTATTAACACACTTCCTTTGGTGTGCCGGTAGAGAGATCATGACAAGGCCTTTACAATGTATCAATCTAACCCGACTCCACCCGCTGAGGTTTCACCGCTGTTAGGGTTCTATCCACCCTGTACAGAAGCCCCCTCTTGCGCCGTGTGGGGAAAACAACTTGCCTCCATCTGGCTCCCACATTCCACCATCAACTTGCCTCCATCTTGCGCCGTGTGAGTCTAAGTTAGATTTCTACAAATTATTAAGCCAGGTCATACCCATTTAGACATGTGGTTGTACGGTTATGCTTAGAATGGACAATCACAAAAGTCGGTCCTTAATTGACTTGGGGCAGTACTTGCATAACTAACAACTAGTGCTCCATCCGCACCCGCCCGACATTCCATTCCGCGCATGTAACACCCCGACGCCAAACGCGCCACGGATGCTACCAAACCACTAAACTCTTAAAACCGGCTTAAAAATTAAGCCACCGAAATTTAATTTACAAAATTTCGGCATGACCTCTCTAGAAAGTAGGACATCCACTCAGCAGACAGAAAACATTTGCAGTTATAAGGTATCATTCTAGCAGGTCCTTAGTTAATCAATTACACATCCAATAGAAAATAATAAACTCCACCACGACGAACAACACATTACAACCGCATTAGTTACATCCAGACTTAACGAATCAGTTAAATAGATTGTTGGAGACCGAAGTCGTGCACGTGTTACTACTCTCAACCCGACGAGCCAGCTTCAAGGTACCTAAAACAAGAAACAAACAAGCGTGAGTCTAAGACTCAACTAAGTGCAACAAATATAAAAGTAATCAATACCCCTATTTGCCCTCAGCAAATAAATGAAGCAGTTTGTTTTTATATAAGTCCAAGTCGCAAGAACACAATTACTTGATAATTTGACATAACCAATACTTAATTGAAAACATTAAGTAAAATAAACTGTAAACCAGCGACAAACCCTACAACTACCTCATAACTCAGATAAACCTCAAACCCCAGGAAACAGCTATACTATCTTTCATACCTCAAACGACAGCTTCTGATGAGTCCACGACTCAATCCCTAACCTGTACTTGCCCTCAGCTCATGAACAGCAATTATCATATACTAAGCAATGCAATGCAATGCAATCATGCTTTCATGCTCAAATGCAACCTTTTCGCCTATACCAGTATAGCTGGGTGCACACCCGTCGGTGTGCACCCTCTCATTCCCAACCATCCCGTGGCGGGGCCTACTCTTACTGGCATTTGTGGCTAGCCTTAGGCAGTGCTAGCCATGCCCTCTGTACAGAAAATAATCACAGACAATAGTGTACAGATACAAGAATTATTCTAGCCGCGCCGTAAGTGTACAGATAGTGTACAGATACTTGTGTAGAGCAGACTTTTGAAATAAAAAGACCTACAATATGGGTAGGTAAAGACCAAAGACCAAATAAACTAGTGCTAAATCAAGGTTAACTATGGCATCTTAAGATGAAATGAAAGCAATTCATGGCTAAAGCACTTAAGGATGTGTCACTAAGATTTTGTTGTGGAGGTGTGGTGGGCCAGCCAGGCTCAATGAAAATAACAGATGTCTCAATTAACCGATCCCTTACGAATCGCTGAAAATAAGTTGAGATAGCCAACCTTTTCGGTGGAAGATCAATTCTGTGTTTCCTCTTGAAAGAATGATACCATCGCCTCTTTAAGTATTTCATCAAAATGATTCAAGCCTGCAGAGAAATAAGGAACGAATAGGTCGAAAAACAAATTGAAAATTGCTCGAAATGTTAAAAGGGTATCTTGAAATACCTCTACATTCTCAATTTTGGCAAAAATCTGGGTTTGACTGAGATCACCCAACCGAGAGGAACTCCCCGTGTGTGCAGAAAAATACTAGCATCATTGACAACTTTCTTCCCAAGTACAAAATGCAAACAAACAGTGGTACTATATTCAATATAGCAATGCAATATTTGTAGCAAAACACCCAAAAAGGAAGTTTGAAGAAACTCAAAATGCATCCATAATGTAATTAGTTACTTGCCTGCAGAACATCTTCTGCGTGTCTTGTATAAGACAAAGAGAGGAAGTCAATCTTGTTTGGAGCACCCCATTTTCTGATAACCTGAAAATAGCACATGCTCAAAATTCTTAAGATAAGTTAGAGCAAGGGCTCCAATTTAGCAAAAAAAACTCTGGTTTTTTACTTGTAACACTGTTACAAAGTGAAGTTCTAGCAGATAGAGGGAAAGACATCAAAACAACAATCACACAAGGAGATATAAATCACTAGTCTGGGAGGAATTCCTTACATCCATGTCCTCATCGAGACAAGTGTGGGCAAGTCAATATGAATCGGGAGCAATGCAATGTGAAAAGTGACCCGCCAGTAGTAGCTGTGTTCTTGATGACACAAACCACATCATCTCCTTTAATTTCGAAACCTAGATGAGAGTTTTGGTATCGTAAAATGCGGACAACAAGCGAGTCCTACTAAGAGCCATACAAAATATCAAACATGCGAATGTTTAAGTGCATCATGCCAAAGACTTTTACCTCCAACCAAACTAAAGTAGTCTCCTTTGCTGTGAGCAGATATTGCCCAACAAATATTGTAGCACCTGGTTTTCACACTGCAAAGAACAAAGGAGAGTTTGTCATAATGACAAAACAAAAAAATTCTATAGAAGGTAGACACGGAGCGATCTACTTGCATTGCTATGCACAAGTAAATACTGACATAATAATACACATAAATTACACTAAACTAAGTTACCTTGGCAAGTCCAGAGAAGATGGGTAGTAAGTTGGAGGCGACTTCTTGCCTCGATCGTGGGTCGATGTAACAAAACCATTCTCTTCAAGGAGATTGCAGCTTCACTCTTGTTCACCATAGCCTTTCTAGTTTCAAGGGGGGCTAGAAATCTTAAATCTTAAAGTTAAAAGCTGAAGCATCTTAATCGATTAATAAACATCACAGGGGAAAAATCCAACCAAGTAACCAAGTAATTTTTTCACTTGGTTAGTTTATCAAGCTATTACAAACACATGAAATAACTTCATATGAAAAAATAACCATGTAAGGCAAACACATGAAATATTTAGAAGTGTCACTCGCATGTGTGTGTGTTCCTGAAGAAGACAAAAGTACATGCTACACTAGCACAACCACTGACAAAAGAAGTGGCATTGACAAAAGAAGGGGTTCCCATTTCAAAAGAACAAAGAGTTATTTACACTTTGTAATGAAAAAAAATTGAAGTAACAAAAGCCTAAACTAGTTTCCTAAACTAGAAGCCTACAGGTCTTCGGAGGTTGGAGACACGTGATGTGAGACATGAGTATGGAGGAGTGGATCGTTGTTGTCTTCATCATAAAACTCGCCTTTTTTGTTGATTACTTCCTTCATGATGAAGTAGGCGAGCTGGCCCTGAATGGCTTGGATTTCATAACGGCGCTTCTCTAGTAGACAACTTGAGGTATTTGTAAGTATGAAAAACAAAATTAAGAGAGTATATAGAAATTGAGAGGCGCGAATCGATGTGTCATGTCAGCATGACTGACCTCCACGTCATTGTCTTTTATTGTGCAACCTAAGATTTCGCGCACGTACTGGCACACGAAGTACCCACATAAATTTGTTCCTTGCGGCTGCTTGTGACACTGCAAAAATCGAATGAACTAAGATGTCGTCGAAGGAGCTATTTACTATGAAATACGATATAAGAATATTCCTTGCGTGCGTACCGGAAAGTTAGTACGGATTGTAAGGGATTTTTTGTATGGGCGGTGTCTCGTGCTCTTCTGATAATATCTTTTGAACGCCTCATTTATTAAACGTGTCATCACTTCAAAGTCTTCTTTAGGTTTATCCAGTGGATCCATGATCAACATCTTGCTCTTCTCTGGATGAATTACAACGAGAATCCAATGGAAGCTGGATGCCATAGCCATTAGTCCTTACATCAGAGTAAATAACGAAATCAATGAGTAATTTAACTAGCTACTGAGGAACTTACTTAAAATGGTATGGTACAAGTATAAACTCCTTGTCTTGTAGTTTAAGCAAAGCTTTATATATGTACTCCTCGACCTCCTTTGGTACTCTCATGATTTCGGTTTGGCAAACCGTTCCCGGGTCGAGGAATCCCACTGGCCCCTTGGTTCTTCGTAGTTCAATCATCTCGTATCTATATAACGAAATAGTTAGACCTGACATTTATCGGTATTACGTGAATGTAGACCAAGATTGATATATTAGACACTTACGATTGTCCGAAGATCTCAAAAAACATATGTCGAGGTCGTCGTGATAGAACAAGTTGTGCAAGTTATCGAATTCTATTAAGAAGTAGCCATCACCCTCATGGTGAAAATGTTCCTCACGGAAAATTGCAGTGATCACCTTCGGGAGTACGTCTTGGTTGGATCGATCCATGTACCATGCATGTAATCGCTGCATCATGGGTGTTAGACTGTTTAACTTCGAATCGGTGACTAAGGGCTTCCCTACTTCGAATTTCAATCTTGGTTGATTATCTTGGTCATCAGATTTCGCCTTGCCCTTACTTTTTTCTCGCATGACATCATACTCGGTTCTGGCTTCGCCTGATCTGGCTGATACGGCTTGTCTAATGTACCATTTTTTGGGATCAGGGGTTGTAGGTTTGTCCTTTGAAGTACCAGGTGTTATAGGTTTCTGCTTTGGAGTACTAACAGTGACCATCTTTATGGGGTCCTCAATGGATTTCTTTTGTACCTCATCTTGCTTCTTCACCGTTTCACTCTCATGTGCTGATGACGGATGCGCGGATTGTACTGCAGGAGAGGCTGGCACTGCATGGTCCAAGAAGATGTCACGCTTGCGCCACTGGATGAATGAGTGGACGTCACTTTATAGAGTTGTTATCTCGTCATTGACGGGTTTTTCTAGCCCGATCTCAGCAAATTGTTCAAGTATCGTGTCCACCTGGACCTTTGCATAACCTGGCGCTATCGGGATATTGTGCAGGACACCCCTTCTTAGCACGGATAAACTACCCCTGTAGCAGCCTGTAGAAATATGTTCATCACGGGCACGTTGAGCTGACAGGGTGTGGGGTCCTGTATGTCGTCCACAGGATAATGGTTGTTGTCCGCTTCTGGCAATGGTGTGGACGCGCAACTGCTGCGACGACCTATAGGGCTGGAGAGAACATTGTGGGCCTGCGCCTGGCTCAAGGCTTGTTGTACTTGTCGTTCAACTTTTTCTTCAATGGTGCCTTGTAATTCTCGCAGAAACCTTTCCTTCATCCTTTCCATTTCTGCTCGGCCCGCTCTTCTTTAGCTCTCTTCCGACTCCTATAAGAGTCTCCGTGCTCGAGAATCCCATCTTCCATGGAACCTTGACCCCGACGCCCGTGTAAATGTGGGTGCTCTTTGTTTCCTAGGGCCGCTGTTAGCTCGTCTTTCTCCCTGTTTGGGTGGAAAGATCCTTCGGTGGACTGGGCGTAAAACTGCTGAACTCTTTGCGTCATTGCTTCGTCTTCACTTCGCTCTTGAATGATAAACTCCCGAGAGACAAGAGATCGCCTCGCTAGCACGTAGTGCTTCACTCGTCCGTAGTCCGATCAAGGGACTTGTGCCAGTCTGTTGGAGCGCTTCTAATTCCTGCCTCTCCCATTGAACAATTTTACCCGCGTACCCACTCATGCCAAGTCTGTGGGGGTGAGTATTCCTTCTTGCGATGCTAATGTGGTCCTCATTGGACTTCCTTGCTGCTTCAGATTGCTTCATTGCCACAAACTCATCCCAGTATGGCGCTAATCTTGGGTAGTCTCCGATGGCTGACCGGTTTTGCTTTACATAATTTACGTTCAGCCTCGCCTTGAAGTTTCTCCACGCTGCATCCATGGTCATCAATGCATAATGATGCACGAGTTCTTTGGCTCCTTTGGGGAATTTGAAGGTCTCTTTGAGCTCTGTCCACAGATCCTCTTTGGTGGCTCAGGGCACTTTATGCCAATCCGAATAGGTGATTGGCACTTTATCCCTTACGATGTACCCGCATGTTGACCTATATTTTGCTGCTGATTTTCTCGGTGCAACAGGGGCCCCAGTATCTGAGACCACCGAGATGGTGTACCGGCCTTCAGGCTTCTTAGTTTTCCCTTGTCCTCGGCGTCTTGCAACGGGAGCATCATTTGCAACAGCGGTGGAGGCCTCGGCACCTTCGGTGGTTGGGTGGAGGGTAAGGTACCTGCTCGGGCTCTCCTCCATTATAGGGTCGGTTTCGGGCTCCATTAGAACTAGTCAATAGAAAGGGAGATATTTCAAAGAGGGAAAGAAAATCAATCAATTTGACAATCTATAATAGGACTAAGATAGAAGATGTACTAACTGAGAACTATATTAGATGCTTAAAGTGCCTATCCATGGCTCATTTCGAGTCACAAATGGAGGTTTGGAAATTATGTCCTCAAACTCCCCAATGGAGGAAAACTATTATTGAAAAGCACAAATGGATTGTTGGGCCATCTAATCAAGTTTGTTCCAATGGATCTAACAGAATTGCAGGAAGCTGGTAGGACCTCGATTATTGAGGTCAGTACTACAACATCTTTCGCTAGCACCTATCCTTCACCTTCTGCAAACTGATATGAACTAGGGCAGAATGGTGGTGGCTGGGAATTGAAAGGATAAGGAACTGACGAACGCCCTCTCGCCTCCAGAGCTTAACCTCTGGACGCTGGAGGCTCTGCTCGCAGGTATACTCTGGAAATCAACTTCTTTATTGCCTTCTCAAGACTTGCGGCACCCTTTATATACTAGGGCAATTATTCTCTGATTACAAATTAATTAAAGAGATATTATCTATAACCAACTACTTCTGGTTATCCATCCAACCGACTACTTCTAGACTACCACACAAACCCTAAACTGCCACGCCGCTTGCACTGGACGTGGTTGCAGCGTCCTGAACCCTTTTGCGGCGGCGCTCATATACTTTGCCCACAAATGCGTCCACAACACAAACAATCCTAAATTGATACTTTCAAAGTTAAGTTTGACACAATCCACTTTGCCAGCTGTACAAATATATACAAACAATAGCCAGTTCATGATTTTTTTTAAGAAAGGGAGATACTTCAGAGAGGAAAAGAGAACATATGGATATGGATGCATGCATGCATGCCCATTCATTTATATAGTTGAGATTTTAATTTCTTTTCTTGCTCTTGATAAAGTGGTGACAGTAATATGAATATTCTCCTTATCCATTGGAGTAATGAATCTTACAGTACCATTGGTTATCCTACCATGAACCATCGATCAAAAGAAATCATGCAACCATATGTTATTGGTGTTAATCATTTATATGTTGTTCTCAGATGTCGGGATGCCTTTGAAGGCCGTCCTCGCCACAAGGGCAAGATATAGACTAGTTTGTGACAACCTTACCTCAAATTAATACATGGCAGTCTAGAAAATCAATCAATTTGACAATCTATAATTGTGCTGAAAGCATATATGATAACTGCAAGAGTAATAGCTTACTGAACAGTGAATCTAGCCAAGTATTCCAGCATGTAAGAATTTAACTTTGTTGTCACAAACTATCTATCTCAACCCTAAATCATCATAGAATAGCCAATCCCACATGCAAGGTCCCCACGCCAACAAAATGACTGGCCCCTTTGCAGTATTACATGCAAGGTCCCCAAGCCGCAGATGGACTGGCCCCTTTGCAAGTCTCCGAAAATGAGCAATCACAGAAATATGTGAATACTTACAGAGTATTGCTCTACGAATCATGTCTACAAAACCAGATTGGTTGATGATTTGTGCTCTCAGACTAAGGTTTGAATGAAGATAAGAATCTTCGCCACAATCACAAATGGGCTAACAAATTATTCAATAGATTAGGCCTTGAATTCTTACCACCTTAAAATGCACAATAAAAGAATTGTATTGTCAATATATATACACAGTTCAGATCATAAACAGTGCTAGACTTACTAACCGAAACAGTGCAAGACTTGTAGATCAGCAACTAAATCAATTTCGATGTCTGTGAAATGAAGATAAATCTATTCGTATATCTACGCACAAATACACTCAATCACAACAGATGCATCTAGGCATACAAAATACCAGCATTCATAATCACATTGCATAAAAGGTAAATCCTTGGGACCTTACACATCTTAATCACAAAATCATACATAATACAAATGTTCATATAATCCGTTTCGGCCATAAACTCAACAATCACAGTAAGCACACCCTAATTCATCATCGAGCAAGAACAAAGTGTTGAACCGAATATACTCAAGTCTACAATTCTTGTAAGCATTCAAATCTACAATTCAAGGCCTAACCATAGAAGAAAATGTTCTAATCATACATAAACCCTAGTTCATCATCGAGCAAGAACAAAGCGCAGAACCGAAGATACTCAAGTCTACAATTCTTGTAAGCATTCAAGTCTACAATTCAAGGCCTAACCACAGAAGAAAATGTTCTGATCATACATAAACCCTAGATCATCATCGAGCAGCACCAATCCCTCAGCTAGCAAGAACAAAGCGCAGAACCGAAGATACTCACAATCGCGGTGGAGGAGTGGCGGCGACGTTGGACGAGCTCGGCGTTGGAGTGGCGGCGTTGGACGAGCAGCGGCGTCTTGGAGTGGCGATGGCGGCTTGGAGTGGCGGCGGCGTGAGAGTCCTCCCCCACAGACCACGTTGGCACAGCTTGGAGTGGCGGACGCTGCGGCGGCGCGGTGCGGGAGAGCAGGAGGTGAGTGAGCGGGATGAGACGAATTTTTGGAAGTGCAGACGGCGGGTTTAGGTTTAGGTCTTGGGATATATATTGGGGGGAAATATCTGTGGCGGTTAATAATAAAAACCGTCACAGATAATGGTTATCTGTGACGGTTTTTATTATTAACCGCCACAGATAATGGTTATCTGTGACGGTTTTTATTATTAATCGCCACAGATATTGCCCCCCAATATATATCCCAAGACCAAGACCAATGTAAGGGTGCGTATCAATGAACTTGCATGTAAAACGATAAAATAAAAACAAGAACAACAATTAGTGCCAACCAACCTATTTCACACAAGTTGTATCACTCTTCCATATTTTATTGTTTAGATACTCAATTCTTATCCTGTCACGTTCATCTATTGGTCTGCCCATGAACCAAACGCATCGTAAGTGTTATCAGTGGCCTACAAAAGGATGGCTACGCATCAAACCGAACTACAAATACAGATGACTACACATCAGACAGACCGAGCTACAAATACGATGCACAAGTGTTTTTTAATTTTAAAAGGAATTATATGTGATTATTAAAATTTTATATTTTCACAATAGTTTCATACTGTTTTTGGGAAGATATGATACAATTTTAGCGGGACAAATATATCACATTCACAGTCAAAAGGAGTCATATCATATTTCACTTCGTTACCTTATTTTTCACATATACAAGGACAAATATTGCCATTACTCATAACTACTTATTTTCTTTTACAATTTGGCCTTCGTTGTGATCATCACGATGATAGCTAACTTCTTAAGTGGCTTCTTCCTCGAGGCTGATGATGCCATCTACGAAAGGAGGCAACTCATCAAACTAGTTGTACTCTTCCTCATCCACGACATTTTCAACTCCGACGATCCTTCTTTTTCCTTGAAGAACTACATGGCGCTTCTTATCTACAGGGTCGATCACATAGAAGACTTGTGCTACTTGCTTCACAAGTACGAATGGTTCGTCTCTGTATCCTACATGTGCGATGTCAACAGTAGTGAAGCCGTACTTGTCAACTTTGACACACTTTGGGAGTTGGACCCAACGACACCGAAACACCGGGATCTTGAAAATGCAGTAGTCGAGCTCCCAAATCTCCTCTATGAACCCGTAGTAGTTGCTCTTCGTACTGCCTGTGTTGTCGTAGGCATCTATACGGACACCACTGTTTTGGTAAGTGCTCTTGCTATCCTGAGCTCTCGTGTAAAATGTATATCCATTGATGTCATATCCTTGCCATGTCGTGATTGTACCTGAAGGCCCTTTTGCCAACCACCTCAATGTAACACTCGTTTCTTCACCAGACATGTGCTCTCTGAACCAATGACTGAACAAACGATTGTGCTCTTTTGTTATCCAAAGCTCTGACTGTCCTCAGTTTTCCCTCCTTAGCTTACCCTTGTGTATGTCCATATACGGGTACACATCAATCGATCAAGGTAATATTGTGAAATGGGCTTGTTTGAACAAAATATTATCGTAAGAATTTGTAGATTTCTTTCCTATTACACCTTTCCCACCTAGCCTACCCTCATGGTGAGATACAGGCACTCCTACCGGTTCGACCTCCTCCATGTAATTGACATAGAACTCAATAACCTCCTCAGTTGCATAACCTTCTACAATGGAGCCTTCCGGCCGAGATCGATTACGTACATATTTCTTCAGAACACCCATATACCTTTCAAATGGATACATCTGATGCAGGAGTACAGTAACCGGACGGAACTTTCACACCATGCAAGCACTTGCAGAGTTCTGTTTTCTCTTTCTTGCTCAAAGTGTAGCAAGCTGGGGGAAGGTAAAGCCGGCTTTTCCCAGTGTCTTGAGGATGTAGCTCAGCTCTGATTTTCATGTCTTCCAGATCCCTTCGTGCCTTCAGTCCATCCTTTATTTTGCTAGGAATATTCAATAAACGACCAACCACGCTGTCACATACATTCTTCTCTACATGCATGACGTCGATGCAGTGTCGAACTTCCAAGTCCTTCCAGTAGGGCAAGTCCCAAAAGATGGATCTCTTCTTCCACGTGATCTTCTCAGTATGTGACCGCGATGTATTACCAGTACTCCCCTTTCCAAGTATAACATTAAGATCCCTAACCATATCATACACCTCTTCCCCATGAAGACGCCTTGGAGCTAAACCGTCCTCCTTTGTCCCGTCGAATTGTTTCTTCATATTGCGGTACGGATGACTCCTGCGAAGGAACCGCCGATGACGCATGTACACTGTTTTCCTCAAGTTGTTGAGCCACACACTAGCGGTTTCATCCATGCACTGGGGGCATGCTTTGGCTCCTTTTATAGTACGGCCGGACAGGTTACCAAGCGCAGGAAAATCATTGATGGTGCAAAACAACAATGCGCATAGAGTGAAGTACTCTCGTTTGTACTTGTCCCATACCTGTACACCTTCGTTCCACAGTATCACAAGATCTTCCACCAATGGTTGTAGGTATACATCAATATCGTTGCCAGGTTGTTTCGGCCCTTGGATAAGCAGCGACATCATAATGTACTTTCGCTTCATACACAACCAGAGTGGAAGGTTGTATATACATAGAGTCACGGGTCAAGTGCTATGAATGCTGCTCATGTTACCGAAAGGATTCATTCCATTCGTACTCAAGCCAAACCTTACATTCCTCAGTTCATTTCTGAAGTTCTCCCTAAAGAGTCTATCGATGGTTCTCCACTGGGCAGAATCAGCCGGGTGTCTCAGTTTTTCATCCCTCTTACGGTCTTCCGAGTGCCATCGCATCAATTTGGCGTGTTTTTTGTTTCCAAATAAACGCTTCAAACGAGGTATTACTGGCAAATACCACACCACTTTTGCAGGAGCTCCTTTCTTCACCTCGATAACTTCGCTGTCATCGCCCTTACGCTTGTATCGCGATGCTTTACACACCGGACATACATGAATGTCTGCATAGTCTTTGCGATAGAGTATATAGTCATTTGGACAAGCATGTATTCTTTCTACTTCCAATCCCAAGGGACATACAACCTTCTTAGCTAGATACGTGGTTTTAGGCAACACATTTCCCTCAGGCAGTATGTCTGCTAAGAGATGTAACAACGCCGTGAAACTCTTGTCGGACCAACCATTGCCTGCCTTCAATTTCAGCAGCGAGAGTACCGTGTGCAACTTTGTGTATTCCTCCTTACAACCCGGGAACAAAGGTTTCTCCGAATCCTCCATCAAACCCTTGAATTGATTAAACTCTCTCTGACTAGTGTAGTTTCTTCGATCGCGCAACATTTGAGCCAGATTATTGTCGCCATCGATGACCAACCTATCCTCATCGAATCCATAATCGATGTCACCGCCACATTGTTGGCTCGTCGTCGTCGACGCTATCACGTTGAAGTATGATCTCCTCTTCACCGTGCCTTGTCCAACTTGTATAGCCAGTACAAAACCCTCCTGATCAAGTGCAAATGGATATGGTTTTGTTCGAAAACATCTTCTTATTCTTGCAATCAATGCATGGACGAGGTATGTACTCCGCCTTCTTTTGCAAGTCGTTCTCCTCGGCGGCCCTTAGAAAACAGATACACCATCGATATATTCTTGGTCGCAATAGTTAAGATCGTACATCCATCTCCGGTCCATCTACCATTCATTAATTTAAGCAATTATTAATATCCAAAAATCTTAATTAAATAAATTGTTATTCTAATATTTAACAATATCCACTAACGGGACAACATTAATACTAAGTAAATGTTGCAAACTTAATTAATTAATTTTAATATATACTCGTACAAAACCAAAAATTATATATATCCTCCGGAAATCAACATAATAAATTCCTCATCTCAAAATTTCATGATCACCCAACTACCATATTAACTAAAATTTATTTATCATTCACATCCAACAATCTTAATTACATAAATTGGGTTTATATGCTTCATACAAATTCACTAACAATACCCACTAATGGAGCAAGATGTATATGCACGCTTAACTAAAAAAATTAATGGTAACTAAGAAAAAAATATTAACTACATAATTTTTATACATACTCCGTACCTAGCCAAACTTAAATATATCCTCGGAAGAGCAACATAATAAATTCCTCATCTCAAAATGCAAGGCAATTAACTTCATGATCACCCATCTATCATATTAACTATAATTTATTTTTCATTAATATCCAATAATCGTAATTACATAAATTTGATATATGCTTGACAAAAAATTCATCATCTAAATAAGGTAGACAACTTAATCTAATACAGCAAGGTAATAAATTCATCATCTACAAATTGCTAGGTAAATAAAAAATAAACTAAATGTAGACCTTGCATCTAAACCTTAATTAAGCTAGGAATAAACCTTTAATTGCAATTTTACAGTACAAATGAAGAGAGGAGACATATTTTACACACCTTGGAACAATTCTAGGAAGTAGAAGCACAAGATCTTGGCCAAACAAAATCTGAAATCAAAAAGCTAACTTTTCTTCTCGGGGAGGAAGATGACCAGCGACAGGGGCAACAGCGGGTATTTATAGAAAACATTATTTGTGGCGGTTTTAAATTAAAACCACCACAGATAATTATATTAGTGGCGGTTCTAAAAACAAACCGCCACAGATAATTTATTATCTGTGACGGTTCCATCTAAAAACCGCCACAAATAGACCCAACCTTATCAATGGCGGTTCCAAAAACAAACCGTCACAGATAAATGAGTTATCTTTAGCGGTTTTTGGATGGAACCGCCACAAATAGTCCCAGCGTTATCAGTGGCGGTTTCAAATAAAAACTGCCATAGTTAATGTATTATCTATGGCGGTTTTTGGATGAAACCACCACAAATGGTTCTCCTGCCAATTTCCATATAGACCCACCACTGATACATGTATTTGTGACGGTTCCAAAAGAACCGCCACAAATAGGGCGTCACCTATGTGCTGTTTTGTAGTACTATATATTAGTATGCAAACTCATTGAGCCTCCGGCTATCCAGAAAATGTTGTTTCTCACCTCTCTCTTGCCGTTTGATCTTGTCTTGATTACTAACAGACCGATGAATATGCCACCAGACATATTATCTTAGTCTCCCACCCTTTCGTAAAAAGGTATGTAAACCTCACAATTAAGAACTTCCCCCAAAGAGGCTTCTTTGACTTTAGCATCGTTTGCATAAAACCAAGACTTGGAGCCATTGCTCTGCTATTGCCGACCCCTAATCTTGCCAGCTCTCACATATGCAACATAATGCCCCACTGCCATGGTTCCCAAGTGCTTGACAATGGCAACTACATGATAAGTGGTGATGTCATTCTCCTTAGATCTGCATATTATAGAAAATAGTGATGACCAAACCAACTGTAAGGTTGCAAAAGACTTTCTACTCAAATCACAAATACAAAGGTTCCAATCATCCACTTCTATCAAATAAATGATAAATCATAGGATCTAGAAGATGCGATTGACCATAAAATATGCAACGATAATTTAAGGCTTCATAATATAAGAGGTAAATACCATTAAAACGCAAAATAATTGAACTTTAATCTAGGACAAGGCTAGTTCAAAATAAGTTACAAGTAGGTAATAAAAAAGATCTATGAAGCATCAATCTTCTATCTTCAGTTTGAGCTAGCTGCTTGGACCCTTGGCCTTTATTTCAGGACTTCTACGAAGGGAGCTCACTAAAATAGGGATTATGTCTTCCTTCTTGCATGGACATAGGCCTTTTTGGGAGACTTGCTACTATTTTCATTAACAGGTAGAGCTAAAATAGGTGCAAAGTAAGGAATTATAGCCAGGCTTTTATTTAAGTTCAAATCATCAAAGACTGTATTTGTAGGTTCCTCTAGAAATAGGCTATCAAATAGCTTACTCTAGGTCCTTTTTCTTTCAGAGGTATCAAAATCATTTTTCACCATTTGTAGAGGAAGTAAACCATGTAAACCTGTAACTGGAGCTCGCTCAATAATTGAGTCTTGCTAATGCAATGGAATTTTATTTCACATTTTTTGATAGCTTCAAAATCAAACTGACCTAACAGACTCAATGGTTCTAAAATCTCTTGTGCTTAAGACAGAGCTAGAATAATAGCTAGACTCCCTTTATTACTGCTTGGAGAAACAACTTTAGGAAATAAACCTCCAAATCTGGATAAAACTCCAAACCATTCGATGATGTAGCAAAATTATTTTCAGCAGTGATTGACTGAGATTGTTGTTCTTGTTGTATTTCTAACATGAGAGTATTCCCCATGATTAAAATGTTGTTGAGGTTGAGGCCAATTGCCCAAGCTGGGTCATCTTCTTCCATAGGTGGAGCATTGTGAGGAAATGCTGGCTCTTCTGGTAATGCTGCCTCTTCTAGATGATGAAACTCACCTCTAAAGAAAATTTGAGCATCCTCTTTTGGTGGTAAAACATCTGCAAGCTCAGTGTTGAGAATGTAAACCATCATTGTCCAAGACTCTCCTTGGCCTATTGAAATATGACCTCTTTTGATCACTATTCTACGAGGAATAGATATGGTGTCCTATACTAGAACTTTAGCCAAAACTCTACCTTGAACTCTGTCATTCTCATGCAAATGAATTAATTTTCCAAACGAGGAAATAGCATGAGAAATATAACGAAATTTCAAATAATCCAACAGAAACCCTGTTCCTATACAAGATCAGAGTGAAAATAGGCTACATATGGTATTCTCATTCAGGGATGAGGATGAAATAAAAAAATAAACCAGAGCATGACAACTTTTAGGATAAACTGTTGGTGAAATTGGATTTTGCCTTGAAATCAATCAACATCACAATAAGAAATGTGATGAAAGTGCTACAAATATTCTATTTTAAGACCCACTCATCAAATAAACTGTTTCCTCAACGCATCTAGGATGTTTTGATATTTCATTGTAAAATCTATAACTGGTTATGCCTTGTAAATGTTATTGTAGAAATATCTAAAGAGAAGACAATTTTGAACAAAAGATACTAATCAAGAAAGTTCTGCCATGAGAGTTAGGGGAAAAAGCAAATCACAGACCATTCTATTAAAAAAATCATTTGTAATGACTTACCATTAGATACGGTTCTATTCATAAACCATTTGTGATGACTTACCATTAGAGACGATTATATCCTAGAACTGTCTATGATATTCCATCATCACAGTCGATTTGTAGATAGAACCGTCTCTGATGTTAATTTTTACTGATGGTTCAAAAACCGTCTGTGATGTGCCCTTCTTATCACTGACACAGATTTATAGACAATTCACAAAACCGTCAGTGGTGAGGTTTCTGAACTGTCTGTGATGAGTTTTTGTGTAGTGGTATGTGGATGCAGTGATTGCACACTATACACCTCTGAAATTGGTGACTGTGCATACTGACTGCACATTGTACACCCCTTTTGAGTTAATTTCCAAATTAGAGCATCATCATCCTCAGTTAAGTTTAAAGATTATGCAATGACAATAATTTCTAACCATAAATTCATCAATGTTTCATCTACACATCTTCTATGGGTACATTTTAGATTTCTAGAATTCAAGAAGTAGCAAACCAACAAATTTTCTGAAGAACTAAATGAAACAACATGACGTAGTCAAAGTGATGAGTTTTCTATTGGGAAGTGTATTGCCGCTCTAGAATCAATTGAATGCCTAATGGATATGCTGAATAGAGAAATTTTTATCAACACTAAAAATCCAAGTGTTCGATTGCTTTGGATTAAGAGTGAAATTTCTCCATAAGTAAGTTGTCTTCTTATTTCTATTTTTCATGCATAAAAAAATGTAGCAGACATTGGAAACCACCATACTGTTACTGTGTAACATCCCAAAATTTTGGTTTTCAAAATTTTATATTTAAATTAGCTTTCCAAAAAAAATTTTACATCAATCTTATTTGATTAAAGAAGCTTAATTTAGAATTTTCTAAATCTAAAACAATTTAATGTGCCTTCTGTGTACATCAAGTAATTTAAAATTTAGTTTTTACAGTGTCCTTTGTATCTCAGAGAATTTTCCAAATTTGAGATTTACTAAAAATTATTAATTTAAACATTTGGATGTTAATTGGATTTTTATTGGATTTCTAATTTGAATTATTAATTGTTCGGGCAATTCTATATTCAAATTCTAATTCAAACCTTTCCTTTGAAATTCTATTTAAATTCAAAATTTGGAATTCCCTCGGTGTTCTAATTAACCTGGCATCCATATCCTTCTGAAATTGGAGTTCAATCCTTTTCCGTCCGCAAAGTCAAAATTTCAATTACCGGTTCTTATTCGAAATTTTGCCTGAGTTCGAAAATACTCCAAAAATATCAAAATTCATAGAATTAGGTTCCAAATATTCTAAAATGATTTTGAGAATTTTTCCAAGATTTATAGAATCTCTATGGTATTTTATCTCTCGCGGTTTTTCGTTAAATCCAGTATATTAGTCCCGGAATTTTATAAATTCCAAAACTCATCAAAATTTAGTGAAACCAATTTTATTGGGTTCCAAATAATCTCTAGTATTTTTAAAAAAATTTCTAAGATTTTTAGATTATGTTTACTATTTTATTTCTCGCGCTTTTGTCCCTCCATTTCTTCCGACCAATGAGAAAGCGATACGTGGCCTTTACTGTTCATCTTCAACCTCCAGCCATGCACACTGTTCACGTTCCAGCCCTATTTGCAGCCCAAACTTCAAATGCTCATAACTTTTGCAATTCTAAACGAAATTGAGTGAGGTCAGTTGCAAAACGACCGTGTCATCAAGGACTTCAATTCTCCTACAGTTTTCCCCTCTGAAATCAAGTGAAACGTAAACTGCAAGCACTTCATTGCCGTTTCTTATTTAGGCCATAACTTTTCCGTTTCTCATCCTCTCAACGTGTGTGACCACCCAAAACGTGTGTTTCAGTCTCCCCAACACGATGCTCACACTTGCCCTCCATTTCCAGAACATTTGCCCTTCCGAAAATCGAAGAAACGATCGCCGGACGTCCTCCATTGACATCGTCGTGTCATCTTTTGATCTGTTAAGGCAAATGGACTTCCGTTCGCGTCACCATTTGCACATTAGTGTGTAAATCATAACCCCTCAAGAAAATCCAGGTTTCGTCAAGAATTGCTCCGGGAATTTGCGTTTGTTCGTCGTCAAGTTGAGTTCCGTTCGTCGTCGATTCCTCCCAAACCGGTAATCCCCAATCAAATTCCTTTTAGATATAGCCTAGTATGATCATGCTCTATGCCGTGCTCCCACTAGTTTTCAGAAATTCCGCATTTTATTGTGTTTTTGGCCGCCGTGCCATTCGGTCGGTTTTGGTCGCGTCGGCCGCCGCTCTCACCGTTACTCCGGCCATCCCCGCCGTCGGCCGTCGTGCCCACGGGCTTCCCCTCACCTCTCCACCCCATCCCCACCACTGGCCGGCCCTCAATTGGCCAATGTCACCCCGAATTGCGCAGCGCACGCCAATTGCTCGATAAAATGCCTGTGAAGCCGGTTTTTGCGTTTTTCTTTGTTTTCTTGACCTAGCCGCCACCCCAACCTTGTGTAGACCTCCCATGACCTCTCCCACATGTCCTCACCTCAGATCAACTCATCCAAACCCAAGAAACTTTGCCCTCATACTCCGAAGCGCCTTCGCACGTCGGCCATACTTTGAGGCGCGTTCCCTGTCAACTCGTCAACTATTTTTAAGATCCATTTGTGTCACATCGTGCCCCTGGGTACCCTCTGTCTTCCATCCAAATTTGGTGCAATTGCATCCACTGGATTGAAAGTTATGGCCGCCTAAAGATCAAATCTTGCCGGAGCCCGTTCTCCTCGTTTCTGCGAGTTTGGCCATGAAATTTTTATGGTAGACTCCCCTTGATGTCCCCTACATGGTGCTCACCCTGACTCAAGGTTTTACCTACGGGATTTGTGCAAAAAAATCAATCTTTCCCGATCGATTGCGTTCAACAAACAGGAATGGCATCGTCGTTCCCTCGCTGATCCGAAGGTAAAATCTGATCTCTTCACGCCATATCGTGTTCTAGGATCTCAGTAGGCTCTCTGAATTTTTTGTAATTTTTCATTTATTATTCTAGTAGTTATGGCTATTAGATCTATTAGTCAGTAATAACCGTTAATCGGCGATTTGTGATTAATCCGTGGGTCGCCGCCAAACCGCCTATACCGTTGAGTTCGTATCACCACGTTCTACACCGTGCTCACCCTACCTTTGCTATTCCACTGTCCGAAAATTTTAATATTCATTTCGCCGTCGGTTTCATCGCCGCCGTGCATCGCCTTTTGTCGCTAAACATCTTAGTTCGCTTTGGTTGAGTCCTCCCGTCCAGTGGGTCGTTACCCTACTGTTTTGGGCCATCCTTCAAGTTCATTTGGTCTCCATTTGCCGTCAAAGCCTTAATCTAAAACCTACCCGTCATCGCTTCGCCTCCGCCATTAATGTTTCGCCGTTAGCGTTTCATCGTTAACATTCCATCGTTAACGTTCCGCCGTTAACGTTTCGCCGTTAACGTTCCATCGTTAACGTTTTGCTGTTAACGTTTCGTCGTTAACGACCCACCGATGACGCTTTGCTCTCATCACACGTGTGCATGCAAGTAAAAGTCCTAGTGCGATGTCATCATCTTATTATTGCCTTGATGTGATCTAGCCCCATCACATATATGTTTAGCCTCGTCTTCATATCATCATCGCCTTATCATCGTCAAGTCTCTTCGTTAACGTATGACTGAACCCCAGATCGGATCGTACTGAATGTCGATTCCATCTGTCCTTGTCTTATCCCTGAAAATCTAATATGCCATTAACCCAGAATTCATTCGTGGACTTGGTCGCTAGACCATTAACCATGTGTCATACTTTGAGCCATATCTAATCTATCAGCTTATCTTTCTTTTGTTTACTGTGTATCTGTTCAGTTAACAAAAGTCAACACCGTGCCTGAGCTTAGTTCATTGTGAACTAACGTATCTTTATGGACCCGGTCTATAGATCGAGAGCCCATATGACATTGTCTGTCTAATCAAGATAACAGCTTCAAGGGAAATATTCCTCAGAATATTATTCCTTCTTTCCCAGTTATTAATCTTTCTCCTCGGTGTATTTTTCGGAAGCCGTTCTCTTTTGTCTAATCATCGACCTAATCCATTCCAGTTTCTAATTTCATCTAAGCTGTTGTGCCCAATGCTATTCATTCTTAATTTGGAGTTTACTTGATTTGCTTTTGAGTTTTGTTGTATTTGTGTTTGTTTATCGTTAGACGAGTTGCCGGAAGTCGCTCGAAGGAGCTGAGGATCAAGCAAGCGGAGATTGAAGATTGAGGATCAAAGATCGAAGATAAAGAGTAAAGATCAATAAAGATAGCAAGGGCCAGGCAAGTCGTGCTTTGATCATATTGCTCCCAGTTTTACAAATTTACTTTGATTCAAATTATTGCATGCTAGTTCAAGATTAAAATGATTTAAATTAATTTGGGATTAGTTATATAATCCAATTGCTAATATCACCTTACCATGATTAATTGTATGCCATAATTCATTTGTCACCCTAAGATAGTTGATTATTAGTTGGTTGTTATTACTTGCCAACGTGGGTTGGTTAGACTGTGTATAATTGCTTAGCCATGTTACGCAACTCATGTCTTTTGAAAATAAAAGGTTAATACTGATTAATGGATTTTGAAATGTGTTTGTGAAATGGTGTGATGTGTTGCCACACGATGATGTTGATATGTGGAACCAGCGTGGTTCTACATGGATGTTGAGTTGTTGTTGGCATTGTGTTGCGCAATAATCAACTGGGGTGATAAAGGATTTAGACTGGGGCAAGTGGTAAGTGGCTTTATGCGGGTGGGCCATCGTGGCATTTGGGTGGGTTGAGTGTTGTGAGGGTCAGGCGCCAATTTTGAGAGAAGGATGTCTTGCCTCAGTCGATTAAGGACTTCACCTTGCAAGCCTTTGACTGAGTCACTGTACAACCACATGTCCGAATGGGAAGACCTAGTTTAGTAGGATTCGATATCTCACCTTTGATACCTCGGGTGGCGATCATCCAGAGGGTGATCAGATGGGGAGAGTACTGTCTTTCATGCTTGGTACCCTATCCAACGGTGTTAAATCGGTCCTATGCTTGGCTCGGTGAGGGAAGTGATAGTGAAGGCAACCCGAGAGGTTCCTAGGTTGAGATAGAAGTTTCTGAAAGGCTTTGTTATAATCGCTCATTCGCATACTCCTGTATGGCGATTCACGGCTGACGTGATGAGTTGATTGTATCTTGTGGGTAAAGTGTATAACCTCTGCAGAGTGTAAAAACTATTCAAATAGCCGAGTCCGCGGTATTGGACATTGCTCGGGGATTACAGTCAAGGGGTAGAGTTTTGAAAATAAAATGAGGTTGGGAATGTGAACAATGTGATATGGAAATTGGTTAACAATGAGAAATGCTTTACTTGAGAATGATTACGAAATTTATTATGGGTATTATTGTTTTATTGCTTTTCTATCTATTATGATTATTTGTAAATGCTGCTTTATTTCAAAAGAACCATTCAGCCATTCCTTTGGAATAAGCCATACATGTAGTAATAGAACTGCATTATGTGCATGACTTGTTGAGTACGGTTGTGTACTCACCCTTGCTTTAACAAAACATCACCAGTTAAGGAGAAGTCTTTGTCTTCGAAGAAGGAGAAGTTCTGCAAGAAGGCTAATATCTAGGAGTTGAACCTTGTCAAATGCCTGTGGTATTTTGATGGGATTCACCGACGTTCTTCATTCCGCTGCTGTTCGTTTTACTAGGCTTCACAATTGTAAGTTGACCTTAAGGTTGTTCAACATGTTATATTAAAAGATGAATACTTTATTTATTATTCCGTTGTGTATGATTGTGATATTCATCTTTGTTAACTGTGGGCACTAGCTACTGATCCTGGGACTAGTGCTGAAAACACAGAGGGTTTCCGGATAGCAAATTCGGGTCCCGACATACTGTGCATATATATTGTTTCTGCTATTGCTATTGCTAGCTGCTGGAAACTAGTGAGGTACTATATGTAGTAGCACTACCAGGGAAACGACATTTAGTCCCGGTTAGCAACGGGTTTTAGTCCCGGTTGTCAAATCGGGACAGCCCATCCGGGACTAAAAGTCATAGACCTTTAGTCCCTCCTACGGTCTAAAAAATATGACGAACCCAAGACTCGAACCTGGAACCTCGTGACTCCAGCCTCACCCTTCTAACCAACCCACCCACCATCGCGTACTGATATATATAGAATATGCATTCCTTTTGAACTTTCCTCAAATACGAACCCAGATCGATGTTCTCACATCGATGATCGGTTCGTGTTACTAACCGTACTAATATACCCGCCTTTAGTACCGGTTTGTAACACTAACCCGTGATCGATGTGAGAGCAAGATCGGTTCGTGTTACGAACCGGTACTAAAAGCCCACGACAGTCCTGTAGCCAATGAACCGGTACTGAAGCCCTCATCAGTACGGATTCAAATCCAACCGGGATTGATGGGCCGGTATGGAAGGCCTGATCTGTAGTAGTGTAGAGTGGGTGAATAGTAGTAGTATTGCTGCCTGATGCATGATGCCTGAGCTCAAAATGGATGACATGCAAGTCATAAAGATATTACATACCAATTAATTAACCTAAAATGTTGGAGATTAACACCTGAACCTGATTGTTTGTTTTAAATGTTGATACACTACTACTAGACTAGTGGTTAGTGCATAGGAAGGCGACTTAAACAATTTAATGGACGCATGCATTTTGGAGTAGAACACTGTGCTAATAGATTTTGATGAGGTGAATTTTTTCTTATTTTTTTAGAGACTTTTTTAATTAATGTCCAGGATTTTCATCCTATGTCTCTCCAAGTGATGGCAAGGAATATTTTCCCAAGGGGATTATTTTTCTATGAGACTGAGAGAGATTCCATGTGCCCTTCAAAATTCCCTCTTGGAATTTTGTTCCCTAGGATTTTCCCTAACGTCCAAACAAACCCTGACAGTAAGAAACTTGTTACATACGGTAATTGAAAATAGAACTGACCTGAGACACTCGTTCATTCACCACGATTCAGTGGCCAGCATGTTTTCTTCTTCCTTGGGTTGTGCTGCAAATGCTAATAGTAAACATATTAATATGTAGGTCTACGCACTATTACAGAACAGGTCATCACAGACGGTTTGTAAATCACATCACAGACGATTTTGTAAACTGTCTGTAAGCAAATGCAGTGATGACAAAGAGTCATTGCAGACGGTTGGAAAAGGTTTTTCAACCGTCTGTACTCATCACAATAAAAATTAACATCACTTGAACCGTCTGTGAAACTCCCGCATCACACAAGAACTTCCTAAGAGGTCACCCATCCTATTACTACTCTCGTCCAAGCACGCTTAACTTTAAAATTCTTATAAGATCCAGTACTTTAGTGGTAGTATAATCACATCTGACATATAATGCATCCCTCCTCCCCTTAACCCTGTGAAGCACTCGAACACCGATTTCCAATTATTTCAAATTATTAAACTATAGAGGTAATTAGTAAAATTTAAAACTTTCAAATTTATTTTCCATACTTTTAACTATTAATGATGCTTGCAATATATGTGCCATTACTATTAATGAAACTTGTAAAAACACCATAACTTTTGACTCGTACCTTCGATTTTGGTGTTTTTGTACTTTCCAGAATCATCACACGATGAGCTCTCCGATTATATTCTTTTGGGCATCGATTCTAGTTTGCAAATATGAAATTCGAGCACGTTTGTTAAAATAGCCATAACTTTTGACTCGTAACTCTATCGGGGCATTCTTTGGCTCGTTGGAAAGATAACGAAAAGAAGCACCTAAGTGTGCGAAAATCAAATGGTCAGATCTTGATGGTTTGTGCGAGTGCGTGCGCGGCGACGGAATTCCAAAAAAACGTCGTTTAGGGCCTCAAAACGGTCTCCGAAGTTTTGAATCTGTTTCGGTCGTTCTTTTCATTTATTGAAAATGAAATATTAGTTCCAATTATTTCAAATGTAATATTATTTAATTTCAATTCTTTCAAATTAGAAGGTAGGAGAGATAATTAGCAATATTTATTATTTGTGGCAATTTCAAATTAAAACCGTTTGTGATGTGTGAACATCACAGACAGTTTTAGGCTAGAACCGTCTGTGATGTTCACCTCATCACAGACGGTTCTAGCCAAAAACCGTCTATGATAAGTCCGAGACTTATCACAGACGGTTTGTGGATAAAACCATCTATGATATTTCCTCATCACAGACGGTTTTATCCACAAACCGTCTGTGAAGTTCTCGCTTTCATCATAGACAGTTTGTAGATAAAACTGTCTGTGATATTTCTTCATCATAAACGGTTTTATCCACAAACCGTCTGTGAAGTTCTCGCTTTCATCACAGATGGTTTGTGGATAAAACCGTCTACGATATTTCTTCATCATAAATGGTTTTATCTACAAACCGTCTGTGAAGTTCTCGCTTTCATCACAGACGGTGTCGATGTACTTTGCACTTGGGTACCCTCTCCACCGCGGAATAGTGGGCCCAAGAAGTGGCCTAGCCCAGCTTGGTGGCCTGGCGGGCAGGTGGGCGATCATACCCTGCCCGCCGGGCGAGAAGTCCACGTGGCCCTCTGGTGAGCAGATGGGCGGTTATGCCTTGTTTGCCGGGCGAGCGGCCCGCGTGGTGCCCTAACAAGCAGGTGGGCGATCACGCCCTGCCCGTCGGGCGTTGGCTTAAGAGGCGGCCTAGCAAGTGGGCGGGCATCTGGGCTCCCTTGTCAGGCCACGGAGGCAACCAAAGGAATAAGGAGAAGGCTTCGCATCGAAGTCTCCTTCCCCTGACATACTATGTCAGGGCCATTAATTGTGAAGAATTCTGCTATCGACACGACGACAGCCCATCCCTCTGACGTCTCTCATCAACCCCGTCACAGGAGTGTCATATCCCGGGCGAACCAGGCGAAGCCACGCAACGACATTAAATGGGGCTTGAAGGACAAGGCTACAGCGACGGGCGTAATAAATGAGTCATGGGTCTGTAAGATAAGGCTCGAATGATGGGTGTAATTAACGAGTCGTAGATCAGTCTGTCGTCATCTTCTCACCTGCCCGGGCCGGTCCGCCTATATAAGGACGCCTCGGTGCATGGAGGGGAGAAAGAGCAACACACACGCAGAAGCACAAGACTAGGAGAACCATTGTAATCGCCTCCACCTTTCTTCAACGAAGATCTAGCAGGACGTAGGGCTATTACCCACGCTGGGGGCCTGAACCTGGGTACATCATCGTGTCTACTGATCTGTTGATCCTCGGGATCCATCGTAGAGAGCCATTAGGGTTTCCAGCCACGAAGATGCCCTCTACCGAACCATACCTTCCATCTTGGGAGTAGTCAACCCTGTTCGTTGACGGGGTCTTATCAGGCGGAATACGCCGACAGACGGTTTGTGGATAAAACCATCTGTGATGATCCGACATCACAAACAGTTTTAGTCACAAACCGTCTGCGATGTGTCCGAAACACATCATAGACGATTTTCATAAAAAAACAGTCTGTGATGATGTGTCTAATATAGTCCTTTTTGTAGTAGTGACACCAATGGTGCATGTGAGGAGTGGAAGATATATGTTCATCCTGTACTTGCACCGACCGGAGGCGTTACATCATGAAAACAAATCTGCAGCATGGGGGAGAGACGTATCCATACCGACAGTGAGTAGCCAATTGGATGATTGGGCATGTGCATATAAGAATCTACATAATGTACATATTATGTATTGATCATCTTGAGTCCAATAAAAAAAACGTTGATCGTCTTGAAACACATCAGGTGAGAAACCCCTGATAAAATCAGAGAATGTGAATTCACCGCGGTCTAAGCCGTCTAACCAGCGTGAGAGAGTGTATATATATGGATCTAACAAACAAGCTTCGCTCCCATGGTGTACAAGTCCGCATGCACTCTCTTATCAGAAGGTTGAGTTCTATCCTGGTACGCTCCTTGTTTTCACCAGTGGACAGGCGGAGAAGGTTCCTTGGCAGGAAAATCACATGCGTCCTGTTAAGGAGAAGTCGCTCGCACCACTTAAAGAGCAAGTACATATACATTCATTGCCCGGAATGGGGGCCAATTGTCCCAACAACATAGGCAGGCTCTTTCAATTATGCATTGCAGCACATTACACACAGGGCATGGGACAGGTAAGCATCGTTAGATCGATGTGAGATCATCTGGATGAAAAAATCATGGATCGAAAATTAGATTTGCTGTTGATAAGGTCATGGCCAGTTTTCGATGTGAAGTTGTGGCATAGCTCCGGCCTTGAAAAGGACGTGAAAATCTCGTGTCGCTACTGCACGCAATCCTCACTTTCAGTTTAGCGTTCTTATACTCTTTTTTTTTTTAAGAACTGGCAGGAGCTCTACCATGGAGAAGGAGAACAAAGATACAAAAATACCAAGATTTTTGATACAGAGGTAGAACAACTCGGAACGTTACATTACATCACACCAACTATACTACAGCAGAGCCAAAAATTGCTCCAAAAAACTTCATGCGATATGCAGATATTAGAAATGCCCATGTTTCTTGCCAAGCAGGCTGGTGTTTCCTTCTTCGTGGACACTGAAAGAAAAAAACTTATACTTTAATATTTATATAACTGTAAGAAAAAAAGTATGAAAGCACCTCTCCTTTCTTTTCTCTCTCATCCCTCCCTCGGCTCGATATTAACATGGAAGCATTTAGATTAGGCTTAGCACAAAAGAACCAAAAAAAAAATTGGCACTCACATAGACAGGAAAGGCTTCAACTAGAAGGATGATACTGTGACTGGCAGGTGGGTCCACGTGGGTGCAACCCCAATCCGGGATTCTCATTCTGATTCTACGATAGGATGATTTTAAGACAAGATTTCAGAAGGGCATGGCAATGAAAACAAGCAATGATTGAATTTTTTTTTAATAATACATTTTTAAAAGTAATTGAGACATTGATACGCAAAATAAAAATATTGCAAAAATAATACTCGGTCACTAAACGGTACGGCGAAATAGGAGTAGTTACCATAGGGCTGGACGAAGTCACTTTTTTCGTCATACCGTACGACGACAACTGCTTAATCCTGCGGTTTGCATTGTGCATCGCAGCATCACGTGACACATGTCAATTTCGCCATACAGTGTGGCGACAATTGGTTGTCGTCCAATCGATCAGCGACAAAAAACTACCGCCACACCGTACGGCGACTACTAGACTTCAAAATGGGCGTCAGCCGAAAGGAAACAAGGGAAATTTTTTTATAATACATTTTTTAAAAGTAATTGCAATATTAATACGTGAAATAGAAAAATTGCAAAAATAATTCTCCGTCACCATATGGTTGGGCGACAATAGCACAAAACGCAAAAGGAGCTATGCCAGTGCTAATGTAGCCTCTCTGTCGCCAAATAAAAGGGTGACACGCCTCTGTCACCAAACCATACATTCTATAGAGCCTCCAAACCAAATAAATTCTAAAAATCATAAAAAAATTTTGGAGGAAATTAAATTTACGAGGAACATTTTTGCACTAATTTTATTCAAAAATTCGCTCTAAGTTGTGAGCATTAATTATTAAAAGTCAGTGTTATTTTGACGGTTGCTAGAATTTTAGAGTTCATACTAGGGTTCAATAAATTTAGAAAAATTCTTATTTTTCAGTGATAATTCATGTAGTATTTTACAAAATTATTTTTCAGTTAATTTGTTGACAAAAAATCAAATTTTGTTTTTCTTCATTCTCTTTCGGTGTGCAACAAATTTGAGAACAAATCATAGTAAAATATTGAATAAAACCTGACATTGATATTACAAAGTACATGACTAAGTCACAAACTAGGATACCACATAGGTACATGCCTTAGGGAATTCATAAAACTGTGATACAACATAAGTACATACATACCTTAAGAAATTCATAAAATTGGGATACAACATAGGTACAGAACCATACATTCTATATCCATGGTTTTCAGAATAGGTCGCTACTATAAAAATTATAATAGTTATCTATTGGTTTCTAACGGGGTACTACGTTTGGATACCTGATAGGGCTTAAAGTAATATCATGGTCAGGATTCGGAGGACTCTGAGGACATAAGGTTCGTGGCCTAGGTGGCATAAAATCATCATCATCATCGTCATTTGTATGGTTAGGAGCTAGCCCTCCTTCAGTGCTGGTTAAACGTCCTCTTTCATTGTTACTTGAACGTCTCGTTGTAGTAGTGCTTGAGCGGTCTGTTGTGATAGTGCTTGAGCATTGAGGTCTAGGTGACATGAAATCATCATCGTCACCGTCATTTGTATAGTTAGGAGCAAGCCCCCCTTCGGTGGTGGTTGAACGTCCTCTTGAACTTTTTACCATAATAGTACTAGGTGGACCTCTACCCCTCCAGTTAGATCGTCTTCTATGTCTTCTGCACGAACCAAGCATCACACCGCCACCTAAGAGCATATAAATTACTGCGAATTCTCGGATATCTTTGTTCAGCAACTCTTTATCCTCCAGGAATGACTAACACACAAGACGAGCATATGAATTAGTGAACTTATGGATAATACTAAAAAGATTAGTAGGGTGAATAAATAAGAAATAACTAACCTTAATATGCTCTGCATACTAATCGGACAACATCATTACCCTATAAAGTCTCATCGAGAAACTTGTAGGAAAAGGGTGATCGGTTAGTTCGCACACCTTGAAATACCTTTGACGCCACCCTTGCAAGTGCTCCTTCAGGTCATCGGAGGTCACAAGGTTCAGGCCAGAGGTTGTCACGTTATGCCTCGATAATGTCAGATGCCACTCTTACTATTTGGACACCACTTTACTTAGGTTCTCCTCGTTGAACGGATCATCCCTCCCATTACGCGTAACCTTCAACGTGTAATGAAGGACTACGCTGCTCATATCAGATGTCCATGAAAATGCTCTGCTAGAGGATCCAACCATAGTGAAGTGTGTGTGGGAGCTATGTATGTGTGCTTGCGGTTTGGCCTTTTATAGACTCGAAGGGGTGGTGTACAGACTAAGTGTTGGAAGTAAGATTCAAACGTGTAGACAGATAGCAAAACGCCGAAGTATGTAGTCAAGTCAGCCTGAAAAGGCAGTCATGCATGTAAGGTGTCAGTACTGACAAATGTACTATACAATAAGTGGTCACTTCAGAGTTAAAAGTAGGCAGTGAGTGGTCACTTCGGACTACCAATGTGCAGTTAGTGCCTTACCACATCTGGAAAATGAATCCGACAAAGGAAGCAGGATATTAAGAAAGGCTATGTAGATAAAATGTTTACAAATGTTGACCATTAGAAGAAGATAATATCCATTAATGATAAGGTGTGGTCAAATCGGACTGACAAAGTTGATGGTAGAGTGTTATCAAATTGGCCTGAAAAAGTTTAAAGCATTGGGCAAAGTGTTGCAACCTGTCAGTGCAAAAGGTAATGGATGCTTTCTTTTTTGACAACTCATCCTGACAAAGTTGCTACCTATGACTTGTCTAATCAGCCTAACAAAGCTACACACCCATGAGTTGTCTAATCGCTTTGAAAAAGTTGCTACACGAGAGTTGTCAATTCAGTCTAAGAAAGCAACAAGCATCATGTTGTCACGTTGCTCTGAGAAAGTGAAGGAATCACATAGTCTCAGAGCATTTTTTAGGCCGATGTGACAAAAAGAAAGAAAAAAATGCAGCGCGCTGGGGACACAGAATACAGGAACAAGGGGGGCCAAATGTGCAATTTTATCTTCACGAAGGCTATTTTTGAAAATAAAAAATGCAACTGGCTAAAACTACATGGTTATATGATGATTCTTGCGTTGCAGGTACTTTGGTTAAAGGCTTTCAAACTCGGCTATTCATACAATGTGGCTCCCACAACGTTATTACTTAGGGTATTAGTGTTAACGGAATATATATGCTATGCAAGTTGTAAATAAGATATTTTTCTATAATATGATTGTCCATATATTAAAGTGTGTTGCTGAATAGATCCCCCAAAATTTGTGTTTATATGAGTTGTTTTGTGAACCGTCGAAAAGGCTTAAGTATTTTAGAATCTACGCATGTAATGATCGTTTAGGGTGTTTACTTTGGTAGGATTCAGATGCAAAGCAAGTTTTAAATGGAATCTTTTTCTAGATTGTGGTAGTACATATATCAAAGGGTGTTTCTAGGTTATTCCTCTATAATTTTTCATTTAAACATGTTATTTTACAGGCTACTGAAAAGTCTTAAGTGACCATGCAGTTTACACGATTGTGGTCCATTTTTCTTTGTAAGTTTGCAATAGATCACGTGGTGTTTGCTAACTGGACCCTCCAGCCATGTTTGGAGCCAGAGGCATAAGGGTGTAGAAGCTAGACTCCGCCTCCACTAAGTGGTGAGGAGCTGGGGTCGGTGTATGGTAAGAAGGCCCTCGTGGTGGCCTGGATGAGATGCCACAATCAGTCGCATCCACCTGCCGACAAGAACCAAGCTCCACAATCCATCGAGTCTCGGTCACCACGCGTCTCCATGCTTCCATCATCTCATCTAGTGTGATAGTGACTCCATCACGTAGCCTAATCAAAATACTGCTGCCATGCTTGTGCAATTCCCTTGCGTGGTCCACCTGCCACGTACGAACAAATGATAAGTACAACGATATAGCGTAACAAATAGATGATGTAATTTATGAAATAAGACTTACCATAGCGACATAGCCGCTCTTGCCTAGATTGGGTACAAGTCTGCCATTCTCGGAGCATACCTGTGGGTCGGTGACTCCTCCACAAGTAGGAGACGAGTATGCGTCTGGGGCACGTACTAGGCTAGGTATTACTAGTAGGATAGTCATAAGGCGTGTCCTCATTCACGACGTCCTCTAGTGCCCCATCCCACTAAGTGAGCCACGAATCCATCCTCTGAGATAGGGTAGCTATGCTCTTCTGAGGTTCATGGGTGGAGAACCTTAAGAGAAATCCACATTATTACAAATATAACATAAGCATTTAACATACTTGTAGTGGGCGAGTAACTCACGAGTGCACTTTCTCTGGCACACAATCCCCCGAAAAAATAGGGACCATCTAGCGAAGTCCAAACTACCTCATGACTCATTGCAGCGCATAGTCCACGAAGATGTCGAAGACAAGCTTCTGCCTAGTAAGCCAGTAAGCCTGGTCCCTGTAGCATAGTGCCAAGAACCCCCCTACCGTGGATCTCTCCGCTACACGGCGCTTGCTGTAAGGATCCCAGATCACCTACTCCGCCTTCAGGTGGTCAAACGCCTCCATGAAGGAGTGGTACACTGAACATACCTGCAGTCCTGCCCACTGTGGCTACAACAGAAAAAATATCTATAAGCATATGCGATTGCAATTAAAATTGGATAAATGCTTAGAAGGACATACCCGTCACCTAGTCCAAAGGGAGCCCATCATCAAACGGTCGATCACGTCACCTCCTTACATCTCGGCGGTGTAGCGTCGAGGCTCGACGAAGGGTCGACCCATAGGGAAGCGCTTGAAATACCAGAGCTAAAGAAGAAGAGGCATCCCAACCAGATTGATGGTCTTGCTTTTCTTCATGCATGAGTCATAAAGGGCGCGGTACGTGGTAGCAAGAACCGCCGAACCTCAGGATACTTGTGGGACATCGTCCAGCTTTGCATCGGCAATAGCCCATGCATAGGCTATCCAACACGCGTCAAAGCTGTCACTGTGAGTCGACGTGAGCATCACCCATCCAAACAACCAAAGTAAATAGGCCTCAAGGTGCCGTGCAACCTGGTAGTCGGTGGGCATCACCGCCATCCGTTGCACCTGTGACAATTAAAATAGGGTAATATCAGGTTAAGATTACGCAAAACTAGAATAACATGTTTATATACAACCACAAACCTCAAACTAGGCCAACCACCTCCTCGATGGCCCATACCTCTTGCCAATTCGTATTTCTGGATCAAGGTCCACCACTTTGGCAAACCCAGCCTCCACGTTTGCCACCCACCCAACAGGAGTCACTGAGGGTCTGGTTAGTGTTCCAACGATCGATAACCCTGTAAGCATGGCGATGTCCTGTAGGGTCACCGTCACCTCGCTGAAGGGAAGGTGAAAAGTGTGCGTCTCTGGCCTCCAACATTCGACCAAACATGATAGCAGGGATCAGTCAAATGGAAAAAGTCGCAACTGCTATGGACCATCCTCACCCTCGGCTAGAACGTCGGGCACACCTGCGTCCTCAGCTGACCCCTCAACCATGCGAACGAGAGGAAGCAACCCAGCATATGCCAACCTATCGATACAAAAAAAAGTTGTATTATTTAAATATAAGTTATATAAACTCAAATTATGTGAACAATGAAATATATAAATGTAGTACAACTCACATAATGTGAAAGCGCGGGTCAATGAACCATGCCTTCTGTCGTATGGATGAACGCATAGTGCCATAGGTCCAAGATAGGTCCAAAAGTGAGTCGGGTTGCTCCATCCATGCAAATAAATAATGAAATATTTATTGTACATAATATATGATAAACACGATATAAATAAATCAAAAGATATAAGGGTCCAACATAAATAATACTACAAAACATATGATAAACATGATATATAAGTCAAAAGACATAAGGGTCCAATATAAATAATACTACATAACATATGATAAACATGATATAAATAATATTACATAACATACCAAAAACATGACACATAACTCAATAATTAAGGGTCCAATGTAAATAAAATTACATAATTTGATATATAACTGACAATACATACTCCTTGGACACACATCAGATAGCATAACCATGACGAGTTGGTGGATTCGATGTCAAGGCTTCGCCGCCACCACCTTCTGAACCTACAGGCTACAAGCATTGCTTTGTCTTGTGCCCATACTCACCACAATCAAAACACCTCCTAATAGGGCCACCCACTTTAGATCCATCCATGTTGTTGCGAATGCGCCTAGTTTGTGGATGACCAATCTGCCCTTTCGCACAACTCCGCAAGGTTAGATCCGATAAATAGATGTCCTCATCTCTGTTAATCATAGTGAAATTACCATGTACACGGAAACCACGGAGCTCACCAAACCAGGTATGGACAACACGATCCTTCAAGTAGAAAGGGGATACATATTGCGACGTGTTCATCCCAATTTTCTCACAAGCAGCCATCACATGTGAGCAAGGAATATGAAGAAATCTTGGCTTGTTGTAGATGCATTCACACCATCCAGTGGCCCCTTGGCCTAGATTAACCTCGTGTGTAATAACCCCTATGTCGGTTCCCAATCCCCCTTTACACCGGAGAGTCACCTCGAAACGGTACTTAGTGATTCCGAAGCTACGCACTATATGCTACTGAGTTTTCATGGTTTGTTCCTCCATGTAGGTCATCAACCGCCAACAATACAGCATTTGCAATGTCGTGGCATGAAGTACAGTCTCTGCATGCCTTTTTTAGAAGTAGGCAACAATGGCGTGCAACATGCCTTCTAGGATAGTCACAAGTGGTAGTGGACAGAGGCCTCCGATGACCTAATTGTAAATATTGGTTGCATTCATTGTCATGACACCAAACCTGTTCAACACATATCAGTTAGTATAATAACCCTATTTGTTCAACCGTCATAAATATCTTAATTTACTATACTAACCTGGCGCCTCTAGTGTCATGGAGCAATGCCCACTTCTCTAGAGCCTCTGCCTCTATCCAGTGTGAGAAACACTTTATATTTTGTGACGATCGTCTGCTCAGATTAGGAGGATCAAGCTCCCCAAGGGGTGCTAGCCTTTTGGGTGGGCAATTGTTCGGCATAGGTGGTTGCTTCTTCATCTCTTCGATATATGCACTAGTGTGCTTATCCAACTTAGCCAATAGTGTGTTGAACTTACATGTCTGATTCTGCTTGCATAACCTCTTAAATAAGTTCATTAGTTTCTTATTAGTGAACTACCTGAAGATATTTGCTCCCAAATGTCTCATGCACTACCTGTTCTGCAAGTCACGCCATAGGAATGGCTCATCAAGGGGACTCCTATAGAGTCTTAAGTGCTGAAAGGATACTTTTGTGATGATCATGAATGATGCACACGTTGGGCCAATTACCAACAACCCCGACCTTCAGATGTCTCAAAAACCACAGCCAACTATCCCAGTTCTCACCCTCAACAAATGCAAAGGCCAATGGAAGTATGTGGTTATTCGCATCAACTGCAATGTCCATTAGAATCTGCCCCTTGTATTTTCTAGTTAAAAATGTACCATCAACACAAAGTAATGGATGGCAATACCTGAATGACGCAACGCAAGGACCTAATCAAAAAAAGCACAACAAAATATTGAGAACACATTACCATCTGCTTCACTTTCTTTGAAAGCGGTGTATGTGCCAGGGTCGGTTTGCTTCAAGACATCAAGCACGCGAGGTAGGTTGCAATACAAAGCCTCGTATGTACCAAACCTCTTCTCTAATGCTTTTTGCTTCGCACGCCAAGCCATCGAGTAACTTACCTAGTTCTTAAATGTTCGTAAGATTGCTTTCTAAATATACGAACACTCAATATCCCATTTCTCAATGATTTCATTGAACATCACACTAGCAATTAGAGCCGCATTCAAGTTACAGTGTTTCACTAGAATATTTTATAGTCTGCATGTGTGATCTTCCACTCGTAATGCAATCCAATACATCTCGTGCTTCGGCTTGTATGCATGAACTCGGAATTCACATCCATTGGTTCTGCACTTCACTGTGTACCTATCTGGCCTGGACAAGATAACCTGGAACTCTCTCTGCAGCGACAGTGCCCATAGCCTCACTGCCAACTTCAATTCAGAATTGTTTGGGAATATTTGATTCAGTCGAATGGCATTGGTACCACACTCCCAACGCGACTCATGGCCCCACAAAACTTCCATACCAGCTTTGTTTTGCCTGTTCTATTTGTCAGGGATGGATACCTCCACTGCCCTAGTACTACCATGCATTTCATCATCATCAACCCCCTTCCTCATCTTCATCGATGCCACAATCAGACTCTAACATTTTAGCTTCCTATAACATTTTAGGGAAAAATATTGGGTCAACCAAACCTTTATATCATGAATACTAATACTATCGGGGAACAAGTGCTCAACCAAGGTGACCGGAAAGCTGCTTAAGTCAACATCATTCTGCCCAGTTTTTGTTTCACCATCACCATAATATACCCTAAATTTCACTAGATTCGATATTACTATGATGACATAGACAATAAATTTTTATATCACCACAAAATGTAATATTGCTAACCTAAATTAAACAGCACTAATTAACTACCCCGCTACCAATACTTCAATATTATAGTACACATCTAATATCGCTAACCTAAAAGAGAAGCACTAATTAAACTAACTCAAACATAAACTATAATATTACTATCCCTCGCTAACTAATAAGAATCATGTAAATTCAAATATTACGTCTAATGGTATGACTATCATACCATGTTTTCCTAAACAATAACAAATAATATTAAAAAGTTGTGATGTTATCTTCTTTCTTCCTCCTTCCCTCCCTCCTCTCTCCCCCCTTCCTCTCTCCCTCTCTTCCTCCTCTCCCTCTCCCCTAGGCTTCCTCTCTCTCTCCCGGACTTCCTCTCCTCTCTTCCTCTCTTCCTCTCTCCCTCTCCCTCTCCTCCTCTCTCAAAATTTTGCTGGCGCCCGCTCGCTCCCTCTGTTTTTCTTGCTCATTTCCTCTCGGCCAGCGCCTGCAACGAAGCGTTTTACCGCATAGTCTTCGCTGTACAATGTGGCGACAATTGGTTGACGACAACCAATTGTCGCTGAACCGTTGGACAACAACCAATTGTCGCCACACCGTACGATGAAATTGACACATGTCGCGCGATACTGCGATTCACAACACTAACCGCAGGATTAAGCAATTGTCACCGTACGGTATGGCAAAATTAGTGACTTCGTCCAGCCCTCTGGTGACTACCCCTATTTTGCCGTACCATTTGGCGACCGAGTATTATTTTTGTAATTTTTTTGTTTCGCGTATTAATGTCGCAATTACTTTTAGAAAATGTATTATTAAAAAAATCTGCAATGATCAATGTAACAAAAAAAACAAAATACTTAGGCTGGACAGTGGACAATAAGCTCCACAGTTGGCTCTAGTCAATCAAGATATAGAGCCATTTTGGACTAGACATTATAGCTTCAGTGATGTACTAGTGTACTATAATAGAAAAGCAGTAAGGCAAGAGCTTGCATCCATGGAAGTTTACAATGGAAACAGTACATTCATGCGCGGCATACGAGGTCAGTGGTTCAGTAAAATGTGCCAACAGAAATTGCCATCATTGTTTGCTACAAAATACCACAAAGCTTAAAAAAAAGCTACGAAATTCCAGAAGTTGGACATGTGATACACCAGCTAAGAGTAATAGAAAGCAGAATTTGGTCTCTAAACCAAGATTGTGTTGACGTTGTTAAAAAAAAAATCAGAACTAACCATATGGCGCGAACTCCTGTCCTGCCAACCACTGCCCACCAGAAGATGACGAAGACAAAGAAAAATTATCTCTTACCATTTGTAAACCCTAGAGATCTCATCAATAACCATTCAGTAAACCAAGGTTTAACATTAGGTCCTTGTACTTGTCAGTTGCCATAAACAAAGTGCAGAAATTATTGGTCCACATAATTGGGATTTGGGAGTCAAAGAAAATTAATCGAGCAACCATTTAAATGATCTCTAAACATACTTTCAGTGATTTATGTGTTGCAGAGCTGATGTCTCATGGCCACCAATCTTCAAAATAAGAAGTCTCATGGCCACCAGTCTTCAAAATAAAGTCTCATGGCCACCTCAGGTGCATGATTAAGATGAGAATAACTGATGTACAGCAAGCCAACTACCAACATAGAATAATCCCTGTGCATCCTTAACTACAAGAATATACAATCTATGGGTTCATCCTGAATTTAGAATTGAACCTGAAATAAAAAAGGAGAACAATATGGAGGAGTATCTTTAGTGGGAAATGACAATATCAACGCAAACAAGTTGTAAAATGCATGAATTTAATGCACTGACATCGACACATTCAGTTCATGCAAAGACAGGAAAAATTATCCACGTCTCCTATAGTTTGTCAAGGTCAAAACAAAATTGTTTATCTGTGTATCATCATTTTGTCTAACTGCCTTATTTATTTAGAAAGATCGAGTTAGAACTCTTTTGTAATTATTTGTGTTGTATATCTAGAATAATAATGTTATGGTCTTGCTTTCATAAGGGGGTAAACACCGCCAAGAGGGTGGCCAGGCAACAACAGCGTGCTTGGGGAGAGAGGAGACTAAGACTGGGATGAACTTTTTTTCTTTGCTTGTAGAATGGTACAACTTTTCTGTTAGGTTCGACGGTGCGCATTATACGCGCTGCATCAGAACCTGACTGCGACATTAGCCAGGCCTTAGGCCGGTGTGTGCGGCAAGGTAGGCGTTGGTTGTTTGGAAGCTTATCCTTTGGATGATTATCTATTTAGTGGTTTCCGTGTTTAGCGTCAGGTAGTTACCATGTTTAGAGTATTCCATACTTATTGTTGGCTATAAGAGTTGGGTTAAAGCAGGAAATAAAGCAAGGAAAGAATATAAACATTGTTACCTTTTCCTGACTCATTACTTCTACTTGGCAAGATGTACGCGGCGGCAATAAGCCCGCCACCACCGTCGCCTTACTTCTTTTAAACGGCGCGCAGTTCGCCGTTAGCTGAGGCCGTTGATCTGTCGCCCTGTGCATCATTATAACCTCCGTAATCGTGCACATACCATCTTGGTATCAGAGCCCATCATTGCTGGCACCATGGCCACCAACGACGGTGAAAGACCCGAGGAAGCAACGCTCAAGACAATGGTTCAAGACGTCCTTCGCAAGTTAGAAGAGATGGCACTGGTTCAAGATAGTCACACGGCGCAACTTGCTACGGTCACCACCTGCTTGGATCGACATGATGCACGCATCGCCAAGGCGGACAACTTGGTCAGCACCATGATGGGCTTCACCGGGAAGGACAAGGGAAAGGAGAAGGCACATGAAGATCCAATATACGTGCCTCCAGGCCGCCGCGACAGTGGCTCGAACGGAGGTACCTTGGCAACCATTGAAGCACGGCCGCCCAAACACTAGCGTTGGGAGTTCGCGGTCTATGACGACAGCGATGACCCGCTGTCCTGGCTCAACTCCTATGAGCTTTTCTTTATGGGACAGCACACAGCGGAAGAAGAAAAGGTCCGTACCGCGACATACCACTTACGGGGGGAGGCCCAACAGTGGTATATGTGACAGGAGGAGGAAGGAGGGGAACCATCCTAGCCACGTTTCAAGGAAAATGTCAACCTGCGTTTTGGGCCGCCGGCACGCCGCAATCACCTCACGGAAATCAAGCAGCTCAAGCAAACCGGGACAGTAGCGCAATACCAAAGGGAGTTTGAAGCGCTACTTCCCCACGCTAATCTGCGACAAGATCAACGGATCGAGATGTTCACTGCTGGATTAAAGGAGCAGATTGCCATTGCCGTGGACATGGCCGCACCACAAACACTAGCTATGGCCATGAGCCTAGCACGGGCACATGAGCGCCTGCTGCAACCCGACGGTGCTGAGGGCCAGCAGTCGGCCAAACCCACCATCAAGGGGAGTAGCACCAGATCAGTGGTCAGTGCACCGCCTGCGAGCGTTCCGGCGGTGACTACACCGATAGCCAAGGGAGGAGATAGCATCACCGCCAGGCCCAAGTTCATAAAAAAACTCAACCGGGCGCAAATGGAGGAACGACGTCGTCAAGGCCTATGTTACAACTACGATGACAAGTATTTTCCGGGCCATACATGTCTCCAAGCCTTCTGTTTGGAAGTCATTCTCGACACTACAACCACCGACGACATGGTGGAGAGCGATGGCCCAATGTCCATCTCACTTTTGGCACTCACGGGCATCAGTGTAGGCCGCATAATGCGGCTTCCTGTTATCCTCGATGGCCAGCAGCTCATCGCGCTCGTCGATTCTGGCTCCACCCACAACTTCATCGCTGACTCGGTGGCGGCACGGGGAGGCCTTGATGTGGTGCAGCCGACCCTGCCCATCCGTGTCGCGGTAGCTAACGGCGACCATATCAGCAGCAATGGCGAATGTCATCAAGTGCCCATCAGTATTGGTTCGGCTAATTTTCTGCTGGATTGTTTTACGTTACCTATTTCCGGAGTCGATATCGTCCTTGGCGTGCAATGGCTCCTAACGCTAGGACCCATCACTTGGGATTTCCAGCAACTCACCATGACGTTCTGGCATGTGAATGGCCAGATCACTCTCCAGGGGATTGCTACTCGGCATCCTGCCCTAGCCGCCTGGGCAGCCAAGGAGCCGGACCTGATGGCCGCACTTTTGGATGAACATCAAGCGGTGTTCACCCAACCTCAAGGACTTCCGTCATCTCGCGCATATGATCATCGGATTCATCTCATCCAGGGGACCGACGCCGTCGTAGTTCGGCTGTATCGCTATCCTCAGCTACAGAAGGATAAGCTCGAGATACAGTGTCGCGATATGCTCCTGCAAGGCATCATTCGCGTTAGTACATCGGCTCTCTCATCTCCAGTGTTATTGGTCCGTAAGAAGGACGGGTCGTGGCGCTTCTGCGTCGACTATCGCGCCCTCAATGATAAGACCATCAAGGATAAATTTCCTATCCCGGTGGTGGAAGAGCTGCTGGACGAATTAAAAGGGGCGCGATTCTTCCCAAGATGGACCTCTGTTCGGGGTATCATCAAGTACGCATGCACCAAGACGACATCCATAAGACTGCGTTCCGCACTCACCATGGGCACTTTGAATTCTTGGTGATGCCGTTCGGACTCTCTAATGCACCCACCACATTCCAAGTGCTTATGAATGATGTTTTGGGCCCATTCCTCCGCCGATTCGTGCTTGTTTTCTTTGACGATATACTTATCTATAGTCCATCTTGGGCTGAACACCTCTGTCATGTGCGCTTGGTATTGTAGGAATTGGAAAAGCATGGACTTGTCCTCAAGCACTCGAAGTGCTCCTTCGGGACACCCTCGGTGTCTTACCTTGGCCATATCATTTCCACCGAAGGAGTTGCCATGGACAGGCAGAAGGTAATGGCGGTGGAGGATTGGCCAGTTCCTACTACAGTCTGAGCGGTTCGGGCCTTCCTTAGCTTAGCAGGCTACTACCACCGTTTCATCCGAAATTATGGGGCCATTGCGGCTCCTTTAATGCGCCTCCTGCGTAAAGAAGCGTTCGTGTGGGGGGAGGAGGCCGCTCACGCCTTCTCCACACTCAAGCAAGCCCTGGCATCAGCTCCTGTTCTCCAATTGCCGGACTTTGGTCGCTCCTTCATCATTGAATGCGATGCCTCAGGGTCAGGACTCAGTGTCGTTCTTCATCAGGGCAATGGACCGGTTGCATTCTATAGTCGGTCCCTCGCTACCAGGCACACGAAGTTCGCGGCCTACGAGCGCGAGCTCATCGGGCTGGTTCAGGCCGTGCGTCACTGGTGGCCTTTTGTCTGGGGTCGTCCATTTATCATCCGTACCGACCACTACATTTTGAAGTTCCTTTTGGATCAACGATTGTCCACTATCCCGCAACATCAATGGGCGAGCAAATTAATCGGGTTCGACTTTTCTGTTGAATACCGTCCTGGGCGACTCAACACGGTGGTAGACGCCCTCTCCCAACGTGATGGTGACGAGCCAGCAGCCTCTTTCCACACCATCACCATACCATCATTGGCCTTGTTTGATGACCTGCGTCGTGCTCTGCCGAAGGAGGCTGAATGGGTCTCCATTTACACAAGTGTGCAGGAAGGTCACCTTACAGCACCTTGGTCTATCTGCGATGGCCTTGTTTTGCACCAAGGCAAAATTTTTGTGCCCACATCATCACCCTTTGTGGACAGTATTGTGGCTAATTACCATGCCATTGGTCATGAAGGGGTCCAAAAGACTCTCCACCGCGTTCGTGCAAATTTTTATATACCTCGGGCCCGCCAAGTCATTCAGGAATTCATCCACGAATGCGCCACTTGCCAGCGCAATAAGACAGAACATCTCCATCCGGGGGGGCTCCTCCAACCACTTGAGGTACCTCAGGTTGTTTGGTCCAACATTGCTATGGATTTCATTGAGGGTCTTCCAAAATCAGGATGCAAAACTATCATTCTCACAGTGGTCGATCGCTTTTCTAAAGCTGCGCACTTCATTCCACTGGCACATCCCTATACTGCGGCATCTGTGAGTCGCATGTTCTTTGATACAGTGGTGCGGCTCCATGGTATTCCCACGTCTATTGTTACAGACCGCGATGTGGTATTCACTAGCACCTTTTGGCAGGAGCTATTTCAGTTAGCCGGTGTTCGATTACACATGAGTTTCGCTTATCACCCCCAGACGGATGGTCAATCTGAAGTAAATAATAAAATCATTGCCATGTACCTCCAATGTTTTGTCGGGGATCGTCAAAATCAATGGATTCGTTGGCTACCGTGGGCAGAGTATTGTTATAGCACTTTATTTTAGTCATCATTAAAGACGACGCCATTTCGCGTGGTTTATGGTCGTGATCCACCCAGCTTAAGAACTTATGTGAAGGGCGAGGCTCATGCACCAGCTGTTGAGTCCCAGTTATTGGAACGGGATGAGTTTCTTGCCGAAATCCAAGATCGTCTTCTTCAAGCACAATCAACGGCAGCTTCTTACTATAACTGTTCTCATCGGAAGGTGATTTTTGAGGTGGATGACTGGGTCTGGTTGCGCATTTCCCAGCGACCGGCCTCTTCCCTATCTGCGGTTACACCCAGCAAGCTCAGTCCACATTTCTATGGACCATATCAGGTGGCCCAACGTATTGGTTCCGTGGCTTATCGTCTTCGTCTTCCTCCAGGCACCCGCATCCATGATGTCTTTCACGTCGACCTGCTTAAGAAGTTTCATGGGACACCTCTTGCGGACTCGGCGCCTTTACCTCTGATCGTTCGGGGCCGAGCTGTTCCAATTCCTGAGCAGGCCATTCGAGGTCGTGTCGTGCGTGTTCAACGTCAAGTGCTCATTCGTTGGAAGGATCTTCCGACTTCTCAAGCGACTTGGGAGCATGTCCATGCCTTTCAGCAACTTCATCCGGATTTTCAACTCGAGGACGAGCTGTTCTCGAGGAGGGGAGAGATGTCAGGTTCGACGGTGCGCATTATACGCGCCGCATCAGAACCTGACTACGACATTAGCCAGGCCTAAGGCCGGTGTGTGCGGCAAGGCAGGCGTTGGTTCTTTGGAAGCTTATCCTTTGGATGATTATCTATTTAGTGGTTTCCGTGTTTAGCGTCAGGTAGTTACCATGTTTAGAGTATTCCAAACTTATTGTTGGCTATAAGAGTTGGGTTAAAGCAGGAAATAAAGCAAGGAAAGAATATAAACATTGTTACCTTTTCCTGGCTCATTACTTCTACTTCGCGTGCGTATGCACGGCGGCGCTCCGGCCGCCGTGCGCCTTACTTCTTCTGTCGACGGCGCCGGTTCGCCGTCAGCTGAGGCCGCCGATCCTTCGCCCTGTGCATCATTATAACCTCCGTAATCGTGCACATACCATTTTCTCTTTATATAGATGAGATTAGCCCCTAACAATATATATACTATCTTATTTAATACAACTAATCACTAAAAATAATATCTATCCTATCCAAATATGAAGATGTATGTCTAACCATTATTAATATGAAGATATGTATCTAATCATTCCTATTATGAAGACATGCTGTTGTTAGCCTTCCTTGCGTGCAGCCCCACCTAATGGGTCGTGGCTACCTATGAACCAATGCCCATTACACTTCACCACCTTTGCAAGACAGCTCATCCTTAAGATGTCATGTGACAGCCAAGGATGAAGCCCGTTGTGGCCCAACGTCGATGAGAGGGAGCGATGATGACATTGCATCATGTGGTAAAGGATGAATCAAGCCTCAATGTGTTGGAATTAATTTCAAATTAATTCATTAGAAGAAGTCAAATGGGTGTTGAGTTGGATGTGGGACTTTAGTCCTACATTGCTTAGCTAGTTGATGGGAAACCAACATATAAGGAGAGCTCTTATATGGACTCTAGTATGAGTTGATAATAAGACTGGAGGTACACATGATTAGCTATGTTAGGCTATGTACACATGCATGCATATCGTGTATTTCACATGTTTATCGTAGGATTTGTGACTTATGACGATGCGTGACCACGACCAAGACATGCTAAGTGTACTTAACCTTTTGCCACGTATATCGACTATGCCACATCACCTTACACATCAACTACCAACATGGCACCATGAACTCAGCGAATGGATGTTCTCGTATGGTTAGTCCATTCACCCATGATGCGAGATTCCAGGGGGTGATTCCAGGGATCGTGGCAGTTTGATTTTCATATCACTGAGAACTCACGAGGCGGTTTGGTTTGACACATCTTTATAAGGGAGACATCCTTACACGTGAAAGCGCACGATAAAAAACCGATCTCGTCTTCCTCTAGCGCTCTCGGCTTCTTCCTATGATTACCACTACCTAAGCCATTCGTCCCTTTGCCCTTCATGCAACAGGCGTGAGGAAGAGCAGTGTCTCTAATCCAATGCCGACCTTTGACAACCTGCACATGAGACCGGCGATCAGGTTTATAGGAAGCATTGTACCCTGCAACTACTTGTCTTCATCTTTGATCATCGTGTCACTCCTACGCAGCTTCCTGTTTTTCACCAAGCCAACTATAAGTGTTTCGGACCAACTAGTTGTTGGTCCAAGTGATCTTTCCCTTAGTGATTAATTCTATTGAGAAAGTATACTGCTATGATAGTATTATTTACATCTATGTATTGATTTGACTATCTAGCATGTGTAGGTATGCCTTCTTTACTAGCATGTTATGTATTCATCAAATATTTGCTAGTTGCTGGTAATCTTGTCGTAGAAGCAATATTCAATTTCATGTTTTTATTGTGATAGAATTAAATTAACGTTAGGCTATGTTACTTTTCCAACACAATTGACAGCAGTGAGTATAGTAGCCCTCTAGGGTGTCTTGATGTCGCATGAGTCGCTGGTGGCGTGGGAAACTGGCAGGGGTAGCAGCGACACCCCTCCTACCACCAATTGCGACAGTGCTGGGAGAGGCGTGACATCATCGCAATGCCCTACAAGTCATCCCTCGTGTTCCAAACCACCATAGACATGACATCGAGCAACATCAAGTAAATGAAAAACGTGAAACCGCAATGATCTTCCCTAACGAGGGCACCCATAATGGCAGTGTTGCTAGTAGTGAAGGCATCACCGATGGTTTTGAAAGTGTCACTGGCGGTGTAACATGTAGCACTAGTGGTGAAGCCAACGATGTTTGTTGCGGGATCAGCACCGACATCACCTTGGCCACATCGAAATGTGACTCCAATAGTGGAGGCACTTCCGTGAGTGGAGGTGCCGCCGTATGCGGTGACACTACCATCGTAGTGGTATGCTGGCTCTTCTCTTTCTTGAATTCTGCCTTCAGCTCCACTGCAAGCCTCATGCACTCTTGGATTCATAAGTGAAGCTCATCATAGAGGCCCCTCATGGCCTTGATCTAATTGGTAGCAAAACCGAAACCCTCATCGCCTGCCACGGTGGAAAGGCGTCGAGGTGGCTATGATACCAAGTTGTTATGGTCTTCCTTTCATAATGGGATAAACACCGCCAAGAGATTGGCCGGGTGGTGTCGGTGTGCTTGGGGAGAGAGGGGATTAAGACTGGGATGAACTTTGTTCTTTCTTTGCTTGCTAAGAATAGTGTGGCTCCTCTCTTTATATAGATGAGGTTAGCCCCTAACAATATAGAAACTCTCTTATCTAATGCAACCAATCACTAAAGATAATATATATAATATCCATATATGAAAATATTCATCTAATCATTCCTCATATAAAGATATGCATCTAATCATTCCTAATATGAAGATATACTGCTGTTAGCCTTTCTTGCGTGCAGCCCCCACTAATGGGCTATGGCTACCCATGGGCCCATACCCATGACTGATAATCTTATACATTGTGCATCTAACTCTTATCCAAAGAAATTCTAACCCAAAAAAAAAACATAAACATCTGCATTGCGCCTTACTAACAGCCATATCTGTATGGTCTTCAAAGTAGAAATGTAGGTAGCCATATAGAGGTTTGACTGTTGGTACTAATCGATCCATCTTCACTCCTAGCAACCAGCAATCGTCCAAGGTAAGTAATGTTTTTGTGAAAATTATTTTTGCACATGTTCTATCTATAACAATTGACACTATTAAATTTCTGGAATAATTGACACCATGAAAGGTTAAGGAATGACTAAGAAGAGGAAAACGATATCTGGACAAACTTATATACTGATCATGTTCAAGTGCCGGAGCATGAGTTGGCAAATAATACCATGGAAGCAAGTGTGTTAGCTGGTCACAAGCTGATCAAAACCATTTACACACAATGTTTGCAAAAGATCCTTACACAGTGAAAAGTCCAAATCCTTGGTAGTACTTCATTAACATATCATCAGCCTGTGAAACAAGAATAGACATCATCAAATCAACAGGACGTCTGGATGAATTAATAAAGATAAAACACCAAATCTTAAATGGATTCATGCCTCCAACAACCAAAGAGAGAGGCGCTTTTATTTATTGTTCTGGTTGGCACTGGCGACGAGGTGTAGAAGGCCCAACAAGCCCTATTTATTCCTTCCTAATGTCTTGGCCTATTTACTGCAAGGGGCTTGGGTGGTGAGGCTTCTGTTTTTATTATGCAGCAGCGCTCCTCACTCCCTCTGCTTCTTCTTTTATGAGAATTAGAGTTAGGGTGTGCAAAAGCCATGAATGCTCACCCACAAGCAGCAGTTCATGATTACAACGTCGTTAATGGTGTAGCCGTGTAGGTATAGAAGTATGATGGTCAGATGGTACAAGGGAGATTTTAAGGCATGTAGGGCTCTGCCTTGTAGGTTTCACTCTAGTGTCCATCACCATGAATTGAGCCATCATGTGAAAGCTCACACGCTAGCTATCCCACTCCCGTGCTGTTAAGTTCCACAGAGAACTATTGCAGCAATAGATGGGCTTAGCAGCTCCAACTAACGTGCACCGGTTTCTCCATTTGACACGAAGTTGCACTAAATTCTGTGCACTGTTCCTAGTTCACAGAGATTGCATTGTGTAGTAGGAGTAGCATGGCAACGCTTAAGAAAAGAAACGGAGTAACATAGCAAATATAAGCAAATGGATAAAGCCTTCAAGCATATGATCTTAGACTGATACTATACGTCGATCTATATATCTTTAAATTCTTCCATGTACAAGGCCCCACCCTCCTTAACTCCAGTCCAGTTCTGTAGTGTTAACTTCTGAACAGAACAACCAAAACATCACCTCAGCCACAGCTGCTGCCTCAAGCTGAGCCTGAGCTGAGCAGCGCGCTGCTGCTGATCTTGCCCCAATCCTACCACCCTACACCACAACTTACAAGGCAAGCAAGGTCAGGGCCTTGTAGATTTTGTGGCTGCTCTCCTGGGCTGGGTAGCATTATGAAGTGTACAGTCCGGGCATGTAGAGCAAGGCAGCCTTAAATTGGGGAGGAGGTGGAGAGACTTACAATAAGACCATTTCAGCTTACTCTTAGCATGTCCACATCAGTTTTGTCTTATGTTAAAGAGTGAGAAAAAAAGGAGAGAGAGAAAAGAACTGGCTCTTATTTAGTAGTAAGTATTGCACAGGAGCATAAATAGATTAGATATATATATATAAGAGAGAAGAGATAATTAATGCACAATATCTAGAGCCAACTTTTAGAGATAACTATTGTACAAGCTGGTTTTAATGTTTACTCTAAATAACATGGATATGAAATAGAGTAAACAGATGGTTTTGTTACTGTACTTGCCCTAGAGTCACTCTACTTGTCATCTTTAATGCCTGGCCTGCCCTCTCCTTAATGGGGTTGGATGAAGGCCATTTAAGAACCCTTCTTTAGTGTCCACGCCCCCCCTGCATGACCCCATCAATCAAAAGCCCAGTACAGAAGAGAAGCAGCTAGTTCCCCCCACTGAATTCTCCCTACTACTAGAAGTCTACAACCTCACACCCTAGAACTACATATATATACAGAGAGAGAGTGGTGGTATCATCAGCCAAGATGACCACTGAATTCCTTAGAGTGGAGAAGTTTCAGGTGGCGAGCGTGAAGAGGATGGAGCTGAAGCCGGAGCTGTCGCTCGGGCCGACATGGCCGGCGCTGGGCTTCGCCTCGGCAAAGAGCACCAAGAGCTCGTCGTCCGAGTCGGACGGTAGCTACCGGAAGAAGAGGAAGCACTACACCTGGGAGGAGCCAGTCTCACACGCTAACCTGGAGCTCCAGCTCAATGACCCCCTGCCCCTGGACTGGGAGCAGTGCCTTGACCTCCAAGTGAGTCCCTCTCGGTCACAACTACGTTTGCACACACAATTAAGTTACTTATTACAAATAACATTACTCCTAGCTAGTTTACATTGCATAGAATTCATTTTTCAGTTCATAACTCTCATCAACCAAAACTATAGCAATTATCTCATCTTGTCGTGTGTTTATGTGCCTGTCCATGTCCATGTCCATGACGCGGACACATGTTAATAGGCCAGTAAAACTAATTAACAAAGTTATTGACGGTGCGGGACTCCTATTCTTAGAAGTGTCCTCCCATCGACGTGGCATGTACATGAAACTGACGCAGTATTGAGCTGGCAGAAATTGCAGAGCAACTAGACAAAGCATATGCACCCACATGGTTATAGGTGGCAAAATGCATGCAGTTTAATTCGACGTGCATGCAGCAGAAGCTGCACTTGTGATAGTCTCCCTACTATTTGTGACGCTCACGAGGGATCTTTGCAGTACCATTTTGCCTAGAACATGAAAGTTTCGATGGATGCTGCCATGATTGCCTTATCATTCGATGTGTATGTTGTCTGTTATGGTATTGGCAGTCTGGAAGGATGTATTACCTGAACAGGAAGACCTTGAAGAAGAGCTGGATCAGGCCCAAGGAGCATAGCGTGAACCTGGAGCTCAACATCTCGACAACCCCGGTGAATGTTGTCGTCGCGGACAGCAACACCGCCGCTGCTCCTGTCACTGCAGAAGAGCCAAAGAGGGGCACCATGAGCTCCGGCGGCAACATGGTGGCCGTGCCGTGCACCAACTGCCACCTCCTCGTCATGCTCTGCAAGTCCTCCCCTTCCTGCCCCAACTGCAAGTTCGTGCAGCCGTTGCCACAGGCGACGCCACAGGCTGCTCACCGCAGGCTCGACGGTTTCAAGCCGCTGGAGACCCTGAGCCTTCTCCACTAGGCGCATGAACGCCAGCGCGCTCCGCGGGCAGATGCATTGTAGAAAGAACCTAAAAGCCCTAGTGGAGGGTTAGTGTTTGGGGAGGGACTATGTTAATCAAGGGCCTTGACATAGAAAGGTGAAATGAGGGGGGTGGGGGGTGGGAAGTAAAACTATAAATGTATTAATTAATTTATAATAATGGTGATAGATGTGCTAGCTACACATGGATATGTATGCGTACGTGAGTATACCTACTGTTTGCAGTACGGAGGAGAGGACGGCAGTACGGGTGCAGCGTGCCACTAGCTTACTACATACGCTGCTAGCTTCAATGAAACTGAGGCAATCAGGCAATGACTGTGTCGTCCTTGGTCTTAGCCTTCTCTATTAAAGATAGGGAGGTGGTGCTATCTCCACGGCGCCACCATAAAGGCCATGACTGCCATCACACAAAAACGTAAACTGTCAAGGCGGTAGATTTGGGCCGTGCGAGTGAAGAGGAGCGTGAATGCCACACCTACTCCTCGGTTGCACATTCTATTCCCTTCCCTGCCTCCTATCCCCAAAACACATGGGGGTCAAGCACTGACTCGAGTGAATAATAACATGAGCTACAGGGACTGGGGACTCTGCTAACTTGCAACAGGGTGAAGGATCCTAGGTAGGGAGGGAATGCAATGTGAGTGCAAAGCTACACGCCCCCACACAACAGCCAGCTGATCAAAAAATGATCAGTTCAGAAACACCTCTCCCCCATGCTGATGTCTACTACCTGATGGAGAACTAGCTCTTGTGCGCTTTCCCAAGCAAAAAGTCCAATCTGCATGTCCATGTGTTGTCATTGCTCATTGCCTCCCAGGAATCAAGAGTGTGACTCTTCTCTGCTCCTTCCTCTTTGGCCATAGGTAGGAAAGGTAAGCTCTGTTCTTCATCGTGGAACATTTTACAGAGCTCAGATGACTGAATCAGCCCAACTGTTTCTGTGTGACGAAAGAAAAGATCATGAGCTAGACGATGGTAAGCAGTGAGCATGTGCTGAGTTAAATCGTGCACAGTGACATGTAATTGCACCCCCCATGGACGGTTGACATGTCTCTGTGAAGTGCTCTGTGGTGCCACAATGTGCCGGATGGGTATAAATACACTGCAAAGACGGCATTCAATTAGGCCTTTGGCGTTTATACCACCATATTAGGCTGCTGGTTGCAAACAAAGTTAGGTGGTTTCTGTTTCCCATCCATAAATTTGGATAGGCCTTCAATGAATACAATCTTGGTCAAAGCGGAGAGGGGGGATGGCTTATTAGTTTACATTTATGACTAGAATTAACTTGCTCAGCTATAACTAACTAATACTGCAAGAGGACTAGAAAATTGTTACTGCACAAATGCTCAGACAAAAAATGAAGTTGTGTCATGTGGAGCGGTGTTGTCAATATCAAACAGTTAGTAGAGTACCACAAGTCTACCCTCTTAACAGGAGTGGCATTGACAAAGTATCCAAAACGTCATTCCGTCCACCACCTTCAAGACGAATAGTAAGCAGACAAAAAAGCACAGATGCACGGATGTATCATGAGTTGAACCATAAGAATAATCTAAAGTTCAATTTCCTAGATGTATCTGAGATAAATTTCTCAGTTTCCTAGGCAATTCTTAAGCAAACTCTAGCTTTGCTCTATTGCTCATATTGGATGAGAGATGAATAGATGGGAAATGTTCAGATTAAAATATCTTAAGCTACACAGTATCAGAATTCATTGATTCCTAATTTTTTTGTATTTTTCTCCCATGTCCCTGAGAACTATAGAAGAAATTGAATTATTCCACTAGAGCCGCTAGTTCTATGCATGAATATTTTCACAATACTAGCATTTCATATATTTTTTACTCCAATAGTTGCTAAATTATGTGTTTCAGTCGTTAAATTTTACTGCATTTGTCACGAAATTGTTGGGGATTCTTAATAATCAATATAGTAACACAATGTCAATGTATTGTTTACCTGAATCACCTGAAGAAGGGCCTTTCCTATGGCACATTTTGGACATTGGAGAGTATATGCTTCACATAGTAAAAGCACCACAGCTTGCCACCTGCACATGCTTGCATAATGATTAGGGCATCTACATGACTAAACACAGAATTAAACAAAAGTCTCAGGAAGGACTTACAGTTTCTTTATAGGAAAGAATAGTCGAGGTTCAATCAAGTTCATTAACAGCACAAGTGCACAACAGTTTCTTCCACATGACAATTCTTACCAAAACAGAGACTATCACATAACAATCAGTGTGATCCTCCATCAGAGGTGCATTACTTCCTTTCTGTGCCCATGTATGCTACTTATTTTAAGATAGTGAGAATTCACCTCATTTTCAGGCCATATTGCATGAAACAATCGTATAACAGTCGGACGTTAAAGAAAATATGTCCAGCAGGGATCTGAGCTTTAATAAATATGTAAAATCCTGTCTGCTGCTAAGTTTTCCTTTTCTTTGTACAGTCAAGGCTAATTATGAAGTGCATGAACAAAGAACAAGGAACCTTCGCCACACTCATGTCAATTTGGAGGAATATAACATTCCCATTTTAAATGGAAATGAATATTCTTCCATGCTGCATATATATCTTCTGAATCAACTTGTGAAACATCAGCCACCAAAAACTCATGGACGTTTCCATCCACCTCAATACAACTACAGCCAGGATTCTTCTTTACCCCTCTATCTATCATCATCATCCTCAGCATCTTCACCTGATCCCATTTGTTTTTACTTGCATATATTTGGCTCATAAGTACATAGATTCCACTATCTGAAGGATTGAGTTTTATCAGCTTATCTGCAACACATTCACCAATCTCTACATTGCCATGCATTCTTCATGCATTTAAAAGAGCACCACAAACCAGCCTCATCAGCTTCCATTGGTATGCTCCTTGCGACTTCAAATGCCTCTACCAGTAGCCCAACTTTACCCAAAAGACCAATCATGTGTGCATAATGCCCTGCCCTGGGTTCAATCCCATGAACTATTTTCATTTCTTTGAAAAAGTGCTGCCCTTCTGAAACTGAACCACTATGATTGCATGCAGAAAGTAACCCAAGGAATGTGATCTCATCTCATCAGGCACAAACCTGTTCCTGTCAACTGCTCAAAGAGATAAAGAGCAGCTTCAGACTGACCATGCATGGCATAGGCCATGATCATCGAATTCCAACTCACTATATTCGTCTCTGCCATCTCACCAAATTATCTTGATGCTGCACCCAAATCTCCACATTTTGCATACATATGGATGAATGCATTACCTAAATCACTTTAAGCCCAACCTTATTACTGACAATGTAGTTATCATATGTCCATCTACCAAGATCCAAGCAACCCAACTGAGCACATGCCGAAAACACACCCACAAGACAAAGAGTAGCATCCATTGGCTCCACATGTGCTTCAATCATCTGCTTAAACAACCTCACTTCTAAACCAAGTTGATTTGCCTGTGGGTAAACTGCGATCATGCAACTCCCAGAAACTGCATTCCTGCTAGGCATATCCTGAAACAGCTGAGCTGCACTTTCCAATTCACCACACTTGACACTTGGCATAAGCATTAAGCATTAACCATGGACATCCTGGAGTACACATCCTTGACTGCCATGGCATCGAAAACCTCCTTGGCAGAGGCGACACACCCGCACTTCCGAAACATATCGATCAGAGCATTATCCAAATTAACACACACACAGCCACACCATCACCCTCTACAACATACTGATGCACCACCCTCCCCAGCACCAGCGATCCCATCTGCCCGATCACCGAGACCACAGCAACCGGCACCTCGTTAGGCTGTGGGCCCCCTACCACCACCATTCAGCAGAACACCCGCCACACCTCGTCGGCCAACCCTCCCCACGCGTACCCGTCCACCAGCGTTGTCCACGAAACCATGTCCCTCTCTGGCATTTCATCAAGCACCTTCAGCACATCAAGTAATGACCTGTGGTTGGCTTAGAGGCGAACAAGAGCATTCCCAACGAGCATCCTCTCGAGTACAAACCCCCGCTTAAGGGCTACGCAGTGGACGGCCTCGCCGCCGGATGGGGAGCCATGCCCGCCGGCGGCCGCGGCGGCCTTGCATGCGAAGACGAGTGTGCGCACGTCGGCGGGGAGGCAGTCACTGATGACGCAGCGGAAGAGCGCGAGTGCGCGGTGGGGTAGGCGGGCGCGGAGGAAGGCGCGCATCATGGTGGCGAGCATGTAGGCGTTGGGGCCGGGGGCGGCTTGGGCGAGGATTTTGGCGGCGTGGTCAACTCGGGGAGGCGTGGAGAGGGCGCAGAAGGCGAGGAGGCGGGAAGCGGTGCGCGGCGAGGCCGGAGACGGTGAGGAGGGCGTGGAGCTGGAGGAGGCGGCGGAAGGAAGCGCAGGACTCGAGCAGGGAGAGCAGCGGGTAGGTCACGACGAGGTTGCGGTTGGCGTTCCACGCCAGCCGGGGAGGCGCCGTCGCGTGCGCGGCGGGGAGGGGAGACGCGTAAGTGGAACGGGCATTGCGATGGCTAGGATGCCTGCTCATCCCGGCCGCGGGGCTGGGGCGCGAAATTTTGATGTGATGGGAGCGAGGTTTTAAATTTCGGTTTCTATTTCATATTTGAAATCCGGTAAATTTAAAAAAAATGAAATTTTCAAAATTTTGGCCATGCAGCTGAAATTTTTGACCTTTTCATCCCCTATGAAATAGGGTTTGTTTGGAAGAGTTGTAGCTTTTCTAAAAAGCTGCTTTTTGGTTTTCTGAACTGAAAAGCGACTGTAGTTTTTTTTATAAAGGATCGTTTCACAAATAACTAATTTCTCTTAGCAATAAGCTGCAAAAGTAGATTTAACTTAACTTTCAGCTTTTAGTTTTTGTTAATTATATATGACTCCTGACTTATGCCAGAAACTGCTTAAAAGTTGAGCTTTTTAGAGAGGCTTGCTGGCTTTTTAAAAGATGAAGCCAACTTACAGCCCCCAACACAAGGCTATAGTCTTTTGAGGCTAGAAAAAAAAATAAAAAAATGATGTCATGCTATGGAATTGAGATGACTAAGTTGGTCTAAATCACCGCATTAAGCTTCGGGTCCGAGGGTATGGGTTTGAATCCCACTTTCTATGGTGACCAATATAAATTAACTTAGGGTAACAATAGTAACCATATCATTAACTCTGAAATAATTATGCTAATCTGGATATATTAGCTAATAAAACATCAAGTAGACCCAATATTTTTCAGTTAATACATCGTATTCAGAGTGTTTCAACAGAACAATAATTAGATATTGAAATAAAAATTTTATTACATTCCATTGCCACACAGGTTACAAGTTCAATACATTAGTTAAACATAAGATCCAACTACGACAAAAATATAATACCCAAAAGTTCTAATTACTCCAAAGACTGACGAAATTGAAGTATAGTCTACCCAACATCCTAATCCTCTTGATAGTCCTCATTGTAGAAACACTGATTTTGCAGGTGCTCCTCACCCCATGTTTCATCGACGAGTCCACTAGGATCCATGTCCCAATCAGAAGCTTGACCACCGAAGCATTTCTTTAAGTAAAGGGGATTTAGCAATAGCGAGTACAAAAATACTTAGTAAACATTAATAGCAAATGCAGTAGATGAATTCCTCCATATCAGCCAATGTCCATCCAAGATCACCTTTCAAAATCCAATTTTACAGAAAATAGGTTTTTGGGCTTTTATTTAAGGGTTATGTATTTTAAATATGAAAATAGCTACTAGCACCCGTACAGAGGCAGACTTAGTTTCTATAGCCTCCAATCTAGGAGACAGGTATAAATTCATGATTTAATCCTGCACAGGTTTGTACCATTTTACCCATAGTAAATCCAACTCAGTTGAGAACCTAGGATGTTTGTCACTACTCAGGGCCTGTTTGGTAGAGCTTCAGATTCCAGCTTCACTTGAGATCTGAAACTTGTAGGCTAAAATAAAGTGAATTAAGTTTATATTTTTGGTCTAAAATGTAAACAAGATGATCTATCTAAACACTCTTAATGTACTCACAGCTCCAGCTTCACGAATCTGGTAAAGTTAGAATTTTTAACTTACGAATCTGGTGAAGCTGAATCCCTGCCAAACACACCCTCAGATATTAGATGTCCAACCCTACTAACTCAAACTAAGGACACCTTTCCTAGGTAGTCCCGCCGACTCGTAGGTAACAATTGTATTCCCGACTAATTACGTATTACAGTACTTTGACTAACAATATAGTACTGTACTCCAACTAACAACGTAGTACTGTACTCTGACTAGCAACGGCAGTACTCATCTCTTGGCGTTTAAATATGGCACTAGGTCTGATTTTTTGTCTTTTACTAGGACTCCTGATATACCCAACATCACACCCTTAGTTATCTGCTCTTATCCAATATGGATATTCTAACACCATCATAGGATAACCTTTTCTGATCATTTTCACACACTACAGTTGATACAAATTATATAACTCATTGCCTGAGTGTAATGGATTATCCTTATATCATAGCCTATATAGAGGACCCTACCGACAATACCCTTCTCAAGGCACCCAACTCATATATATACTCAATCACACCAATATCCATTACCGCCTCAGCAAATCATTAACAAACCATCCTTCCCTAGCATCGAATTAGGGTTTTTGATTTAAAATATATTTTTTCCATGCATTGATGATGCCTAAAATCATTTAAAAATCATTTCACAAATATGATCAAAAGAAACTTACCTGAATTTTGATAAAAGAAATCGTCCTCACCCAGTTGTTGCTAGAGATCGCCAGACAGATTTCAATTAATTCATGAAATTAATCACCCACTAGTGTTTTTTTTCTAAATTCTTACTACAACTTTTTATGGAGGTTATTGTAGTTATCATTTTTCTATATTTTCCTCTCTTTTTCTCCTCTTTTTTCTTTTCCTTCTTCTTTCTCTCTCCCCTTTTCTTTTTTCTTTTCTTTTTCTCCTACTCTCCCTTTTTTCCATTTTTCCTTTTTCTTTTATTTTCCTGTCCCCTATTTGGTCCTTATCCATTCCTTCCCCTCTTCTTCTTCTCCACTCTCTCTACTCCCAGGCCGACGCCGCTCCCTCCAGCACCTCCCCCACCTTGGTGTTGTCGATCGTTGGTCTCTGGCCTTCTTTCCCTCGTGCGTTGGCCTGCCCGTGCCCTCGCACATGCTCCTCTACTCGCCCGTGCCTCCTATTCTACCCCATCACTTCACCATGTAAGATCGAGCCATCAATTCAAGGAATATAAATTCCTTAAGTATAAATAAAGAATATAATGCAAGTCACAAGAGACACACGATATTTTACTATGGTGTTCGGAGATTTACCGGTCTCCCCTAATCCACATTTAGGCAAGCCCAAACTGCTTTGGACCAGCTCCACAAATTGAGCACCTGCCTCGATTCCACTAGAGGTAATTCTTTCCCACTCTGGGTAGGTGAGCACCGGCTTTCACAACTTTGCCGTGCCTTCTCACAATCTCCTTGAGAACGTCACCGCACACAATGCCTTCAAACACTGTCTAGATGTTGGCAAACACTAAGAGAAATAAGTCAAGCCCTCTAGCTTGAGTTCTACCAAGTACAACATATATACAATGGTCATTACCAAGTGCAACACATGCGCAAGGCACCCCTCAAGTGCAATACATGCACAAGAGGCTCTCAATCCACTCCTAATTGCTACACATGCAATTAGAGCTCACTCTTAGCTCAAAAACCAAATTGAAGAGTGCAACACACGCACAACTCAACCACAAAGAGCAATAACTCTCTAAAACCACAATAAGCACAAATGCCAGCCCCAAGTCTCCTTTAATAGCCTCCACAAGAAACTAGCCATTGGGGGCAAAATGAGGAAAAACACCAACAAAGCTGGTGCTACCGCCCTACTAGTCTAGCAGCACTGGCCTCCAATACAACAGCTAGAAAAACTAGGCGTTACTTAAAAATCTAGTGCTACTGGGTCTTTTTCTTTTTTTCTCAAGCTAAAAACACCATTTCTGAAATTTTTACAACACCCTGGGGCGGTAGCACCAGACTTAGGGTGGTGCAATCGCCCTTGGACCCCAATAGCACCGGCCGAGCAATGCAACTACTCATAGGCTGGTAGCATCGGCCTTGGGGTGGTAGCACCACTGCTACAGCTATTAAAATGGTCATAACTTTTTACTCCGAACTCTGATTTAGCTGATTTTGGACTCTATGAGAAGAATATCAAGTGGGCTACAATTCCCACCTATTTTTAATATTTAAGCAACCATAGATATTTCTAAATATAACAAAAATAAAAATTCCAGTGTAGTCACTCAAGTCTAAAATTTGATTTTTCTTGAAATCCCTTACAAAGACTTAATCAAAAGCGTGACTACAAGCTAGCAAGAGTCAATAAAATCAAATCTTGAGCCGAGTGATGATCACCTTATGATCAAAATACTTTCACAAAACACATTCGCAAATTCTAATCACATACTCCAAAATCAACTGTATGAACACCAATATTTTGCAAAAGACATTTGCAAATATAAATGTAATACCGCAAAATCGTTTCCTGGTTTTTTTTGGCCGGAATTGTCTTCATCTTCTTGATCCAAGGATTTATTCGGAAGGGCAAAAGATTTGGTTGCCTCGCAGTTTTAAGAATTTTAGCGATAAGTTTTGAGATATGCCGAATGCATATCGGAAAGGGAATTTCTCCGAGCCGTAATTTTTCAGCGGCAAGCTTTACTCAAAGAATTGTTCCTTTCACCGAGAGTTTAAAGTGTCAGTCTTTGGAGGAGGTTGCTTTGTGGTTTTTACATGTGGTGTAGTTTATATTTTTCCCCTAACCCTAAAAGCCCACCAACCACAAGAGAAAAAAAGGGAGCCAGCCATTTGTTTTCTCCAGACCCAGTATTGCTCCTCCCATCTCCTCTCGCCTCAGGCCCCCCGACTCGGGCATGGCGCGCCTGCCCCTCCCAGTCGTGCGCCTCCCTCCTGGTCTTCTCCCTCCTGGCGCCTTCCAGCCGTGCGCCTCCCTCCTGGTCTCCTCCTCCTGCGCCTCCCTGGCTTCCTCCCTGATGGCCAGCCGTGCACCTCCCCTAGAAGCAGCAGCAGCAGCTCTGGCGAGCCTCCCTTTGGCTGCTCTGGCGACCCCCCCCCAAGAAGAAGCTTCACCGAGAGCAAACACTGCAACCTCTCCCCCATCTCCCTTCTTCCTCCATGAGAAAGATTGAGGTAAAACCCTAGGTCTTTGGGGGATTTTAAGGCTTGCATGCAGGGTGTTTGTGCTATTGCTTAGCTAGGATTCATGATTTTGAGATGTTGGAGGATGGGGAATGGAGAGACTAAAGTGATTGGGGAATTTTCTGTTCGGGCAGATTTCTGTCCTCTGTTAGAACTGCTATTTAAAAATTCTGCAAGCGTTTTCTGGGGGTTTGGCTATTATGAAAGTTGTAGATAATTGAATTACCTTTCAATATAGACTGAAATCATCAAGTTTTGTTCATCCATTTAAAAGTTATGGCTATTTTACCGAGTGCTGTCCAATTCTTGTCGCGATTGGTTCAATATGTGTTATTCTGCAGATAAGAGCATCGTAGAGGCCGAATTAGACTTTTTCATTGCCTATAAAAAATTAGGATTTTTTGGGTAGATTGAGAAAATGTATTCGTTTATGTGATTTGGAGTTGTAGAACTCAAGTTATGCTCATTTTGGTGTATGCTGTCCAGAATGAGTTAAATTTGCGTCTGTCTGTTGCTCGTCGCAAATCTGAGAATAATCGGTGCATTTCCTGATCGGTCGGCTATAGAAAAAGTTGTAGATTTATCTCTTGCAATCGTTTGTAGCCTGGGCTCATCCTTTTTGGATTAGCCGTTTGGAAGTTATGCCATTTTCAGTGCCGGCTGTACGGAAATTTCATTAGTTGGAATTTGGACCGTTTTGGATTAAAATGCGGAGTGTTGTGTAAGGTTGTTTTGAGACGACTTTTGATTGTTTCTTGTGCGCAATGTTGTTTTTCAGGGAGGGTGTCTCCGAGGGTGGTCTCGACCCTGAGTTGCCTCACACGTCGGTAAAGGCAAGTGCATTGTATCGGTTGTGGCTTAAGTGGCCACTAGGTTATACAATAATACAGTTATCCAAGTGTTGCTTTAATATTGTCATGTTTGATTTTGCATGCGATATGACGAATGAGAATGGTTAATTGGTTATGCTTTTATTTAAAATGAGTTTATATGCAAGTGTAACCCGTATATCTCTTATACGGTATCTAGTTGATTGCTTGTGTTATGTATATGCTTACGCTATGGTTGCATTCGTGTTTATAAGCACGTCTAGTAACGTAACTGTCTTTTGATGAAAAGGGTAAGTAATCTGATACAAGTGCATCGTTGTTCCAACGTGTTATGATTTGTTTGATGAACTTTATGTCTTTATATGCCTTGCCATCATGAATTTATGCTGCATCCCTGGATTGAATATTATGTGCAATGTTTAATGAATTTCGTCTAGATGCCGTGATGACATCTTGCTAAATTTTATTTTCATATTCAGGTTCACTAGTTTGATAGGCTAGTGAGAATACTGTAAGTATGGGATTGGATTGCGAAAATGATTTGATTTATGATCAAGATAGATGGAATTAGTAATTACTCGAGAGTTGGTGATGTGAGTATGATTATGAGCGTTGAGAATGTGATTATGAGCGTTGAGAATGTGATTATGAGTGTTGAGAATGTGAATGGTAATTTCTGGATGTGAGAAGTGGTTGATGTTTATGTATTTGGCTATGGCTATGCAATGTGAGAAATGAATGTAGTTTGCAAATTTGTTTATGTCAATTGCATTTGTGCATTCATGATGGAAGAGGCGACCCATTCTGATGCGGGCCTCTGTGCTCACAAGTAGTGAGTACGAAAGTCCTACCTCGTAGTCCCATACACGTGGTTGTATGGGAGCGAGTCAGTAAGAGTAGGCACCCTCCACCACAGGGTAGAAGGGGAATGAGAGGGTGCACACCGACGGGTATGCACTCGGCAATACTGGTATGTGCTAAAAGAGGAGATGAGACATGCATGATGCATCATATGCATGAAAACTGTGAAATCTGCATTGCATAGAAAATGATGAATCATGTTTAATAAGTTGATTGTGATGTATGGGTGTGTGATTCTTCTTTTGTATGGCATATTTGCATCTGCATTGCAATGACAATGATGAATCATGTTTAATGAGTTGATTGTGATGTATGGATATGAGATTCTTCTTTTGTATGTTTGTGCACTTGAGCATGAAGGCAGCGAATGGAAACTGTTAATGGTTAATCGTGGAGCTAATGGCATTTATAGATTGAGGATTGAGTCGTGGACTCATCCAAAAGTGGCTATCGAGGTATGAGTAAAGTTTAAATAATTCTTGAGATGGTTGTGGTATTTGGAATCAGTTTCCGGTTCATTTATTTACCAAGTTCAGTCAAGTTTTTGAATATATTACGTTTCAAAGTATTGGTATTTCGTTTGATTCGATTGCGTTTCTTTATTGTTGCACTTTGCTGAGTCTTAGACTCACGCTTGTTTGCTTCCTGTTTTAGGTACCTTTAAGCTGATTCGTCTGGTTGGGAGTAGTATCACGTGCACGACTTTGGTCTTCAACAATTTATTTAACAATTCCATAATTCTGGATGTAATTAATGAGGTTGTAATATGTTGTTCGTCGTGTTGGAGTTTGTTAACTTCTATTGGGGGTTTGATTGATTAACTAAGGACCTACTAAAATGTTTCTTCCTATTTTGAGTGATTGATATATTATAGGACTGCTATCATTCTTTTGTCTGCTGAGTGGATGTCCTCTGTTCTAGAGAGGTCATGCCGAAATTTTGTAAATTTCGGTGGCTTAGTTTTAACCTGGTTTTAAGCAGTTAAAGGTTGACTTCAGTCTTTCCGTAGACTTGTCGTTGGTTATTTCGAGTTTTGGGTAGCATTCGCGGTGCGTTTGGCGCCGAGGTGTTACAGTTGGTATCAGAGCGGGCTTCAGGTCCGTGGTGTTTGAATATAGTGAGTAATTCTAGAATGAATTAAAATTTTGTTGTGTGAAGGAAGAAACATGGTTTAGGTTGAACCTTTAAAATGTGGCCCTAGGGCAATAACCATAAAACTTGACGTAAAATGGTTAATTAATTTAAAACTTGACACACTTTGATGCACAGTAGGAAAGGAATGGGATATCGTTGCATTGTGCTACAATGCTTCTTTTGAGATTGATGCCATGCTAATACTTGTTGTTGATATCTGTTGGTTTTTGATTAGGTTGTGGGCATATATTATTGCTATGCTTATGAAGTGTTGATTGACTAGTGGGTCTTTTGGGATTTCTGTATCGAGGAGTTTCGGGGTCTGTTGGGACTCTTTGTGCCGAAGGGTTCGGTCTTGTCGTGTGGCTGTGGTTGTTGGTGCGGCAGTTTAGAGCCAGCACCGAAGGAGAGTTCTTATGTTTCTATCATAAATCGGAGAGTTGTTGGAGTGCGTATTTGAATTTTGTCTTCCTTGGTCTTCTTGGATTTAAGGCAAAGAAGAGAGTTTTGTGTTGCACCTTTTTGGTTGCTTTGCGGAGAAAGACATGGATTTCTTCGTGTTGTCGATTTCTGGGTTAACATTTTGGATTTGGGGCTTCAAGGGAAAAAGTGTTATTCGATCGATTCGCCCTTTCTTTCCGTGAATTGATTTGTGTAACTCTTTTCCTTCGTGGAATTTTGGAGTTTGATAATTGGTTTGGACTTTTGTTGAATGACATGGCTTGAGCCCTGTCATTTTCTAAGTCTTTTGAGAGTTGAGCTTCTTTGGAAGTTTTCGTTGGCTTTTTTGGAAAGGAAAATCCGACAGTTAGAGTAAGTTGTGGGTGATTGAAGATCTTCCCGTAGAGGATTAGTAGATGTTTGTGTTGTTGGGTTAAGGTGATTAACCCTAATTGGATAGATGGCAAGAAGTAGTTTGTGGGTCATGGTGATCCACGGATATAAGTGGAGATCTGGAAGTGATGTTTGCGTAAGGTTATAAATGATTGTGTCAAAGAAGTAATAACAAGTTTGGTTGAGGAACTTGTTGATTAAGTGATGTCGGCTAGGGAAGTGGTCTCTATTGGGAATGAATTTCCCCTCTTCTCTTTAAGAGATTGTGTGTTGATTGTGGGTTCTGATGTCGGGTTTGAGAATCGATTTTCTCTTCTCAAGTGTTGATTTTGGTGTTATAAGTAGTTTTGCTTTGATGACAGCAAGTTAAGTTGTTTTGGTTATTAAGAGCTTCTGTCAAAGAGTTGCGTGGAGTCTCTCTTTTATCTTGAGTGCTCCCCGATGTAAATTTTATCGCGTTGATTTGAAAATGATAAAAATGGTTCTTGAGATGTTCGAGATTTGAATTTGCCTTAGCGATTTGGCTTAGGAAAGGAAATAGAGCGATCATGGGTTTTTGTTGAATTTTCTCCAAGGTGATATATGTGGTTTATTGGTTTAAAGAGAATTGTATCTCTTTTGCATTCTAGCTGGAGTTAAAGATTACGACTATTCGTGGTATCGTGTTGAGTATAGTAAGGATTTATACTCTTAGGTTTAATTACCTATGGAATTGGGTTGTCGGTGTAATTACTCAGAAGGTTGCCTTTTGTTTAAGGCATTTTGTTTCGTGTGCAATGAAAATTGCCATATGATTTGTGTTTCGCCAAGTGGTGGAGTTAGTGGATGAAAGATTATGAGAAAGAAAGAATGCATACTTATGGAATAGTGTGATGGTAGTCTTTGGACTTGCCATTTAAAGGAAATAAATAGAGGTAATGGAAAATGTTGGATTTCAGGATCGTTTTGCTATTCCCGAAATGTTGGTTTTGGGATTAGGGTGTTGTGTTGCTTTAGAATCGAGTGATTCTTTGATGTGAAGTTTTCCACCTTAGGGCTCAAGGTGAGGAAGTGGATTATGCTGTTAAGAGAATGGAGTTCTCTTTGAGTTTAGTGTCGTGTTAGACCTAGTTGTGAGGATTGAGGTTCTGTGTCTTTGTAAAAGTAAGGGATATGTGATCTCGTCATTTTGCTTGTTTGGGAGTATCATTTTGACCGCGTTGTACCTAAGTTGTGTGGGACTTTATCGTTGGTGGACTGGGTGGTTCAGTTGTGAACCTTTTTCTTTGAGTGATTGTCTCGTTGTATGAGACAAGTTTGAAAGAAGGTCAAGTTCGATTTTATATTATGAGGGAAGTTGATTGTTGCCCTGTGGGGCTAATCCATTCAATATTAAAGAATGATTTTTGATCCTGTTGTTTCCAAGGGCAGCTGTTGAAAAGATAAAAGTCGTGTTTTGATTCCTAGAGGATCCCGACGTTAATTGGTTAGAAATAGTGGTATATTCGGATTCGGTCAGAAGTTGTTAATGGTTATGTGGCTATAAAGGTTAACTATTGAGGAGAAATGTGAATCAGAGTTTCCTTTGTTTTAAGGGATTTGGGTTTAGAATCCCAACTGTTCAATCGAATATAATGCAGTGGTGTGCTTAATAGAGTGTTGTGGCTGGTGTTAATCGTATTATCATGAGTCGTTGGTTGGTGGTATGATTTGGGAATTTTGGCTGCCTGCTCGGGTTTAATAGCGTCTGCGTGTGGGAGATGTGAATTCTCAAGTGGAAAGGAGGTGACTCGAGTTTTGGAGTCCCGTGCGTGGGAAGTTCACAATCTTGTTCTTTTTGGATGTTTTTGCTTTATCAGTCGATTCCCGTTGTTCATGTTGGAGTTCTTGTGGTGTTCAGAATTCGAGGTCGAATTCTGTTAAAGGGGGGGAAGAGTGTAATACAGCAAAATCGTTTCCTGGTTTTTTTTGGCCGGAATTGTCTTCATCTTCTTGATCCAAGGATTTATTTGGATGGGCAGAAGATTTGGTTGCCTCGCAGTTTTAAGAATTTTAGCGATAAGTTTTGAGATATGCGGAATGCATATCGGAAAGGGAATTTCTCCGAGCCGTAATTTTCTGCGGCAAGCTTTACTCAAAGAATTGTTCCTTTCGCCGAGGGTTTGAAGTGTCAGTCTTTGGAGGAGGTTGCTTTGTGGTTTCTAGATGTAGTGTAGTTTATATTTTTCCCCTAACCCTAAAAGCCCACCAACCACAAGAGAAAAAGGGGAGCCAGCCATTTGTTTTCTCCATACCCCAGCGCTGACTCCCTCCCATCTCCTCTGCGCCTCCAGTTTTTTTCCCCCTGACTCCAGGTTTTAAGCAGTTAAAGGTTGACTTCAGTCTTTCCATAGAGTTGTCGTTGGTTATTTCGAGTTTTGGGTAGCATTCGCGGTGCGTTTGGCGCTAGGGTGTTACAATAAATCCTGCAAACAAGGGCACCAAAGATCATATCTTTGAGCCATGTGATGATCAACATATGATCAAATCAATTTGCAAAATACATTTGCAAACTCAATGCTCCATGCAAAGAACATTGCAATAAAATTGCAAGCATATGTTATAACTATTTGCAAAACACATTCGCGAATATTTCATCTATGAAAAACTAAATCAAAGGAGTGTGAGCTAGAATAAGCAAGATTGAGCTATCAACACTTTATGAGACTCAAGCTATAAAATTTGACTCCTCTTAATAGTACGGTAACCTATACTGCCAACCCGGTCTCCCATCCAAACACCGAGACTGATAAAAGATTCAAAACACATCCTTAGCCCTAGCTAGTTATATCTTTGCCTCATGCAAACACTTGGAGCTTTCATAATGACCGATCATCTTTTCTCCAAGTCGGGATATTCATTTTGTTTATCAACACATGATGAATTCCCCTTGTATTAGATTCGGGATCCTCTCTTGATGATCATCAATACATGATGACGTACTTGCCCCATTTATCCATCTCAACCTTAGACTTAACCTATTTTAAACATATTGAAAGTATTAATCCAGAACACATTGTTGTCTCAATCATCAATGCACTCCATTAACACATAATGGATGCTTCCAAGATCCTTCCGTCTGATGATTAACCACAACTCAAAGACAATTGGTTGAAATATTAATTGTGTTTTGAGTATACTAATGCAACTAATGTTTCATATACTCAACAACTTTCAATTGCCCTAGGATCAACAAAGTGAACCATCAACATATGGCTAATTCTTTATTGATTGAATGGCAACCAAACATATTTTAAATTGATTTTAAATTGTCATGAGTATATATTAACTACACAAGTTTCATATACTCAATTCAATGAAATATAAAAATAATGATCCAATTTATATGGAGTGGTGGAAAGGGAACAATACTCTTGAGACTATTAAGGCCCTGTTTGGGAGAGCACCAGATCTCAGCTCCAGCTCAGATCTGAAACTTATAGGCTAAAATAAAGTGAATTAAGTTTATATTTTGAGTCTAAAATGTAAACAAGACGATCTACTTAAACACTCTTAATGTACCCACAGCTCCAGTTCCACAAATTTCTAAAGTTAGAAATACCCTGCTCCACCAACTCCACACACCCCCTAATTATAGAATAAACTCCATTAAATGTGTCCATATATAAAATTGAACTTGAATCAATTTACACATATTCAATTTGAGATTGCTTTGGAGTTTGTCCTATATTAACATAAGTATACTACAACTACACAAGTTATACATATATATACTCATTAGTTTGTTTCAAAGTAATAATCCTTTGTAAATGGAAAGAGGTAAAGGTATCAATACTATTGAAACTTCAAGATTAAGCATGAATTCCCTTTAAATGTGTGCATTCATATATATATACATGGAGTCTGAAACAAAATGCACATCTTAAGGTTAAAACAATGGTGGAGTTCACCCTTTAATAGTTTCATCCTTTCATCCAAAAGAGACTAATAAGAGTTAAGCTCAACAAAAGGGTTAGTCTCATAAAAAAATTTGTCATTAATTAATAATGATGAATAAGAGTTAAGCTCTACAAAAAAGTTAGTCTCATAAAAGAATTTGACATTAATTAACAATTGAGACTAATCGATATTATAATTATCACAGGAGTTAGTCTTAATATTAGATTTGTCATTAACAATAAAACCAAATTAATGGAGCTTGGACTTTCAATCTCCCCCTTGTTGGTGATTGATGACAAATCAGAGCTTAATAACCATATTTGGATGAAAATCATTATATTGAGATAATTTAATCTATTTGAATATGTAATCATGCCTTTAAGCAATTTAAGCATTAATAATTGAGAATGCATATGAGAGATTTTTAGAATGAATAAATATGCTTCTCTTCAAGACATACACAAAACATCCACAAAAGTTTTCCTATGCAACCAAATACCCCAAACAACCAATAAGTTCTCCCCCTTAACCAAACGAGGTATTAAGCTCCCCACAAATTCTCCTCCTTTTGATATTAAACACCAAAAATGGAAAATGAATCCAAAAAGAAGACCTTTTAAGAGTAAACAGCTTGGCAAGGAAATTCCACTTGGAAGAATAGAGAGGTTGGCAAGAATTTCTCCGAAATAAGGTCATAAGAAGTTTTTAAGTAAATGCAAATTACCAATTTTGGAATTGGTTTTAAGATTTTAAATAAGGACTAAGAAATCTGTAAACTTTTGTAATATCGCCTAAAAGAGTAAAACAACTTGAAAAGATGCCATCGTTTGAGTTAAGCGCGAAAGAGATATTTGAAGCACATTCAAATACTCCCCTCATTTTATTAGGCTTTTCAATTTATAAACAATCTCACACAAAGGAGACTTTGAGAGCCTAATAGCACTTAAACTAGGAAAATATCCAAATGAGCTTAAAATTTTTATGAAACCACTTGTATGAAAGTTTTAAAGAAGCATCACTTGTAATTAATACCACTTGCAAAAATCATAAACCTTGTAAATATCATTTTTTAAAAAAAAGAGATACCACTTGTAATGCTCATTTTTCACTTAATACCACATGGAAAGATTGTTTTTCAAATAATATTATTTGTAAGAGATACCACTTGTAAAGATCATTCTGCATGAGGATACCACTTTGAAAAAAACATTGATATTTATTGTAAAACAAGCTCATTTTCTCAAAGATCATCACTATATGTCAATTCAAGATCAACTCGATACCATGACATAGTTAAAAGAAGATCATCTTTCAAACATACAAAACTTGATTAAACAAGCTCCAAAAGGATTCTAAAATAAATCATAGAGCTAATACATTTAAATATACTCAAATGTTATTTTGACAAGTTCTACCAATTTGAAGCCAATTTGATGATATGAAAACCACAAGGATTACAAAGAAATAGAATTTCATATTTTGACATCTCATTTAGGCTTTAAAAGATGGCTAAAAACAGCTCATATGAGGTTAAAAAATCTGATAAAATTTTGTATAATAGACTGACTATTTTGTATCAATTTTCATTATAATGATATCCTCAAATTATAATCTTATTTGGAGATACAAAAATCACAAATTAGCTCAAAATCATGCAAAAATTTGAATTTTAAAAAGAAACTTTTTCAAAAAAGAGTCTCTAATCAAAAGATATCCTAAATTTTGCTTTGTAGGTCCAAGTTTTACTCAAAGAGAATAAAAATCAAAACGTTTTAAATAAAGCCCAAATGGTTTGAAAATTTTCAGAAATGAACTTTGGACTAGTTAGAAGGTTTTTCAAAAAGAATTTCCTAAAAAAGGATTTTTTTAAAGATATGGCAAAATGCGCTTTGTAGACATGAAAAGAAAGTAAGTTTCAGTCAAAGGCTCAAAATGAAATCTGAATTGAAATTTATGGAGATTTGAACTTTCATGGCTTTGTATGAGTTAGAAATAATATTTTAAGCCAAGGAGCATAAAAAAATACAACTCAAATAGCAAACACATAAAAATGTAAGAATAGGTCATTTTGGGTCAAATAAATGATTTTGGCCAAATTCAAATGGTTATAACTTTTGAATGGTCATTTGGAAAAACTTTAAACTAATGAATTGCTTGAAATGATCAACCCTACGAGTTTTTCATTGATCATATTTTCAAAAACTTAATATATTTTAATTTATAAAAATATTTTATTTAATTCAAAAACAAGATCATATAAGATCTATTTGAGGCCAAATTTGCTATTTTGTTTCTAAAATACGGATTTTTACTTTGAAAGCAATGCAAAAGATTTGAAATATATATTTAAGAACTTTTACAAAGATTTCACAAATATGGACCTTTTAAACAATAATTTTGACAATTGACCAAAGAGACTTATATAAAAGGAGATGCATGCATATGGTTTTCGACATCATTCCAAAAAGTATCAAATGCAGCAAATGAAAAGATATTTAATCAAAATTAGTATGTATGAGTTTAAAATACCACTTTGAACCAAGACATGTCTAAGAATCTGGTCCAAGAGATGAAACTCACAAAGTGCTAGAATGTGACAATATAGGTCAATATTAGTTTTTGGGTGAGCTTCAAAATTAAATAACTTTTGATAGATTGGTCTTTTGAAAATCTTATGAATACAAGAATCGTTAAGAATGACTAACCATAGGTTTTTCATTTTGGAGCTATTTTCATAAACTTTTTACAATTTATTCTATGAAAATTATAAGTTTAAATCCAAAATAAGATACTAGTAACTAGATTTTGGACTTGAAACTCATTTTCTTTTGAAATTAGTTTTTATAAAGCCAACACTCTTGGATATACAAATTTTGAGTTTTTGGCTAAAATGGCTAGACTTTGAAAACATATATCAGCATTTATATAAATTTGGGCACAAATAGGGATGTGATATTGTGAAATCATGTGCTGAAAAATTAGCTGAGTAATGAAATTGGCATTGCAAAGTGGTTGTGATTATGGCATGTGTGGTGCTTGTGCATATGCTGGTGACAGCATGATGATGGTTTTGCTTGATGCAACACGCTCATGTGAGTGGTTGCATGGATTGACTTTGAGTCAAGTCGTGGACTTGTGCTCGGATTTGTTTGATATGCTGGTGATAGCATGATGATGGTTTTGCTTGATGCAACGCACTCATGTGAGTAGTTGCATGGATTGACTTTGAGTCAAGTCGTGGACTTGTGCTCGGATCTGTTTCTTGTTTATTCATGTGCAGGTTGTAATACCGCAAATCTCTTTTGCTAGGGTTTTCGGCCGGTAATTATTCCACCTTCGTGATTCAGGGATTTGTATTTGGGAGAAAATATTTATTGTCGTGTTTTTGAAGCTTTTAGTAAAGGTTTTGGTTGTTGCGCTAGTTTTTCAATTGAAGTATCTTTTGAGCCGTATTGTTTGGCGGCGGTATTTTCCTGACAATCGTCGTTTCGCGCCAAGAATTTAATAGTTGGTTCGCGCTAATAGTTAAAAATTTGATTTTTGTTTGTAGGAGGGGTTTTTTGGGGATTTCACTCCCTCACCTATCCTCTCTCTCTCCCATTCCTTATGTGTGGCTATTATTTGCTTGAAGTGCCGGCTGACTCCCCCATTTTCTTCAAGACTTGGCCGAGCCTTCCTCCTGCGCCCAAGTCTGGCCAAGCCAATCTCCCGGTGCCTTGTCCTCGTGCTGCTCTTCCCAGAAGGTTCCACGGTGCTGCTCTTCCCACCGAAGGCCCTCCTGGCGCCACTCCTGGCAAGCGTCGTGCGCGCCTAGAGGCTTCCCAGCAACCACCGGCCACTCAAAGAGCCTCCGGCCTTGCTCCGCGACCCCTTCCCAGCCGTGAGCTCCTCCCTCCCCTCAAGGCAGCCCTCCTCCACCTCCCTTCCTCCATGAGTAAGAGATTGGAGGTAAAAACCCTAGAAATTTTGGGGGTGAGATTGCTTGCATGCATGGTGTTTGATGAAATGCCTAGCTAGGGTTCTTGTTTTGCAATGTATTTAGTTGAGGGATTGAGAGACTAGAGTGATTTGAAATTTCAGTTTCGAGCAGATTTTTGCCTCCTGTTAGAGCTGCTGTTTGAAAATTCTCCAAGCATTTCTTGGGGGTTTGGCTATAACGAAAGTTGTACATAATTGAATTACCTTTCAATAGAGACCAAAATAATCAAGTTTCATTCATCCATTTAAAAGTTATGACTATTTTACCGCGTGCTGTCCAGAGCGAAGTATTTTGCGGCTGTTTGCTGTTCGTCGCAAATCTGGGAATAATCGGTGCTTTTCCCGGTCGGTCGTCTATAGAAAAAGTTGTAGATAATTGAATTACCTTTCAATGAAGTCCAGAATCGCTAAGTTTCGTTCAGCCGTTTGAAAGTTATGCCCATTTTTACCAAGTGCTGCCCCGGGCTGGCAGATTTCTGTTTTCGGGTTTTAGGAGTAGGTTGCGAAGCCAACTTAGTTATGAGTCTTGCGTTGAATTGTGGGTGTGTTTTTGAGTGGATTATATCCATGTGCAGGTGGTGTGTAATATTGCGAAACCTCGCCCCAAAATTTTTGTGCCATCAGTCGGGTGAGCTAGGCCGTCTGGCAGGTGATCTCAGAGGAGGTTGGCCATCTGGAGGGGTTAGGATTAAGGTTTTAGGTTTTGGGAGGGGTATTTTCGGAAATTCCTCTCTCCACCTACTTTTCCTAACCTTATCTCTCTCTTCCAAATGAGTGGCTGGCAATGCTCCTTGCTCCTGCCGATATTTTTTCCTTGTAGCAGCAGGCGCCTCCATTTTTCTCTTCTATGGCCGGCTGCTTCCAGGGGATTAGCGCCATTTCCTCCTCCTGCCGGGCCGCCAAAGTGCTCCCGAACCAGTGATGCTCTGCTTGTCTTGCTTTGGGTGCGAATCCCAGCCCAAGTGCCGGTAGAGCCATCGATCTTCCTACAGCGTCTCCCTGCGTTTTCCGACCAGCTTGCCCCGATTCTTGCATGGCCACCACCTCCGGCCCTCTGGCAGGCGTCGCCCAGCCCTCCTCGCCGGCGTCCTTCTTCCCAGCCCCCTGCGTCGCCCAGCTCTTCTTGGCGCCCTTCGGCTTCTGTCGCCTCTGGTCTTCCTCCTCTGGCGCCAAAGAGCGAAGAGGTTATGACAGCGATGAGCGAGCGGCGGCGCCTCCCCTCCGGCCAGCTCCGGCGCCGTCCTTGGCCTCTCCCATGAGCTTCCTTCCCTCGGCCGACGTGCCCTCTTGCCTTCTTGAGGTGAGTACACATGTATATGTAAATTAGGGGTTTGGTTTATTGTGTATGACAGGTGTTTGTTGAAATGCCCCAAAGTTTAATTCCCTCAAACCAAGCTACACAAGTATGAAGGCAAATAGCTGGCCATGGTTAGTCTACTACAACTGTGGTATCTCTTTGGGGTAACTCCCTTTACTCGTGTTTATCATCAATTTACTCCTCTTGTGGCACGTTGGATTGTGAGCCGCTCGAGGGTTAGATCATGGGCTAGGCTATTTTACTGAAGGTTGTGATGATTATGTCTAAATTTTCCTTTGCGTCCATTTGGGATGCACATATGTATATGGGTGCTTGTTTTATCGAGGATTTATTTGGTTGTCTATTTAAGATGCACGTTTCTTCCATGCATAGCTGCTACAGGGATCATTAACTGACAATTTAAAGGGGTTGACTGGAGCATTGAATTCTTAGTGTTAGTTTCTCCTATATTATTTACAACGACACTGGACATGTTCAGGCTTTGGTCATGAATGGAAATCAATATTCATTTCTATGGGCATGGAGAAAAGAGGTTATATTTGAGTCTAAAACCAATTTTTTATTTGTGTATGAGCTTCTGTAATATCATTCTTACCCTGGTAATGGTTGTGAATATTATGTTGTCACTCGATCCTTATTATCTTTTGTATGGCTCAATTCAAATGTGTGATTTAAGAATTTCTTACAACCATTTGATTACGAAAAATTCCATTGTATATTAGCTTAATTTGTTAATGGTTGTGCATAAGATCCCAAATTGAGAGAGAGCTGTTAGAGTGTTCTCCTATTATTAAAGTTTAAATGGTTAAGTCATTTCTAGAGTTAGTTATTTGCGAAATTTCCTTGTGCTCCTAATTTAGGCGATATGTTGCCCTGGTTTATGCATGAGGTTGTTTAGACTAGTACGAATGATCATGTATGGAAATAAGGAGGGTGAATGGAAGTTAGCAAATGGAAAGTGAGTAATTAATTGCAAGTGTATAGTGGTGAACGTGATTTGGTGGCCGTATGATTTAATTGTATGACAGAAGCACTGTAATGGGTTGCCATGTCTTGTTGTTGAATCGGATTAATCTAGTATCGCTGGCAACTCATGAATGTGAGAATTGGCTAGGTTTATGCGAGTGGTTATGGCTATGTTAGTGAGTGGCAATGATTAAAGGGTTGCAGTTCATTCTTGTAAATTGCATTGTGCATTCATGATGGAAGAGGCGACCCATTCTGATGTGGGCCTCTGTGCTCACATGTAGTGGGCACGAAAGTCCTACCTCGTAGTCCCATATACGTGTTGTATGGGAGCGAGTCAGTAAGAGTAGGCACCCTCCACCACGGGGTGGAAGGGGAATGAGAGGGTGCACACCGACGGGTGTGCACTCGGCCATACCGGTATGTGCTAAAGGAGGAGATGAGCATGCATGACGCATCATATGCATGGCAATTGTGCAATCTGCATTGCATTGTCAATGATGGATCATATTTTATGAGTTGATTATGATGTATGGCTATGAGACTCTTCTTTGGTATGGCATATTTGCATCTGTATTGCATTATAACGATGATTTTGAGTTAAATGGAAAGGTGTCGAGTTGGATCGAGTCGTGGCCTCATCCAAAGAGATTAAAGAGATATGTGTCGGGGTTTAGTAATGAAGTGAAATGAGTGAGCATGCATAATGCATTACATGATTGTAGAAGTGTGATTGATTATTCAGATTCTGTGTTCTCATGTCTGTGGGATGGATTATGCATATTCTGTGTTTTTATGTTTGTGTGAGGGATTATGCATATTCTGTATTTTTATGTCTATGTGATGGATTATGCATATTCTGTATTTTTATGTCTATGTGATGGATTGTGCATATTCTGTATTTTCATGCCTGTGTGATGGATTGTGCATATTCTGCATTTTCATGCCTGTGTGATGGATTGTGCATATTCTGTATTTTTCATGCTTGGTTGCAAGATATGATTTATGTTTTCAGGTTATATGTTACGCTTCTTTATCGTGGAGTTGTGAACTCCGTCAAAGACGAGCGCGGGGTTGGTTTGGAAAAATTAATTTTTGACACTTCTGTTTTATCCACTTGCTGTTCTTATGTAAGAATGATTATTGTGCTCTTAAGTAGGAAAGTGTGATTGACTATGAAATTACTCTTTGATGTACTTCGCTGAGTTATCGACTCACGCTTGTTGTTTGTATTATTGCAGTACCTTGAACCGCATGCATGGGTGGGGTAGTAGCACAATCACGTTTGCATCACCACCGCTCCTACATGTTGGTTTATAGTTATGTTATTACCACTCGAGAAAATTCTTGTAAAAAGACGCGTTATGTTATGTTTAATGAGTCTCATCTGTACTAATTATGTGGTGGGGTTGATTAATTTCTATTGGATGTGTGATTTGTTAACTAAGGACCTGTTAGAATGATATCATAACTGCATATGTTTTCTGTCTGCTGAGTGGATGTCCTAGTTTTAGGGAAGGTGCTGCCGAAATTTCTAATAATTCTGACAGCCTCCTAGTTGTTAGCTGCTTTGCAAATATTTATTCTTAGCGATTTGTATTTTGTTGATGCTAGAGGTAGTAACATTCGGGCACGAGGTGCCGGGGTGTTACATGGTGTGACCCCGGGGGTGGCAATCTCGTCTCGCCACACCGTCTCAAGAAGTTGAAGGCAAGTGTATTGTCTTCGGTTGTGGCTTAGGTGGCCATTTGGTTTTGCAAGCATATAATTATCCATGTGTTATTTTAATATTTTCATGTTTGATTTTGCTTATGATGTGATGAATGGAAATGGTTAATTGGTTTCGCTATCGCTCAAACCTAGATTATAAGAAGTGCATCAATGTTTGTTTGTTTGTTATGTGTGTTGATTGATTTAATCATATGCCTTGTCAATATGCCATGTGTTACATTTTATATATGCCTTGATGATGCTCCCTAGTATGATTAGGCTAATGGGAACATAGAAGATATAAGATTGGCGTTATGAAAATAGCTCGAATTGTGGTCATGATATGCGATTGTGGCGGTTATGTAAGTGTTGCTGATATATGTGACCTTATGGATATGAAAGTTGAGAATGGCCTTTTTCATATATGTGTTTATGAAAAGTGCATCTTTGGAGTGAATGCTTTGTGGGTTGTTTGTTGGACCCCGTACAATCGCCAAATGGATATATTGCTATATCACACATTCATAAGATTGCTTACTACTATGAGAGGTGAACGTGAATAATAAAGTTGTGAGGTTGGATTAATAGGAAAAGTTGATTTGCTATCTTGAAAATTAATTATGTCTTTGGTGCGAGTGTTAATGACAGATTGACCATGTTGATGAGATTTGTTGAGAATTTGGATACGAGTGTTGAGAATGTAATTTGAATGTTGAGAATGGTAATTTATGGATGTGAGAAGTAGCTGATGTTTATGTAGTTGGCTATGGCTATGCAAATGTGAGAACTGAATGTAGATTGCAAATTTGGTTATGTTAATTGCATTTGTGCATTCATGATGTAAGAGGCGACCCATTTTGATGCGGGCCTCTGTGCTCACATGTAGTGAGCACGAAAGTCCTACCTCGTAGCCTCATATACGTGGTTGTATGTGAGCGAGTCAGTAAGAGTAGGCACCCTCCACCACGGGGTGGAAGGGGAATGAGAGGGTGCACACCGACGGGTGTGCACTCGGCCATACCGGTATGTGCTAATAGAGGAGATGAGCATGCATGATGCATCATATGCATGGAATTTGTGTAATATGCATTGCATTGTCAATGATGAATCATATTTTATGCATCGATTGTGATGTATAGATATGAGATTCTTCTTTTTGTGGTGTATGGATATGAATTCTTCTTTTGGTATGGCATATGTGCAATCTGCATTGCATTGTCAATGATGAATCATGTTTTATGCATTGATTGTAATGTATAGATATGAGAGTCTTCTTTTTGTGATGTATGGATATGATATTCTGCATTTGTATGGCATATTGCATCTGAATTGCATTTACGATCATGAATCATGTTTAATGAGTTGATTGTGATGTATAGATATGAGATTCTTCATTTGTATGTTTTGTGCACTTGAGTATGAAAGCATAAATGCATTCCCTTGCATTGTGTGTTGCAACTGATAAATGGGATTGATGAGAATGGGAAGAACAAAGTTGAGGATTGAGGCGTGGACTCATCCGTAAATGTTTATTGAGGCAGAGGTAAGTTTTGTTACGTTTGAGTTGGTTATGTAAGTGGAGTCAATTATCGCTTCTATTTCGGATGTTTTCAATTAAGTAATGATTATGGTAAGTGAGGAGTAATCGTTCTCTTATGTTTTGGATCTTTTATGAATTCAATCGCCTTCATTTATTTATGAACGCCAATTAAAGAAACTGTTACTCTATGTTTTGAAGTAGTGTATTTTAGTTTAATTTCTTACTTTGTCTACTCGTTGCACTTTGCTGAGTCTTGGACTCACGCTTGTTTGTTTTCCTGTTTTAGGTATCTTGAAGTTGGCTCGTCTGGTTGGGAGTAGAAGCATGTGCACGACTTCGGTCATTATCTCCTTAAATTAATTCACAAAGCCTGATTGTATCTAATGTGGTTGTAAAGTGTTGTTTGTTGTGGTGTAATTTATCAATGGCGGTGGATGTGTGATTGATATCTAAGGACCTCGCTAGAATGTTTCATCTTGGTTGAATGAATGATATTTATACTGCTATTGTTCTTTTGGCTGCTGAGTGGATGCCCTCTTTTCTAGAGAGGTCATGCCGAAATTTTGTAAATTTCGGTGACTTAGTTTTAAGCCGGTCTTAGAGTTTGGTTGATTTCTGACAATTTTGTAGAGATGTCATTGAGTTATTAGGGTTTGGTAGCATTCGCGGTGCGTTTGGCGCCGGGGTGTTACACAGGTGTTGCTCGAGGGCGAACGTGGTCGATGACGGGACCGGAACTAGGTTCATGGAGGAACTGAGGTTCGGGACTAGATTCAGGGAGGAATCGAGGTCTTGGTGGTCAAGGATGTCATGCGGCCGGGATGTTCGGGCTAGAGAACATGCACATGGAGGCTGGTTAGTCACGTATTTACAGCATGTGGGCTGTACATGCGTGCAAGAGTTATTTTTGGCCATGTTGGGCTAGGTTGAGATGTATACGAACTCTTTCCATGTGGGATGGAGTTGTATTCAATCTCTTTATGTTTGCTCTGTATAAATAGGGGGAGGTGTCTCCTGTTTATGTAGAGAGCCAAGTTTTAGGGTTTGTACTCTTTTGTTTTAGAGTACTGTAACCAGATTAGACAAAGAGGAAATAAAAATCTTTTGCAACCAAAGATTAGCTTTTTCCCTTGCTCCAAGCCTGAAGGTCTTCGTGATAGTATCTTGCAGCCATTGCTTTTTCCTTGCAACGCATCGGTGGCTAGCGGCGTTTGTTTCGGCGTAACTCTCAATCTCTCGTTATTTGTTGCTTTAGTCATCTTACAAAGGTAATATCTCTTGATTCATAGATCCGATCGATCTGATTCTTCTTTTGTTTGCTTCAAAATTGAATCTAGTTTATACAGTTAAAACTTCACATCAATCCAACGGTGGGATCTCTAGAAATTTCTATTTTTGTGAACTAGTCGCTAGTCTGCTCGCCTGGTCACCCGAACTACTCGCCTGGTCGCCCAAACTGGTGCCCAAGTGCTCTACTGGTCCCCAAGTGCCCTACTGGTTGCCCAAGAGGTCTACTGGTCACCCAAGTGGTCTACTGGTTGTCCAGACTGCTCTACTGGCCATCCGACTGCTCTACTGGTTGCCCAGACTGTTCTACTGGTCGTCCAAACTGGTCTACTGGTCTCCCAACTGCATAAACTGGTCTCTCAACTATGTGAACTGGTCTCCCGACTGTTTTCCATCTGTGTGAACTGGTCTCAAGCAATTTGAGTTTAAATTGGGGTGTGTTAGAAAAACAAAGTTAAAAATTTTGATTTTAGCTTCCGCGCAATCATTCACCCCCCTCTAATTGCTATATTAGTATATTTCGATCCTAAAGATATACATGATTATGATTTAGCACTCCCTCTTAATGTGCCACTTTCTAACTTGCTCAAGATTGCAATAAATTCAACTAAGAAGCATGAGCAAGAACATTAACAAGTAATTTAAATTGATTTTCATGATAATGCAATATAATCTACACAAGGCTAAAAGCTAAAATTACCAATTTAAATACTTGTTACCAAGATGGCATTAGCTCAAGATTGAAGTGATCATCCTTATGCTTGGCTCCATTTTGCAAACGATGAAGTTTTCTTCCTTTTGAAGAAGCCAATGTGCAATACCTCTCTAAGTACCTAATAGTCTTTTAGGCACTTGCTGGTACCCAATTTTTGTTGGGCCCAATAATATTAGACACAAGAGATTTAGGGACTTAAATAGCCCTAACATTAATGATATTGGATGAACTAACATGACTAGCAAAAGATTTGCAATTGTTATTACTCCTAAGTAAATTGTTTGCATTGTTTTGAGTAGACGTAGGAGTACAAGCACATGTAACAAAAACATTTCTAGTTTTGCTCTTCCTAAGGAAATGAATATCATTATTTTGCAAGCAATTAGGAGAATTGACAAATTTGGCAAACACAATACCATTTTTGTCTTTCCCAAGCAAATAATGATCATTGAAGAGAGTTGGCTTAGAAGTGTTACCTTTGGGACAATCTTTACCCAAATGTCCCTTTTCCCGGCCGTGTGATGATCAAATCATGATCAAAATACTTTTGCAAAATACATTTCCAAATTCTAATCACATGCTCCAAAATCAAATACATGAACACCAATATTTTGCAAAAACATATTTTGTAAGATCAAGAATGCCAACTAGAGGGGGGTGAATAGGCCAGTTTAAAAAATTTTCTACGATTAATTAAAATCTCATCTAAGTACCCTTATATCAAAACCTAAATGATAATAGATGCCAAAATGATAAACTATGATTTGGACAATTAAAGTCTAAGTTAACTAGGCTCACTAAGTACTCTAGCTAATTATATCTCTAACAATAAATTATAATCCTAAAGGCATGTAAGCAATTTAATTCTAGAAATATAAATTGCAACAATGTAAATAAAGAATTGCAAGCATACACAAGGAGACACAATAATTTTTACCGTGGTGTTCGGAGACTTGCCAGTCTTCCCTAATCCACATTGAGAGGCAAGCCCAACCACTTTGGATTGGCTCCATGAATTGAGCACCCGCCTCGATTCTACTAGTGGTAACTCTTTCCCCCTCCGGGTAGGTAAGCTCTGACCTTCACAACTTTGTTGGGCCTTCTCACAATCTCCTTGAGAAGGTCACCGGGCATGACACCTCCACACGCCATCTAGGTGTCAGCAAACCCCAAGAGTAATAAGCCAGGCCCTCTAACTTGAGCTCCACCAAGTACAACAGATGTACAATGGTGATCATCGAGTGCAACACACGCACAAGGCTTCCCTCAAGTGCAACACATGCACAAGAGGCTTTCAATCCTCTCCTAATTGCAACACATGCAATTAGAGCTTACTCTTAGCTCAAAAATCAAATGTGGGAGTGCAATACATACACAATACCACCCAAATGCTCAACAAGACCAACAACCACCAAATGCCAGCCCCCAAGGCTCCTTTTATAGCCTCCCCAAAGAAAAATAGCTGTTGGGGGGTAAAATAGGCAAAAACTCAGAAAAATCTAGTGCTACCACCCTAGGACCAGTAGCACTGGCCTCCTGTCCAACAATTAGAAAAAACTAGCCATTACACAGAAAATATAGTCATACCGGACATGGGGCAGTCAAACTGCTCACACTCCGGTAGCACCGGCCTTCAGAAAACAAAGAAAATCCTTCTTTAGAATTTTGACACCACCTTGGGGCATGTCGGTGTATTCTACATCGGGGTACTCTCTCCACTGCTGTCAGGTGGGACCCTGCGCGCAAGATACAAAAAGAAGAAGATCCTATGCCAAGGACTCAACCAGCTGAAGAGAGGCTTGGCGGGCGACCAGGCCCCAGCCTCGGGCTACCAGGACACGTGGCCGCCCGGCAAGCAGTTGGTTGATCAAGTTCCATCTGTAATATTCCAATTAAATCTAAATTGTATTGGGATGTTCATGGGCCATTAGTTGCTCATTTTGGCCCAATTGAGGGGGAGGGATCCTTCTTAACCCTAGTTCCCTGCCTTGGCTCCCTCCTGGCTCCCCTCTTCCAGCCGCCTCCCTCCCCAACTCCAAAACGCAGTCGCCTTTGGGCTCTGGCTCCTTCCTAGTGCTCGGCCACCTCCCGGCTCCCAGTAGCAGACCGCCCTCCGCTCCTGCGTCGCCTCCCGAGCGACTGCCTCAGGCCTGCTCTCCCGGCTCGGTGCCTCTCCCTCGCCCTCCTCCCTAGCCCAAGAAGAAGAAGAGACACCGGCAAGAAGAAGAAGACCGGCCGCCGCCCGCGCGCCTCCCCCTACAGCCGTGCCCAGTGCCTCCTTGGGTTGGCGCCGCCCCTGCTCCTCCCGGCGGCGCCACGCGCCTCCCCTCTTCCGGCGCCAGAGTTCTTGTCTTCCTGTTGCTGGCGGCCAGCACTCCTCCCGGGCGGAGTCTTCCCCCAACCGGCGTCCTTTGGTTGGCGTCGAGCCGTCCCCTGGCCGGTGATGAACCCCCAAGCCGGCGCTTCTCTTCCTCGAGCCAGGGTGCTCCCCTTCTCCTCCTTGGATCTGTGAAGGTATAGGTTGCTTTGCTTCACAATACTTGCTCACCATGTGTTCGATGAAATGGCTGTGAGGTGTATGCATGTGTAGTGGCCCTTGTTTGGGCTGATTCGATACGGTAGTTTGATTGATATTAGTCCAGTAGTAAGTGGTGACATTTCAGAACTAGGAATTCAGGATCGGTTTGTATTTTTGGTTATTAGGCTTGGAAGATTTGTGCTTGATTTCGAATCCTTGATATGCAAGGGACTGAACTTCGGTGTTGGTCTTGTGCATATTAATGTGTAAAAGAATACAGTTTTGCCAACTGTATGTAATGAAGAAATTACTATCAAACATACTGAATCATCCAATGGTTATTATTCACATGTTAGAGATGTATGGACAGTTCCTGATGCATAAACTTTAGTATTGCGGATGCTTGTTCCAGTTACTTAAAAGTTGTACCTCTTAAGCTTATGGCATCTCTACTGCATGCTCCTGTGCTAGTCTTTATTGTATGAGTGATTGCATGCCACTCGCCAAGGAGTTGTTTAATTGTTTCAAGAATCGATCTTGTATACTCAGATACTAAGCTATCGAGGATCATAGTTAAGTGCTTGCATATCTAGCTAGGAGATGATTGCTGTCGTGCTAACATCTAGTAGCAGAGAATGGTATGGTCAATTGAGGCCTCATGTATTCATGCTTAAGACAGAGGGTAGACTTGTTCTTGCATGATTTCCTTTTTGAATGAGTGGTGTAGAAGTCACTTATTTTGCAGTGAATACATGCTAATATTGATGTAGAGACCAAGATATTGCATATGAGATCATGTTTTAATGCACCTTATTATCTCCTTGATCGTTGCATTATGCTTAAGCTGATGTATTATCCTTGTGCATAAGATCATAGTGCTAAGGTCATGTCGCTACAACTTGTTGTTTCCTTAACTACCATAGGCTTTTCTATACAGTGTTTGTATTCTATTTCGAATTTGAGGAGTCATCCTTATGCTTGAAATGCTTTATGCGATTACCATTTTTTCCGCCTTGCATGGAAATGTGACTTGAAGTGAGTCTTGATTGGTCCAATAATGTCAAACCCCTTTATACCCATAAAAGTGAATTTCTGATCGGCATAACTATTTTATTTTTCTCAGGGCGGTCAACCTCTCAACCTTAATTTGGTTAGGATAAAAGTTTATATTGTATTCGTTTCTCCTTATAATAATTTTCAGTGCATTTACTGAATGATTGGGTGTAGTGGGATGGTGGATTATTCTCTTATAATAGATTTAGAATCCGAGTTCACTCAAATCGGATAAGAGGATCAAAAGTAGAGTTAATTCCAGGAGGGATTGTCGATGTTTTTAAACCGTGTTGTGATTGATAGATTGATTGGTCGGTAATTTGTATTTGTGTTTGATTTTTGATTTCAGGAGGAGTGGCCTCTTCTTCGCGCGCCACTCCACTCCCCGCGGGTTAAGGTAAGTACCTTGTTGTTGGGCGGAATGGTTTGAGTGTTTGGATGTGGGGTTTAAAGGATTAAGTCGTTTCTATTTCTAAAGATAATATCTGAGAAAGCTCTTTGTGCTATTAACTTATGAGATATGTTGCCACGGTCTTATTTATGAATATTTTCCTTAGGTTAGTATGAATGTGCATATATGGACATGAGGATTAGTGATGCTCTCATATAGAGCTATGGCTATGCAAGTGCATGTAGAACGGTAGGAAAAATTTGGTGGTATGAAATGATGAAATTTAGTACCTGTTTCTTGTTCTTCTTGTTGATTGGTGATTTTACTTGCTTACAAAGTGATTATGGAATGCTCATGAGATGAAAGGTATTGATGAATGGATAAATGAATGTGTAAAGTATAGATCGAGAATCAATGCATCATTTCCATTCATATCCAAGAAATTGCATGGGCAGTCGGTGAGAAAGTCATAACTAATCCGGTGAGGTCGGTGAGAAAGTTATGACTAATCCGAGTGCCACAGAGTAAATCCTACCTCGTAGTCCCTTACACTCGAATGTATGGGAGCGAGACAGTAAGAGTAGGTCCCTCCACGGGATGGAGGGGAGTGAGAGGGTGCACACCGACGGGTGTGCACTCAGCCATACCGGTATAGGCTTTGAAAGGTGCATATGAGCATTCAAGCATAGTTGCATTGCATATCATTGCAAAAGGAGTGATGGTCAACGTGTTGGTTGTGACATATTGTGTGGATTGCGAATAAGTCAACCGCCTTGTATGATACTACTAATGATGAATGATAATAAATGATCCTTGAGTTGAGGGAAATTTTCAGGTTACGAATAGGTTGAGTCATGGTCTCCTTCCATATTATCTATTGAGGTATGTGAAATAAATGAGTAAGGTAGTGGATGAGGTGGCCGACGGTGATTTCTTTGGTTATGTACTTGTTACTTTGGTTTAAGAGATTTGAGCATGTTATTGATTTAAATACATTAATTGTTGTGTTCTTTTGTGGTTATTGCTACTTGTTGTACTTGCTGAGTCTTCAACTCACGTCTTCTTTTGTCACATATGTGTAGGTACCCTGAAGTCGGCATGCTGGGATGGGAGTAGTAGCATGATCACGGCTTATCACCATAGTCTCATATTAGTTTTATCGCTTCTAATCTTAATGAGTTCATGACTTGTAATAAATAATTTGTGGTTGTGTTTTTTTGTGCGTGGTTGGTTACCTTTAGTTGCTTATGATATTGTTATTAAATGTTGTCTTCTGTCTGCTGAGTGGATGTCCTAATTTTAGGGGAGGTGCTGTCGAAATTTCTAGTAATTCTGGTAAGTAGCTAAGCAGGTTAGCTAGCTTGGCTAAATAATTCTAGTGTCTTGTGCTAGCGGTTGGGTTCTTGAGGGTGTAACATTCAGGGCACGGGGTGCCGGGGTGTTACAGTTGGTATCAGAGCGGGCTTTAGGTCCGTGGTATGTGACTTTAGCAAATTACTCTAGAGTAAACTAAAATTTTGCTGCGTGAAATTAGAAACATGGCATAGGTTTCTACTCCTTTAAAATTTGGCCTTAGGGCAATATCCTTAAAATCTGAATTAGAGTGGTTAACTAATTTAAAACCTGACACACTCTGATGCACAGTAGGATGGGTGTGGGTATCATTGCATTACGCTTAAATGTTGTATTTAAGCTTTGTTGTTGATTGCTAAATTGATTGTTGCATATTGCTTTGATTATGAAAGGACTGTTGGAATCAGTACGCTTATGTTCATGTTGTTGGTTAATCCAAAAGGTTTCGACCTTGTTCTGTTGGTCGAGTTGTGGGTTTTGCTTGTGAGTGTGACTGGTTAGTGCCACCCCTTACTGTTTGGGAACCTCTCGTTCTTGAGTTGTCATTTTGGCGAAGTAGTTTAGAGGGTAAGGAGGGAAGGTTGGTTTCTTTTGCCTTCGATGTTTGGGTTTAAAGAGAAAAGTTTAGTGATGAACCCCTTTGGATTGCCTTTACTGTTGTATTCGGCTTTGTTGGATTCTTTGGTTCTTGTTGGTTATTGTCGGGGGCCGAGCAACCCTTGGTCGGTCAGCAGACAGTCAACCAGCCCTCTAGCCCGTGGGTCCTCGACCAAAGACTCGGATCAAGCTCGAGGCCGCCGAGCTAGGGCACAGTATCCCCGAGCTCGTGGCCCTCACGACCTGCTTGTTCGATGATTCAAGGTCGGTAGCGTTCCCTTGGATCCCGGGCACGTCATCACTTAGCGGTTACCGGAACGTGGGATCATGGAGTAATGCAGGCGCGCGCGACGGATCGGAACAGTTACCACCGGCTATCAATATGCATGAAGGCCACGATCCGAGGATTACTCCCTAACGCTGCAAGAAGAATGGGTATAAGATCAAGCTTTGTAAACACCAAGAGGACGACCCAACACACGATACACTTGAGTTCAAGTCTAGACTTAGCATCGCCAAGATTGAGTTGTAATCCTCCTTTGTACTCACAAAGGGCAGGAAACACCGCCGCAAGGCGATCGGAGTAGAGTCATTACCTTCTCAGGGCTCGAACCAGATAAATCTGCCTCATCCGTTGTCTCCTTGTTCGACCGTAGACCTCCTCGACCTCATTCCTCTGTTCGAGCAAAGCGCAGATTGTGGTCCCATTTCTCATCGACCCTACCTAATTTTCTCGCGGTTGGCGATCCCGATCGTCGACATTTGGCGCCACCGTGGGGCTCGATTGCTTTGTTCATTCACAGAAAACTCCGAGGTCTTAGGAGCATGGCGTTTCCATCGACGAACACTCTTCAAGCGTGGGATCGGACGCGGGTCCGCTCGCATCATTTGCTGCTTTCCCGCCACCCGTGAGCCGTGACGTCCTCATGGCGACGCTTCCGTGAGGACGGCGGCAAGCGGATCGCGACCCACAAACCCCCGAGGATGCTCGTCGGATGGTCCACGCCGTGATCAATCAAGCCATAACCGCATCCGACGGAGGACAGAGAGGCTCCTCCCTCGGGAGCGCGCCAGCTATTGCTCGGATCATGGTGATCCCGATAGGGCAAAATCGGAGCTCTTCGGTAGGGCCTTGGCCGAAGAACTCGATCTGGCCGCAATCGAGGTCATTCCTCCGCAGCACCAAAGTCACCGCTCAGGACCCTTCACGAGAAGCGGCGACAACTCATCACGGCATCGCAGCGATTGTCGGCCGCCGCCAAGGCGAAGCGCTTCGTCTCTAAGAACACCCTCGGGGCAAGACCCGACAAGTGGGCGTGAGGTAAGCCACACGAGCTCCACACCAACGGCGGCGAGTCACGGGACTTTCCCGACATTCCGCCAGCGCGTCGCGCAGACAGACCGCCGCAATACCTCCCAGGCGACTCCCGTGCTCGGCACCATGACCGATCTCACCGAAGATCGGATCGTCAAGAAAGCCCGGGCTCGGATTCGTACAGCGGTGGAGATCTCGTTGGCTGCGATCGCTCGTGCGCACACTCCGCCCCACGGTTGCGTGGCGTACTCGGCGACGACCTTCGTCGTCAGTTACCGCTCGCTTCGATTCAAACCCGCTTTGATCGAAGCGCCGACGAACCAAGAATCCCGACGAGTTCTGTCCATCTACTCGACCGCCATTTTGGCGGCGGAGGTGACGAGTTGGTCATGGCCAACTATCTCCCAACCGCTCGACGGGCCGCCTTAACCTCGCTCTTCAACCGAAGCCGGTTCCTTGGTCGTGGCGCCAACCAGAGCGCCCCGCCCAACTTCCAGAGTCAGCATGAAGCGGCAGGAGGAGAAGGACTTGGATCGCGTCATCCGTGGCAAGAGCGAGCCTCTTCATGATTTTGTGCGCATTGTTCATCCGCACAAGGAACTCGATTCCAAGCATCTCGATGAAGCGTTATCAAGGCCTTCAAGTTCGGCGTTCGCGACCGGCGCCATCAAGACCTCGAGATCACGACAAGGCTTAAGCGCCAACAAATTGTTTCGATGGCGGAATGGTACGCTGACGCGACGACGCCGTCATTGGAAGCGCGACACGACCAAGGTAAGCTTGGTCTCGAGCCACTCGAGGCTGGCCCGCCCAACTCCAAGGGCGCCGACCAAGACACCCGCACTAAGAAGCGGAAGCGTGACCGCAGGACCGGCGGAGGTCACCATGGTCATCGTCTCTACGGACGGCGTGAGGTCCTTGAGGTCGAGATCGACTCGGGACGGACCCGACCTCGTCAAGGTCGGCCTCGATCCGCCAGAGCCTGGCCAGCCCAGAAGAGGGCGGCGGCTGGACCTCGGAGGACCGACGCTCGACCGCAGGGGGCCGAAGGACGACAAGGGTACGACGAGGCAAAATTTTGCCTGTGTCACAGGGCAGCCGGCCACGACCTGCGGTCCTGCAGGGCTTGGCAGGGAAAGCTTGAAGCCTTCTATGACGGACGTGGTGAGATGCCCGTGCTCCCGAAGGATGACGACCAGCCCGAAAGGGTGAATGCCGGGTCGGAGCACGGCGACCTCGACCTAGAATTCCAACAGGGCGAGCGCCGGATTGACGTTATCTTCGGCGGCTCGGCGACCTACCAGTCCAGGCGCGAGATCAAGGCTGCTGCTCGGACCATCTATCAGGTTACATCTGGAAAGCCCGTCGAGCAGCATTGCAAGTGGGCCGGGGCCACCATCACCTTTTCTCCGGAGGATGCCTTACAAGGTATGGCCCGAGACTTAAAGACCGCCTTAGTCGTGACCCCGACCATCAGCAACACAGTGGTCGGGCGTGTCATGGTCGACGGCGGCAGCTCTCTTAATTTGCTGCAGGCGAAAGCACTCGACCGGATCTGATTCCGGTCAAAGATCAAAAGCATCGCCATCCCTTCTTCGAATCGCTCCGGAGCTCGACTACTCCTTTGGGGCGGTGGTCTTGCCCGTCACCTTCGGGCGCTCGGACAACTTCCGCGACCGAGTGATCACCTTTGAGGTGGTCGAGGGCGACCTCCGCATAACGCTATTCTCAAGGCTGCGCCATCAAGTTTATGGCGGCTAATCATTACGGCCATCGGTGAATGAAGCTCCTGTGCCCCAACGGCATCGTTATCGTCGGCGCTGTGACTGCGCAGCGACACATGGTCTGAGACCAAGGCCCCGCACTTTCGCCGCATCTGCCCCAAAGAAGGTCCAGAGGTGACGGAAAAGAACACCCGCAGAGGCGGCGATCCAACCAATGGGCAACAAAGGCCGTGGTTGCCGAGGAAGGCGACGCGACGAGTGTGTCCACGTCTCGGCCGAGCTAAGTCCCAAATAGGAACTCGAGCTCGTCACCTTCCTTCGCGCCAACAAAGGTATATTCGCTTGGGAGCCTGCAGATATGCCTGGCGTTCCAAGGGAGGTGATCGAGCACAAGTTACAGGTCAGAGCCGATTCTAGACTGCGGCGTCGAATCGCGCCGCTTCTCCCGAGAGAAGGTTGCGGTCATCAAGGAAAACCTTGATAAGCTCTCAAGGCGGCTTCATCCGCGAGATCGACTACTCCGAGTGGTCGCCAACCCGGCCATCGTGCGTAAGAAAGGTGGCAAGTGGAGAAATGCGCCGACCATACGGGTTGAACTCGGCTACCCGAAGGACAATTTTCCTTCCACAAGATCGACCGGATCGTCGACTCCACCGCCAACGCCAAGATGCTAAGCTTCTTGGATGCTTACTCGAGCTACCACGGATCAAGTGGCGGTCGACGACGAAGCAAGATCGCCTTCATCACCCTGCTCAAAGACTTATTGCTACACGACCATGTCGTTTGGTCTCGCGCAATCTGGGGCAACATTCAGCGCTTGATGACTAAGACCTTCAAGCGCATGATTGGGTGAAACCTCGAGGTCTACATAGATGACATCATCGTCAAAAGCCCCTCCGGGAGCGACCACGTCCGTGACCTTGAGGAAACATTTGCAAACCTGAACAGGTACAAAATCAAGCTCAACCACGAGAAGTGTGTGTTTGGCGCGGCATCAGGGAAGGTCCTTGGATACATGATCGGGGGCTCGGGGGTTGGTCCAAACCCGGAGAAGATCGAAGCCATCGAGAAGATGGAGCCCCCGATCTCGATCAAGCAAGTACAAAGCCTCACCGGCCGCATGGCCGCCTCTCAGATTCATTTCGAGGCTCGGCGAAGCGAGGTCTCCCATTCTTTAAGACCTGCGCAAGCACGGGCTTTGAATGGACTCGTATACAACGATCTTCGACGAAGTGAAGGTATATCTGTCATCCCCACCCTCCTCATAACTCCATGACTGGCGAAAGGTTCTTCGCTCTACCTTGCGACCACCGCCCAAGCCGTAAGTCTTTGTCTGGTTGCCGAACGGGGCACAAAGAAGATCCGATTTACTATGTCAGCGAGGTCTTACATGGCCCAAAGGAGCATTACCCGCAAGTGCAGAAACTGCTGTATGCTCTTCTCATGGCCTCGCGCAAGCTTCGACACTACTTCCAAGCGCATTCCGTGGTCGTCCCGAGCAACTTTCCGCTCGATGACATCCTGCGGAATCCAGAAGGTGGCGGGCGGATAGCCAAATGGGCCATGGAACTGGCGGTGTTTGACATCCAGGTCGTGGCGCGAACAGCTATCAAGTCACAAGTGCTTGCCGACTTCGTGGTCGCGAGCGACGCCGCACCGCCGCCTCGAGCTCGAGGTCGAAGAAGAGAGGCCCTGGATCATGTTCTTCGACGGCCGAGGTCCTTCAAACGCCGGGCCGATACTTATCCTTACCCAGAGCCACCAATTGAGGTATGTGATTCGCTTTGGCTTTCTGCGACCAATAACATGGCGAATATGAAGCTCTCTTAGCGGGCTTACGAGCCCGCAAGTCCTTGGGCGGCTGACGGTTGGTCGTGAAGGAGACTCCACTCGTCATCAACCGTAACAACAAGGACTATCAATGCTCGGGATGCAATGGCAAGGTATCTCGCCGAGGTCCGCAAGATGGAGAAATGGTTCGAACTTGGAGCTCGTGCATGTCCCTAGGAAGGACAACTCCAGTGCCGACTTTCTCTCCAAGCTCGGCTCTTCCGACGAGGAGATACCCCCCGACGTCATCCTCGAGACGCTTACGGCTCCGTCTATCTCCGATCAGGAGATCGTGCTTGCTATAGTGGAAGGTATTCCCGCATGGGCCGATCCCATACGGCTTCACGGCACGGGCGACTGCCCACCGACCCCGCTAATGTAGCGTGATTAAGCGTCGAGCAAGCTTGTACAAGCTCGTGGATGGCAGGCTCTACAGACGGAATGTCTCCGGCATCCTGACTCGGTGCATCTCCACGGAGGAGGGTAAGTATCTACTCAACAACATCCACTCAGGTCTCTGTGGGGCGCACTCTTCGTACAGGACGATGGTCGGCAAGGCCTTCCGTATGGGATATTATTGGCCGACGGCATTACAGGATGCACGGGATATTGTCCGGACCTGCCGAGCATGTCAGTTTCACGCCAGAAAAGTACACCACCTCGCCGCCGGACCATTCCGCTTGTTCGCCTTTCTCGACCTAGGGGCTAGATATCCTCGGCCCCTTTCCCCAGGCAACCGGGGGGAAAAAATTCCTGTTCGTGGCTATCGACACCTTCACCAAATGGATTGAGGCTGAGCCGGTCTCGACCATCACTGCTCGAGCTGCCGTTCATTTTTTCCGCTTGGCCGTGGTTACCAGGTATGGGGTCCCATGCAGAATTATCACTGACAATGGTACTCAGTTTACCAGTGAATTATTCCAGGAATTCTGCGAGGACATGGGCACCAAAGTGTGCTTCGCTTCGGTGGCTCATCCTCAGAGCAACGGAGCGGTAGAGCGCGCCAACGGACAGGTCGTCCAAGGCGTCAAAAGGCGAGTTACGGATGAGCTCAAACGCTACGGCACGACCTGGGTGGACGAACTTCCCACCGTCTTATGGTCTATTCGTACCACGATCGAGTAGAACACGAGGTCCACACCCTTTCACTCGTGTTTGAATCGGCCGCCCCGCCTCCCGGTAACGCTGGCTCCGCCAGGTCGGTTTTGGTCGACCACGTCGACTTCGAGCAAGAACGGTCTCTTGACCTTGCCCTCATGGAAGAAGTAAGATGTCGGCATTGCTACGATCGGCAGACACCGCAAGCTCTTCGCAGACATGCGTCTCGGTCTTAAGACGACCTAGGAAGCTCCTTGTTGGGGACTTAGCCTTGAGGCGGATTCGGTATCGTCCAACACCAACAAGTTATCCTCATGGGAGGGTCCCTATAGAGTCGTTTCAACAGATCGCACGGGGGCTTACCGGCTAGCGATGTCCGATGGCAGAGAGCTCTCTAGCTCGTGGAACATAGATCAACTTCGCAAGTTTTATGTGTAATCTCTATACCTTTAAAACTTCAATAAAAGGATATTCTCCGATTTCTACCATTCATGTCTTTCTTCTTTACGAGCATCTCTGTAATTTTTTTTCTTCGAGCACGACCTTCGCATTCGCCCCTTAGTCTGGGTATCACGAGTTTTACGTTCACCCCCCCAGTGGTCGAGCTCAACGTAAGCCGAAACTCTTCGCAATCAGCTCACCCCCCTACGTCCGGGTTTGAACTACAAGCTCGGCAGCCTTGGCTATTAAGTGCGTGCATGGTCGTGGTCGTGGAGTTGGTGATTTATTCACTGGGTTCGCTTTCTGCATTTCTTTTTCGCAAGTACTCCATCTCGATTCTGCAGGTCATGGTCATTTGCTCGTCTTATACTTGTGTCCAAGGACGGCGTTGCTCGACCTTAGACCCAACGGGGGCTGGCTAGGATGTAACATCTACGAACGACCTATGGATCTTGATCGCGAATAAGAAGCGCACACTTCAAAAAAAGTAACCCAATCCAGTTGATAACATCGAATGTTTTTACAGGATCAAGGATGTTTGAGCTACAGATCCTCCATCTCGTGCTGCTTCTTCTTGCTCGAGCTCGGTGACTCGCCCGCAGCGCCGAGGCTTCGGTTTGCCGCAGAGGGCCTCGTTAGTTGCGTCCGTGGCTCGGCGACGTTAAATCGTTGAGTTGGGCCAAGGCGGTTCGCCGCCTGGCTGCACGCCCAAGTTTCTCCTCGGCCCGCGACTTTGGCCTCTAGCTCAGAGACGCCTTGGTTGAGGATGAGAGCTCGGCATGATCCTCTCCAACGCTCGACCTGGCACGCTGCCGGCGAGCGCGTGCGGCATGCGATGGTTTGCTCCTTGGCGGCTTCCTCGAGTGCCACGACCTTGGCGCTTCCAAGATGGCGCTTTGGCGGGGCGGCGCTTGTTCTCGATGGCCTTCTCGAGGGCCTCGGTCCGCTGAAGGGTCTCGAGCGCCGAGTCTCAAGAAGTTTGCTCATGGCGGCCTTCTCCAAAGAGCTCGACCTTGGCGCGCCCGCATCAAGGGCCTCGATCGCTTTGGTCGCTCGGCGGCGCTGCTCCTCGCCTTCAACCCATGCTCGCGCTCGGAGGATCTGGTCCTCGAGCTCGGCGGCATGGGACACCTCAGCGCCACCATCGTGCGACGCAGATCGTTGAGCTCCCGGTTGAGCCGCTCGATTTCCTGCGCGTCGGCCTCAATGGTCGCGCAGAGCCTGGAGCGCTCGGTCTCCCTCTCTTCCACGGCATTCAAGATCTGGCGGAGCACGTCGACATGCTCGTTGAGACCTTGAAGCCCTCGGGTCACGCTGCCAACCGCCTTGAAAACAAGGAGAGCGATCTGGTAAGAAGTTGTCAAGAGCACACAACTTAACATATTACAGGACATATAAGGAAGGCTCCTACCTCACGGAGTCGACTGGTGACCTGTATTTGGAGAACTCCTCGTTCATTTCGTCAAGGCGGTGCGTTGATCTCTTCGCCCAGTCCCGTGACCTAGGCCTTCTTCACCACCCAAGCACACCTTGGCCAGGGCCTACGGACGACGTCTTGCGTGGCGGCGAGATCCTTCCACATCACCGCTGGATCGGACCCCGACTGAGGTACGGTAACCGAACCCGACCTCCAGAGTCGTGGTTCCGCCAGCTCGAGGCGGAGTTCTTGCAAAGAATGCATCCGACCCAACCTTTGGGGGTGGAGCGTTGTATTCCCCAAGGGCTGGAAGTTCACAAGCCGGGTCATCGGAGTGCCTCCCGATGTCATGGTCGCTCTCCGTGGCCTGGGGAACTGCGGTCTCGCCATCAGGCGCGATCTTGGTCGGCGGGGCCTCAGGGACTTCGGTGGCACGGCCACCAACGATCGGCGGTGCCGCGACTTGAGGGGCCCGGACGCCCATACCTCCCACGATCTCGGGAGGATCGACAACCATGAGGGTACCCGTCTCGCCGGTCTTTGTAATCCTCGGCGATCACGGGTTGGGGTCCGCCTCGTTAAGCTATCAAGGCCTTGGTCGAACTCCCGACCGGGCCCAACTCGAGCCTCGGCAAGCGCGCGCTTTGTCTCAAGACCGTGGCAGGGGCCAGCATGTAGGCGTCTGCCCCCTCCTCGGACTCGGACTCGCCCTGAATGACAGGCATTGTCAGAGTGGGCAAGCTCGGGTCTCGACCACTCGAGGTCTGCAATCAAGGATAGGCACTAAGACAGAAAAACACAGGAGGATGGAGCGGGTTGCAAAGCCAGGGTCTTACCTGGGTCGGTGGCCTTTGCCTCGTCGATGGCCGGCGATGGTCCTGCTGCCCCGAGCTCGGAGGAGGAATCCGCTTCCTTCCTCTGGTCTGGGGAGGCGAAGCCCGTGATGAGCCCGCACCGCCTGGCGGGGGGCTCGGTGGTCTGGCGGCGGCCGCTGCGCTTTGTTGCTGCCAAGTAAAGAAACTTTGTTAAGCCCTGAGAGATCAAGGGCGTGAGCTCGGGAAATTGGCTATGATCGTCTTTACCGTGGCGCGATCACCCCATTCGACGTGAGGCCTCTTCGCCCCCTGGTGGCCAGCTCCGGTTGAGGGGAGTCTTTTCTTCCCCTTTTTGCTCTTTCCCTCGTCGGGCAAGGGGAGCAGTCTCCGAGCTGTCTCCCATAACTCTTGATGATCCTACAAGCAAGCACGGGTCAGGCAAAGACATACGAATGTTTGGATGAGGCTATAGGTCGGGGAGGGCTTACCTCGGGCCTCCGTCGCAAGACGTTCTTCGGGACTGGGTCGTCAAGAGTATACTCATACGCCAGACTTCGAACATTTCTCAGATCTCGGCGCGACTCAGACTCCTTCGGCCGCATTTAACAAGTGCCATCAAATGAGGTCGAGGAAGAAGTACGAGGTCAAGCGAAAACCTTGGGATCAAGACCTTACGGATGAGCTCTCGCGGTCGAATCGTCGCGTCCCTTGATCTCGGGAGAACGGATGTAACCTCCTCCGTGGGGAGACACCGATTCCGCAGAAGTCGTTCGCGATCGCCGGCCAGTAAGGCCGTGTGGCGCAAATGTGGATGGCGGCGATGGCTTGCGTCGACGTTGAGGTCCTCGGCCTGGGGTCTCCACCTTCCCGATGTGGCGGCTCCTTCAGATCGCGACCTCCCGTTCTCCCCTTCTTGAGGTAGAACCGGCGCTCGACCATGGACCAAGAGAGTCCCGCCAGGATCTTGGGCAAGCCCCACTTAAGCTTGGGGCGGCGCCGAAGTAGAGGCACCCTGCCACGGGTCCTTCCGGGGAGCTAAGAGGGAGAAGTAGCGGAAGAAGAGTGAGGTGTGGGAAGAATCCCCAGAACCCCTCGCATAGATGGGAGAAAACGGCTAGGGTGAGGACGGAATTGGGTACTGTGTTGATCACTTAACTGCAACTGCCGAGGATGTCGGCCAAGAATTCGCTCTCCCGGTCCGCAGCTCAAGAGGGAATGCCGCTCGGCGAGACGATCTCGTCATCTCGGGGATGAGGTTCGGTCTCGCCACGGGCAACCGCCAGTCACCCGATCCAATGACCTGTGGCCTCGAGCTCCTTCATCCTCGTGGCCGACAAGGTGCTTTTCCCGGCTTGGCCATGGCGAAACGTCGGTGAAGATGAAAAGGCGGTCTGCTTTCGGGCGAGAAGGTTCGGAGGAAAGCGCAGGTTTTCAAGCTAATGATCCGAGCTCGGGTCCTCGCGACGCTCTTAGGATTTAACCTCCCACGGCACCACAAAAGCGCGCTGGCATGATTAGGCGAGGCGCGATTAAGGCCTAGGCGACGGACTCGGCAGCTGCAGTGTCCACCATTTGTTGGCGTCCAGATCGCCAAGAGATCAAAAGTCGCCAGTGTCTCGCCTGGGTTCACTTTGCGATCTCCGCTCGACCTCGAACAAGGTTCCAAGACCTTGCAAGGGTTCTTGCCAATGACTTTGTTGGGTGAGGCTCGAGGTCGTCCTTGGTACTCCTTCTACGACCTTGAGCCTCGGGGGCTGGGCTGTCGGGGCCGAGCAACCCTTGGTCGGTCACAGACGATCAACCAAACCCTCTAGCCCGTGGGTCCTCGACCAAAGACTTCGGATCAAGCTCGAGGCCGCTCGAGCTAGGGCACCTGATCCCCGAGCTCGTGGCCCTCACGACTGCTTTGTTCGGGATGATTCAAGGTCCCAGCGTTCCTTGGATCCCGCACGCCATCACTTAGCGATTCTGAACGTGGGATCATGGAGTAATGCAGCGCAGCGACGGATCGGAGCAGTTACCACCGCTATCAATATGCATGAAGGCCACGATCCGAGGATTACTCCTTAACGCTGCAAGAAGAATGGGTATAAGATCAAGCTTTGTAAACATGAAGAGGACGACCCAACACATAGACACTTGAGTTCAAGTCTAGACTTAGCATCGCCAAGATTGAGTGTAATCCTCCTTTGTACTCACAAAGGGCAGAAACACCGCCGAAGGCGATCGAGTAGAGTCATTACCATCTCGGGGGCTCGAACCAGATAAATCTGCCTCATCCGTTGTCTCCTTGCTCCGACCGTAGACCTCCTCGACCTCATTCCTCTGTTCGAGCAAAGCGCAGTTGTGGTCCCATTTCTCACTGACCCCTACCTAATTTTCTGCGGTTGGCGATCCCGATCGTCGACAGTTATCGTGGGTTGCCTTGTGGAGAAAACTATTGTAGTTGTTGTTCTCTCCATTTAAGGAACCTATTGAAGTTTTCTTGGTGCAAAAAAAACTTAAATCGTGTGGATCTTCGGTGTCAAGGTTTTATCGAGAAGGATTTGGTTGATCATTTGGTTTTTCCCATGCATCTCTTTTTTTTCTAGAAGTTGTAAATCTTGAGATTTGTTTGAGGAGTTGTTTCCCGTCGAAGTTTGAGAATTCGAGAGTCAAATCCTCTTATAATTTATGATTGAGTTTTCTGGAAAGAGAGATGGTTTTTGTTGATGCTCATACTTAAGAATCGTGGTTTTTCTTTAAATATTCGGTGCGTGACTCACAAGGACGTTCAAGGCGTTAAGTGTATGATGAGTAGTTGAGTTTTCAGATAAAGAGGGTTACTGATTCTGTTGAAAAGAATTTATTGGTTATTTACAGATAACCAAACTAATTGTATGGTATAGGATGATTAACTGGAGTGGTAGGTGATTCTAAAGTGAAAGGTTGATTAGAGTTTTTACAATGGTCGTGAGTCGTGGAATTGAATGGAAATTCCAGATTTGTGTTCCGGTAAGTCTAGTATCGATCATGATTGAGAGGGTCTCGGGTCTTCTGTGGATGAATTTATTATAGCTAGGTGTTGATGTAAAGTACCGAAGCATATTGGCGTAAAGGCATGAGAGTGTTGATTTATGTTGCTTATGAGTCAATTAAATGATGGATCGACAAAATGATTTAATCGATGTGAAATTAAAGAATGAGTATATGGAAGGGTTGTATGAATGATGGGGTTTTTGGTCTTGGGAAGATGTCTATCTGGGAGTTTATCTATGGAATATGTCTGGTGGAGATCTTATCGAGTTGAAAAAAAATACATATATATATTTGGTTGAATGAACCGGGGATATTAAACTATGGACTTTGGAGTTGTACGAAAGGTGTTTGTTGATTAAGCCGAAGAAAAACGTTGGAAAGATGTGTTTAAGCTGGAATTGGACAATTGTATAAATAACGGTTGGTCATGGTTAGTAAACCGAAGTAAAGGATGGCACGCGTCTTGTGTTAAATTAACAGATAAGTTATTTGTGCTAAAGATGTGCGAACGTGGTTCTCCTTGTTTGTTGTCATGAGATAGATTTGGTTCGGGTTTGATGATACTATGACCAGTGGTGGTTATATAACTAGTAGAAAGTAATTAAAGAAAGATTGGATTTTGTAACTTTATGTTGACGAGAGCCGGCTTTGATTAGAGTTGTGTGATGTGTTGGTGAGTATTTCAAAGTGTGAATCTGGTGAATGTTTTGTAAGTGATTCTGCTGGTGAAGTGGTTTTGATGGGAACGAGTTTCCTTTTCTCTTAAGAAAGAAGGTAACGGTTATGGGTGCAGATGCTTAATTTGAGAATCGGTTTCCTCTGCCAAACGTTGGTTTTGGTTTAATGCGAGAGTTTGCTTTGGTTAAAATAAGCTGAGTTGTTTCTTGGTTTTATAAGAGCTTTTGTCAGCGATTTGTGTGGGGTTTCTCTTTTAATTGGAGTTCTCCCCGATGCGAATTTTATTGCATTGATTTGAGAGTGTTAAAGGCCATTTATATGATGTTAGAGAATTGGGTCTTCTCTCGCGAATTTGGTTTTGGAAGAAGAAAATGAGTGATGATTGGGCTCTATCAAGATCCTCTCTTAGGTAGATTTTAATGCTTTGGGTTTAAGATGATGTACATGGTTCATTTAGTCAAAAAAAAGGAATTGTATTTCCTTTGTGTTTTAGCTGAAGTTACAGGATACGGAAGCTTATGGTATAGTGTTGAGTATAATAAAGAAAGTTGGGTTTTCTTTGGTCGTTGGGATTGCAGTGTTTCTTTTGAAAGTTGATGGTAATTATGTCACCATTTCTAATGGGTGACTGCACTTTTGGGTTAAGATGGGTGTAGCGAAGAATTTCTTAATTTGTTGTGTAAGGTTCTGTAGTGAGCATTTACCTTGGGCAGTGGTCCTTTGGAATTTTGACCTATTGATTAATTTTGGCTGAGTTCTTGCGTGAGAAGTTGCACTTAATTGAATTAAGTCAAATCGTTTTGTTAATCGTTGGATTTGAGGTTTTGGTTTATCGTTGGTAGCCGTTGGAGTTTTGTGTGGGTGTTTTGATATGGGAAGAAGTTTTAAGTCCCTTGCGGACGTTGGTTGTTGGTTAGCGTTCTTCGAATTCGAGGTCGAATTCCGTTAAGGGGGGAGAATGTAATATTCCAATTAAATCTAAATTGTGTTGGGATGTTCATGGGCCATTAGTTGCTCATTTTGGCCCAATTGAGGGGGAGGGATCCTTCTTAACCCTAGTTCCCTGCCTTGGCTCCCTCTTGGCTCCCCTCTTCCAGCCGCCTCCCTCCCCAACTCTAGAATGCAGCCGCCACTGGGCTCTGGCTCCTTCCCAATGCTCGGCCACCTCCCAAGACCCACCGACGGTGCCGCCCTCCTGCTCCTCGTCGCCTCCCGGCGAAGCGACTGCCTCTGTAGTCTCCAACTCGGCGCCTCTCCCTGCGCCCTCCTCGACGGCAATAAAGAAGAAGACTGGCGGCAAGAAGAAGAAGAACAGACCTCGGCGCCGCCCTGGTGCCTCTCCCCTTTGGCCGCCCGGCGCCTTCCAACTGGCACCGCCTCGCTCCCCCGGCCGGCCAAGGCTGGCTCTCTCAAGCGCTGGCGCCATCGCTCCCGGTCTTCCATTCTTTGGCGGCAGCCTCCCGGTGAGTCTTCCCCAACCAGCGTCCTTTATTTGGCGCCGAAATCTGTGGCGGTGATGAGCCCCCAAGCCGGCACTTCTCTTCCTCGAGCCAGGGTGCTCCCCTTCTCCTCCTTGGATCTGTGAAAGTATAGGTGGCTTTGCTTCACAATACTTGCTCACCATGTGTTCGATGAAATGGCTGTGAGGTGTATGCACGTGTAGTGGCCCTTGTTTGGGTGATTCGATACTGATAGTTTGATTGATATTAGTCCAAGAGTAAGTGGTGACATTTCGTAACTAGGAATTGAGGATCGGTTTGTATTTTTGGTTATTAGGCTTGGAAGATTTGTGCTTGATTTCAATCCTTGATATGCAAGGGACTGAACTTCGGTGTTGGCCTTGTGCATATTAATGTGTAAAAGAATACAGTTTTGCCAACTGTATGTAATGAAGAAATTACTATCAAACATACTGAATCATCCAATGGTTATTATTCACATGTTAGAGATGTATGGACAGTTCCTGATGCATAAACTTTAGTATTGCGGATGCTTGTTCCAGTTACTTAAAAGTTGTACCTCTTAAGCTTATGGCATCTCTACTGCATGCTCCTGTGCTAGTCTTTATTGTATGAGTGATTGCATGCCACTGGCCAAGGAGTTGTTTAATTGTTTCAGTAAATCTGATCTTGTATACTCTGTATACTAAGCTATCAGGATCATAGTTAAGTGCTTGCATATCTAGCTAGGAGATGATTGCTGTCGTGCTAACATCTAGTAGCAGAGAATGGTATGGTCAATTGAGGCCTCATGTATTCATGCTTAAGACAGAGGGTAGACTTGTTCTTGCATGATTTCCTTTTTGAATGAGTGGTGTAGAAGTCACTTATTTTGCAGTGAATACATGCTAATATTGATGTAGAGACCAAGATATTGCATATGAGATCATGTTTTAATGCACCTTATTATCTCCTTGATCGTTGCATTATGCTTAAGCTGATGTATTATCCTTGTGCATAAGATCATAGTGCTAAGGTCATGTCGCTACAACTTGTTGTTTCCTTAACTACCATAGGCTTTTCTATACAGTGTTTGTATTCTATTTCGAATTTGAGGAGTCATCCTTATGCTTGAAATGCTTTATGCAGTTACCTTTTTTCCTGCCTTGCATGGAAATGTGACTTGGAAGTGAGTACTGATTGGTCCAATAATGTCAAACCCCCTTTATACCCATAAAAGTGAATTTCTGATCGGCATAACTATTTTATTTTTCTCAGGGCGGTCAACCTCTCAACCTTAATTTGGTTAGGATAAAAGTTTATATTGTATTCGTTTCTCCTTATAATAATTTTCAGTGCATTTACTGAATGATTGGGTGTAGTGGGATGGTGGATTATTCTCTTATAATAGATTTAGAATCCGAGTTCACTCAAATCGGATAAGAGGATCAAAAGTAGAGTTAATTCCGTGAGGGATTGTCGATGTTTTTAAACCGTGTTGTGATTGATAGATTGATTGGTCGGTAATTTGTATTTGTGTTTGATTTTTGATTTCGTGAGGAGTGGCCTCTTCTTGCGCGCCACTCCACTCCCATGAGTTAAGGTAAGTACCTTGTTGTTGGGCGGAATGGTTTGAGTGTTTGGATGTGGGGTTTAAAGGATTAAGTCGTTTCTATTTCTAAAGATAATATCTGAGAAAGCTCTTTGTGCTATTAACTTATGAGATATGTTGCCACGGTCTTATTTATGAATATTTTCCTTAGGTTAGTATGAATGTGCATATATGGACATGAGGATTAGTGATGCTCTCATATAGAGCTATGGCTATGCAAGTGCATGTAGAACGGTAGGAAAAATTTGGTGGTATGAAATGATGAAATTTAGTACCCTGTTTCTTGTTCTTACTGTTGATTGACTGATTTTACTTGCTTACAAAGTGATTATGGAATGCTCATGAGATGAAAGGTATTGATGAATGGATAAATGAATGTGTAAAGTATAGACTGAGAATCAATGCATCATTTCCATTCATATCCAAGAAATTGCATGGGCCAGGTCGGTGAGAGAGTCATAACTAATCCGGTGAGGTCGGTGAGAAAGTTATGACTAATCCGGAGTGCCACAGAGTAAATCCTACCTCGTAGTCCCTTACACTCGAATGTATGGGAGCGAGACAGTAAGAGTAGGTCCCTCCACGGGATGGAGGGGAGTGAGAGGGTGCACACCGACGGGTGTGCACTCAGCCATACCGGTATAGGCTTTGAAAGGTGCATATGAGCATTCAAGCATAGTTGCATTGCATATCATTGCAAAAGGAGTGATGGTCAACGTGTTGGTTGTGACATATTGTGTGGATTGCGAATAAGTCAACCGCCTTGTATGATACTACTAATGATGAATGATAATAAATGATCCTTGAGTTGAGGGAAATTTTCAGGTTACGAATAGGTTGAGTCATGGTCTCCTTCCATATTATCTATTGAGGTATGTGAAATAAATGAGTAAGGTAGTGGATGAGGTAACTGACGGTGATTTCTTTGGTTATGTACTTGTTACTTTGGTTTAAGAGATTTGAGCATGTTATTGATTTAAATACATTAATTGTTGTGTTGTTTTGTGGTTATTGCTACTTGTTGTACTTGCTGAGTCTTCAACTCACGTCTTCTTTTGTCACATATGTGTAGGTACCCTGAAGTCGGCATGCTGGGATGGGAGTAGTAGCATGATCACGGCTTATCACCATAGTCTCATATTAGTTTTATCGCTTCTAATCTTAATGAGTTCATGACTTGTAATAAATAATTTGTGGTTGTGTTTTTTTGTGCGTGGTTGGTTACCTTTAGTTGCTTATGATATTGTTATTAAATGTTGTCTTCTGTCTGCTGAGTGGATGTCCTGGTTTTAGGGGAGGTGCTGTCGAAATTTCTAATAATTCTGGTAAGTAGCTAAGCAGGTTAGCTAGCTTGGCTAAATAATTCTAGTGTCTTGTGCTAGCGGTTGGGTTCTTGAGGGTGTAACATTCAAGGCACGGGGTGCCGGGGTGTTACACCATCCCCAAGCGACCAGATCATGACCACGGAAGACCAGGACACGTGGCTGCCCGACGAGCAGTCAGGCGACTAGGCCATGTGGCCACTCGACGAGCAGGCAAGCCCGTTGTCAGTCGACCACGCAGACAGGGCTGGAAGACTTCTACCCGAAGCCTTCGCCAAGATCACAACGTATCATGACCATTAAATGCGCATAGGAGCCATTAAATGCGCATAGAAGCCATTCAATGCGCGGAGCCGTTACAGTGCGCCTGAAGGCCATTAAATAGGCGTGGCTCCCTGACGCTATGATGACCTGTCCCTCCGACTGAGCCAGCTTCACCAACTCCCGTTCCATCTACACCACCGGGCAAGACACGGTGACGAGTGTACCAGGCGTTCGTCACGCAGCGTTTGAACCCCTTCTCTCGGGCGGTCCGAAGACAGGCGGCGTCAAGCTACGACGTAGACAAAAAGGCTCTGAGGGATAGCAGCGACAGGACTAGACACAATCAATGTAATTATTGTAAAACCACTCCCTTTGCCTGCCCTAGCTAGTCCCGGGAGTATATAAGGGAGCTAATGTGCATGGGGGGAGGGAGGTCGGTCGGAAAATCAGATCACTGAGGTCGATCAGTTCACAACGGAGAGCAAGCTGAATACTAGAGCAACACGAGCTTGAGCAGGACATAGGGCTATTACCCGCATTGGGGGCCCGAACTGGGTAAATCCTGTGTATTCCTTGTGTGCTCCCTGTGTGTTCTTGAGCTTTCTGTCCTGCTCATCACGCGAAGAGTGTAGAGAAGAGAGCCGAGTGTGACGCAGCTGCGAAGACCCCCCTACCGAAACTCAGTTATACACATGAACCAATGCTGTCTAGCACAAACACGCCGACAGAGCGCGCCAGGTAGGGGTGGTAGTAGCTGTTTCACCTGTTGCTTTCTTCAGTGGATCATCAAGCACCGGCTGCGAAGATGGAGGCTTCACGCTCCCATCGGGCGGGGGACCGTCCGACACCTTCCGTAGAAGGCGGCGGCGCCCCCACTGCGGTAGGAGCGCGGCCGGTCCGACGGCGACTAGCGATGGAGGAGGCCATGCCAGCCCAAAACTTGCACGCAGCCCGCCTCCTCCTGGTGCACCCGCCGGTGGAGCTGGGGGACGACACCCCGGCAGCACCATGGCTACGGGACATCGCCCGCCTCGTGGACACAACCTAGCTCCACGCGGAGGCATCAGGACGGTCGGATACCTTTGGTATCCCATGGTCGAAGTCACGCGTAGAGCGCACGGAAGCTTCGAACCACCCAAGCGAGCAACGCTCACGTCATGGTGGGCGAAGCAAGGGGAAGGGACAGCCCCGGGGGCTACTGTCTCGTGTGTCCCCCGGGCGGGAGGGGAATGCCCGTGAAGATCTTAGGGCTCATTTGGAGGAGCGACGTGGAGCACGGGTGGTGACTTGCGCGGCAAGTTGCACCATTGGCAAGCGCAGGAGTAGGACTGTGGCAAGTGGATGGCTCCTGAAGAAGACGACTCCTCCCGTGACCTCGATTTCCCTATAGAGGAGGAGACCTTCTCTTCCGAGTCTTGCAGGAGCCAAGTCCCGCGCTCCCCAACGCGGCCCTCGGGCTGAGGTTTCGAGGGGCTGCGTGGTTCTCCCTATGGCGTGGGGTGCCAGGCGTTCTCCAACCGGTTGCGCCGTGTCACGTGGCCGGAAAGGTTTCGTCCGGCAACCATCGAGAAGTACGATGGCACCACCAACCCGGAGACGGTTCCACCAAGGGTGATCGCCAGGCTGCTCGCTAGGGAGCCACGTGGGCTCCTTGCCCGGCGGGTAGGGTGTGCTCGCCCGGCTGCCCGCCAGGGTGCCACGCGGGCTGCTCGCCCGGCAAGCAGGGCGTGATCGCCAGGCCGCTTGCCAGGGGACCACGTGGGCTCCTTGCCCGGCTGTCCGCCAGGGCGCCAAACTAGGCCAGGCCACTTCTTGGGCCTATCACTCCTACGGCGGAGAGGGTACCCCGGTGCAAAGTACATAGACAGTAGCCCCCGGGGCTGTCCTGGAATGCGTGCCAGTTACTTTTCAGACCTTATTTAATGTCGGTGCGTTCCTGGATGGGCCCACCACCTCTGCGCACACAACCGCTTCGGTCCTCCCCACTTCCACCGATTTTTCTTGGGACCCAAAATGCCTCGCCTTTTGCTCGTTCACGAACCATCTTCATGGGGTGTCTATATATATGCACACCCCCATCCAATGGCTCATGCCTTCTGATCTTCTTCACATCTTGCCCTTTGCTTTTTCGCCTCCTTTGCTTGAAAAACTTCGCTCCTGCTACGATGGTGCAGCCTCTTCTCTCTTCTACCGCCGGCCAGAGCCGGGGGGACTTCGTCACCGGGATGGCACCCGAGCGCTCCCTTCGCCCTTGGCAAGGGACGGCTTATTCCAAGGAAGCTTGTCCTTCACCTTGGATATATATCTTTTCCTTCAGCTTGCCCATTCCAAGGAAGCTTATTTGCAAGCCAACACCCCACCAACAAGGAGGAAGATGAGCCACATAAGGATGGTGAGGGGGAGGAGCTGTGTAGGGAGAGGCATGGTACAGACTAGGATTCCATCCTGCTAGTGGCCCAAGATGACAAATGCAGTTTTGTGATTTTTATGACCGTCATGTAATAACATGACATACCAACACTATAGGATCGAGGTGAGGTTACCCATTGTAGTGGTGTACACCAAATGGGGGAGAGGGCTCCATCCTCAAGATGCATATATTTGTGACCAACATGTTGTATTGATATGAGTCGTGTTACACAAGGTGTAATATCGCTGATGAAATGAAATGTCACAGATGAAATTTCTTCGTCGCAGATGAAATTTCCCTTATTCCCCCCTTTTTTTCTTTTCCCTCCCCTCCCCTCTTCTTTTCTTTCCTGCCGACAGCCCTCCCCCATTCTTTTCTTTCCTGCCGACAGCCCTCCCCCTTTCTTTCCACTGCCTCCCCCATTCCTGGCGTCTCCTCCCCGTTCTTGGCGCCTCCTGCTCCTCGCCTCCCTCCAGCGTGCACACCCTTCCCTGGGTCCTCCTCAAGCCAGCTGCCTCCCTCCTTCCTCTCTTGCAGCTCTCCCTCTTCTTCTTCCTTGGGATTAAAGGAGGTAAAGATTTCTTGATTTTGAGGTGTGCTTGTTGTTCTAATAGAGGTATCTAGCTGGTATGGGTGTTCTAGGGCTTGGATTTTGAAAATTTTGGGGCGAAAGTGGTTCTAGGTTTTGTAGGGAAGATTTCTGTTTTCGGGTTGTGCTGAATCTGTTGTTAGAGTTGTGTTTTGAGCTAGTTAAAAGTATTTTCTGAATATTTAGCTATAGATAAAGTTGTGGCTCGTCGAATCCCCTTTAATCTGAGACCAAGAAGACTAAATTTCGTTCAGCCAATAAAAAGTTATGGTTATTTTAGTGCTGGCTGTCCTGATTGTGCTCGTGTTGATAGCTGAAATGTTAAACTGCTGTTTAAAGCTAGATGCAGGCCGAATTAGAATTTTTGATTGTCTAGATAAAATTAGAAAATTTCCTGTAGATTAATAAAATGTCCTTGTTTTCTTGATTTCGATTCAAGAATCATTAGTTATGCTATTTTGAAGTTGCTGCCCTGAAATCTGAAGCTGCCGAAGATTCAGATTTTAGACTGAAGTTCATAGTGTAATTCGAGGATTTTAAATCTATCTCCTAAATAAATGACTGTATAATAATTGTATATTATCCTCTTGTGATCATTTAGAGTATAAGAATGCAATTTTTAGCTTTGCCAATTGAAAGATATGCAAATTTTAGTACAAACTGTCTAGAACTAGTGTCAATGCAAATAACTTTTGATCATCTCTGATCTGGGAGTTATTTATGCATCTCCTAAATGAATGGCTATATAATAATTGTAGATTATCCTCTTGTGGTCATTTAGAGTACAAGAACTCAATTTTTGGTTTAGCCATTTAGGAGTTATGCCCATTTCTTTGTCTGACATACATGCAGTGGAGTTCGTATATCTCTCAATGAAATATCTTTGGGTGCCTAGTAACACACCTTCAACAATGCCCACCAATGGAAAGCATCTCGTGCCTTTCATTACCCAGTTGTAAATCTCCGCCAAGTTTGTTGTCATTATTCCATAACGGGAATCACCCTCGTCATGCAGAAGGGACCATTTCTCCAACGACTCGTGTCGTATCCAGTCCGTGAAACTCTTTATGCTTGTCCCCGACCTACGCCGAATGTTTGGTGCGTCGGTCAGGAGCGCACATAAGGCTGTGGGGTCATCTCCTTGCTCGTGGTAGACCATAGGGTTCCTTGATGAACTAGCGCCATCCGTTGGATTCAGTGATTGCTTCTTGGTTAGTTCATACAACGTCCTTCATAGTGCGTCGAACTTCCTCCGCTGGTTCTATTGGCACAGCCGCTTGAACATGTTCATAAGCTCCTTGTTTCCGAACTGATGAAAAAAATTGGTACTCATGTGCCTCATGCACCACCTGCTCTTCAGGTCTGGTCACTTTGCTACTCCCACGACGTCGGACTCTTGTTGCATATCCACGATCGCCCTTAGCAACCCTGCATGTCGGTCATGGATGACACATACATCAAGGCGATCCTGAACAACTGCCAGCTTGACTTTTTTAAGAAACCAGTACCAGCTCTCTGTGTTTTCCCCCTCCACGAAGGCCAATGCAACTGGTAGAGCCTGGTTGTTGGCATCCACCGCGATTGTAGCTAGAATCTGGCCCTTGTATTTCCCTGTGAGGAATGTGTCGTCCATGCAAATGACTGGGCGACAGTGTCGAAACGCATTTATGCATGCGCCGAGGGCGAAGAAGGCCCGCTGCAAGACCCACTTACCCACGCACACACCATCCGCGAGAAACTCCGCAAGGTCAATGAATGTACCAGGATTCCTACGTGATATTGCCCTGAGCAAGTGTGGAATATTCTCGTAAGAAGCCTCGTACGTCCCGAACCATATTTGTAAAGCTGTCCTTTTGGCTCTCCATGCATTTCCGTAGCTAATCTTGTATTGAAACCTCTCCTCCACGGCTCTGATAATAGATCGAGGCTGCAGGTGCGGATTGTCCACAATCTGACCATAAAACACATTTGCTACCCAAGTGGATGATAGATTGCGGTGTTCCTAGTCCGCTTCCTTCAGTTCGCAGTTATGCTCCATCATTATGGAACATTTCCAGTAGTCCTTCCACTTCCCCTTGTATGCATGCACCCGCCGTGGGCACGAATCAACTACGCACTTCACGTCGTACTTTTTTTTGCTAGACTTCACTACCTTGAATTGCCGTCGAAGAGACATTGACCAGTATTTCACCACATCCATCACAGCCTCCTTGTCTTTATATATAGCCCCCTGCGTAACCTCGTTCTCATGATACTCCCATGCATTACTGTTCCCTTTATTCATTGTTAGGTCTTCAAAATTATAATTAGTCTACGCACTAGGGACAGGCACCTCAAGAGTATTGTCCACCTCATCTGAGTGTTCGCCATCAGGGACTTCCTTATCCGCACAGTCCTCTTCCTCCATCATGTCAACTATGTCCTCCACCTTCTCCCCCTCGTCGACCACCCCCCGCGCCTCCACGACTGTCTCCTCGCCCCCCAATCCCCTCGCCACCGCCAATCTCGTGTCCCCCGTCTCCAGGCTCCTCGCCATCTTCATCATCGCATTTTTGCATATTTGTCTCCGATACCGATGGAGGTACCTGGTACCACTGTACTAGCAACATGAACGGCCAGCCCCGCTCTACGGCAAACCCAACATAGCTCCTCCATGATGATGTCGCGTTAATAGGAATCAACTCTCCATAAAAATAGTGTTGCGCACAGCTTACTACTGCTCTAACCCGTAGCCGAACAGTCTCGGCATCCAAATTGAATATCCGAAACATCCACTCCAACAAAGCCCTGTATGTCCTATCTCTTGGCCTAGAAATGCCCCGTACGACTCTTGAAGATGCTAACAAATCCACTCCATCCACCCCCTGTGCTATCTCCCCATCTCCATAAAATATTTGAAAATATAATTTCTCCGACATACTGCCTACAACGTCGGACCGAAAAATTCATCAGTTGTTGTAACATCCCAAAATTTGGATATTTGGAATTTTATAATTTATTTTGAATTTCTGAGAATTTCTGGAATTTATTTGGATTTAATTTGAATTTCTGGAAATTAATCTTTCTGTGGAAATTAATTTAATAATGAAAATTTTAACGAAAAATAAATGGAAATATTTTATTTGAGTTCAAAATACCTTAAAATATTTTCTGGAATTTTTCTAGAATTTTTTTGATATTTTAAGTGCCTCAAATAATTTAATGAATATTTAGAATTATTTTTATTTGGAAAACAATTGAAAATCAATATGAACAGTAATGGGCCAAGCCCACTACTGTGCACGCCGCATGGCCCGCTCGGTCGAAACCCTAACATCATTTGATCGCAGCTCGTCAGATTCGCATCGCGACGATTGAGACGCCTCGCACCGCTTGCCGCTCGGCCGTCGGATCTTCACCGCGTGGACGGACGGATATGCGGCCACGTCGTTTCGTCTACGGGGAAGGGAAGCGCCGCCGCTAGCCGTTACTGTCGAGAACTCTGCGCGACGAAACCGCCGCCATGATCACTCCGCCGCTTCATTAACTGGTGCAGTGTATAAAGCACGTTTTCCTGCACCTTTTGAGCCCTTTCACATTTTCCGAGAACCACCGTAGAGCACGCACGCCCTCGCCGTAGTACCGAAGCACTTCCGCCATTGTTCCGCCGTCTCCGGTCACTCTCCGTCGCGTCTGTGGTCACCGGAGTACTTCTCGTGACAAGCCGCGTCGAGTCGTCCATTCGGTGTCACCGGAGAAGCCCCGGAGCGTCATCGGAGCCGTCGTCTTCTTCAACTCCGGCCATTTCTACTCGTCGCGCCTTCGCCGAGACTCAGAGCTTCGACAGCCGCCCGATCGTTGCTGAACGCACCAGATTCATCCACGTCTTCCTTTGAACAGTGAGTCCCATCTTCATTCTTTAGCCGTAGATCTGTAGATATATGGCTAGGATAGCGCCACGTGCCCATAGCGGGATCGCCCACGTGTGCTCATAACCAAGTTAATATTAGCCGTAGGATCTTGATGTGCGGCCTAGATCTAGCCACGTAGCCATGGTACAGTAAACTTCATCTTCAATTAACCACCATTAGATCTTGATCGCATGACTCTTGTGTAGCCACGTAGTCTAGATAATCATAGCCGTTAGATCTATGATTATTAGCGTAAGATTGATTAAATCTGGACCGTTGGATTTTGAATATGCGGTCCAGATGTGCCCACGTGTCGCGCACCGGAGTAGCCGCGTCGCCTGTCACGCCGCGGGATTTTGATTTAATCTAGGCCGTTGATTTTGTAATGAACGATCGGGATTGCGCCGCGCGCCGGGCCAGTCCCGAGACGACGCGTGTCGCACGGGAACCGAGGCGATAGAGCCACCGCTGCTGTCGATGTCACTCGGTCAATGCCCATCGTTCGATTTTGATCCGATGGTCACGGTTAAGCCACGTGTCAGCACCGCAGTAGCGATTCGAAGTGTCGGTGTAATCTTGGCCATTGATTTCATCGCACGGCTCAGATTGAGACGCGTGGCAAGCGCACGAATCTTGGCATTTGACCGAGTCAGTTGAGTCGTCATTCGGTTTGTTCTCCGCCGTTAGATCTTCATCCAGTGGTTGAGATTGTGCCACGTGTCAACACCGGAATAACCCGAGCCGAACCGACGTTTGATCGTGGCCGTTTGTTTCGAATCGGACGGTCAAGATTAAATCAACCTCTCGGTTGATAGTTCGTCACCACGTGTTGCAACCAGATCGTGCCACGTGTCAAAAGATGACATCATCAGTGGGACCCACTTGTCAGTGCTGGCACAGTAGATGCTGACGTCAGTAGTGACGTCATGCTGACGTCATAATTCCGATTTTCTTAGAAAAATAATTCGGCCGAAAATGGTTTCGATGCTGACGTCATAAATGCCGAATTTCTAGTGTAAAAATAAATAAAGAAATTCGGTTTATTTTTTTGATTTATTTTCAAACTTCAAATGGTTATAACTTTTGTGTTTTAACTCCGATTTGAGTGATTCCAATTTCTAAAAATTTGTAAAAGCAAGATCTATTTATTGGTGAATTTTATGTAATTTTTAGTGCTGAGTTTGCTCTCTGTAAAATATATTTATTGTGTGTGTGTTGATTTTAATTAGACGTTGATTTGCAGGGGAGTTACGAGGGAGAATTCCAGTACAAGACTTAGCTCCGGACCAGGATCAGCAACTCTTTGAAGGCAAGTTATGCTTTGACCATTTTGATCCCAAGTTTTGAAATGTATTTTGTTTCAAACTATGCATGCTAATTCAATTAAAATTTGATTTAAATAATTTGGGTGAATTAGCTAGTCAACCTAATTGTTAATGCCACCTTGATATTCACATTTGTATGCCATGATTCCTTGAGTAACCTAAGTTTGGTAACATAAGTTGGTTGATAATATTGTGCCAACACGGGAGGCTAGACCGTGAGTAGTTGCTTTAGCTTTGCAAATATCGTAAATACCCTTTTTCAATACAAAAGCAATATTGACTAAAGAAATAGTGAATGCATTTTGATAAAAGGTGGAATGTTGTTGGTAATGATGTTGGAATGTAGAGACCTGTGTGGTTCTACATGAAGTATGATTACGGGCATGTGTTGCACCGTTAAATAACTTGGGATGGAATTTGATTTAGACTGGGGCAAGTGGACCGAGGCTTTGTGCCAGGTGGGCCTATGTGGCAACTGGGGGTGGGTTGAGTGTTGTGAGGGCTGTGTGCCAAAATGTGTGAGAAGGATGTCTTGTCTTGGTCAGTTAAGGACCTTACCTTGCAAGCCTTTGACCTGAGTCTCTCGTACAACCACATGTCTGAATGGGAAGACCTAGTTTAGTAGGATTCTGATGTCTTACCTTTGATACCTCAGGGTGGCAGTTACACGGGGTAACTATATGGGGGAGCGTGCCAGTGCTACGGCTTGGTACCCGTCCAACGGTGTTCGTCGGTCCTATACTTCGCTTTTGAGTGAGGGAAGTGATAGTGAAGGCAACACGGAGAGGTTCTTAGGCTGAGATAGAAGTCTCTGAAAAGCTTTGTTACGGTCAATCGCCTTTGTGGTGTGCGACTGTATCTTGTGGGTAAAGTGTACAACCTCTGCAGAGTGTTAAAACTGTTCAAATAGCCGAGTCCACGGTACTGGACAATGCTCGGGAATTACAGTCAAGGGGTAGTGTTTGAAAATAAAATGGGGTGAAAGGCTGTGTGCTAGGGTTAATGATAAATGTTGATTAGGGATTGTGTGTCCAAAACAATGTAGAAAACAACTTGAGACATATAATGGTTATATGGTTTTGATGCATTCAATCTAAATAGATAGTAGTTTAAAATATTGTTGCAAAAGCAAAATAACCAGTAAAGCCATTCCTTTGTAATAAACCATGCATGTTGTAATAGAACTGTATTCTGTGCATGACTTGTTGAGTATGGTGTGTACTCACCCTTGCAGACAAAATTACCAAAAGAAGAGACTACGCCAGCATATGAGGAAGAGTTCGTTGAAGTGCCAGATAACTAGGGAGCAAGTCTCTGTCAGGGCATCTGTGGCGATGGAGGGATCACTACGAAGTTTACTTTCCGCTGTTATTTACTGTTTACTCTGAATAATGTAAGCCCTGTGTGGCAAACTATTGTAAGGGACCATAAGGTCGTACAACTCGTTTATATATGTGCTTGAAGTAATTATTTGTTATTCCACTGTATATGATGTGATGCTTTAACCCTGTTTAGCCTGTATGCACTAGCGCGATCCTGGACTAGTGCTGAATACACAGAGTGTCCGAATTTGCAAATTCGGGGCATGATAGTTGTCCATCTAACCGCATCATGCATTACCATATAAATGTTACATTATATTTTCAAAAAATTTTCTCTACTAATTTCTAACGGTGCCGGACATTTCCAAATTTTTTTACTATACTAATTTCTAACGTAGCACGGTGCCTGACAACGTACGATATGCTACTAGCCTACCATGTTTTTAAATATTACTCTAAAATACAATATATAAAACGTATGGTGATCATACTAAGAAATTCGACTATAAATAAGTCATTCGACTACTCATTTTTTCATTACAGAATTACTACTATATATTATTAATTATTCCTAATCTTAAAAACTGCATATGTGCATGATATATCATACTTCCTTTAATTTCTACATCGCAATTTTCGAAACATTACCCGCGCAACATATGGCTAGCCTACCATGTTTCATCATAATATTAAATTTCTACTACATTACCTTTCTAAATATTGCCTAATACATTATTTGCATAACAAAATTTCTACTACACAATCCTACTACATTAAATTTCTAAATATTGCCTAATATTTCTACTACATTGAATCTCAACATTTCTAAATACTAAATACTACACAATCCTAATATTTCTAAATACTAAATACTACATTAAATTTCTAAATATTGCCTAATATTTCTACTACATTAAATTTCTACATTTCTAAATACTAAATACTACACAATCTTAATATTTCTAAATACTAGACAATCCTACTACATTAAATTTCTACATTATATTTCTAAATATTGCTTAATACATTATTTGCATATAAAATTTTCGGATTTACCTCCACAAAAATGACGAATCTACTTTCTTCAATTTCTTTTTTAATTTTTCTCTCTCTTTTCCTCTCTTTTTTTCCTCTCTTTTTCCTCTCCTCTCTTTTCTTTTCTTTCCTCTCCTCTTCTCCTCCTCCGGCTCTCGCTGGCTTCGGCTCCTCCTCCTTGCGCCCAAGCGAAATGAGCACGGAAGTGGCGCCTGAGCTTTAAAGCGCTCCTATCGTCCCAATCCCGGGCGATCGCCCCATTCTCGGGCGATCGGCAACACGCGTGCGTCCGGCCCGTTAGCCGTTACAGACAGTCGTTAGATGGTGCACCTCTCGCTCGAATATAGGGTGATCACCCCATATCCGAGCGACGGGCACCCATTTTCGTTATTTTATTTCGTTGATTATTTTCAAAAAAAGATTTAAAATCAATATTAAATAAAAAAAATTCGAAAGAGGAGAGAGGGGACAGTAAGATGAATGCCATCTCAACCGACCCCACCTGTCGTTGGGCTCCAGGCATCAGCGGCCCCACGGCTCCGGATAAAACGCAGAGACCACACAAGCGAAGCAACCACTCTCTCTCTCTCTCTCTCTCTCTCTCTGGCCTTTTGTTTTGTCCTCTCCCACGCCGCGCACGAACTCGAAAGCACGCGCCACCGGGCACCGCCCCCAAGCCAAGCCCAAGATGCCGCCACCGCTGCCGTCGAGCTCGCCGGCGCCACAGATGCGCCTCGGCGTGCTCCTCTCCCACCTCCACCCGCCCGCGCCCCCGCTCGCTGGCCGCCCCGGTGCCGAGCGCCATCACCTGCTGGCATCGGCCGCGGCGGAGGCTGGCTTCCTCACCGCGTTCCCCTGTGCCGGCGGCGGGGAAGGGGAGCCCTCTGGAGGCGGCTACTGCGCGTTCTGCGACATCGTCAGGGGCAACCTGCCGGCCTTCAAGGTTCGCGCTACCACCGCCGCCATCACCCGCTCTTCTGCTTCGTAATCTCTGCTTCTGCTTTCGTTCGTTCTTCCCGCGCTTTTGTTTGTGGAGTAGAGACGCTAATTCGCTCTCGTTGTTTGTCTCTTGACGAATCGATTGCTGTGAGTGCTTGCAGCTCTACGAGGATGATGTGTGCTTGTGCATCCTGGATATCAAGCCACTGAATACTGGGTAAGGCGCTTGTGTCTCCTTTTCTGCTCCTTTCTGCTCTCGATTTCATTCCTGCAACTTGCGATTGTTATGATTCGTTTTATTCTCTCGTTATTAGTCTGTGAAATTTTGCGGAGTTACTTGTTTAGTGGACACTGGTATCCCATGAGTTGACATGGTAGAGGACTAGACGTGAATCGTCTGGATTACTACTGCTGTCCGTAGAAATTGTCCATAAAAAGTAGAGTTAATTGTGCGTGGTACATATCTTGTTACACTTTCGATTTTTTTGGAGAGTTGCATGCGGTTTGTATTATCTATGTGCGCCATATATGTGTTGCTTTATTGCTTTTTCAAACTAGGTATGCTGCTTTGCTGGTACGTTTGATTAGTGTGGATTGATTGCGAAGCGTAAAAGGTGATGCTACTGGAATTGGTATACTGGGCATAGTACAAGTGTAGATATGATATTTAGCCCAGTTCCAAGGTAGTTTCGTATTATGGTGCTCACGCATCTTTCTTTGCTTCTTTCTGCTTTCAACTTTGTTCTTGCAACCTGTGAGTTCGATAATTCTTTTGGTTCTCTTGTTAGCCTGTTTAATTGTGCTGAGTGACTAGAGTAGTAGATAATGGTCTCTCATAAGTTGACATGCTAGAGGCATGAAGGAATTTGCAATCTGTTTGAGATTAGCGAACCGTCGTGGGGCCTACTACTCCTATTGTCCATGAAAAGTAAAGCCAGTGTTCATGATACATCTATCTAATCTTGGTATACTCTTGCACAATACATTGTTGTGCTTTCGATTGTGGTGTGGAGTATTACGTGTGGTACTGTGGTTGTATTATTTGTGTGGCCATATCTGTGTTATTTTATAGTTACATTTGATTAATGCGAGTTGACAGAGAAGGTTAAAATAAAAAATGATGCTACTGGCATTGGTATAGTGGGCATGTTGATGGAGGGGAGATGATTTGTGCAGTACCAATGGTAGTCTGGTCCTTATGTTTGTTCAAGTAACCAAAAGGGTGGTTTTACAAAAATGCCAAAGTGTTGGCCCAAGTGGTTTTGATTCTCAATAGTTCAGTATCAATCGAAACCCACCAAATATGTTCAGTAGATAGGTTGTGTTTGAATGTGGATACTCTTGATGCCTTAAATAGGTCAAGAGATATTTAAGATATTGCACTAGTTTGAAATGATTAATGCCATGTTGTGTTTGTATCTGCATACTCTTTATGTATTCAATAGGTCATGAGATGTTTAAGATATTGCACCAGGTGTCATGATTATTTGCCGAGGTAAATATGACTGCTATATGTCTGGGCATGAATGATTGATCTGTCATTGTACTGAACTAAAGGATATTTTAGTAGATGTCATAATCATACTAAAGTTTTCTGCACATGCAGTTGTAAACATTGTAAAACAACTAATACTCTGTATGCTGATGTATATATCTTCATTGCCATGAACTGTTTGTCATTGTTTGAGGTCTTTTTAACAATTGTTGAAAGTGCAAATAGCGCTTCTGATCTCTCAATTTTAAGTTTTAAACCATGTGCTTTATGCCACCAAATTGTTCTAAGTACTTTACAAATTGGTGCCAGCTGATAGTCCTGTAAAACTGAAAGGTGGGTATACTCTTTTCTGCGATATAACATTCCACATTCACTGATATGATAATGATCAGGTGAATCTACCTTGACATAGCATGTCGGATGTTGCAAATTTAGTAGCATAGGAATCTCCTGTCATGTAACACATAGCATTTCATGTCAGTGTAAAAGGGTATGGTAACTACCATTTAAACTATTGATATATTAGTTAATGGGCTTTATCAGCTTACCATCCATTAGTTTACGATGGGACTAGCAACAATGTGGCAATGCTTGGCATCACAGTTCAGTTGTCTGCTTTAATATTTTCTTCATTGAGCCTGCACTTACTGGTATTGTTCTTTGGTCATAGTGCTTACTGCATTGTTATTTGTTGGTGTAATGCATTAGCTTATGTTCACATGCTAATGTGTTTTTCCTCTTAATTCACAACCACTCGTTTATGTTTCCCTTGTAGGCATTCCCTGATCATTCCTAAAGGCCATTTTCCATCACTACAAGCAACACCATCATCTGTAAGTTTTGGTTCTGATGACAACACAAATAAACATGATAGTTATGCAGTTGACTGGACTAACCACTCTTCGTGGACACATTCTATTTATATTTTTAATACAAAACTTATGGGGGAGGTCTTTTACAATATAATTTATACTGTAATTTATTGCAGAAATGAGAAATCTTCTCTTCCTGATATTTACCTGTAAGGCTTTAGTAGTTTTTTTTTAGCTCTTATGTAGCTAGGCCAATCACAAATTCACCCTATCATGTTTATTATTCAGGTATGAGGATTCCTAATCTTATCTAGCAAGTCATCATGGTCTAGGCTGTTAAAGAAGGAAATTTGCCTTTGGGATATCACGAAATGAATGCCTTGCCCTCTTTTACTTTAAATAAGAATAGTGAGCAATCATGTCCGGTAGTTACAAAATCCACAGGTACTTATGATTAATATTCAGCTTTCATAACTTTTCCATTTAGGAAGTGGCTCCATGTCAAACTAGGAAGCCAGGTGGCTAGTTTGCAAATTGCTGCCTAGCTTGGTTAGTCAATATGTTAGAGACTATACACAATTTCTCCATATGTGGCTAACCAAAACTTGCTAAATAACACAAGCATATATGGAGTTAGCAAGTTGTCCATAGTTTTGGTTGTGTTATGCCTGTTAGTTCAAGAATAAGCGAGCTAGTGGTCTGTGGTTCTTGTTCCCCAAGATTTAGCTAATCAAGCTATCAATTTCATTTTGTAAACAGTATTGTACAGCTACTAGAAGCATCATCGTCATTTGATACTTACATTTATTTGATTTCTTTGGAATGAGCCATTAGTGTAATAATTTGCTTTATGCTTTGAGTAATTGATTTTTTAGGCATGGCCATTGTCAGGTTCACTGGTGCGGTTTATGAGCGCCGCACCAAACCTGCCCATGCAGCTGCCGTTCAAGGCTAAGGATCCTTTATCCAATATATAGTTTTAATTGATACTTTACCAAATATGGTTAGGATTTGATTGTTAGTTTCTATAGATAAGATCAGCCTAAGGCTATATAAGCAAGGCAAGATAAATAAAGAGAATCAAGAAAGAGAATTGAGTTACTTCTAAAATCTCGTTTTCTTCCCTTCTCCTTTGTTTCCACATGGTAGCATCGGCTTGGCCTGCTACCGTGTTTCCCTCCGGCCATGGCGCCCGTTCGGCGTCAACCAAAACTGGCCATCCGTCGCCCCGTCCACCACTACGACCTCCGGAGCCGCGCACGTAACATCTTGGTATCAGAGCCCATTGTTGTCACCACCATGTCTAACAATGACGGTAAGCGATCCGACGAGGACATGTTCAAGGAGATCCTTCAGAACCGGAAGCCATCTCATTGGTCCAGATGACCAATCCAAGACAACTCCACCATTACCACACGCCTGGATCGCCATGATAGCCGCATCGCCAAGGTTGACGATTTGGTCAGCACGACGTTGGGAACCAGCGACAAGGGGAAGAATACAGAGGAGACCATCTACGTGCCACCCGGCCGTCGCGAAAACGGAGGCACAAGCAGCGGGTCGCTAGCAGCCACCGAGGGCCGTTCCCCCAAGCCGCAGCGGTGGGAGTTCGCCCTCTACGATGGCGCCGAAGACCCACTTCCCTGGCTCAATTCTCGCGAGCTGTTTTTTCGAGGGCAGCACACGCCTGAAGCCGAGAAAGTCAGGATGGCGGCCTACCACATGTGCGGCGAGGCGCAACAGTGGTACTTGCTGCAGGAGGAAGAAGAGGGGGAACTGACATGGCCGCGCCTCAAGGAGCTCGTCAACCTTCGCTTCGGACCGCCAACTCGTCGCAACCATCTTGCCGAGCTCAAACATCTCTGTCAAATCGGCACGGTCGCCCAATACCAGAAGGAATTTGAAGCATTGTTGCCCCCATGCAAACTTACGCCAGGATCAAAAGATTGAGATGTTCACGGCTGGCTTAAAGGAAAAGATCGCGATCGCAGTTGATCTGGCTGCGCCGCAGTCATTGGCTCTGGCTATGAGCTTGGCCCGGGCACATGAGCGCCTTCAGCAGCCAGACATGGCGGACGGACACGCATCTCTCCAAGTCAGCTCCGGCAAGGGTGGAGGCGGGGGTGTCAAAACGGTCGGGAGCGCCGTGAACACTGGCGTGGCCCAAGGGGCGAGCGCGCCACCCACCACCGGAGGAGGCGCAACCCAGTCGGGCGACGGCGGTACGCAGGGCGCCAAGTTCATCAAGCGCCTCACTCGCGCGCAGATGGAGGAGCGGCGTCGCTTGGGACGCTGCTACAATTGCGACGAGAAGTATGTCCCTGGGCACACGTGTCAACACGTCTTCAGCTTGGAAGTGCTTCCCGACGTTGCAGTTCAGGTCGACGCAGAGGAGAAGGCGGCGGTTCTGGCCATATCACTATTGGCGCTCACAGGCATCACCACCGGCCTCACGATGCGTGTTCCACTCCACATCGGTGGGCACCAATTCATGGCCTTGGTGGACTCTGGTTCGACCCACAACTTCATTGCCGAGTCCATCCTCGCTCGTGCCGGCGTGGTGGTCACCCGATCAACGCTGCCCATTCGGGTGGCGGTGGCCAACGGAGAGATCGTCCACAGCAGCGGTGAGTGTCGCGACGTGACTGCTCACATTGGGGGCGTGGACTTCATCCTGGACTATTATACGCTCCCACTGCCTGGCGTTGACTTTGTCCTCGGCATCTAGTGGCTGCAATCATTGGGGCCTATTACATGGGACTTCCAACGTCTCCTGATGTCTTTCTGGCATCGCGATCGCCAAATCACCATCCAAGGAGCAATGGCGCAGCGGCCGGTTCTCGCTACACTCACAGTGGAGGCTACAGACCTGATGGCCGCATTGCTTGCAAAGTATCCTGAGGTCTTTGCGCAGCCACAAGGTCTTTCGCCATCCCGGGCCTATGATCATCAGATATACCTGAAGCAGGGTACTGCGGTCGTGGCAGTTCGACCGTATCGTTACCCCCAAATCCAAAAGGATGAACTCGAGGCCCAATGCCGTGAGATGCTGCACCAAGGTATCATTCGTGTCAGCACATCGGCCTTCTCTTCTCCGGTGCTCCTCGTCCGAAAGAAGGATGATTCCTGGCGCTTCTGTGTGGATTATCACGCCCTCAATGACCAAACCATTAAAGATAAATTTCCCATCCCGGTTGTGGAGGAACTACTGGACGAGCTGAAGGGCGCACAATACTTCACCAAGCTGGATCTTCGGTCCGGATACCATCAAGTGCGCATGCATCCAGAAGACATCCACAAGACGGCATTCTGCACTCATCATGACCACTTCGAGTTTCTAGTTATGCCATTCGGGCTCTCCAATGCGCATCCACATTTCAGGCCCTCATGAACGACGTCTTGGGACCATTTCTTCGTCGCTTTGTGCTTGTTTTCTTTGATGATATCCTCATCTACAGTCCGTCGTGGGCAGAACATCTCTGTCATGTGCGCCTCGTACTAAAGGAGCTTTCTCGCCATGGGTTGGTCTTGAAGCGCTCCAAATGTCGTTTTGGGACATCATCCGTGGCGTATTTGGGCCATGTCATTTCAGCAGCTGGCGTGGCGATGGATCAACAGAAGGTGGGAGCTGTGGCGGATTGGCCAACCCCAACGACAGTCCACGCTGTCCGGGCATTCCTTGGATTGGCCGGTTATTATCGGCGCTTTATTCAGCACTACGGCGCCATCGAGGCTCCTCTCACGCGTCTTTTGCGCAAAGAGGCATTTACATGGATGGCGGATGCCGACCGTGCTTTTCTCGCCCTCAAACAGGCATTGGTGTCCGCTCCGGTTTTGCAGCTTCCAGATTTTGGATGCCCATTCATTATCGAATGTGATGCCTCTGGGTCCGGCTTCGGCGTCGTTCTTCATCAAGGCGCTGGACCGATTGTTTTCTATAGCCGACCCATCGCCGCATGACACGCTAAACTGGCGGCCTATGAGCGAGAGTTGATCGGCCTTGTACAGGCAGTGCGTCACTGGCGCCCCTATGTGTGGGGACGGCCCTTCGTCGTTCGCACTGATCATTACAGCTTGAAGTTTCTACTCGACCAGCGCTTATCCACCATTCCTCAACATCAGTGGGCGAAACAAGCGGTGAGCCGACTTCTCGGTGGAATACAAACCAAAGTTGCTCGAATATCATCGCCGATGCCCTCTCCGTGCGATGGCGAAGGATCGCGGCGTTGAGCCATCTCCGGACCATCACTTGGCCTTTTTGACGACTTGCGCCGCGACTTACCACTGGAAGCAGAGTGGGCGGCCACCGCAATTGCCATCCAAGAGGGGCGGCTTCTGGCACCTTGGTCCATTCGCGACAGTCTCGTCCTCTATAAAGGCCGCATCTTTATACCGGCTTCATCTCCTTTCATGACCAAGATTATTGCTGATTGTCATGCGGTGGGACACGAGGGGGTGCAAAAAACGCTTCATCGCGTCCGCACAGATTTTCATATTCCCCGTGTTCGTCACTCCATTTAGGAACATATCAGAGCGTGCTCCACGTGTCAACGCAACAAAACCGAGCACCTTCACCCGGGTGGTTTACTTCAGCCATTGGAGGTTCCTTAGACTGTATGGTCTGGCATTGCAATGGATTTCATTGAAGGCCTTCCGCAATCTGGTGGTAAAACGGTTATTCTTACGGTGGTGGATCGTTTCTCTAAGGCGGCACACTTTATTCCCCTCGCTCATCCTTATACAAAGCAGGCGTTAATACATCCGAAGTTTTCTTCGATCTGATGGTCCGCTTGCATGGTATTCCAACATCCATCGTCATTGGCCGGGCGTGGTGTTCACCAAAGACCTTCTAGCAAGAACTCTTTCAATTGGTGGCATTCGGTTGCACATGAGCTCGCGTACCATCCGCAATCGACGGTCAATGAGGTGACAAACAAAATAATTGCCATGTACTTGCGGTGCTTTGCGGGATCGCTGAAGCGATGGATCCGCTGCTCTAGTGGGCAAAATACTGTTACAACACTTCCTTCCAGTCATCCCTCAAGACCACACCATTCCGCGTTGTTTATGGTCGTGATCCGCCAAGTTTGCGCTCCTATGTGAAGGGCGACGCCCATGCTCCTGCGGTGGATTCCCAGCTAACTGAGCGGGATGAATTCTTGGCCGAAGTCCGGGGTCGCCTTCTCCAAGCTCAGTCTTTGGCTGCATCCTACTACAACCGCTCCCACCGAGAGGTCTCCTTTGAAGTTGGTGATTGGGTTTGGCTCTGCATTTCCCACAGACCAATTTCTTCATTGGCCAGTATGACGCCTACCAAGCTCAGCCCTCGCTTCTATGGACCATATCAAGTGGCCGAGCAAATCGGGTCCGTAGCATATCGTCTTCACCTTCCTCTTGGCACCCGTATACACGACGTTTTTCACGTCGGTCTCCTCAAGAAGTTTCGTGGCACACCACCGCAAGAACTTAGTCCTCTGCCTCAACTCGTACACGGCCATGCTATACCTATTCCAGAGCAGGCAATTCACGGTCGTCTGGTTCGTGGACAGCGGCAAGTGCTCATCCGTTGGAAGGACCATCCGGCGTCTTAGTCTACTTGGGAATATGTCAGCTCCTTCCAGCAGCGTTATCCACAGTTTCAGCTCACGGACGAGCTGTTTGCAGAGGAGGGCAGAGATGTTAGGTTCGCTAGTGCGGTTTATGAGCGCCGCACCAGACCTGCCCATGCAGCTGCCGTTCAAGGCTAAGGATCCTTTATCCAATATATAGTTTTAATTGATACTTTACCAAATATGGTTAGAATTTGATTGTTAGTTTCTATAGATAAGATCAGCCTAAGGCTATATAAGCAAGGCAAGATAAATAAAGAGAATCAAGAAAGAGAATTGAGTTACTTCTAAAATCTCGTTTTCTTCCCTTCTCCTCTGTTTCCGCACGGTAGCGCCGGCTTGGCCTGCTGCCATGTTTCCCTCCGGCCACGGCGCCCGTTCGGCGTCAACCAAAACCGGCCATCCGTCGCCCCGTCCACCACTACGACCTCCGGAGCCGCGCACGTAACAGCCATTCTACATATGAAATAAATGTAGGTTGCATTGCACTGCTATGTCCAAAACTGATTTCTGCTTGTGACTACGTCGAAATATTTCCTCCTGTTTATTGTAACTAATTTGTCATGAACCTTAGTCCATGATGGGGTTTAATTCCATTCTTCGTCAAATTTTTATTTGGTAGTAAATATTGCATGCTAGAATTCGTTAGAAATTGCAGGTTGCTTGTTTACTTCAGTTCATCACATTATCGGGAAGTTTCCTCCAGATTAATATTTGATGTTTTTTTTAAAATCCAGGTAATAGCAGCCATCTGTTCTAAATTGCCGCTTCTTGGCAGTGCAATCATGAAGGCTACTCAATGTGGTAGGTAAACTACAATTCAGCTAATATTTTGCACTGTCTTCTGACAAGACTGAAGAACAAATGGGTTTTGCTTGTGTGAACTAGTCCATGCTAATAATAAAACTATCCTTGTAAGCATTATCTTTGTCTTGCTGTTCCTTTTTGTCATGTAAATCTTATCTGTGATGGATTTTTTATGCTTCTTTTAATACATTTAGCTCAAGATTCCTATTATCCACATACAGTGACAGTAACTTGCTCAAATGTCTGTTGGAATATATACTACTATTCTATTGGTACGGGCCGTGGCAACGATCAATGTATGTTTTTTGGGGCTCAAGTAGTAATATCAGGTGAATAATTGATAGTTTAAAGGTAAATTATTCTATATACATATCGATGCCCTTTGGGTATGTCTTTTGGCTTTCATCCTCCTTGACATCAATGATATATTTCTATATGCCTTGACATCAATGATATCTTTCTATATGCCATATGAAAAGTTATTTTCTCATTCTAGTGTGCATTAAAAAGCATTAGCTTCGCTGAGAATCTTAAAGTGCAAAAGATTTTTTTAAATAAATCTACGGTTTTCCCTGCCCATGTTGTATTTTTAGGCTATCAGGATATCTTAAAAAATTGGATACATATTGACGCCCTTAGAGTATTTCCTTCGGTTTTTATCCTCCTTGATGTTAAGGATATCTTTCTATATGCCTAACGAGAAGTTCTGATCTAATTTTGGCTTGCATCGGATTAACCTTGGCCTTATAAATCTGGTACTTATGAAAGAAATTGATGGCATTATGCAAGTTAGGATTATTTTGGACCATATTCTTCAAAGCAAATTTCTTACTAGTAGTAATTTTGGCATGTCTGTTATGTTGTTTGCTGCTAAACTTGGGAGTATTTCAACTTCAATGCAATTAGCGGGTGAATTTTTCAATATACTTCACAATTTTATTCGTGCTTCGATGCTTACTATCTATAAGTTAGATATATGTGAATTGCGGGTATGCTTTTAGCTTTTTTGCACCCTAAGGTGCTACTGTTAGACAATATTCTGGGTTGCCTTGTATAGAAATTGCTAGTATCCTGTATTGTCTTGTATAGAGATTATTAATACCTTGTATTGCCTTGTATAGGTTTTCCTTTTGTACCCTCATAAATACAAGTGCTATTCATAATATGGTATCAGGGCAAGATTTTTAGGGTTAGGGTTTTTTCTCATCGACATTGCACTTGTGCCCTCCTGACCACCCTCCTTATTCGACCACTCGCCTCTGGGCCACCTCCTTCCCGACCGCCCTCTAGGATGCCTACTTCCTTGGCCACGTCGTCTCTGTTCTACCTAGCCAGACGCTAGGTCATTGGCGTCTCCTGGCGTTGCCATTTTTTCTTTCCACAGTTTGGCGTCTCCTTCAATGCCAGCCCCTCCTCTGGTGTCTTTTTCATCACTGGTGCCTCCTCTAGAGGTTTCTCCTGACATTGTTCCTTCTTATCCTCTATACTACACTTATCATCCATGAGTTGAGGATTCCTCTGATGTGCCATCCTCTCTTGGCGAGCCACCTTCTTTAGTGCCTCCTCCTTGCTATGCTCTGCAGCTTTTACCGAGCCGACTTCTTACCATGATACTCTTATTCATCAGGAATGACATCATGAGATGGCGGAGGAGCTTGTTGCCCTTGAGCACGCTAGAACGTGGGATCTTATGCCCCTTCCTCCACGTATCCGTTCCATTATGTGTAAGTGGGTCTATAAGGTTAAGATTCGCTTTGATAGTTCTCTTAAGTGCTACGATGCTCGTCTCATGGCATGTAGTTTTCGGTTGGACCATTGTTGTGTTTATGATGAGACTTTGCTTCTATGGCTCACATACGACTGTTCTCACACTTCTTGTTATGGCCTCGTTCATGAGTGGCCTATCTCTCAGTTTGATGTCAAGAATGTCTTTCTTAATGGTGAGTTGCGTGAAGAGGTCTATTTGCAGCCACCATCGGGATATTCCGTTTTTGAGGGCATAATTTGTCGGCTTCGCCGCTCTCTTTATGGGCTTAAGTTAGCATATCGTGCCTAATTTGAGTATTTTTCTTCTGTTGTCACCGTGACTAGCTTTTTTACTAGTGCTCATGATCTTGCATTTTTTGTGCACACTTTGCTTTGTGGTTGGACTTTTCTCCTTCAATATGTTGATGACATGATCATCACTGGAGATAATTCTCGGTATATTGGCTTTGTGAATTTATGTCTCAGTGAGCAGTTTCTCATGTCTGATCTAGGTCCCTTCGCTGCTTCCTTGGGGTTGAGGTTTATTCTACATTTGAGTGCTTCTTGTCCCAAGAGAAGTATATTCATGATCTTCTTGGTCATGCTTCTCTCATTGATTAGCGCATAGCTGAAACCCCTATAGAGCTCAATATTCACCCTCGACTTACTAATGGTGAACCTCTTGAGGATCCTATTCGCTATCACCATCTTGTTGGGTATCTCATTTATCTTGGTGTCATTTATCTTGGTGTCACTCGTCCTGACGTTTTGTATCCAGTGCAATGTTAAGTCAGTTCGTTTATGCTCCCACTCAACTCCACTATAGTCATCTTCGTGGAACTCTCTTGTTGTCTTTTCTTTTCACGTTCCAGTTCCTTACAACTCCAGGCATATTTTGATGCAACCTGGGCTATTGATCACTCTGATCATCAATCTCTTTCTACCTACTGTGTTTTTCTTGGTGGTTCTCTCATTGCTTGGAAGACTAAGAAGCATACAGTAGTTTCTCGTTCTAGTGCTAAGGCTAAGTTGCGAGCTATAACTCTTTTGACGGCAGAGGTTACTTGGCTACGGTGGTTAATTGAGGATTTTGGTATTTTTGTTTCTACATTGATTTCTCTTTTATCTGACAGTACAAGGGCTATTAGCGTTTCTTGAGACCCGATGAAGCATGAGCTTACCAAATATATCGGTTTTGATGCTTCCTACATGAGGTCACATGTGTAGGATCAGGTCGTGGCCCTTTAGTATGTGCGTTCAGAGTTTCAGTTGGCAGACTTTTTTACGAAGGCATAGACATGAGCTCAGCACAATTTTTATCTCTCCAAACTCAGTGTTGTTGATCCACTATCAGTTTGAGGGGGGTGTTAGACAGAATCATGTATTACCTTGTATAGAGATTAGTAGTATCATGTATTGTCTTGTATAGATTTTCCTTTTGCACCCTTATGTACATGTATATATCCTGGCTTATTGGCCTCATGATGAATACATGTGCTATTCATAACGGCTACAAGATGGGTTACTAGATTAGGATTGTAATGCTGCGCACTGCATTGGTGTGAATCATGAGTTCTGTTCTTTTGGATGAGCATTTGACATTATTTGATCTTATTTGATTATCTAATATTAAGAGCTTGAGTTATATGGAGTCATCTATGTCATCTCTTCTTATACAGAATTACCTACTTAAACTTTATGCAAGCATATTACTTTGGTTTGACTGATCGTATGCGTATCTTCGGAACACAGATGCATTCAATGTGCTAGTCAACAATGGAAAGGAAGCAGGGCAAGTTATCTTTCACGTGAGTTATACGCCTTGTTATTGTTAACTACCTGACTTTGAAGGAATGTCTTGTTAATATTAGACAGTAGCTGCTCAACTTTGAATACCTGTATATACCTTGTTTTTTTGAGAGAAATATCATTGCAGACTCATGTCCATATCATTCCCCGTAGCAAAGATGATAAGCTGTGGTCTTCAGAGGTAACAAGAAATTTATCTCAATCTCCATTTATGCCTCGCTAATTGTCAAAATATTTTGCCATTGTGTTGATAAAGTGGGGAGGTTTTGCCATAGTTTCTATTTACATGCTGTACTGAAGTTGTGAATATACTGCAGACCTATCCAAGGAACCCACTTCAGAGTAACCAGGAAACTGAGAATCTTGTTAGCTGCATCAAGGAGCTAGTCTCTTCAACTGCAGACTACAGTAACGAACGGTCAACGATACCAAAGGAACTCTGAAACAAGACGGTAGATAACCAAGTCAGAAGACAATTTTTCTGTTTCCTCTCGCTCAGCTTTAAGAGCATTGCTGAGAGATGAATCGATGTATAGTTTTACCTCACGCCTCGAAATTTTGGTACTAGCTGGCTAAGTAATCGTAGTAGAAAAGCTAAGAGCAGTAGAAATAGATGTTAAGGTCATAGTTGATACTTGATAGTGTTCCGAATGCATCAAGTGAAGAATAGTAAAATTAGGTTTCTGAAGCATAGTAGGCATAAAGTTTGGTATCGACTGATGGAAGTGAGAACCGGCAAATTTGGGCCGGGTGGTGGTCGATGGTGCATTTCCATCTGCACAATGTTTTGATCTTTAAAGAACATGGTAGAGACATGAATATAATAATGCATACATTTGGTAGAGAATTGAATCTTTAGCCATTTTTATTCTGAAGCAGGTGGCGCAAATAGAAGATTTTGCTATCTCATGTTTTAATCGTATTCATCTCCTTTTCTGCGCTTATTGGCATTTAGAGTGCCTGCGCCTGGTTGATTTTATTTTTCCAGTTGCCAAATGCCAGAGAACCTAGTTAACTTCTGTTTCGCGAAACCTCCCCTGATTCCACTTAGAGGTGGGTATTTGGCTGGGCTTTTTTGGGCATAGTCCGGCCCAAAGCCTGGCTTGGCACAAAGTTGGTTGTGCCGTGTCGGCATGGCACTGTAGCTCGGATCGTGTTGGGTTGCGAATGGGGCATAGTGGGTGCACACCAAAGACGGCAATGCATGGAGACATCTTTGAGCACTGCAAACATTGCACAGATCGTGGTAGGGCACGGTGGCCATAGTAGGGAGGTGGCTAGGTGGCCCTTAGGGGAGAGGAGCGGGGTCTTGCTGCGCGGCCGTCACCTCGCCGCTACAGCCTCGCCTCCTATGTCGCCTTGCCTGCTAAGCCATGCTGTGCCTTTGTCCTTGTCGCGCTGCGCCGCACACCGCCTCGCCCACGCATGTTGAGCTTCGCCCTGTCGCGGCCAGCCTCTCTCACACCGTCGTCATGGCAACCCACGCCCTGGTTGCCTGTGCCATGGTTGCCCTTGCCGGCATTGTGGCAGTCCACGCCCTGGCCACTGGCGTCGTGGCAACCCACACCAAGGTTGCCGGCGTCATGACCGCCTGTCCAGCGATGTGTCATGGTTGCATCCCATCCGCGCCATGGCCTCCAGCGTCGTCGTGGTGAGGTGGAGGGATTGGCCGACACGTAGTGGCTGGCATGGGGCGGAGGGGTCGACCGGTACGGGGAGGGGAAGGGGAGGGTTGGTCAGGCGAGGAGGCCGAGGGGCGTGGAGCCAAAGAAGTGAGGCAGTGGGAGGCAAGGCCAAAGTGGGAGGAAGGAGGTTGGCCGGGCAGGAAGGGGAAGGGGAGGTCGGCCAGGCGAGGAGGCCAAGGGGTGGGGAGCCAGGGAGGTGAGAACGTGAGGCTGGGTGGGATTGGGAAGGCGAGGCTGGGCGAGGAGAGAGAGGGAAAAGTGGGGAGGCGGAGCCGAGGGAAGAGAGAGAAAAAGAAGGATAGGCTTTGTGCCTTATGGGCTCATAGCGCACATGAAAAAAGGGGAGAGAGGGAGGGAGGGAAAAGTGGGGTTTCGTCTGGCGTCGCACGATTTTTTCGGGAAAAAGAGAGGGAAAAGATTCGCCCAACAGGAAGATTCATTCAATTTTTAGATTTTCCTCTCCTGTAATGCTCCGCAAACAACAGAAATGCCAGTGATGTGACGCATGAAAAGAAATAAGGTTAATTTTAACGTCCATCCCGCGCGGCCACGCTTGATTGCAACGGGCATTTCAATGGTCATTTGCTCGCTAATCGCTATAAAATCAGCCTGAGTGCTTCCATTTGTTCAACACTTCAGTACATCTCCCTCGCTCTCTCATTTGCTTAGTACATCCGCTGGTTCTCTCATTTGTTCACTCTGTTTACTCTCTATTTGCATTTTTTTTCTCCCGCCACGAAACAAAATATTTAGCAAGAACAAGAGCAAGAGAGTACGTCCTCACTCTACAAGTCCCCCTCGTCGGGATCAAAGATCGATCTGCACTAACTCTTTCTTAGCATGGGAGACTATGGCATGATGACCGTCATTTGGACGGTACGTACGACATCGACGATACCTTTTAAATTCCTGAGGGACAGGTGTCGGTATCCATACCGAGCTATGATGGTGCTACATCTACGCATCCGGACGAGCACCAGTATCCAACTCTAGCTCAAGCTCCGATGCCGCTACATCGGTGCATCCGGGACATGCGTCTATATCCGGCAGTCGACGAGCATGGTGCTGGTAACATATGGATAGAACAGTTAAAATTATGGACGGGTATGAGGTAGTGTATGATATTTGTAAATATTGTCAATCTAAATTATCTGCACGTGTATGTGGAGGAATAGGTCATCTCAAGCGACACGCGGAGGCATGTTTGAAAAAGATATCGATAGGATAGATACTAGGTGAGAGCGTCTAGACACAGCTCAATTTCAACATCGATGGTTCAGTAAATGTATGGGTATATAATGCCGATGTAGCTAAAGATGAAATTGAATGTTATATAATTACTGAGGATCTTCTATTTAGAATGGATGATAGCTCTAGTTTTGAAATGATGGTGCAACGTGGTTTTTGCCTACAATACTAACACGTTAGTAAGAGAATAACTGTAAATGACATATGCATAATGTACATAAATAAACTAGCAATGTTGAAACATGCCTTCATGAGAGTTAGTTATTCCTTTGCCTTGACATCAGATTTATGGATTTCCTCCCACTAAAGAGTAGCCTATCTTAGCGTTGTCGCACGTTACTTGGACGATGACTATGTCCTAAACAAAAGAGTCGTGGGATTTAGGTCAATCGATGAGACATACACCAGAGAGGCTATCGCTAACCGTGTACTTAAGGTTATTACTGACTTTAACGTAGAAAATAGAATTATTTCCATCACTCTTGACAATGCATCAGCTAACACGACGGCCATGGAGTATCTCTCACTGCACCTACAGACTTATGTTAGAGGTTTCGTACTCCACCAGAGATATGTATATTACATCATTAATCTCATTGTGTAGGCAGATTTAGATATAATGAAACCTAGTTTAAATAACATACGTGATGCTATCAATTTTGTTACAGGTTCGACTATAAGGTTCGCTTAGTTCTCGAAATATTGTAGGGCCAATAATAAACTACCAAGAATATTTAACCTTGATAGGAAGGTTATATTGAACTCTATGTATACTATGTTAGAGCGATGTAACAACTACGAGCATATTATCACTATCTTTGTTAATTGCAATAATGGTAAGCTATTGATTCATGATGTGGATTGTGAAATTGTCCGTCATTTTCGTCAATTTTTAGGAATTTTTTACAATACAACCAACATGTTATCCAGTATGTACTACCCAACTTCTTGCTTAGCCATCGAGTGGCTTTAGACTATTGCTATCAGTTTCAAAAAACACAGAGATAATGATATTTTACAGTCTATTATAGAACTAATGGAGAAAAAAAATTAAAATATTTTCAAGCTATTCCGTATCTCTACTGTTTTGCTACTATTCTAGATCATTGGAGAAAATTAACTGATTTGCAGGGCGCCTTCAAGGGAATAGGTGAAACATTCGATCTTGATTTTTTCGAGGCCTATACTCATGTTTACAATGAGTTATTCAAAGTTTTCGATAAATATTACGAAAAATTTGGTATCAGAAGTGAAGCAAGAAGATCTACCTAAAAAACGCAACAACTACGAGGCAGTTCGACCGTTTCAAATATATGGAAGAAGCTAAAAGGTAAGGCATCTAGTTTATCTTCTGAAGTGCCGAGCAGGTCACAATGGAATCCATGGGTAGAGATTAACCACTATCTCGAGACGTCTTTTGTGGAGAGCGAGTTTAACATGGACGAGAACAATTAACTCAGCTTACTCTTGTGGCGGAAGAATCACAAACTTATTTATCCTATGCTATTGCATTTTGCATAGGACATACTTGTGGTTCCGGCGTCCACTGTCTCGTCAGAAGCCATTTTCAGTTTGATGAGAGGATACTTGAGCCGAGAAGGTTGTCTCTTAAACCTGAAATGGTTGAGGCAATTATATGCCTCAAAGATTGAAAGCGTGCAGATGAAAAGGTACAATATTAGATCGAGAATCCGAAGATTACAAGCACGATAACTAACTTTGACTATCTCGGTCTCGAGTACTTTATGTATATGTACATAGTTACTGTACTCTTTTCCTTATCGGGGGTATTTCACACCGATGTGTGAGGTTTTTAACGAGACAGTAACTATGTAACTGTTCAAAAATAAATAAAATTTACTTCTTTTTTCCTAACATTTGTATCTATTGTTTCAGTTTTGTACGTCTCCAACTCCTTTTTTCTTGTCACAATAGTATAAATAGGCTAGATCTAGACCGCCATAGCATGAAACGCAAATATACGTGATTGGCTCGTTGAAAACGAGCCAAGTAAGTATGATACGATATGAGGGGTACGATGAGCCGTCTCGAATACGGTTAGAGAAGGGCTCCCCTTCCCCACCTCCTCTTCGTGTACATCTGGATCCCTGGTTCCCTTCCCAAGAAGGTCAGTCCCCAGTGGTCAGTCTCAGTCCTCCCCGTCCTCGCTGTCGTCGCCGGCAGCTTCCACAAAGATGAGGAGGTCAGTCCAAATAAATAAAGTCCTCTTAGATCTAGATTTAAGTCCCCTACCCGAGGTGGGAAGTTCGACGCCGCCGATAGGTTATCGTCCTGGGTTGCCCACTTTCTCGTCAGCCTGGTTGCCGGGGTCGATGGCCAGCAGCAGGGCACCCAGGTAAAGTTAAATAACCGACCTCCTAGCTCAGATCTAGGTCGAGGTCTGGACTTTTTCTCCTCCAGTTCTAAATACATTAAATAATGTTTGACTTCAACCTCCAGCTCTCCTTCCTGGAGCAATGGAGGCCCTCGCGACCGATTCTTGCCAAGCGGCCGCCTCACTTTGGTGAGCAACGCCTCCCACCTCCTTGCGACAACAGGATGCCGCTGATCTCAACCTTCATGTTCGGCTGTCTGTGACAAAGTGCCCTCAACGCCGACGGGATTTCACGGTGGTGGACAGCATGCGCCTACTTCAGCATTCAGCAAACGCCTGTCCAATGTGGCATTTCTGTAATTTTCACCTTGCCCAATGGCAACTTTGTAACTGTGGGGCTCTAGCCTAGCCCTGTTCATGCTTTTAATATATTCACGGGTTTATTAAAACAAATCTGTATTTTTCATGCGCGCTAGTCTTTTGAATAAAAAGTTAGATTTAAAATCAGAATACATAAGGGGAACTTTACAAATGAGAAACAGAAAGCATACTTGAGACTGCCGAGTGCCGACTGAGCTATGCTTAGTTTCTTATTGTGTGTGTGTGTGTGTGTTTTTGAAAGTGGCAAGGGAGAACGGTTAAGAAAGTGTGGCATGTTACCATGCCTGCCACCAACAGTTCAATTCAACTTGATTTGTGTGGCAAAATTTCGTAGCAAACCTAACACCCCCTTAATTCATACATTTGGTAGAAATTTGAACCATTTTTGAAAAAATATGCAGCAGTTAGCCAGTTTCTTCTTGAGAAAATGATGTGGAGGGATAATGTGGTGGAATCATGGTCGGTTCAAGCACTAAATCAACACGAACAGTTACGAGAAAAATGATAAAATAGTTTGGAGTTTTGCGCCCTTTGAAATTTTAACTTCAAATAAATCGACTCATTGACTAGAATTGTTCATGTTGACCTTAAACCGAGAGGGTTTCCACAGTCCACCACATTGTTGGTTTCCGCTTGGTCAGGTTGAGACGTTGAGTACTAGTTTGGGCACGACCTCTGCATCGAGCACTAACCACTGAGTCTATGTTTATTACTAACTCTAATTCTATTGGATCTATTTCTAGCTATATCAAATCCTTGTAGAGCTATAAATATATTAAAAGTGTTTAGATGAATCATCTTATTTACACTTTAGACTAAAAATATATGCTTAATTCACTTTTATTTAACCTACAAATTTAATAAAACTAGAATCTAAAGCTCTACCGAACAAAAACCTAAGACAACCAAAAGCCTGTACCTCCCATACTTCCGTGTTTTCACAACAATTTATTATTTTAAGGATAATGACAAATATATTAAAATTGTAAGGTCACCCAGAAAAATTTGTACCAAACCAGGCTGCACATGGACGGGTCTATCATCCATAAAAATTTCAAAAAAACAAAAAAAAAACTCGAGAACATACGGAGTAAAATTTGGCATTCCTTTAAGAATAGTTTTTTTTTTTGGAAGAAAACAATCACTTTCGTGCTAACACAAAGGTCCACACTGCAAATAATACATTCGTTTAGGATATATGAAGTTCCACAATTCAGATACATGTCCTTTGTCATCTGTGTTACCACCAGATCACCAATTTACCGGTTGACATACCACGACGATGGGCAAACACGCACATCGCATCATGAGCAATTTGCATGCTTCCAAAAGCACTTCCACGCATCGAAACCACACAGATCCAGCAAGTTGAGCTGCTGGTGTAAGATAGGTGCCAAAATGGTTTCAAGGCAGTACAAGAAAGCATTGTTCGACAGCCAGCACGGCAGCACAATCATGCACATCTTGGAAAATAGTGTTGACCCACATAACCTCCGGCCATTGCTCTTCTAACATTAGCCTCAAACATCTTCGGATTGTCACGAAGGACTGCGGCTGCTTCATGGTTCAAGGGATCCTCATCGTTTGGTTGCTGCATATAAATTAAACATTAAACAAAGCCCATTAAGAAAAATTTCTTGAGAACATAAAATGGGGAATGGAAAGCAGCAATGTATAATTAGTCTGCCCTTCAAGAATCTTAAGCAGAAAGTATTAACAAGCAGTTTTATTGAAATGTTTGGTCGATGAAACTATCTGTTCTCCAAGATGTTATCCTCGAAAACAAGGTTCAGGACATAAACTTTTTCTTAGTAGTTCCACACCATTAGTCAACAGTCTATATTACAAGGACCAATTTAGGTAAAGTCAAATCCACCAACCACATTCAATGGGCACGTGAGCATATGAAAGTAATGAACTGCACCTGTGCTGTAATGACTTCAGTGCTGAATAACATGTCGCCCAGAATGTTCCTGTTGTGGACATGGGTTTGGCAGTAGTGTTACTTGGATAGGGACACGTGAGTTGGAATCTGACTTGGACTCGGGTGTCTGATTCGGCAAAAAAAATTTGGACATAAGAAATGCTACTTGGAATCAGACGCGTGTGTTAGAATCCGACTCAGATTCGAGGTGTCCGATTCGGCAATTTTTTTTGGACACAGATGTCCAAGTAACACTGCTTGGCAACAGTAGCACATACATGCAGATGCAAAACAACAATACTACTGGCCGGCCCACCAACTGGCAAAATGTGAAATATTGGAATACCAGCTGACCAAGAAGAGGATTAGGAAAGAGGAGTGTTAAGAGTTGAGTTCGTGTCTGTTTAGGAAGGTTCAGAATGATAAGTTGAGTCCATGTGTTGTCAGGAAGTTGTGTATCTGGGGGACATATCCAGTGCAATCAGCACTTTGGTGCAATCACCGTGCAATCCAACTAAGAAAAGTTTCAAAAAATTCTGAAAAAAATCGTGGATGTACATCTCATCTTACTCCATCTACATATAAAATTTCATGATCAAATTCGTCCTATGTTAAGAGTAATAAAAAAGACAAATTTCTGACAAACTTGAATAGTTCAAATGCACCCCAAATTTGTCTTTTTTGTAACTTCAAGCATAGGATGAATTTGATCATGAAATTTTATATGTAGATGGGGTAAGATGAGATGTACATCCACGATTTTTTTTCAGAATTTTTTGAAACTTTCCTTAGTTGGATTGCACGGTGATTACACCAAAGTGCTGATTGCACTGGATATGTCCCCGTGTATCTGTTAGGTCCAAAGTATGTCTATCCTTCCTATAAAAGCAGGAAGTAGTGTATCTGTTAAGTCCAAAGTACGTCTACCCTTCGTATAAAAGCATTGTCATTGTTACCTTTGAGAATCAAGCAAGAAATAAATTTCTTCAAGTACATTGCTTTCTCTCATCCCAATCTATCTCTCCCTCTCATCTAAAAACTCTAATCCCCTTCAAGCCATGACGTTTGGCCCTCTACTGCATTGTAGTTAGCCACTTAGCCCGAGGTTCACACCAGTTCCCTAAATTGCTTTTACTGTCAAGAGAATACAGGTTTGAGTTTAGTTTTGCTTACATAATTACATATAACTCAAATTCACCACCCAAATTCAAGAAAACTCAGTGGACTAACCATATCATTGACCCTTATACATAGTTATAAGTCGTTCCTTCAACTTCTATTTCATGAGAACATGTTAGGGATTGAATTCAGTTTTATCAGTACATATTAAATAGACCTTAAGAATTACTTAGGTCTCGCTCAAATTGGTATGCTCCTTTGAAGATAACCTCCTTGCTACCACACTAGTGATTATTATCTTGAAAACATTAATTCTCAAACCATAAAGTGAGACTACGAAAATAATAACATGATAACAACAGTGCACACATGAATTACAAATGTTACTTCTTCATCTTCTCTTTTTTCTAAAAATAGATTTATTGGAATTAATTGGGGGTATCAGGAAGATGAAATACCGTAAAAAGAAGATTCAGTCCGTAAATAATAGTGTTGATGTTGAGAACAGGCTTCCAATCTTCACGCAGAATGTTCAGACATACATTTCCTTCCAAATCAATATTTGGATGGTACACCTGCATATGTTATAAACACAGAGTGACTGACTGGTTAAGAGGAACATGAAATTCAGTGGGCAGAAACAAAGAAACCATAGTTGTAAATGATCCCAACTTATACCTTGGTCTTGCACTTGACCTTTGGAGGCTCATGAGGATAAGATGGAGATACTTGAAAGGTAAAAACGAAAGTGCCCCCCCTACAGAAATTAGTATAAATACAATAAGATGTAGAAAACTTGGTATGTAGCATGGACATTTCACAAAAAGTAGCTGGCAAAATAGGACACAGGCATAAATTAGTCCACATAAAATTGGCAGAGTTTTTGTCAACTACTTAACAGATACTGAGAAAGTAAATAAATATGATAGTCCGTGAAGTTCTATCATGACAGAAATATTATACTAGAATTTTCTGTTATGATACTAGAATTGTTAGAGATTCTCTTGACTAGATTAGCAGCATAGTGCAAAAATTGCAAAAATGGCAAACTAGTGCTGTAGCATAGTACTTGCATGTAATATCCTTCATCAGGTCGGATGATGATCTCAAAATTCATCAGATCATCCTTGCCATTGGGAAAAGAAATTGATGTGGTCTTAGGTAGGTTCAGCTCACTAATATCTGCAAGGTGTCAGATAAAATTAGCCATATACATAATACATCCATGAAATACATCAAATTTCTGATGAGCAGCATGGAAACATGAAAAATCCAAAATGAATTATCAAAGTTAATAACGAATTTGCAATAAATTAGGTCATGGACATGTTTGGCCTATCTTACCACTATCCTGGCTTGTTGGGTTCATAACATCTATCCAACCAAAGAATATTATTAGATATTTAGATAAGCCTTAAAAGCTGTTTTGAGTAAATCCACCTATCCCTTACAAACTTATAAACAGCCACAAAACACCCTTGTAACAACTTAAGACATTTCTAAGAGATGCCCATAAAAAAAACCATATGTTTCAAGACAAGCCTAAGATTGATATACCCAAATAAAAAGAGTAAATTTCACAAAACTATAGGTTTCTTATACAAATTATTAGAAAACTACAGATTTTAAAAGAACTTATTTCACAAAACTACATGTTTCTTGTACAAACTATCAAACAACAACAGATTTTAGCTTCAATTTCACAGAACTATAGATTTTAGGAGAACTTGTATCACAAAACTACAGGTTTTAGAAAAACTTGTTTCAGAAAACTACATGTTTTAGAAGAACTTGTTTTACAAAACTACATGTTTTAGAATTAGCCATTTCTTGTAATAGATCTGACAGTGTGGGCTCACATAGCAGTCTCATATACCCTAATTTCCCATTTCACTTATGTATGAGGCTGTCATATGGGTCCAGATTGTCAGACCCGTTACAAGAAACGATTAATTATAAAACCTGTAGTTTTGTGATACAAATTCTCCTAAAATCTGTAGTTTTGTGAAATAGAAACTAAAATATATAGTTTTATGATAATTTGTACAAGAAACCTGTAGTTTTGTGAAACAAATTCTTCAAAACTCTATAGTTTTGTGAAATAGAAGCACAAATCTGTAGTTTTTTTATAGTTTGTACAAAAACCTGTAGTTTTGTGAAACTTACTCAAATAAAAACAATAGAACATAAGAGCGTCCACAATGTGGGTGTTGGTGCTGGTACCAAGGTGATGTGGCATCCTTGGTATAGGTGGCAAACATTGGAGGGAGGAGGTTCCACAAATATTCTTGTTACTGGTACCAACCTTAGTCCCAGTTTCAAGCCACCCAAAAAAAATTTGGGCCCACCTGTCATTCACATGGGGGAGGGACAAAGAGGGGTGGGTACTGTCTTGGAGAGAGAAAAATATGCTTAAATATAGGGGAAAAGCCAATTTAGAACCTGGGTGACATGGAAATCTTAGCCCTCCAACATGGTAGATGCTCTTAAGATCTTAGGGCCTGTTTGGTTCAATGCCACACTTTGCCAAACTCTAGTCAGGCAAGTTTAAATTTTTGTGTCAGCTGCTTGGTTCAGTGCCACAGTTTCTTAGCCTTATGGCCCACCTGTCAGACTCTTAACACTTTTGTGAAAAGTTTGCCTAAGATGTGGCCATCAATTTGTTAGGCACAAAAAGTGTGGCTTGCCACAATTTGGCACAACTAGGTGTGGGGTGTGGCAATGCAAGGTAGCCAACCAAACATTCCCTTGTTTTCTTGGAGTCTGAAGCACAACAAACCATTCAGATAAGTGCATCGATTAACTTTTTAGGGTTACAATTATTAAGCATGGGTTTAACGACTATGCAATAATGGATAAATGCAGGAATGTGCCTGCTTGCAGGCATGGTTATCTGTCCCTGCATGCAGCATTTATTGGATAGCTCCAGCAATAGCAAGAAGTTCCTAATTGTGATTAGTTATTTGACAATTGACACCAAAAAAACCTAATTCATCATGCTTCTACAAATACAATATAGATTGTGTCAACAACCCTCTAAACTGAACTAAGCTCACCATATCCATGTTTAACTTGCAACAGAATTTTTTACTAACAACAACAGTAGAAGTAAGTTCCTAATTGTGATTACTCATTTGACAATTGACACCAAAAAAAAAAAAAAAACTAATTCGTCATGCATTCATGGTACTACATATACAACACATATTATGTCAACAACTCCCTAATATGAACCAAGCCTATCATAATCATGGTCATCTTGCAACGAATCATAGCAACTCGTAAAATTCAAATTGAGACAAATTTAGATTTAGCAGCATCCAACTTATCAAGCAAAGGTACAACATATTAACAATGAGTGGACCCATTGCATTTCACAACTCACAAGACAGCTAGGAGATCATTAACAGCTTTGCTTTGTAGTTGGGAACTAGCATCTCTAGCTCACTAAATGCTATTACCAAACTTGCCCAAAAGAAAAAAAAATCCCTGCATTGTAATATGACGCCTTGTTCCACTTATCACACAGATTAGAAAAACAGTTAAATAAAAGAGGATAAAAAATATACCTGCATGCCCCTATTAATTGTTAAGGGTATAGATATTGTCTTATATACTATTCATGTATAGGTTTTCCTTATACAAGTTTTCCTTGTAAAAGTATTGCCTTATGTACATCTACATGTTCTGGCTTGTTGGCCTCATATTAAATACAACAAGTGCTATTCATAACATCGTATCAAAGCTAAGGTTCAAACCCTAGGTCTAAGATCAGTCTTCCGCTGTTGCCCCCGAGAGGAGAAATCTTCACTCCCAGGGGCGACCATCACCGCGCACAGCCAGTTCGCGCGGTCGTCATCATCCTCGTCTAGATCCAACCATCCAAACGGCCTCCGCTTGTCTCGGCTACCCGCCTTGGCCGCCTCCTTAGTGGCGCCATCAACTACTGTTGCCATCCTCTACGTGCTGTCCTCCTCCAGCTGGGATCGGCGGCAACCTCTTTGCTTCACCCGGTCGAAGCTGACGCCCGATGCACCACCTCTTTGTGCCTCGCCCGCGCATCTCCCACTGGATGGAGGAAGAAGGCTAGAGGCGACCGCTTGTACCGCCTCCTCTACGGCCACCCACGTCGGCCCGCGACTTAGCCGCCGCCACCAACATCGCATTGCCCTCACAACGCCTCTGCCACCGCTGCCTCAACTGACAGCTCACACGCCCGCCTCGACGCCGCTCTAGACGGCCCCGCCTCCTATCGCCTGACGCCCGACCACCTCCGGCCTCCTCTCGGCTGGCCCGCCTCGACGCTGCTTTGGCCACCTCCTTCGACCGAAGGTTGCCTCCTTTGCTGAAGCTTCTCCTCGATCGAATGCCGCCGACGCACCACCACGCTGAAGCTCCTCCCGAAACTAAGCCACCCCACCGAAGCTTATCATGTGAACTGATCAGATTTCAATCCTATCGGTTTGCTCCAATTAACTCAAGTTCAACTCCGGCTTTGGCTCCAGTTTTCAAGCTTCAACTATCAGCTCCAACTCTAGCTTCGTTAGAGCCGGCTATAGCTTTCAACTCCGGTTTTACAGCTCCGACTCTTCTCGCCTCTCGCCTCTGATCGGTTCGGCTCTGTTTCGGGCTTGATTTTGGGTCTCGATCGGCTCGGCTTCTTCATCGTCTCTCAGCTCTTGGCTTTAGCTCTAGCTCTTCTAATCGGCTTACGTTCGTCGACTCTTGGCCTGCTCAGCTTACAGTCGTCGATTCCTTCGGCTTTACACTCACTTCATTGCTTCCATTAAGTCCATCCAAGTCCTTAGCATCTTGGTTCTTTTGTCAGCTCGACTCTTTTTATCAGCTCCGCTCATTCTGTCGACTCCGATTTCCTGCTCATTATATCAACTCGGCTCATTCCATCGACTCTGATTTCCGACTCATTATCTCAGCTTAGCTCGGCTCGGCTTATTTTGTCAGCCTTCCTCGGCTCATTATGCCAACCGATATCAGCTCGGCTCTTCATCTTCGTCGGCTTTTCTTCATTGACTTGGCTCCTTCGTCGGCTTTTCTTCGTCGGCTTGGTGTTTCAAGAGTTGGATGCTACGACTACTACTTCAAGACCATGACTTTGCATTTTCCATATTTTAGTGTCAACCTTTCCAAATGCAAATGCTATTGCATACGCCTTGCATTTTTTTTTGTTGGGAGGGGGGGTGTTAAGGGTATAGATATTGTCGCATATAGACTGTCCATATATAGTTTTCCTTATATAAGTTTTCCTTGTATAGATATTGCGTTATATAGGCTTTTCTTTTGTACCCGCTTATACATCTACACATTCTAGCCTATTGGCCTCATACTGAATACAACAAATGCTATTCATAACAATAATAACTCACTAAATGAGACATATACTTTATTGTAATGCATAGTACTTTTTGTAATTGATAATCAGATGTGTCATTCAAGAGGGGAAAAAAGAAAGAACTCATCTATAATTTAATGCACCTTTGTGAAGACGAAGCTCCCCAGCAGATTGCTTCTTAACAGGAGCCTTTCCAGCAGCACTTGCTGCCTCCTCTTTCTTTTGGCCCTTTATTTTGAAAAGATTAATCATCTTTCTGTAAAAAGAAAGAATCACAATCAGGCAGCAAACATTGGTAATAACTGAGAGTAGCACAATACAAATAAATACACCATTTGTAATTTCAGTAAATGACTTTTTTTATTCAGTAGGGCTATTCATAAGCAGGCCTTACAGATTTTTCAGCGAATGAGGTTGAGATAGGGTACAATATGAACTTCACTTAGAAAGAAAGTCTCCTACGGACCAATTAGTTCCATCCAGGTCTACATATCTGTGGTGTGGAGTATGGTTAGAGTAGTGAAACAATAGTTAACATGATGCGTGTTCACATCTGGCAAATCTAAAACTTAAACATGATACACTAGCCACTCATATTTTGGTGACATTTAAGAATTTTCTAGCAACTAAAATGTGGTCAAGGTTGTTAAGGTACCCCTGCAAAGTGGACTCTAAGCCACCTGGATGGTAGTGACCTAGGCTGGTGCCTAGGCGACAATTATGAGAGCAATTAAAATATGGCTTGGCGGTGAAAAAATATGGGCTGTCTGCCCATCCAGTCCACCTAATCCTCTTGACGTAATATCTAGTACCCACGAATCTCCCTCCCATGCAGACACACACGTCTTCTTTGGGGGCAGATTTAGGTGAACCGGATGGGCCAGACTAGCCCATACATTTCCTCCTTAGGGCATCCACAATGTGAGGTGCCAGATTTGCCACTTCACCGCCACATCACATAGGTTCTACAACAACTTTTTCCCCACAGTTTTAGCACCTCCTCTTCTCTCCTAGTGGGAACCACCACACATTACAAAACTCCCTCACAGCACGCATCCATCTCTCCCCCACATTGCACTCTCTCCTGCTGCATCGCTCTATCGTCTATCCCCCAACAAAAAAAAAATTAGCAGCACCGTCACCATGGATTCGGCTAGCTCCGGCCATCTCCTTCGCCGCTGGTGAGTCCTAGTGCCTCTTCTCCATCCCCTCCACCGATTTATCTTGATGGATTGCCTCGCCGCCACATATGCTGATGTCAAGGTAATTGCAAAGGCAAACTCCTCTATCCATGGCAACGAGGCCCTGACCGCGGCGTCGGTAGCAGTGGCGAGCTCCTGCATGCATGGCGGTGAGATCTCGGCCACAACAATGTCTAGGGTGAGATAATGGCCATGGTGTCACAGCTTCTCAGCTGTGGCGACGGACCTCAAGCGGCAGCTGAGGGCGTGGATCCTCGACGACAGGCACAGAGTGGCAGTCTCCAAGCTTGATCCGGCAACTTTGAATTGATCCACGCATGGTGTCAAGGCGTGGCAGCACCACTCAGCTTGATGTGACAGAGCCGAGGATGACAGATGGGCCTGCACAAATTGTTTAATTTGTTGGCACTGGTGCATGTAGATGCACCAGAGCTAGGAATCTCTTTTCCAGCACAGCCCCCCGCAGTGGCTACCACCGATGACAACTCTCTCTCCTAGCACCAGTTGAGGTGCAAACTGTGGATGGCCTTATCATTTTAAACAGTTGTGCAATTGGATCTTCTATGGCTATATGTGTATTGCATTCACTGCCAAACCAAATATAATTGTTCAAGTAACTGTCGCTTAGGCAACTGCAACGTTCTGACATAAATCATTTTTGTTAGACATGCTTAGCTTGGTGTTTGTGATTCTTGATGTACCTAGCAACCCCAATCATTTTGTTAGACATTGTTAGCTCGTTGAATGCCCTGGCAACGGGAACGTTCTCACATAAATGAGCAGCAAGTGATAGGTGCCTCTTCAAATCCAGGAAGATCCATCATGTTACCACAACGATCATCAACTATGTTGCACGGACACGGGGCACGGCTCTACATATTTTTCTCTACATGGCAATGCTAAACAGAACCCAAATCAAACAGAACAAGATAATACTCATAAGCACGAAATAGATGGCAGCACAAGCGCAACAAAATCAATACTTGCTGCTCATCTCTTGGAGCACTCAAATCACGCCGTTCGATCTCCCAAAACCAGGGGGTACCAGAAAGGCGAAAAACAACCCAGATCTAACGTGCCGGAGAGAGGCGCAGCAGAGACGATTCGGAACTTACAAGGGTTGGCGGATCGGTCGCCGGTGAAGGGGATCGTCGCCGGCGAAGGGGCTGCTGAGAGAAGGGAGTGGCTCGAGATGGTCAGGGAGAGGGGCGGTGATAGGGAGAAGGGGCCGGGTGGCCGCCGATCCGCCGAGGCGAGAGGGAGAGGGGGAGCAGGAAGGACAGGGTGGCCTCCGATCTGGTGAACAGCGAAAAGAAATTTTCAGCAGATAATGTGAGGATCTGGAGGAAGGAGAAGACAAGTAAAATCTCAGATCCAAGACAACACAATCATGCAGGCTGAGGAAGGGAGAAAGAAGATGAGGGCAGAGGAGAGGAAGGAGAAGATGAGGGACTCACCGAGCTACTCGGGCTCACCGCCGGTCGCCGGAGAACGAGAGAAGCGATGGGGAAGAAGCCTGGGCGCTTCTGGTCACGCGAGGGTTGAGGGCGTCGTAAGTGGGCTGGGCCGTGTCGGGCATCGGGGCATGTGTCCTCGACGTGTCCCCAACGAGCCGGAAATTAGAAGTCGTTTTTGTTTTCGCTCCGGAAAAGCCAGACCACACGTACGGCACCGTTGGATCTTGCTTTAACATTGTGCATACAAGGAAGATAAGCGCGACGTGCGCCGTGCGCGTGTACGGAAAACGAATTTTCGTTTTTTTAGAAAAAACAGACTGAGATATATTTTCTAGTTTTTTGGAGGGTCTTTTGGTTTTTTTTTTTAAATAGAACAAGGCGTTTTTTTTAAATCTTTGTAGGATCTTTTCACCTTTTTCTTAGGAAAATAGACCGGAACGGAAAAATAGACAAAGGCGTAGTTTCAAATCTTCGGAGGATCTTTTTTGTGGTGGCACTCGGACACTCTCTAAGATCCTGCAATCTCTCAACTTTAATACATAGTATATATTTTCTCGGGGAAAACGGAGAAAGGATCTTCTTTTGCCTAATCTAACACTTTATACATTCACCGGTCAATAATATATGCATCGAAAAATACTATAGATCGAATTGCAAAAAAAACTATAAAGATACAAACATACACATATTCCTCACTCCGGAAAATATCAGAAACCGAGTTACGGGAAAAAAATAGAGAGATAGAGTTGTAGAAATATCTCTTTTGACGAATTATTTGGAAAATATTGGAAACCGAGTTGGAAAACCGAGGTGGAGAAAAAGCCTAGAGGAAAAATGGCGAAAAAATATTAGAGATGACAACTTTCTTTTGTCGAGTCTAACACTCTACGCGCTCACCGAGTAATAATACGTGTTCTAAAAAATATTAGAGATCGAGTTGGGAAAAAAGTCTAGAGATATATGCTTAGAAAAATCCTATAGATTGAATTGGAAAAAATCTATAAAGATACAACCGTACACATATTTCTCACTCCGAAAAATATCAGAAACCGAGTTACGAGACAAAAAAATAAAGACATAGAGTTGTAGAATGTGAGACCCCAGATTTACCGTCCGGAATCTCCTGTGTATTTCCGTACTAGTCCTAGATCAGTTGCTAGTACATACAGTGAAGCAGTGATAATCATAACCAGAATTGAACGAAGTAATAACATCAATATAAAGTATCAGCCACATGGCTATTTATTACATCTCCTGGTCACATGACCAAAGTTCACAGCAGTGGAAACAAATAACAAAAAGATAAAACCCAAAAGACACCACAGGCGACGACTAGGAGCGCGCGCTTAGTTATCCTGACGACCTTCATCAAACTCCTCTGTATAGAATTCTTCATCTCCAACTGCATCCTGGTAATTCTCTGATGACAAAATTTTGTGTAGCATGTGAGTACAAACATACTCCGCAAGTCTGGGAAAATGCAACATGTAGGGCTTTCCAAGGAAAGACTTAATAGGGTTCTTTTGCATAAAGCCAAGTTTCATCAAACCTTACTTAATAATAATTTTCACAAAGCACATTTTAAACAATTATTTAACAATTGAATTATTTAATATTCTAGTGAAGGTTCTATCCACCATCACTAGTATAAAGGCTCTATCCACCACATTTAAAAGATTAAGGCAAACCAACTCATGACTCCATCCGTCATGATCAAAACAGGTTCCATCTACCTGATTGGCTCAATCCGCCAAATAAATATCCGAGAGTTCTATCCACTCCCGAATCCCAAAACAAAACATCAGTTATTTTTAAAACCAAAACCAAGTCTACCAGTATGAAAGCATTCTTCGCTTTGCCTTTGACAGTAGGCACGGCTATTCGAATAGTTTTAACTCTGCAGAGGTGTATAGCTTTACCCACAAGACATGATCATCTCTTTAGTGCCACGCGATTAACACACTTCCCTTGGTGTGTCGGCAGAGAGATCATGATAAGGCCTTTACAATGTATACGCCTAACCCGACTCACCCGCTGAGGTTTCGCCGCTATTAGGGTTCCATCCGCCCAGTATAGAAGCCCCCTCTTGCGCCGTGTGGGAAAATACGACCTGCTTCCATCCGGCACCCACATTCCACCATCTGGTGAGTCTAAGTTAGGTTTCTATAAATTATTCAGCCAGGTCAAAGTCCATTTGACATGTGGTTGCACGGTAATGCTTAGAATGGGCAGTCATAAGCGTCGGTCCTTAAATTGATTAGGGCGGCTTTCACAAACCAGAACCAGTGCTCCATCTGCACCCGCCCGACAAACCATTCCGCCACAATCTAAACAATTTTTATTTTATTTTTATTTTACAATCACAGCAGCAAGAACTTTGCTACAATTCTCAAATCATACTTTTGATATAATCCCACCCGTAGGTCATTTAATCAATTTTTGCACTAAGCAAAACTACCGTTCTAACCATCAAATGTCACAATATAAATTAGGCATGACATAGCAAAGTGTCCTAATGTTACAATTAAACATGGATATCGACAATCAAGGAGATGATGGCAATTCGGAATAACTAACAGTCTATATTTAACATACGGTTATAAAGATAGCAATGCATGTTTACAAAACATTATAAAACATTTGCAAACATGGGATCAATGTGCGTCAAGGAGACTTGCCTTCAGTTACAGCGGAGGCGTCGAAGTCTTGAGGGTCAATGCAAGCGTCGGCGGATCCGGCAAACTCTTCGGCTACGCGCAAAACGATACAACCAAATGAATAAAATAAAATAAAATAAGATAAATCCAAAAATTACAAAATTAGTACTGGCAGAAATATCTTGAATTTAGATGAATTTAGAAATTTGAATGGGGTCAATCCGAGTTCGGACGGAAAAGATATAAGCGTTTGAATTTTGGAAATCCTGAAAATTGGAAAACCGAGGAATATTCCGCGGAATCTTTCTTTTTCCAGCATTTCCTGATTTCTCTTGAGTCTCTTTCATGCGGGGTCCACTGGTCATTGACTTGGCCTTCCTCTCCATGTGTTCTGTACAGAGAAGACTATGGAACACAAAGAACGAACAGGGAGTAGCATGGCCAATGGAGAAGGATGAAGATGGCGCTGACCAACCAGAGGAAAGGGCTCACGGAGGGAGCTTCGCGTCGGTCGGCCAGAGGCGGCAGTGGCAGTGCGCGCCGCAGACGAGCGGCGCGGCGGGCACTCCAGGCGACAATGGAGGGCGGCGGCATGGTATGATAATGGGTGGCAGACATGGCGGCGGTGGCAACGCCGAGACAAGATCTGGCGACGAGCCACGGCGGAAAAACGGCCGTGCACGACGGCCAAATCCTCACAATAACACGAAATTTCGCGAAATGAAAGAGAGCATCGCGTAGAGAATGACATGGTGATTCTACGGCTAAAAGGAATTGCGCTAGAAGTTACCGGATTGGATGGAATCGACGACGAACGGAGCGACGGCCGATGACGAACAAACTCGAAATCCGGGGTTAAACTGCAACGAAAATCAAATCCGATTGAATGGTTGTGAACATGGAGGCAAATGGCACAAAGTGACGTGGTTGGTTTGTCTAGAAACTCACCGGAGCAAGAGATGGCTCGCCGGTGTCTTTGGAGAACGCCGGATGTCGGTTTTCGCGAGTTTTTGAGGAGATGGCACAGGAGCAATGGGTTAGGGTGAGCACGGGATGGAGGACGCCGAGATGAAGAGTTGAGAGGTGGAAGCTCGTCGTTTCGTTGAGAAACGGCCGAGTTATTGAAGTTTGAGTGCGTTTTGGTTTTTACTCATTTAATCAAATTCTGGCGGGTTAAAGGATGAATAGTCATGGAAAATGGGTTCTCCTCGTCTCCCTCTTCGCAATGGATCCAGCCACGCATGATTTGGTGGAGGAAATGAGAAGTTATGATGATTTGAATTTGGAGAGCCATGGAAGGAAAAAGAATCGTGCTCTCTGGAAGTGGCTGGCTGGAGGTGGAAGAAGATGAACAGTACCTGCCACGTGTCAATTTATCGTTGGTTGGAAGAAATGAAGAGACAAAAGCACGAGGAATAAAATAGTAAAAATAATCTAAAAATTCTGGAAAAATTCCTAAAAATACTAGAGATTATTTGGAACCCAATAAAATTAGTTTCACTGAATTTTGATGAATTTTGAAATTTAGATTATTCCGGAGCGAATATACTGATTTTGATGAAAGACCGCGAGAGATAAAAAAGCAAAGAGATTCCAAAAATCTGGAGAAAATTCCTAAAAATGTTTTGGAATATTTGGAACCTAATTCAATAGGTTTTGGGATTTTTAGAGCATCTTGGAATGTAGGTGAAATTTCGAGTATGGATCGGAATTAGGAATTCTGACTTTGCGGATGGTAAAGGATCGAACTTCAATTTCGATTGGATAAGGATGCCAGGTTAAATATAACATAGATGAAAAACCAAATTTTGAAATTAATTAATTTTAAATTAGCTTTTAACAGAAACCCGAAATTGGGGTTGTTACATAGAAATATCTCTTTCGACGAATTATTGGAAAAATATTAGAGACCGAGCTGGAAAACCGAGGTGGGAAAAAAGTCTAGAGGGAAAAGGGCGAAAAATTATTAGAGATGACAACCTTTCTTTGTCGAGTCTAACACTATACGCACTCACCGAGCAATAATATCGAAAACATTTTTCCCGGGAAAAACGAAGAAAGGACCTAGACATAAGGAGCAAGGACCTGTTTGTTACATTTTTGGACCTGTCCGCTATCCTGAAAAATTAGAAAAGGGCTTGTTCGCGATTTGAATTTAACGTGAGTTTTTTCCGTAAAACAGCGCACGAGGGACCCAAACGCGTTTTAGGAAAAAAAACTTCCCCTCACAAAAAATCACGGAGGACCTATTCGTAATCTACAGGAACCTATTCGTAATCTGAAGAAACACGGGGGGTTTTTCGCGAAAATGGCTAGGGTGACATGTGGGGCGGCTCCCCATCTGGCAATTCTATCAGGTATAATAAAGGTAGGATATGTGTGGGGAAACATACACCCAAAAAAATTGTGATAGTCAAATACGTATCTCTATCTTCTCTTCACTTTCCAGTTTCTACGTCGAGGCCTGAATATGTAAATCCAGACTCTCTGTGTATTGTGTACTAGTCAAAGATCACGCTAGTACACACAACTCAATATAGATGAATATCACAATCATACTCAACGATAATATAATAATGAATTCATCAAGTTAAATATAACTATTAAACGACCTTATAGTCCACCTTACATGAGTACGCCACGCAGGGTTAAAACTGAAAGTAAAAGAATAGCAGCGGAAATAATCATAAGCGTACAAAACCCTTCAACTGCCATAGGCAACTGACAAGGTTCACACCCTAATTGTTCGCCTTCTCTTGGAAATCCTCCTCATAAGCAGGCGTTGCTTCTTCTCCAATTGATAGTGTTTTGTTGCAACGGGTGAGTACATAAAGCACTCAACAAGGCGTGCACATAATACAAGTCTAACATACTATATACATGGCTTAATATAAAGGATATGCTACAAGATTATTTTGCATAAACAACACTTGTAAAGAAATAGCATAAATAAATTGAAAGACAGTAAAACAAATAATAACAATAATAACTTTTGCATTTATTTTCCAATAACCAATTCACAACCTTATTTCTCAATTTAACATCCATTCCTATATTTGTTTTTGATAAAATTTAACCCATGATTGTAATCACCGAGCAATGTTCAATACTGCGAGCACGGCTATTCGAATAGATTTTACACTTTGCAGAGATTATACACTTTACCCACATCATACACCACAAAGACGGGTGATTATAACAAAGCCTTTCGAATGCCTATCTAAAGCCGGTACTATCCGCTAAAGTTTCAACACTAGTGGAACTGGTTACCACATTTAGGGTCCCCTCTTGCGTCATATGAGCCAACCTATGCCAGGATTAGTTACCACTACCCGGGCCTCGCACCATCACTAATAGTACCAAAGTTTAGACTCGACAAATTAATCAGCTAGGTCTGTCCCATACCAGACTTGTGGTTGTATGAATGACTCAGTTCAAATTCTTGCAAGGTTAAGTCCTTAATTGACCAAGACATGATTAACCAAAAATTATCACAACTATAAATCAACAATTATCAGAAAAAACAATACGACCATCCACTACTACATTGGACCTCCATAAATACATACTACTTGCCTCGATCTAAATTATTTTACCACCCTAATTGATTTATCATGCACCACGTGCCATCAATAATACGAACATTGTGTGACAACACCCGACACATAAGTTAATAAACATGTTCCATAATCATTAAGCAAGATTATTCATTTGCAAATAAAATGATGACTTGTTGCATGGCTAAGTATACTACTTGCATTCTAACTATCCACATTGGCAATTATAGTTACCAATTAATATTAACCATTCTATGGTAACAAATAAGATATAACATACGACATGGCAAGCTGGATGTAATTCAAATGGACGATTAGCTATTCCCAACATATGGAAAATAAATGATAATTGAATTAACATGCAATACATTGAAACAATATAATATTTAAAGCATGAGTTCAACATGATCAAAGCACGACTTGCCTTCGAAAAGCTCCGACTCCTATTCTGGACCTTGATCAAGCGCTGGCTCCTCGATGACAAACTCACCGGGCAACTCGACGTCTACGCGTAACGAGAGAGAAAATAATAAATACCCAAAACAGAGAGTAAAATCAACTCCAAAAATTAAATAAAATTCACCATTAAATAGAACATGATTTTACAAATTTTTAGAAACTGGAATCACCTCAATTTGGAGCTCGGATGCAAAAGATATAGCTATTCAAAGTTTGAAATAAATGAAAATCAGAAAAATCAGAAATTCCAAATTAACCGAATTATTTTTATACAGGAAAATCGGATTTATGACATCATGCTAACATCAACACCAAAATAATTTCCGTCCAAATTATTTTTCTACGGAAAATCGAATTATGACGTCATCGCTGACATCAACGGACATGTGGCCCAATCAGATGCTGACACGCAACGCAATCAGAGGCTAACACGTGTCACCGGCGTATGGACTCGGTCCACAGCCGCACTAGTCCACGGTGGACCGGCGGCACTGTGCTATGCACCGGCTGACGCAAGCAGCACACGTGGCACTCTTGGATTGATGACATGTGGCGCAGACTCAACGGATGAGATTAAGACATGTGGCTACGAAGGTCTCGGCCGTTCACACTAGATCAGATGGCAGAGATTGAAAGGGGTGACATCAGCGGCGACTTACAACGGCGACGCCTTGAGCTTCGCGCGACACACAGTAGCTCGGGATTGGCCCGACGCGTGGTGCGATCTCAACCGTTCGGTTTGAATTCGACGACCCAGATCTGACGACACGCGGCACGATCGAGATCGATCAAAGTAGATCTGATGGCTGACAAAGGCGGTGTGATGGATGCTGATGTGGTGAGATCTAAATCGCACGATCCAGATCTGACGACGATGACAGACAGAGCGGTTTACAACAAACATGGCGACGTGGCTTGATTCTTACCGTTGACTGCATATCCGACGGCTGACGATGCTTCCCAGCTGATAGCGATGGCACGGTGGTGTTCTTCATTGGAGATGAGGAAGACGACACACGGTGCAACATTCTGGGGTGATTCCGGCGACGCGAGGTGGCTCGTTAGACATGGCTCGGCACGGCGAACTCGAGGGCACCAACGGCGACGGTGGAGGCTGCTGGACGGCAGCGAAACGAGACAAAAACAATGGCGGCTTCATCTAGAACAATAGCGAGCTCGCACGAGCAAACGACGGCGGCTTGGCGCACGGGAGTTGGTCAGCGGGTATGGCGCAAGGTGAGGAACACAAGGGTGGTGGTGGCGCTTTAAATAGTGGCTTGGGAGGCATGCAACAGGGTGAAAACGAATTCCGAGAAGTACGGGATATGGCGGCACGGTGGATTCGAATGAGCCGACGTGGCACGATCGTAGACGTCCAAGCGAGCTCGATCGGACGTCTCAGAGCACGCAGTGACGCAACGTGACGACAGTCGTTGGATCAAGATCCAACAGCTGCAGTCCTAGGGTTTCGACGGTTGGGCTGCGCAGGCCAGTGCGGGCTGGGCTATGCTCGGAGGGAATGGGCCGGACCAAACGGGATTCGGCCCAAACACTACTTAGCGAATTTAAATACATTTCCGAATAAAAACAATTTACATAAATGGATTAAGCCAAAATAAATAGCAAGAAAAACAGGAAAAATCCAGAAAAAATCTAGAAAATACTTTAAGACATTTAGAACCTAAATAAAATATTTTCAATAAAAGATCATAAATACTTTTCACTAAACAAATAAAAATAGCAAATGGCCCATTTCAATAAATACAAAACAATTAAATAAAATCTCAGAAAAATTCACAAAAAAGGGAAAAGCATGGTAAATCTAGAAAAAGCAAATTTTGAGATGTTACACTCCACCAACTCCCATTCTCACCCTCGCCTCTGTCTTTCATCATGTGGAATATTACTAAGGGCCTGATTAGAAGTCTTGTTTTAGGCACAAAACCAGTGTAAAATACAGGCCCAAGAATTTTTTTGGCCTAGTGTAAGATCGAGGATGCCGACTAGAGGGGTGAATAGATGGCTATAAAAATTTCTTCTATAGTTAATTAAAATCTCACCTAAGTACACTTTTGTCAAAACCTAAATGATAATAGATGCGGAAGTGATAAACTATGGTTTTGACAAATTAAAACTTAAATCAACTAGACTCACTAAGTGCACTAACAAATTATGTCTCTAACAAAAATTACAATCCTAAAGACAATTAAGCAATTTAATTATAGGAATACAAATTGCAACAATACAAATAGAGAATTGCAAGCATGCACAATGAGGCACGATACTTTTTACTGTGGTGTTTGGAAACTTGTCGGTCTCCCCTAATTCATGTTGAGGCAAGCTCAAACTGCTTTGGATCAGCTTCACGAATTGAGCACCCGCCTCGATTACACTAGTGGTACCTCTTTCTCCCTCTGGATAGGTGAACTCCGACCTTCACAACTTTGTTGGACCTTCTCATAATCTCATTGAGAAGGTCACCGCTCACGACATCTCCACACACCGTCTAGATGTCGGTAAACACCAAGAGTAATAAACTAAACCTTCTAGCATGAACTTCACCTAGCGCAACACATGCAATCCGGGGACCTCCTAAGTGCAACACATGCACTAGGATCCTCCTCAAGTGTAACACATGCAAAAGAAGCTCACAATCCACTTTCTAATTGCAACACATGCAATTAGGGTTCACTCTTAGCTCAGAGACAAAATGGAGAAGGCAACACATGCACTTCACTCCCACAAGCACCCAAATGAGCCAACCCACAGTAAATGCTCCCCAAGCCCTCCTTTTATAGCCTTACAAAGAAAACTAGCTGTTTTGAGGGCAATTAAAAAAATCAACAAATTCGGTACTACCACCCTTCTAGGGCCGGTAATACTAGCCTCCAGACCAACAGCTAGAAAACTAGCCGTTGCGCAGGAAACCCAGTACTACCATAGGCAAAATCCCAGTAATACCGACCCCTACGGGCGGTACTGCCGGCCTCAAGTCACTTCCAAAACAACATCTCTAGAAAATAACTACCGGCGGCTTGGGTTCGGTAGTGCCAACCAAGGGTTGAGCACAAAACACGTCCACTGGAAAAGAACTACCTCCCTCACTGGGTGGTAGCACTGACCGAGTGGCAATACTGGCTCCCATAAGTGGCACTGTCAGCCCAGTGGTACTACCAGCCTCAATGAGCCGTAATACCGGCCACAGGGAGAAAATCATGTTTTTCATAAAAACTTTTCTCCAAACCATCAAAGATTGATTTTTTGACCCATGTGATGATCAACACATGATCAAGTTAATTTGCAAACACACATTTGCAAACCCTATTCACATGCTCCAAAGAATCGCATTAAAAACTTCAACTTATTTGCAAAACACATTTGCAAATAAAATAAGAATCTATGAAATCAATTCTCTTAAGCATATGATGATCAACACATGATCACAACACTTTGCAAAACACATTTGCAAATGCTTATCTCATGCTCCAAGATAAGAACCAATAAAACCACAATTTTGCAAAAACTTATTTTGTAATCACAAAGTATAAATCTTTCTTAGCCTTGTGATGATCAAGATATGATTAAGTCACAAGCTAAAACTCCAACGCATAAGCTCTCCATTTGCAACACATGCAAATACCTAGCTCCATACAAACAACGACCATTAAAATCAAGTTACATGAGCTCTCTCCTTTTGCAACACATGCAAAACTTAGCTCCATGAAAAATCATTTAAACCAAATTGCATGAGCTATCTCCTTTTTTGCAACACATGCAAATCCATAACTCCATACAAAAACCAAATCGATTAAGATTTAATAAGAAGCAGGCATGAGCTCCCTTAATAGCAACACATGTAAATACTTAGCTCACGTAAAATCCAAATAAGAGAGTGAGCTAAAGTGAACTAGATTGTGTTCATCAACACATAATGAAGGTCAAGCTAAATGACAACTCCTCTTAATAGTACGGCAACCTAACTAGCAACTCGGTCTCCCATCCAAACACTGAGACTGGTAAAAAAACTAGGAATACATCCTTAGCCCTAATTAGTTATACATTTACCTCTAGCGATCCACTTGGAGCTTTTTATGATATCCAATCATCTTCTCTTCAGGGCTGAGTCTTCTTGTTGTTGTTGTTTATCAACTCATGATGAACCTCCTCTTCTCTTTTCTTCTCTTCACTTCGGGATCTCCTCTTGAAACTCATCAACACATAATGACTTCTCCTTCCTGATTCTTATAGTTGGACTCTGTCCTACTTTCACAACTCAATGAAAATATTAATCCAACAAACACGGTTGTCTCAATCATCTATCGCACTCCATTAACACATAATGGATGCCTTCAAGATCGATTGAGTATAACCCAAATCAATTTGAATGATACAAATGTGTTTTGAGTACTTTAATGCAACTAATGCTTCATTATACTCAAGAGCTTTTTGTTTGTCCTTAATTAATCAAGGAGCACCATCAACACATGATGAAGTGTTCTTAATAATTAATGAGACAAACGAACTCAATTTAAATTCCATTTAAATTGATACAAGTATATATTAACTACACAAGTTTCATATACTCATTTGATGGTTACCATGTAATTATCCAAATTATGTTGGAGTGGTGGAACGGGACCAATACTCTTAATACCATCAACAATAGGATAAGCTTCACAAAAACTTGTGCGTATAAATAATTTACTTTAAATCAATATGCATAATTTTTGTTTGTGAATGCATTGGAGTTTATCCTAAGATACTATGAGTATACTACAACTAGGCAAGTTAATCTATACTCAAGGCTTTGTTTCAATATCTTGATCCTTTATATTATTTGGCTCTAGACATGGATCAATACTTTTGAAACATTAAGTTAAATTATGAACTCCCCTATATGTGTGTATTCATGTAATGTATGGAATTGGAAACATAATGCACATCTTTAATGTATAAGCAATGGAAGAGTTCATCCTTTCACTTAAATCCTAAGTATGCAATAGGATAATAAAATGAATACGAGTGCATACCTTGGGTTTTTCATTTTCCATCCAAATTTGAGACTAATAAGAATAAAGCTCAATAAAAATGTTATTCTTATAATGATTAGATTTGTCATTAAATAAAAATTAAGCATTAGTCCAAGATCAATCACCAAAATCATTGGAGCTTGAACTTACATCTAGCCTTAAAATTCTGCTTGGGTGGGCCGATAATCCAATAACTTTACTCCTGGTTTGGGCCAACGCAAGCAGAAACATTTCCTCGGCTTAGGAGGCGACATTTTCTTTCCGACATTTAAGGCATAGGTGGAGCTCATCGACTACCGTGGCTCTGGCATGAGCATCATGGAGATGAGCCACTGTGGGAAGGTGTTCGACGCCACCATCAAGAAGGCTGAGGCTGACCTCCACACGCTCCTCGTCGTGCCCGACACCCATGGAATCCTCTTCCTCTAGGGTGGCACCACCACCTAGTTCTCTGCCATCCTGCTTAACCTCTACGTCGGCCCCTCCGACCCTGCCGACTTCGTCGTCTTGGGCTCCTAGAGCGACAAGGCCTTTAAGTAGGCTAAGAAGTTCTCCATCGCCTGGTCCGACAAGGACGACAACTAAACCTCCCTCCCACCATTCGACACGATCATGCAGAACCCGGAGGCCATGTTCCTCCACATCTGCTCGGATGAAACCATCCATGGCATCGAGTTCAAGGACTAGCTAGAGCCCAAGAACAAATCTGGCATCCTAGTTGCCAACATGTCCTCCAACTTTTGCTCCAAGCCAGTCGATGTCTCCCTGTTCGGTGTCATCTACTCCAGTGCATAGAAGAACATCGGTCCGTCTGGCGTCAACATCGCCATTGTGCGTAAGGACCTTATCGGCAACGCGCAGCCCATCACCTGCTCATTTTCATCCGCCTTGCAAGAAAATAGAATATTGATTACACCTATGTTTCTGCCCATATCTAGCTAGTCCTCTACTAGAAAAGCCTGCTCATATCTTCTGTAATTTAGTTTCATACCCAAACAGAACATTATATGTTTACAACCGGAAATGATTACACTTGTGTCTCATTGTTCCTAGAAGAATACGGGTGTAACTATAAACTGGTGGAAAAAATTTTGTGGCTCCCAAGCAGGCCCTAAAAAATATTAGTTAGTTTCTTTTCTAACGGGATATTCAATAGTCATTAAACTGAGCTTCTCTCATGATTCTTGACTACTAACAATTCTTATCCAAAAGTGAAGTCACTCAAACAGCATGATGCTGATGTCATCCATCACCTGCGTGAGTGCCTTCGCCTCACCGTGCGTGCATGCTACTTCGGCCTCCACTCAAGCATCGAGGAACTCCTCTTAGCTAGCTACCTTGTCCCGTGGACGTTGCTTGAGTGCCTCGACCTCCATGAACCAGACTAGGCGCTATGCGCATCTCCTCCGGCAGCTATCAGAGACAGAGACCACGAGCGGAGGAGGAGGTGGGAAGTAGCTGCGTGCCACATAGACAAGGTGGTGGTGGAGCTCGATAGTATGCATCTCACCGACGAGATTCCTAGTGACTCCTTAACTTTTCTAAAATTTGATGTTTCTTTTTGAAACTTGGTCGAAACATACAAAATCCCCTACAAAACTTGTTAAAACCCTCTAAAAGTTTGAAATTTGTCTTTTAAAACTTAGTTAAAATTTTTCTTAAACATGTTTTTAATCAAGTTTCATATTTGAAATTAGACAAAACTTACAATTTCAGGTTTGAAACCCATTGAAGTTTGTTGGAACCTTATGAAACTAATATGAAACATGGTGAAACCTTGTGAAACTCATTTGATTCTTTTTTAAAACCTGATGAAACCTGCGAAATGTGCTCTAAAATTTTAACTTTGTGTTTTAAAATTTTTCTAAAAATCATCTTTAATCAAGTTTTAGATTTTAAACTAGTTAGTTCCATCATTAAAATCCATTGAAACTATTGAAACATGTTTGGATTTCCTTTGAAACATGGTGAACATAGATGAAACCTAGTGAAACTAGGTGATACTCCAACGGTATAGCGTAGGCTAGCAGCACTCTTTCATCATTTGTTTATATAAAAATAGTAGGAGTCTTGTGTCATATAATAGGTAAATAATGGCAATAGTCTATTTGTACAACCTTTAATAGTTTGAAAAAACCAGTGTTGGATTCATCTGCCTCTCTTCCCTCCCAGAATAAAGGCGCCAACAGGTGGACCCACCCGAAGTTGAGCTATTTTTTTGGCTTTCGATTCTCTCATCCTCCCTTCCCGATAATGGCCAGGGGTTGCGGTGCTCGTCTTCCTTGCTGTGGCTCAAGGCCATCCTCACCACCGATTGTCTCCAGATCCTCCCTGACATGAGCGCCGCCACCATCTTCCCATTTTGAATAGTTGCTCTCTTAGTTTCTCTCCACCCCTTTGATTCGCTTCCCCTTACTACTCATAAGACCTCACATGCCGACATTTGAAGTTGAAGTGTAATTTCAATGATCAGTATATACCTAGAGCATTGTGCCGGTAAGGTTGTACCTTCAGGTAAATCATATCTCCAACTTAAAAAATCCTCTTAGTTATGTGCTTGTCAGCAAAATATTTTATCTTGAGCTTGCTCCCCCCCCCCCCACACAAATTGGCTTTCATAGCTTCAAAAGCAACTTCATCCCATACAATGCTTCAAATGGTGTCATGTTTTGAGCACTATGGAATGACACATTTTATCACCATTCTTCTTGTAACAATCAGAAATGCCACCTCTTAGGACTAGAAAAATGTCATACATTAGATAATTCTCCAGACATTGGTTAACTCTCTCAATCTAGCCATCCATTTGGCGATGATAAACACTGCTAAGGCTGATTTTTACACCAAGAGCCTTGAATAATTCCTGCCAGAGAGTGCTAGTGAAGGTTCTACCCCGATCAGAGATAACCACAACTTGTAGCCTATTCAACTAATAGACATTATCCATAAATAAATCAACCACATGCTGTGGTGTAAAAGGATGTTTCAATAACATAAGGAGTGCATAGTGAACTAGTCCACAACCACCATGATAACATTGTTGTCTTTAGATTTAGGCAGCCATTCTATGAATCCATGTTAATATGTGCCCATGCCATATCGGGTTGTGGCGATTGTTGGAGAAGACTAGGATGACTAGACAAGGTGGGCAAAGATGGAGGTGGCTGAGGACGGGGGAGAGGGGGGATGAGGTGACCTTCGTACTGCTGTTGCCTTGCCGGTCACCTACCACTAACTGCCATACCAGTTGGGAGGGGGCATGGCACTGGTAATGGAGGGTGGCCTCTGTGCTGTCGCCCAGCACCTCACTGTTTGTTGTTCGCTGCTATAGAGAGACACCACTACAGAACAGTACATCACTGTCAGTTATGGGAACCGGCAGTGATTAGTCGATAGTGATACTCAGGATTATCACTGCCGACTCAGGAATCGGTAGTGATAAGAGCTATCACTACCAGTTCATTGTACAACTGACAATGACATTGGACTATCACTACCAGCTCAAACCAAAATCCAGCAGTAATAGGTCCATATCATTGCCGGCTCGAACTAACAACCGACAGTGACTAGCCATGCACCAAATATTTTTATTGCATATTTTTTCTGCATTATATATTTTTATACTATATTTTTCTACAGTGTATTAATATAAAGCATCGTTAAATCATAATTTGTTGTACCATATTAATATATTTGAATTACATATTAATATAAAGCATCGTTATATTAATATGATAGAACAATATAGTATATAAAGCATCGTTAAATCATAATTCAAATATATTAAAGCATCACAATATTTGGTTCTTACAATAGTCTGTTTATAAATATAGTGTGACTACATGTCATTCACTTTGGTTTTGCACCGACTCTAGTAGAAGGTGTCGAAGTAGGCATGTCACAGGTCTCGATCGAAGGAATGAGGTGATGAGGTTGCTCGTGGAACTCACCGTTTGGATTGATGACCTCATCATGAATGAATCCGGTGATCTATTCTTGAATTGCTAAAATTTCTGTTAGTAGTAACTTATTGGTTCTCATCTTGAAGTGTTGTTATTGAAGAAATGAGAAAGTTAATTAATGATGATATATGTTAAATGAAAGAAAAGTAAGCATCAATGTGTAATTATATACCATGGCTTCGTTATAGCTGACACTCTTCGTAACAATTGAATGTATATTTGTACATACATAGTATGCACATAAATTGTTTCCCTGGTCCTGCCTTATGCATGGAAAGTCAGTTATTATTTGAAAATCTTTCTTGTAGGGACGGTACCGAACACTTTTTTTGCAATATCGTGCGAATGCTCTATAAATGATTTTGAATAGTAATTAAACTTAAATGCAATAGAATGGAATATTGCTAGAGCAATAACACAACGATAGAGTTTACCTGTTCAGCATGTCTCAAAAGACTTGATACATATTAGTTGGTTTTCTCCTCGAGTCCAAGACAAAAATCTTGCTAGCATCTAGCTCGATGATGAGGAGGACCGAGTGAAACCTGCACATATATGTCAACATAGCCCATTAGTCCCATATCGTGTTACACAAAAATAGTTAAATGATGCGATCGAGCCTTGGCTCGAGTGGCCAGCATCGCCGGTGGCGTCTTTGCCCGCCTGTTCGAGCCTTGGCTCACTCCTTTGGTCTTGTGCCGATCTTGGGGTATGGTTCTTGGCGTGTGTGCGTGGGTGTGCGTGTGTGCGTGGGTGTGTGTACAATCAGAGTTGTTGTTGTCTCTTCTTCTATACTGAATGCCAGAGCTCCTGGCCAAAATTAAAAAAAATAGTTAAATGATATTAAAAGTAGAGAAATATGTACTTAAAGATATAGGGTAAAAGTATGGAGGTTTTGTATTGTAGCTTCAAGAAAGTATTAAATAAATAGTCTTCAATATACTGTGGAGAGTCCTTCACAATTTTCTCATTGACAAGCCCCAGATCGAGAAATGCTAACTTGTTATTGCCATTTCTTCTACATGTCTGTATCTCCATTCTACATAAGAAAGAAGTTAGACATGAAATTAAACGGTACAAGAATGTACAATAATATACATAGAGACTTATAAAGTCAACAGTCTGAGTATATTCACGTTCAGGGCATCTTGTTGGTACAACATATACAATTTCTCGAAACCCACCCAGAAGATGTTATCCCATTGTGAAAATCCGACTCTGTGTGTCTGATTGGGAACGCCTCCATACCATCATTGGACTGCTGCATGTACCATTGATGGATGCGCCGCAGTTGTGTTGTTAGGTGGTCGAAATGAGTTGGTTCAACCAGCGGTTTCACCATAAAGAACTTCCACGTTAGACCTTACTCGTGAGCACGATCTCGTTGAACAGCATCTCCTTGAGCTGAAATTTTAAAATGTCTCAAAAATGGTTTTCGACAAATTATCATGGAAGATCACTTTTTTAAGGGTTATTGACCTAAATCCGGTCAAATTTGAGCATCAAACCTGAAATTTCGGGTCAAAATGCCGAGATACCGGGTGAAATTGGTGAGATCTCGCCGAGAAAAATGAGATTACTGTAGCAATATATATATATATATTTTAATTTTGCAGTTAGTCGCCATTGCTACGAACCGTCTAGCTCCGAAGAACGAGATCTCTGCAAGATCCCGTGAAATCTCATCGAGATTTCTAACCCTGCTATTTCCTCCGTAAATAAGCAAATTCTTGTATTCTAAGGGTCTATTTGGTAGAGCTCTAGATTCCAGCTTCACCTGAGATTTGAAAGTTAATTATAGGCTAAAATAAAGTGAATTAAATTTATATTTTTAGTCTAAAATGTAAACAAGATGATCCATCTAAACACTCTTGATATACTCATAGCTTCAGGTTCATGAATCTGATGACACCACTACAGAACACCACATCACTGCCGGTTCCAAACTGGCATCACTGCCGGGTATTGGAACCGAAGACGTAATCGGAATGATAGTCGACTATCACTTGCGCCAGGAACCCGCAGCGATAGTTCAGATATCGCCGGTTCTAGAACTAGAACCGGCAGTGATAGTAAAAATCCAAAAATCGCTTGATAAAATCAAAAAATATATTTATTTGCACCTGTATATCTCGCGCGTCGCAAGTCACAAGTCACGCGATTTTCGCGCGAAATACGCGCGCGTGCGGTTGCTAGGATTCGAACCTGTGACCTACTGCTTCGCGTAAACACTCCTTACCATCCCACCTAACACACACTTCTCAACTAGTATAAGATATATATTCCTTTTATCCCTTCACATCCGAAAGTTTCAACGATTATTTGGACATTCAAATGACTTCAAATAAAAAAGTTGTCAACTACAAAGTTGTAGATCTCATCGAGAGCTACAATTTTCATATAAATTTTATCTTCATCCGACTCCATATGCAAAAGTTATGATTTTTTCAAAAAATAGTATCATTATCGGTTCGATTCCGAACCGGCAAGTAATCTTATTATCGCGGTTCTCAACAAGAACCGGCAAGTGATAATAGCCTCACCGACAGTTCAGATATTCGAACAGGCTAATATTTTTAAAAATCATAACTTTTACATCTGAGTCGGATGAAACTTATATGAAATTGTAGCTTGATGAATCTAACTTTTTTGACAACTTTATTCAAGTCATTAGATGTCAAATAATCATTGACAACTTTTATCTCTACATATTCAAAAGTTTCAACGATTATTTGGACATCTAAATGACTTCAAATAAAAAAGTTGTCAACTACAAAGTTGTAGATCTCATCGAGAGCTACAATTTTCATATAAATTTTGTCTCCATCCGACTTCGTATGTAAAAGTTATGATTTTTTCAAAAAATAGTATCATTGCCGGTTCGATTCTGAACTGGTAGTAATACTATTATTACTGCCGGTTCTTGTTGAGAACCGGCAGTAATACTATTATCACTGCCGGTTCTTGTTGAGAACCGGCAGTGATAATAGTCTCACCGACAGTTCGTATTTTGAACCGGCTAATATTTTTTGAAAAAATCATAACTTTTGCATGAGTTTGATGGAAGCTCGATGAGATTGATGAGATCTAAAACTTTGTAGTTGACAACTTTTTTATTTGAAGTCATTTAAATGTCCAAATAATCGTTAACAACTTTTATCTATAAATATTCGAATGTTTCAACGATTATTTGGATGTCTAAATGACTTCAAATAAAAAACTTGTTAACTACAAAGTTGTAGATCTCATCGAGAGCTACAATTTTCATATAAATTTTGTCTCCATCCAACTTCGTATGCAAAAGTTATGATTTTTTCATGCCGGTTCGATTCCGAACCGGCAGTGATACTTCCTCCATTATCACTGCCGGGTTCTTGTTGAGAACCGGCAGTGATAATAACTTATCACTGCCGGTTTTTAAGAAGAACCGGCAATAATAGTATCATTGCCGGTTTAGCTTTTGAACCGGCAGTAAAAGTGTTATCACTGCCGATTCTAGCCGAACCGGCAGTGATAGGCCGGCAAGAATGAGGTTTTTTGTAGTAGTGTGAAGTTAAAATTTTCAGCTTCACTAGATTCTTAAAATCTAGAGAAGCTGAATTCCTGCCAAACAAGCCCTAAACGGAGCCACATGGACTCATCATGCCATACTAAATTAACAATTAATTCATTTGTAGCTATCCATTTCTTGACTTTTCCGATTTATGGATTTGATAAAAAATGTATATTGTGTTGCCAGTCTACTGTATTTTGAGCCAATGTACACTCCACAAAAACTTTGAAATTGCAAGGGAGTAACAAGGGCAAAACGGTCACAGAAATACCTATTTACTATATCTACATTCCTAGAGCCTGCACCAATCCACCAACTTGCACCGCCGCCATTTGCCACCTCCATGCATCGAAATTCCTCTCCAGCACGAACTGCTTGGCCTTGCTCACCACGCCCTTCTGATCTCGCCTCCTCGCCATTGTTGCCGCTTTGGGTTCCTTGAGCAGCCCAATGTAGGCCTCGAGGTCGTGCACGCAAGCCGGGTCCCGCGCCTCGAAGAAGTCGATGGCGAGCTCGACACCGACGTGGGTGTAGCAAGCGCAGCTCCACGGCAGCTTTAGCCTGCCGCCGGCGAGGGCGCGGGAGCTCTCGTTCAGGAAGACGCCGGGGAGCTTTGTGATGGGGTCGTTCACGTTGACGACTCGCAGCACCTTGATGCCGAGCTCGTCGCAGCGGTCCTTGAAGGCCGCGTTGCCGACCCTTGGCCCAGCGAAGGAGTAGACAGTGATCGGCGCCGCCTTGGTTTTGCAGTTGCCGGAAGAGGTGGTGGATGCGTCGGAGACGCGGTTGAGGCCGAGCTCGGCGAGGTCGTATGCGAGCAGGATGGCGAGCGAGCTACCCATGCTATGGCCGGCCAGTGTGATGCTGACGTCCTCGTGCTTGTGCTTGCCAACGAGGCGAGCCACCTCAGCGAGGAGCTGGTTCCGGCAGCTGCCGCAGGTGAACTTGGCGGTGGCGTCGTCCGATGTGTAGAGCGAGAGGAACCCGGACTCGACCTTGACGTCGGGGCGCGGGTCCGCGGCGTCGAACCGCGCGGACGCAAGCGTGCTCCGCAGGTTGGCCGCCCACTCCGACGCGGTCGCCGTGCCCCGGAATGCCACGACGATGTCCCTCCGGCCGAGCTGCAGCGCGGCCTCGTCACTCGCCACGGCCACATACCCGATCCACCGGCTCTCGGCGCGGTTGCCGTCGGGCGTGGCGTAGACGTACCGCGTGACGTCGTACCCGGCGCCGCCCATGCCAGCCTCCCGCAGCATCGCGCGCCGGCCGTACCTGCAGTTGAGGTAACGCGCCGAGGCCGGGTCCACGTCGAACGCCTTGTACGCCGCCGCCACGAGCTCCCCGTACCGCACGACCTCCAGCCGCAGCACCGGGTGCAGCGGCTCCATCATGCCCGCCCAGTCGCCGGCGCCCTGCACCTCCCTCCACATCCCCGCCACCGCCTCGGCCGGCCGCACAGCCGGGTTCTGGGCCAGTGCAGCACTCACCGGCGCAACATGCTTAGCCGCGACACGCCCAACGGGCGCCGCTGTCCCGGGCGACGTCGTCGCAACCGTGGTCGCCGTCCTGGTGACAACACGCCGTGGCTGGGACGCCTGCGCTGTGGCCGGAGGCGAGATGACCGTGGGCATGGAGACAGCAAGCGAGCGAGCGAGGTGATGGATTTACGAGTGGTGATGACCGTCATGGGGAGCACACGCGGCTATATATAGGTGAGGGAACGGGACAAGCACGCGGTTTGTACGTATGTTTTGGATGGACGGCGTGTTGGCTTTTGGGAGCCAAGGGAGGAAGGACACGTGCATCCGGCTGGCAGTGGAACGTTGGGATTTGGCATTTTGGCCAGCTGACTGATTATTAATTAGGGAGCTAAGCTATGGTTGAGTAGTATCGTACTATAGTTTTTGCGGTGGGCTAAGCTATGGAAATTGAGAATGGGAGGACTACTGGTTGCTGCCACACATGTAAACATTCTAGACCGATGGAGTGAGCATCCGTCGACCATTTCTTTGTGTTGTTACTTTTGCAAACGATCACCTGATGACCTAAAAATTGTTAGCTCAACCTCTTTTTTTTGTTTTTTTGTTTTTTTTGTAACTCCATCCTCGCACAACAGCTCCATCGTCGACTGCTTGGATGAAATCTTCTCAACGACTTGGCTGTACTCTTTTTATTTCCTTTGAGTCCTTTCTTACTTAATACGGGATTAATGTATACTATATATTATAGCGCTAGAGATTGCGGTTGCCGGAGCGGTGCCACGTCAGCGTGTTCGCGGAGAGGCCCCCGAAAAATTAGAAATTGCGTTTAGGTCCTTTCGACGGTTTTTTAATAAAATAGACCCAAAAAATCGAAATTACGTTTAGGTCCTCTGCGGAATACATTTAGGTCCTCCGGGTGGTTTTTAGCAGAACGGATCCCGGAAAAAAATAGATTACTTTAGGCCCCTCTACAATTTACATTTGACTTCTGTCAGCGGTTTTTAGAGAAACAGACTCGAAAACAAAGATACGTATCGACAAAAAAACACAGATTCATCGAAGGTTTATAGCAGCTCACGGATTTGCCGACGGGTTCTAGCGACTTTTTTTAAAAACGTAAAAAAAGTCAAGGTTTTCTAAAAAAAACGCAGATTTGTCAAACGTTTATAACAGTCCGTAGATTCGCCAACGATTTCTAGTCGCGGTTTTCTTAAAAAATATACGGATTCGTCGGAGGTTTATAGTAGCCTATAAATTTGTTGGCGGGTCCTAACGACTTATTTTTTTTAAAAAAAAAGAAAACAAAAAATATGACCAAATTTTCGGAATTTTACACATTGCATCGTTGTGTACGACGCAGCGTAGCGCGTTATTCTGGCTAATAATTTGTAATTTTTATAAAGGTTCCCTACGTAAAACTGCAGGAGGTTGCACCGAACTTTTCTTATCAATCCAGAGTTTATAGGCCTTCAGGGCCTTACGATAGAATTAATGTCAATTTTAAACCCCACAATCTGAGTTTTGACCAGAAGTTCTTTCATCAATTTAATTTCCTCGCTGAAACTCCTCCAAGCTATGCTGCACGTTGCCATTCAAACACGGCTCACACTAGGGGTGAAAACGGGTCGGATACGGTCAGATAGTAGGTCATCCCGTATCCTACCCTAATTAATTTTTTTCGGATACGGGTACGGATACGGGTAGTGGAAAATCGGGTAGGATACGGATACGGATATCGGGTATTTACGAACGGATAGAAAACGGATACGGATATTATACAGACGGGTATAATACGGATAACGGGTACTTAGTCGGATAGTACACATAAGAAGGGCTATCAGAGCATAACAGTAGATTTCATGTTTTGAACAAATAAGAACCATCTTAAATTTGACAACTGACATTGATAGATTAGGTATTGGATTTATGACATGAAAAATGTATTGTAAATCAGCAAGTTTGTTGTATGCATCTAGAATTTACAAACAACAGCATGCAGACAAATGTTCAGGGGGTTAGAGTTGGTGCAAACCATATTGTATGCACGTTTCAAAAGGCAAGCATATCAGTTCTCATGCTCAATATTTTGTTCATTGTATAATCTTGCATGATGGCTCAAAGAAGAACCTAGAGGCACGATGATTCAGTTTCAAATCAGATAAGAATCTTGGTAAAAAAAGGCAACAACCAATGGTTAATTGGTGGTAAAGCAATAACCAACAGATATATGAATGATTTTTTCGGGAATTATTTAGCTAGCAACTGCAAAAATTATAATTGATGACACATGAAATTAAAAAGAAATGTAATTACATATGGCCATAGAAAAATTTCACTCCCAGATACAGCATACCTCATTTTTCGATATAGCCCTGAAGGAATAGGACGATAAGGCTCATTAATTGCATCGATGTCTCGATCATACCAGTCATTAAGTGTCTACAAGCAAGAATATTAGAAGCTAACATATTTGCTGGTGCAAACAGTTTCCTAAGCAGCAAAAAAAGAGGTTATGAACAGAGCAAACATAATGAATCAAAAAGTAAACTGTGTGTATCCTCAGAAGACAAGGACCGACATTATCATGCATAAAATTGATTTTGCAACATCTTCAATTGTCCAGTGGAAATTACCTGAAATATGAGAGGTTAAGAAAACATAAACATAATAGGTGTACACCAAGAAGACTAGAAGAGTAACATTCGTAAGCACAGCAATGCCCACGGCCACAACCAGGTCAAAGCGCTTATCTATTATATATACAACCAAACACCAATTGTTAACTTCAAAATCACAGACCAAATATTTGAGATGCACAGAATCAGTTAAAAATTATAGTGCAAAATTAACTCCTATTTGAGTAAATGGGAAAGGAAAATATTTTCACCATCTCAGTGAACTTTTTTTTTAAAAAAAATTGTTTAGTTTCTTTGTTGCAATCACCTCGATTAACAATATACCCATGTTTGGCATTCAAATGCAAAAGTAAGAAACAATTTTTTTAAAAAAGTTCACCGAGATGGTGAAAATATTTAACAAAAAATAACAGTTTACATGTGCTCTAACTTCTAAGACATATCTTGACGTAAAATACAACAATTATGGAGTCGCATCCCAAAAATACAAAAAGAATCAACTATAGGCAATTATACTTTTGCTCACCGATTAGAAATTTCAATAAGCATATACATTTATACATATGATAGAATGTTTACCTATCCAAAGATTCCATTCTTGCACAAGGAAATTTTAATTACATCCGAGGATCAACACTAATGTTTAAACATAATACAAGTGCAACACATCCAGTCTTCATCTGCAACACCCAAATCATCATTAGTAAATAGCTTAAACAACAAAAATAAGCAAGCAGAAAGGAATGATAGATAACCAATTAAAATAGTAATGCTATTTATTGATTAGCTACTTGTAGTGAAAATAAACATACCACAACTGTGGCAACCCACTGGCCATAAGTATCCCTTTTAGCAACATGATGTCAATCAGCCACTATGAAGTATATTCTGGTAAGTAAATGTAGTGCACAACCACATAACAGAAACACATATTGCCATATTGGACTAGACAACAATTTTGGAACATTTTGACAGAGTTCAATACAAGACATAATGATAGAGTCCAATACAAGACATAATGACAGAGTTCAAATCACACAATAGTCCAATACAAGACATAATGACAGAGTTCGAATCACACAATAGTCTAGTACAACACATAATGATAGTTTTCAAATTACATAAAATAGTTCATGCATGCTTGAAGATCTCAAGTCACAACATCGTCCTCCATCTCCGTAGCATTCATAGCATCACTTATGGTTTTAATTTCACTCTCTAAATCTGAAATTAATAGAGAACATATTACTAGTCACCAACTGAGTCACGAAGACATATAATATAAACATAAATGAGAACACATAGCCAAGAAAATCAAACCTTGTTCCAAAGCAATCGTCCAATCCTTGGTACAAACCAAGGCCTCAATAATTTCAGGTTTAAGCCGGGCACGAAATGCATCAACAATGCGTCCACTCGAGCTAAATGCCGACTCCGAAGCAATCGTTGACACTTGCATAGATAACACATCACGAGCAAGGGTAGAAAGAATAGGAAAATTTGTCATTTGCCCCTTCCACCATGATAGGACATCAAATGGTACATCACCATCATTGATCCTTACTAGACCCTCACTCATGTACACATCCAACTCTAACATCTTCTTCTCATTGCTTGCGGCTTGATACAACTCATCAAGATCAACCTCATCCTCCTCATCATCCATCAATCGATCATTTGGATTAGGAACAAAACCACTCTCCTTCGAGCTAGAAGCCTTATTGGTTGATTTTGCATTGATAGTTGATGAATAGAAAGTAAATAATTCATTAACAACATTCATGAATTCCAACTTCTCTATCTCAGCCGTCTCATTGTCATACATCTTACACATATACAACTCAACCATTTTGTGTTTGTACCTTGGATCAAGAAATGCTCCCACTGCCAAAGACATATTGTTCATTTTCCAATACTTCTCAAACTTTTGTTTCATAGAGAATGCCATAGTAGAAATTATGACATCACTATTCTCACACCATCTTGCAATAGCCATCTTTATCTCGTAAAATTTCTGAAAGAAATGATTTGCGAGGATATGAAGTGCCGAGAAAAGTAATGTGATATCATAAAACTTTTTCAAACACTTGCTAATATTTGTTGCATTCAACCAATCCATATCTGAAGGAGTGATATGACCATATCTGTCCTTATCTTTTTTAGCAAGGCGATCAAAAGCATCCTTGTAGTAAATGGCATCTCTAATCATAATATATGTAGAATTCCATCTTGTGGCAACATCCAAGGATAGGGCTTTTTTAGTGTCTAGATCACATTCTTTACCACACTTCTCAAATGCCTCCAACTGTTGAGGTGATCTTTTTATAATTGTTATACACTGTCTAATGTTTCCAATGGTATTTCCAATTATTGCTAACCCATCTCTAGCAACAAGGTTTAATATATGATTTGCACATCTAACATAAAAGAATTTTCCACCACATACAAGTAAGCCTTTAGCATTGTCAATGATTATATCAACTGCAACTTTATTTGAAGCGGCATTGTCCAAAGAAAGAGCAAACATTTTCTTATCAAGGTTCCAATTCAACACATTTGAAAAAAATGTATCACTCAATTTTATCCCTCCATGGCTGCCTTCTACATGGATAAAATTGATAATTCTTTTTTGCATGCTCCAATTATCATCAACCCAATGCGCTGTGACACACAAGTATGACTTGTTTTGAATAGATGTCCATGTATCCATAGTGAAACTAACACGACAAGAGAGTGTTTTGAAGTGGTTATACAACCTATTCTTTTCCTCTTTATAAAGATCCATGATCTCTTTACGAACCGTAACATGAGACTTGAAAGGAAAGGTTGGTCGCAGTGATTTGATAAATTTCACAAAATACTTATGTTGGGCGATATTAAACGGATACTCATGCATGATGATGGCATAATAAAAATGTCTCAAGCTAGTATTCTCGTCATACCGATATGTTGCAATGCTATCCCCATCCTGACTTAGGAGTTGTTGACCTTTCAAAACACTATGCTTCAATCTCAAGTGATTACTAAAAGCCTTTGTACCATTTATACTTTCAGCCCTAGCTTTATGTGTGCATCTATTGCATTTTGCCCACTTCTGCTTGATGATTGAATCATCATCCTTTACCACATCTACCTCATACCTTGTGAAATGTTGCCAAACCCATGAAGTGAGCTTTTTTCCAGTTTTGGTATCTTCTTGTTCTTCTTCGTCTTGGACGTCTTCCACGCTTACTTTCGCGCTTGCATTTGCACATACACTTGCACTTGCACTTGCAACTTGCGAAACTACAAACAAAATCACATAGAAAGGCAATAATTAATTTTCAATCAATTACAAAATTAAATATACAAGGCAATGATCAAAATAGGATACCTTCAGTCGGCTTAGCCATTAAAACCATGGCCTTGTCCTTGCTTGACCCTGCTGCTTTGAATGCGGATGCCATAAACTTGCTTGTAGGGGTACCAACGGACTTATTGCTGTTGGAGCTTGTCTTCGGCGCCTTACTCTTGTTCAAAGGCTGAGTTGCCGCTGCCTTTCCCTTGTTCAAATGGGTTGAGATTTCAGCAAGTCTTCGTTGTTTCACCGGACGAGGGCATGCACCCGTGGACTTCTTCTTCTTGCCCGAACCGACTTGTTTGTCGATGGCATGCTCTTCACTGGCAGTAGCAGGGTCAATAGCAGTAGCATCAACAGCAATAACATTCTCCTCCGGCTCCGCCATGTTGTCATTGCTACCAGCATCACCACCCTCCTCAATTGGAACTTCAACTCCGTCCTCCTCGGTGCAAGCACAACCAATGTCACCAATATCATCCACATCCATTGTTACACCTTATGAAAAACCTTTATTGCTGAATAGAACACGAACAAGGATAGTGACTTTCAGGAATTCAGTATCTCAGTGGGCAATTAACCAACTGTATTTTCATATTCAAAAGTATTTTCGTATTTACCAACATCTACTTGCTATTAATGCATCATAATCAAGCAATTTGTATCTCAAAAGTCACAACAAGTACATAGGAAATAACAACATAAACATATGATGGAGCAAAACACAATCCACACCACACCACTACTAACTGCAAACTAGCTCTTAACGCCATCAAATGATACATGAGTTCAAAAAAGAGTTAACAAGGGCATACAAAATCACTCATACCACATTCGCGCGCACACATATGCATTGGATTCATACAACATAAATAGCAAAACAGAGGATAAACTGGAGGCAGCACAGGTAATTAAAACACCAAAGTATTGATAGCTATTTGTGATTTTGTGTATATTGAGTCCAAAATGTATTTGAAGTCTACACTACTAGTCATTCACATCAACAGAAGTGTAAACAAACAGTGAAGGACAAAAGCATTAGCTCGGAACAATTGTGTCACATCACACGGGAGGTGGACTCATCACCTTCACCTGCGGTGGCGAGGGCCTCAGGAGGGAGCTACTGGCAGGGGCTTGAGGAGGAGGCGGCAGGGGCCGAGAGGAAGCGGCGGCGGGGCCTTAGGAGGAGTCTGGCGGCGGGGCCCCACTCGCGACGGCCGAGGCGGGGGATGACGCGGCATGGGGCTGCGGTGGTGACAAGGGCTTGAGGAGGAAGCCGCGTCTGGGGGAAGGGCGGGCCAAGGCACCGAGGAGGCGACGCCGATGCACCGAGGGAGCGGAGCCGCGCCGAGGCGGAGCCGGCCGCTGCCGCCGAGGAGTTTGCGGCGATGCACCGAGGGAGCCGGATTGAAGGCCGTTGCCGTCGGGGCTCGGGCGGCGAAGGCAGAGGTGATCGATTTGCCGATTTGGGCCGGCAGAGGACCGCAGGAGGAGGCGAGGCCGAGCGATCAGCGATTTGGGGATTTGGGGCGCCCCGCCTGGAAGAAGAATAAACCCTAAGCCAAGAAGCGCGTCCGGGCTAGGCCGTGGCTGAAATCTCAGGTCAATGGGCCGTGGGTCGGGCAGATTGATACTCCTGCACCAACCCCGTACCAGATCCGCCAAATCCTCGGGTATTTTCGTAGCGCCACTCCGTGATCCGACCCGAATCCGACACTCGCTTATCCGTACTATCCAGATCCGACCCGAGAAAAAATTATCCGTACCCGTATCCGAAAAAACGGGTAAAAACACTATCCGTATCCGATACCCGACGGGTAATACCCCACCCGTTTTCACCCCTAGCTCACATCTTCACAACTACGAACAAAAAGCACAATGAGTACCGAGCACTGATGTGTGTGTACGACATGATTTGCGGCTGATTGTGTATGGGGCCAAAGAAACGCTTCGGCTGTCGTTTTTCTAGTAAAGGTTTCGCGCGCGCCTCTCATTGGAAGTGAGCTCACACACGTGAGCGAATACGGGAAATAGATAATCAAATAACTGGTCAACCAGATTATTTCTTAATTTTTCACAAACAAACAAGTTAAGCACGCATCTAACAAACAAGTTAAGCACGCATCTAACTTGCGGCAGTAATTGAACAGTAAAGATACGTTCACTAGCGAACGGCGCCAAGGCACGTTAGCGCTGAAGCTCGCTTCGCCCGCCGCTGCTCGAAGCCGGCTCTCGATCGCGCAAGACGAGGCGAGGGCTGCGACGCAGCGTGTGCATGTGTGAGTGGGGTGCGTGTGTGTACGTATGTCGCTCATCTGTTGTTTCTCTCTTCTGTAACGCATTGCCAGAGCTCCTGGTCATTTTTCAAAAAAAAAAAGATATGTTCACTAATTACCGTTCTGGCACCAAATTTTGGGATTTACTAAAGGCAGTTTCAACCTATGGTTTTTATGAGTAGTGTCCAAAGGAAAGAGCAATAAACCAGTATATAGTTTCTCAACCCATGGTTTCGATGAGTGTCTAGAGGAGAAAGAGCAATAAACCAATGCATGCACCACAAACGCATCTTGATCAGCGCCGAACTAGTTTCTTGCATCTTGATGCCCGATTTTGCTCGTTTCTTGCGTCTTGATGCCCGCGTCGACCTAGTTTCTGACATGAAACACATTTTCTTTGTTTTTCCTTCTCTCCTTTTCTTAATTCCTATGCCACATCAGATTTTTGCTTAGTTAGAAGCGTAATTAATTCTATTAACACCGGCTAAGGTGGAGAGTTAGGACTACCCTAAACAATAACCATCTAAAAATATCGAGAAAATCAGTCGGCCAACCTGCTCAAAGATTCGTGGTCCAAGGAGGTGTTTTCCTCGTCTTCTATACCTTTTTCATTTTTTGAAAATCTTAATCTCTATGTAAAATAAAAATATCGAGAAGATTAGTCGGCCAACCTGCTCAAAGATTCGTGGTCCAATGAGGTGTTTTCCTCATCTTCTATACCTTTTTCATTTTTTAAAAATCTTAATCTCTATGTAAAATCAAAATAGGTATTATATTTTCAACTAGAGGAAATACTAACTGACAATTAAAAATCAGATGGAAGGCGTTTATTTGACCATAGCATTTCCGATTCTACATGGTCCTACGCACAAACAGCTGACGCACATGGCCCCACGTCATGTCTACGCAGCTCGATTACGGCCTGTCGCTCTCACTAGTCACTCGACACCAAAATCGATCAACATTGGAAGTGAAAGCTGTATATGGTACCAAACGTCACGCTTGACCTTTTCGAACTTGTTGCCTTCGATTCGACGTGGCCGCCGCAACTTTCTCCTCTCCTCGCCACAGTTGTCGGACACAGCAGACAGCACAGCTGCTGCATGCTGCCACCGTCAACGCGGGACCTTGGACCGCAGCGCCCACGCTGCGCGCGTGAGGAACCAAACAAATGTGCTTTGCACATGAGGCACGATGGCCCATATTATGGGTTTCGGTTGTCTATATATATATATATATATATATATATATATATATATATATATATATATATATATATATATATATATATATATATATATATATATTTATATACTTAAAAGTACATACTCTCACCTCTAATATACCACTTAAATGAACGCTTTATACTTCTTTATCATTTTTGGTATACTCCAATAATAATTCTAAGATACTCCAATATAACATGGTTGAAAAATTTTCATGAGAACCCTTTATTTTTTTACTACATACCCTTTTCTACATGTAAAAGGAATATATAAACAAATATTGTTATAAAGGGTGGATTTTAATGAAATTTTTCGTGGAACTCACTTTAGAGTATCTTATAATTAATATTAGAGTATACTCAAAAGGATAAAGAGATATAACAACATCATTTAAATAGTATACTGAAGATGGGAGTACGTACACCCAAGAGTATGGAACCATTTTCCTATATATATACACACACACACACATACACACACAACTTATCAGTACCGATTGGAGAAATCAACTTGTACTAATAAGGGTCTCAGGGGGACTCACGAGCTAGTGTCATGTGTGGCCTCTAACCGGTACTGATACTCCATCAGTACCGAGTGAGGGAACTGGTACTGATGCCACTGAGCATCAATCCCGGATGGTCTATGCCGATTCAAAAACCGATACTAAAGGCCGTTTTAACCCAGACTAAAGGCCGCTTCAGAAGAAGGATAAGAAAGGCGCTTGTTCGCCAAAGAACGGTTCAACAGCGGCGATGAACAACTTCGGGAAAACTAGAAATTCGTCGTACACCATGCACCAATCTTGAAATCATTTGAGAAGTTACATTCGCGACGACCGGTGACGCAAAGTGATGTGAACGGTTTTGGAAGAGGAGGTTCGAAGCGTCTGGAAGCTTGCTAAGGTACGTCGGCTGATGTTCACTTTGCGCTCCGAGTGTCACAGCGTTTCGCCCAAACGGAGGCACAAAAGGTTGGGACGAGTGGAGGAACGGGTGGAGCAATGAGAGGGAATCCCAGTGGTCTCCTTAAATAGCCTTGGGGTGGCTCGTAGAGATAGATACAGTTTATTTAAAGAAGAGTGTAACATCCCAAAATTTGGTTCAATTTAAATTTAATGGCTATTTGGAATTTTTGGAGAATTTTTGGAATTTATTTGAAATTAACTGGATTTTTAGAAATAAATTCTCCTTTGAGAATTAATTTAATAATGGAAGGTTTTAACAAAATATAAATGGAAATATTTTATTTGAGTTCAAAATGTGCTAAAATATTTTCTGAAATTTTTCTAGAATTTTTCTGATATTTTAAATGCCTCAAATGAATTAAATGAATTTTGAGAATTATTTTTATTTAAAAACCGAGAAAATTCACGAACGAAGACCGGTCGAGCCCAAGATGTGCAGCTTCTTGCCCATGCGGCGAAAACCTAAACGCCAAGATTTGCACCGTCCGATTTGGATCGGATGGCTGAGGATTGCTCGTGCCCTTTCGCCGCCCCACACCGTTGGATCGTCGCCGCGTGTACGCTCGAGATGTCTTCACGTCGCTTTGTCTCCGGGGAAAGGAAGCGTCGCCGTCAGCCGTTACTGCCGAGCACTCCGCGCGACGAAACCGCCGCCGTGATCACTCCGCCGCTTCATTAACTGGCGCAGCGTATAAAGCACGTCTTCCCGCACATTTCGAGCCCTTTCACGCCTCCCGAGAACCGCCGCAGAGCACGCACACCCTCACTGTAGTTCCGAAGCTACTCCGCCGCTGTTTGCACCCTCTCCGGTGAGTCTCCGCTGTTGTCAAGGTCACCGGAGTAATCCTCTCATCGAGCCGCACTCGTGGAGCCAACTCGTGTCGCCGGAGCAACACCGGAACGCCGTCGCTGACGTCGTCTTCTCCAACTCCGGCCACCTCTTCTCGCCGCGATATCACCACCGAGCCGAGCAACGTCGACCGTTCGATCCTCGATCAACGTCCTTGATTGCGCCACGTCTTCCTTCAAACAGTAAGCGCCATCTTCTAACCTTAGCCGTAGATCTAAAGATGAATGGATAGGATAGCGCCATGTGCCCGTAGCGGGATCGCCCACGTGTGTTCAAAACTGTGCTAGATAATAGCCGTTGGATTCGTGTTGGATGGTCTGGATTTAGCCATGTAGTCGCGTTGATAGTAAATCCCATCTTCACTTATCAACCGTTAGATCTTGATCGTATGATCGTATGTAGCCACGTAGTCTAGAAAATCATAGCCGTTGGATTTGTGTTAAATAGCGCTTGGTAGATTTGATCTAGACCGTTGGTATTTGAATGTGTGGTAGAGATTCCGCCGCGCACCGGGCTAATTCCGTGTTGACGCGTGTCGTGTGGAAAACGAGGCGTCGGTGCTGCTGTTGCTGTCGACGTCGCCCGATTTACTTTTAGCCGCACGATTTAGATCTGAGGGTTGATATTGTGCCACGCGTCAGCTCTGGATGGACAGAGCTAAACTGTCGGTGTAATCACGGCCGTTGATTTCATCGCATGGTTTAGATTGAGACGCGTGGCAAGCGCACGAATCTTGGCGTTTGATCGGGTCAGCTGAGTCGTCATTCGATTTGATCTCCGTCGTTAGATCATGATTCGATGGTCACGATTAAGCCACGTGTCAGATAAAAATCAAAACGACGTTAAGATCTCACCATACGTTTTGAATCGGACGGTCAAGATTAGATCAACCTCTCAGTTGATAATGCGCTGACGCGTGTCACGATCAGATCACGCCACGTGTCACGCTGACATCATCAGTGGGTCCCACATGTCAGACCTGGCACGGTGGATGCTGACGTCAGCAGTGACGTCATGCTGACGTCATAATTCCGAATTTTCCGTATAAAAATAAATAAAGAAATTCGGCTTATTCTTTTTGATTTATTTTTCAAACTTCAAATGACTATAACTTTTGCGTTTTAACTCCGATTTGAGTGATTTCAATTTCTAAACATTTTTAAAATCAAGATCTATTTATTGATGAATTTTGTGGAATTTTTAGAGTTGATTTTGCTCTCTGTAAATTATATTTATTGTGTGTACATATGATTCGCGTAGACGTTGATTTGCCGGAGAGCTTTGAGGGAGAATTTCCAGCACAAGACTCAACTCCAGACCAGGATCAGCAGCTGTTCGAAGGCAAGTTATGCTTTGACCATGTTGCTCCTAAATTTTGAAAAGTATTTTGTTTCAAGCTATTCATGCTAATTCAACTAAAAATGGATTTAAATATCTTGGGTGAAATAGCTAATAAACCTATTTGTTAATGCCACCTTGTCACTAGTATTTGTATGCCATGATTCCATTTGATGCCCTAAGTTAGGTAAAACTAGTTGGTTGATAATATTGTGCCAACACGGGAGGCTAGACCGTGAATAGTTGCTTAGCCATGCTTATAACGTGAACAATTTTTGGATTACAAAAGCAACATTGACTAAAGAATAGTAAATGCATTTTGATAAAAGGTGGAATGATGTTGGTATCGATATTGGAATGTAGAGACCTGTGTGGTTCTACATGAAGGATGATTACGGGTATGTGTTGCACCGTTAAATAACTTAGGATGAAATTTGATTTAGACTGGGGCAAGTAGACCGAGGCTTTGTGCCAGGTGGGCCTGTGTGGCAATTGGGGGGCTGAGTGTTGTGAGGGCTGTGTGCCAATCTGAGAGAAGGAAGTCTTGCCTTGGTCAGTTAAGGACTTTACCTTGCAAGCCTTTGACCTGAGTCTCTCGTACAACCACATGTCTGAATGGGAAGACCTAGTTTAGTAGGATTCTGATGTCTTACCTTGGATACCTCGGGTGGCGATTACAGGGGTAATCAGATGGGGGAAAGTGCACTGTTACGGCTTGGTACCGATCCAACGGTGTTTGTCGGTCCTATACTTCGGCTCTGAGTGAGGGAAGTGATAGTGAAGGCAACCCAGAGAGGTTCTTAGGTGGAGATAGAAGTCTCTGAAAGGTTTTGTTACGGTCAATTGCCTTTGTGGTATGCGACTGTATCTTGTGGGTAAAGTGTACAACCTCTACAGAGTGTCAAAACTGTTCGAATAGCCGAGTCCACGGTACTGGACAATGCTTGGGGATTACAGTCAAGGGGTGGTGTTTTGAAAATAAAATGGGGTGGAAGGCTATGTGCCAGAGTTGATGAAGAAAGTTGATTAGGGACTGTGTGTCCAAAATTATGTGGAAAACAACTTGAGATATATAAAGGTTATATGGTTTTGATGCTTTCAATCTAAATAAATAGTAGTTTAAAATATTGCTGCAAAAGCAAAATAACCAATAGAGCCATTCCTTTGTAACAAGCCATGCATGTAGTAATAGAACTGCATTCTATGCATGACTTGTTGAGTACGGTGTGTACTTACCCTTGCGGACAAAATTTACCAGAAGAGGAGACCACGCCTGCGTATGAGGAGGAGTTTGTCGAAGAGCCAGGGAACTAGGGAGTAAGCCTCTGTCAAGTCGCCTGTGGCCAAGAATGGAACGTCACGACTTTTATTTTTTTTCCGCTGTTTAACTTTGTTTACTCTGACTATTGTAAGCCCTGTGTGGCAGACTATTGTAAGGGACCATAAGGTCATACAACTCTTTTATATACATGTTTGAAGTACTTATTTGTTATTCCGCTGTGTATGATGTGATACTTTAACCCGGTTTAGCTTGTGTGCGCTAGCGTGATCCTGGACTAGTGCGGAATACACAGAGTGTCCGAATTTGCAGATTCGGAGCACGACAAAGAGTCTGTATCGGATAAAACTCAAATTTCTCCTAAAAAAAGAGGATTAAGATGGAAGAATCACAGGGATTGGTTGAGGATAGGGTAACACATGTATTGGACATGAATTCGGAAAGGAAATCGTGATATTTTTTAGTTTCAAAATTCAACCATGGAGACAATGAGAGAATGAACCATGCAGCAGCTTCCTAAGGTTGAAGATGACTCACTACTGATAGGTGGATCCTATTTTTTATTTTTCAAATTTAATTAATGCTGAAAATAAAAAGGCTTTTAAAAAATAGTAAATAAAGTTAAAAAGATTTAGAAAATTTCTCAAAAATACTTTGAGATATTTCCAACTTTGTGTAAAAATTTCAGTAATTTTGAGTTAAAATTTTGCTACAGTAATCTTTTTATATCTAAAAATAGAAAACAATTTTAGTAAATTCTAGAAAATGCTGGAAAATCTTAGAAAATTAGAAATAAGTAGTAAAATATTGTTTTGCAAATTTGGGCATATCAAAATTTTCATAATATCAGTGCTATTAATTAGTAATGAAAATGGAACCTCTAATTGAAAATAACTCTAATTTTGATGTTGGATGTCTAGTGTAAAATTTTTTGTCCTTCTTTCTTTCTTTCTTTCTTTTTTCAAGGAATCCTTATTTCTTTCTTGCCTATGCAAGCAGATTGTTTAGGGCTTAATATGGTCAATATTATTATAAAGTTTGTCAGTATCGGAGTCCAAGACTGATTAATTAAGTCTATATAGCATGGTAGTATCATATCTTGAAAACTGTATACATTATAAGGTCTATATCTATATCTAATTTGATATTTTTTCCTAATTAGAATCCTATGTAGGAATTGTAACATCCTAATTTTTGGATCATTTGGATTTAATATGGTTTTTGTGGATTTTTTGAATTTATTGGATTTTTTTGGAATTTATTTATTATTATTGAATATGGCCTATTGTGAAAATTATTTAATTAATGAGAAAGTTTAAATAAAATTTTATCATAAATATTATATTTGAGCACCAAATGTTTTAAAATATTTTCTAGAATCTTTCTAGAATTTTCTGATATTTTTATTATTTTATTTGGATTATTTTATTTTCTGGAAGTAAAATAAAAAGAAAATATTTTAAAATGTTTGAATAGTATTTAGACTAAAACCCATGCGGGCCTAGCCCATTTTTTGTGCCGGTCAGCCTAGTCCAACCCACTTAGCCTAGATTCTTGAAACCCTAGATCTGCGGCCGTTCAATCTTGATCAGACGGTTGTGGGTGATCTTGAAACCCTAGCGCTTAGGAGCCGTTGAATGCCGCTACATGGACATCAGGGATGGAGCCACATTGCACATGACGAGAACCACTAGATGACCAACGCGTGTACGTTTGGGATTGCTTCGTCTCTGCGTTGTCGCCGCTGTCTTAGACTTGGACACCGTCGCCGCATACGGAATGAACTCCGCCTCGGACATAGATGCCAAGGGGGCTACTTAAGCCATAGACCCCACCCTGAGAATCCCCATGAATCACCGCCCTTTTGCCCTAGCTAACATTGCCCAAGGAAAACTTGTGCCGTCACAAGAGCTTGTCAGAGTTGCGAGGTTGTGCCGCCGTGGTTTTTGCGTTTGTGCACCGTCTTCAAGCCATATTTGCCATGTTTATGGGTAGATCCGAGGATGTTGCGATGAGCTACACAAGGTCCACAAGTTCATGAAGCCAATCTGTAGCCGTTCCTCTATTCAAGTGCCTTCGTCCTTAGCGCCGGTGAGTTGCGCCGCAGCGCCATCGCCGCTGACCTTCGTCATCATTCTTAGCCATTGGATCTAAGGTCAGCCATTGAGAATGCACCACGCGTTGCTGTCTCCATCCACCACGTGTGCTGCCACGTCGCATACACGTGCGCAACATCAACTATCGGAAGCAGATCACGCGCATGAGATCCTACCATGTGTCTTGCATTGGATCACGTCGCGCATAGCCGTTTGATGTTGCCGCATGTGCACATTGTAGGGAATATGCCCTTAGGTCAATCATTGGATGATTGTATAAACGTCTTTGTTCATGTTCTTATGATAACTTTGCTTATCGGTTCCAAGAATTAATGTCATGACTTTGTTCACTGAGTGCGACTTGGTTGCGAAACACATCGTTATAGTGACATTATTCTAAACGAGTCCCTAGTCCATATCACTACGAGGAGCGGTAGTGATTTGACCAGCACATAGATTGGTTGATGGTAATGTTTCGCATACCATTGATACGGAGATATTGAACCAATAATGTGGACTTATGTTGGAGAACGTAGGTAGTCAGACAGACCTACTCCGAGACGCTGTGAGATTGTTATCTTATAAAGTGCCATCAGCGTATAGTTTTGAGTGGTGCTATATGGTCCTTAGACCTGAGATCATCGTGGATACCCAGCATGTGGACTCGTATGCTTTGGTGTCATCAAACGCTACACCGTAACAGGGTAGTTATAAAGGTGACTACTGGGTATACCACGAAACATAGCCAGGGGTGTGATTGATCAAGATGGGATTTGCCCCTCCTAGATAATGGGAGAGATACCTCTAGGCCCCTCGGTGTGGATGGATAGGAAAAGCACACAGCCGTGCTAATGTGACTAAGGAGTTAGTCATAGTATTATATCCATCACATTGACGAGTGAAGTGGTCGAGCTACTAACAAGGGTGGCGCGTATCTCGCCTTGAGCTTGATTGGTATTGTGTGGCAAATGGATCGGTATGTGCGATGTATCAAAGGTTCAGCCGAATAAAGTATTACATGCATTCGGGGGTCAATACGTACTGCTAGGTGCCGCTGTTGATCTGTGGGTTGGAAAGAAATTTTCTAATCCACGGCTGACTTGCACTGAACCTAACGGGTCACACACTTATTGGGTTGGAACTGTTTAATAGGTTTTGCGCGTGGATATGATCCGCGTAGGCGGTAAAGCCCTAGTGGGCTGAAGCCCACTAGCGTGTCTATATAAGGCGAGGCCAGGGGTGGCGCGTGGGGTGAGAGATAAGTTGAGCTTGACCACGCTTAGCCACCGCGCGCCCTTCCTGCTCTTCAGAAACCCTAGCTGTGCGGCGAGGTGCTAGCACACCCCGCACGGTGTTCCTACTCGGTACGTGTGCATACCGCCAGAGCGCCTGCCAGACGTGGACGCTATTGTTCGGTTGGATCGACGACCTACTCACCGACTATGACGACCGCCGGCGACCTCGACGACCGCCACGACCACGCCGCATCCGCTGGAGTTGATCGGGTGTGAACGCCTACTTCCTCTCACGACGCGACTGCTTCTAATCGTGATCTGGCGTCAAGGGCAACGATCCGTGATCCCCTACTTGCATGTGATCCTGGGTGTTCGCGGTAGAAATTTTGAATTCGTGTTAGCGTAGCCTCTGCGTTCCCCTTTACACGTGATGTTAGCTTGACGTCATCGTATGACGTTAGCACTTGCATTTGCTGGTATGAAATAGTAGATCGTGTCCATGGTGTACTAGCAAGGTTCTATTGACCAAGTCCATACACCGGGGCAACGTGTCGCATCCCAATTAGTCCAGGTCGATGATGATGTAATAATTAGATTTTCCTACATAACAGTAATTCAAATAATTTGGTATTTTTCAATTTTCTGAATTTTATGATTTTTTAATCTTTTGAGAACCTGTTCTCCCTCATATAAATCCAATTGAGGTGATTCAAATTTCTAAATATATATATATATATAATTGAGATTTATTTAATGGTGAATTTTATTTTATTTTTGGATTTTTTCTCTTTGTTTTGGTATTTATTTGGTGTTTTCTCTTAATATGAGTAGATGTTGAAGTGCTCGGAGTGTCCGAGGAGGAATTGTTAAACCAAGAGCAAGGGCCAGAACAGGAACAAGAATGTTGCCAAGGTAAATTATGCTTTGATCATGTTGAACCCAGTTTAGAAAAATTGCTATGTTGATTTAAATTATGCATGTTATTTAACGTGTACCTCTGTTTCCAAATTTAGTTTGGGATCTAGTTATTCAACCAAATTAGAATATACATACCTTGTTATTTGTATGCCATATTTATTGTCACTCTAGGATGGTTCATTATTAGTTGGATACTATTAGATGCCAATGTGGGTTGGTTAAATTGCGTATAGTATGCTTAGCCATGCCACGTATGACATATGTCTTTTGAAATATCAAAGATAATCTTGACTAATGGAATAGGGAACATGTTTATGGAATCAGTGTGTTATGTGTTATCACATGATGATGCTGAGTTATGGTAACAAGTGTTATTCTGCAAGGAAATTGAATTGTTGATGGCATGTGTTGCATGGTAATCAACTAGGGTGGTAATGATTTAGATTGGGACAAGTGGAAAGGGCAATGTGCCAAGGTAGGTCTATATGGCAGAATGGGTTGTAGAAGTCTTGTCTCGGTCAACCTAAAGACTTAATCTTGCAAGCATTTGACCTGAGTCAAACATACAACCGCATGTCTAGAATAGGACAGACCTAGCTGATTAATTTGCATGTCTTAGCGTTGGTACTATTGGTAGTGGTGTGAGTCCCAACTGAATGATAAAACTCATATGGCGCAAGAGAGGGGCCTTGATTGTGGTTACCAGTCCCTTCAGTGTTGAAACATTAACAGGTAGTACTGGGTTAAGATAGAGATTTATAAAGGCTTTATCATGATCTTTCTGCCAACACACCAAAGGAAGTGTGTTAATTCAGAGGCAAAAGGAGATGGTCATGTCGTGTGAATATAGCACATAACCTTTGCAGAGTGTATAATCTATTTGGATAGTCGTGCTCGCGGTATTGAGCAATATTCGGGAATTACAGTCAAGGAATAGAACTTCTAAAATGAAAACTTGGATGAGAAAGCTGGGTATCAATGGGAATTGGAATAAATTTGGGCTGGGTACCATGTTTATTTGAGAAATGTTGAAAGTTGCTACTTATTGTTATTTGTTTTACTATCATTTCAATATAGTTATTATATTCTTTTAGAAATGGTGCCTTGCTACAAAATAACCTACGAGCCATTCCTTTGGAACAAGCCATGCATATAATATGTTAGACATGTATTCTATGCACAACTTGTTGAGTGTTTTAAGTACTCATCCTTGCCAATATCAACATCATCAGTTGAGGAGGAGTCTACACAAGCTTTGGAGGAGGGGTATTCAGAAGAGACGAATGTTTAGGGTGCGAGCCTTGTCAGTTGCTTGTGGTATACTGAGAGTTTTATCTACGTTTTTATTTGGCTACAGTTTAATTTTTTATTTTTAATTTAGTCCTACATGGCATATTTATGTAAGGTTGACCATAAGGTCAGTCAACAGGTTAATAATTAATATATGAAGTCTTTATTATATTTTCGCTATGTATAATTGTGATATTCATTTATGTTGAGTCTATGTACATTAGCGTGATTCTGAACTAGTGCGATATTCAAAGGGTCTGGATTTACATATTTGAATCTTGATAAGAATAGACTGAAATGGTCTCACAAGATCATTATAAAATCCTTATGTACAGATCGATAGACTGGCAACCTCCATTCGTACCCATCCATTTTAATTAGTTTTGCAAGATATATGTATACATATATGTTAATTTGTTTCGTTGTGCTTTTTTTCGATTGCACTCGTATAGTTTATCTCAAAAGAAATTTTCAACACGTACTCTACATAGAAAATCTTAAAAATAAGCATACGCCCATTTTATTTTCATCCATTACAAACGTCCTTAATTAACACGTTACTGTTATATATATATATATATATATATATATATATATATATAGGAAAATGATTCCATACTCCTGGGTGTATGTACTCCCATATCTAATATACCGTTTAAATGATGTTGTTATACCTCTTTATCCTTTTGAGTAGACTCTAATACTAATTATAAGATACTCCAAAGTGAGTTCCATGAAAATTTTCATTAAAATCCACCCTTTATAGCATAATTTGTTTACATATTCCTTATACATATGAAAAAGGGTATGTAACAAAAAAATAAACGGTATCATGAAATTTTTTTAATCATGTTGTATTAGAGTATCTTAGAATTATTATTGGAGTATATCAAAATGATAAAGGAGTATAAAACGTTTATTTAAGTGGTATATTAGAGGTGGGAGTATATTTGAGGTGGAGAGCATATTCTTTTGCAAACCACCCTTAAAGTGAAAACCACGTAAAAAGTTTTAAAAATTCTTAAGATGAAACTCAATTGAGTTTCATCTTAAAATTTTGCAGATTGTAGAAGCTCACCTCCCCACGATGATAATTTTTTTTGAGAATTTTTCAAAACTTTTACGGGTAGTTTTCACGATAAGGATGGTTTGCACCATATATGCAATGCCACGTGGGCTTGCTATGGGTCGCACATCCAAATACCTGGGCTTGGGACCCATGGCAAGCCCACGCCACTCCCTCCGGATATGGAATTGTTGGGATGTGAACAGGGAGTTCACTCCTGTTTTATTATCTAAAGTTAATACTGTTGAATTTAGTAGTTTGATACTTGTTTTGGATGGTGTAGGATGATGCCTCGACAATCTGTTCATGTTGTCTACTATTGATTTACTAGTTATTTATTATCTTTTTCATAAATGCACTTTGTTGATCAGTTGCTGAGGAGGGATCAGGAAATAATGAATATCATGAGGAGAAATATTATGAAGACTACATGGACTAGGAAGATGTTCACCAGATGATTGCCAGTGGCATGTCATATGGCCCAAGTTATTTCTTTTCCGCTGCAACAATTTATCTGTTTCTTAAGCCCTTAATGCATAATGGTGTATACTTTGACCATATGGTCATTTGTTTTATTTACTAATAATTTGCTTCTTTCTTAGTTATTTCATTGTATAGAATGATATTTCATCTATGTTTCCACTGTGTGCACTAGTGTGATCTTGAACTAGTGTAGTATACACAGAGGGTTTCAGATTTGCAAATCTGGGTCCCAACATTGGAGATATCTCCAACTGAAGGATAATGTCCTTCTTAGGCCACTGCATGAACGTGTGGATGACTGCCCTAAGCATTGCCACCTCATCGCTCAGCGTTTTCCCTAGTGAGATGGCCCTAAAAAGTTTGTGGACTGTATCTACTTGAACCTTTACAAACCTAGTCGCTAGAGGGGCACTATGGACCACTGTCCCTATCAGGCATGGAAATGCCAGCACACGTCCATCCTCGACAGGAAAGGATTCACTAATGCAAAGCTAAATCCTACATGAGACGGGTGTCTCAAAAATAGTTCACAATTACGGTGACATTAATATGCAGAACCGCAAGACAAGATACGTTTTCACAATGAAACTGAGCATTACCTACAATAGTCGATCGAATTTTGGGCATTGTCATCTGGCGATAGGGACATGTAACTACTATGGTGGACATTAGAGCTGAACTGAGGAGCATCCCCTTTGGCACAGGGCTAACTAAGTGCTTCAAGCCTCGTTTGCATTTGAGCCAGCTAAAAGCTTAAGCTCAGTGCTATCCTACTCCATCTTAGATTGCATCTCTAATTGAAGCACCACTTTTTATCCACTCTTGCTTATCTTCCTCACATCTAGGTCGTTGGGCAAAACATCCCTCCAAGGGACGGTAACATCTAGCCCTTGCATATGGTTGAGATGCTCTTTGTTTCCCAATGCTGTTGAAAGGACGTCCTTATCCCCCATAGCCTAGAAAGATCGTCGTGATTGCTCGATACTCAAATTGGCCTACAACAACATAGAAATTATTTCATTAGGATTCAAAGCCGAGTGTACGATGGTCTTACTAGGGTTGATACGCTTACTAGTCATTTTACGACAGTCTCATCAGTAGGGTTGACAACTGAGATGGTCCTCAATGAGGTCATCTTTATTCTCACCAGCACCCAATTATGGGCTCGCTCATCTGTTATCCTCGCAAAGAGTATGGATCCCAACGCTTGTTTGGTCTCCTCCTCCTGCTTCCTCCATGAAGCAATATTCCCCACATACCCACCAGTGCCTAGATAGTGTCGATGAGTATTCTATGCTTGGATAGGTTTGTTCCTTGTAGTAAGTGTCCAAAACTTCGGTGTGCTCTTCATGCTCACAAACTCCTCTCATGCTGCTAGAGTCACAAAAGGGTACTTCTCGAGTAGGCTTGTCGACTTGATCACTTATTTAGTGACAAGTGTGCTCTTGAAGGTCTTCTAGGCCTTGCTCATTGATAGCAAAGCATATTGGTGTAGTCGGCATTCAAGCTCCTTGGGGATCATGACGGCTGCCTTGATCTCATTCCGTATGATGGCCTTTCATGTAGGGATGGTGATTGACACCCATTCCCTTGCAACTTTGCTACACATGGTTTGAAACATGACGGCTGTGTTCTTTGGAGCTACTAGGATCCCAGTTAGAGTGAACTCCTCAATGATGTGCTTCCTCACCCCAGACGGTGCATTGCATGTCGATCAGCCCCTATGTGTTTGGCTCTTATGCTAAGTCACTGTGGATGGGTCAACTTCGTTGGGTGCACCATTTCGTCCCAACATGACATCTATATTGTGGAGTACATGGACCCTAGGTATCTCAGATATGGGTCAGGAGGACCACCCAACAGGATGGGCCAATGGTGCCTAGAGACAGCACCACCCGATCGCAACCGCCAGATCCAACAAGGAAGGCTCAAGATAGTAACTGGCCTTGAATAGGAAAGATTCGATTGTAATCTCGGATATTAACATATTCGGTTAGAGATAGAATCTCCAACTTGTAACCGACTAGGACTCTTCATTGTAACCACGCCCCTATCTATGTAAGGGGGACGGGGGACCCTAGGAGGGGATGATCACATCATCAGACCACAACGTCCACAACAATATAAAATCCCAGAGCATAGGACGAGGGTATTACCTCTTCCATGAGGGTCTAAACCTGTATAAACCCTTGTCTTATGCTACCATCGAGTTTGGATCCAGCGCCTAGACCCATAATCATTATTGCTGACAACAAACGTTGGCAGTTGGTGCGCTAGGTAGGGGCAGCGCGAAGATCAATCTTGTCAAGCTCGATGGCTGCAATCAGCGGAGTCATAGTCACCTTCGCTCCCGGCTAGGTTTTCTGCTTCCGGAGCCTGGACTTCATCGCCGATAACCTCGACAAGGTCGCTCTCTCGGATTTGGACCAGATCCAATCTGGGAGAGACTTTAGCAGCACCTCACTCGCACTCCCGTTCGGGTAGGGGAATGCCGCGGCCATCTACTCACGAGTAGTAAGCTAGGGGCTTACTTCCTGACTCAGATACAGTGAGGACCCAGCCAAGGACGGATCTTGGGTGGTGGGGGTCATCAGCAGCAATTCACTTGGATTTGAAGATCTAGTCGACTTGTCCCCTCTTCACTCCTCTGGCTTGGAGACCAAGTCGGAGGGCAGCACGGGAAGTTGCCATGGTTTCCATGGCGTCTATGTAATTGAAGATCAACGGACCGAATCTCAATGCCAACGGGATGCTGAAGAAGTTGTAGAGGCAGATCGCCTTCATCGTGAGTCCCAAGAAGCCACTACTACAGCGAGGCTTATATCAGACGCACGATCACAGACGGTTTTGAAAAACCATCTGTATTATGGAATATCACTGAGCGGTTATGTACTCAAACCGTCATGCTAATATCTGAGCATTTGCTTTATATTACGTACTAAATGCGGATGTAATAACTATCACAGACGGTTTCAAAATATAATCGCCTCGTAATTGCTATAAGATTTCATTACGCACGGGTTTAAAGTAAATCGTCAGGATATCACTGCACGGTTATATAACACAACCGTCTGTAATATCTACAAGAGTCATTACAGACGGTTATATTTAGAAACCGCTCTGTGATATTTTTGTATTACGCATTTTACCGTAATATAAAACCGCTCGGTGATAAAACCGTCCGAGGTCAGAAAACAGAGCCTCGCTCCATGCATCCACTTTGTTTGTAGGGTTTCGTTTCTATCCTAAGTGGCGACTGCGGAAGTGAGGCGATTTTTTAAAAGAAAGCCATTGATTTCGAAGGGTGATATTAGATTCATTTGATTTTGGTGATCTAAGGTTAGTAATGAGTTCTCTAATTGCATGCATCCAATTCAATATATATCTAGGTTGGTTAGAGAGAATTAATTTAAAGATTGTTTGGTTAGATCTAGCTTAATTGTAGTGGATCCATATGTTGTTTGTGATATTTGGTTAGTAATGTGTTTTAATTGCATTATATTCAACATCTAGCTTGATAAGGAAGGAATTTGATTATTTTTTAGATCTCGCTTGTAGAACCATGTGTTGGTTTTTTGATGAATAAGGTTAGCTAGTAATGGTTCTATTTGCATAATATAATATTCGATCATGATGTAGCTAGCTAGCTTGTTAAGGATAGAATTTAAAGATTGTTTAGATCTAGCTTATAGATCAATTCAAGTCTTTTGGTGATCTAAGATTAGTATTGGGTTCTAATTTCATTATTATATTGAAGATTAATTTGAATTTTGTTAATTATTTCTTTGTGATGTAATTAAGGTATGTAATTGCATAATTAGTTTAAGAATGTGTGCATACGCGACTACACCGGTGCACTTAATATTTAACACTAAGTGTTACATGTGTAGCGAGATGGATCGGTCGATGTACGCCGAGAACCGCACGAGTGCTTGAGTACCTTAATGGCGCTTCCACTTTCAAAAGAGCCGCAGAGGAGGATATGTTTAATAAGGTGCAATTCATGTCATGTCCGTGCATTGATTTGCGTAAATCAAGGTGTTTCAAACTCGGTACAGATCGAAGCACACTTGATTCAAGGGGTTTCAAAAGGGCTATACATGTTGGACCACCATGGCGAAGAGCATAATATCTGTGAAGCAAAGAAGTAGTGTTAATATCGTCGGCGATGTCAATGATATGTCTGATGATCATATCGATTGTGCTTCCGATGAGGACAAAGTTGCACGATGACAATTTGGATCGAGATGCTACGAGATGCGTATGAAACCTTGATGACAGGAATATGGACAGTTCCAGTGGCTTAATGGAGGACTCTGAGAAACCTTTGTTCGCAGGTGCAAGTTGAAATACACAAGGTTATCATCCGTGCTTCAACTACTCAAATTGAAGGCAAGCAACGGTTGGTCCGACAAGAGTTTCACAATATTGTATACGCCTATTGGCGACATGCTTCGAGAGGGAAACGAGTTGCCGACAAGCACCTACAAAGCCAAGGTGTTCTTTGTCCCTTGGGAATGGAAGTAGAAAGAATACATGCATGTCCAAACGATCAGATCTCGCATCAAAGAGTACACAAACTTGTATATATGTCCGGTGCAACGATCCGGTACAAGCGTAAGAGTTATTCAGATGATGATGGCGAGAGCATTGAGGTGAAAAAGGTCCTCCCGCTAAGGTGGCATGGTATCTACCTGTAATTCCCCGCTTGAAGCGCTTTGTTTGTAACCCAAAGGAGGCAAAACTGCTATGCGTTGGCACTTTGAGGAGCGTGAAGAATGATGGAATGCTAAGGCACCTGCCGATTCCATCCAAAGGAGAAACATCGACAGAGCTTTCAAGAATTCGGTGCGGATCCGAGAAATATAAGGTTTGGATTGAGTACAGATGGAATGAATCCTTTCGTAACATGAGCAAAGGCAAGATAGCACTTGGCCCAGAATCAGTATCTACAACCTTCCTCCTTGGTTGTGTATGAAGCGGAAGTACATTATGTTGTCTCAGGCTATCCAAGGACCGAAACAACTCGGGAACGATATTGATGTGTACCTAGCTCCATTGGTGGAAGATCTAAAACCATTGTGGGTTACCGGGTACACGATGGGATGCGATAAACGAGAGAACTTTACTTTGCATCGCTTGTTGTTCTCGCACCATAAATGATTACCCCGCCTTGCTAACTGCTGTGCCGAGTACAAAAGGAACCAAAGCCTGCACTCACCGCTAGATGATATCGAGAGTTTATGGTGAATCACTCCCGCAAACCGTGTACATGCGCCATCAAGGTTCTTCGGAGGAATCACCCATATCGCAAGATGAAGCAACTTTTCACGGAAGGAACGAAATGGTCCAGCTCCAAGGCGTTTGAGCGGGAGAGATGTTCATGACATTGTTAAGGATTTGGATGTTGCGATGGAAAGGGACGAAATCAAGTACCCGTGAAAAGAGCATGTGGAAGAAGAGATCAATATTCGGGACCTACCTTATGGGAGCACCTAGAAGTTCGCCATCGATCGATGTCATGCACGAGAGAAGAATGTCCGTGATAGCGTGATTGGTCTCTTACTCAACATTAAGGGTAAAACAAAGGATGGTATCAACGCACGGCTTGACTTGGTCGATATGGGCATAAGACCCGAGTTAGCACCAAAGAGATCGATAAAGGCCGACGCATTTTGGAACTCGCTTGTTATACTCTGTCAAAGGCCGAAGAACTGAATCGTGCTGCTTGCATGGTGTGAAAGTTCCGTCTCTGTTACTCCTCCAACATGAAGAGACTTGTTTAGTTGGAAGATTTGAAATTAATCGGCATGAAGTCTCATGATTGTCATGTGTCGATGACACGATGCTCCCTATCGCAATTAGAAGTATTTTGCGGTCAAGGTCCGTGAGACAATCACTAGGTCAGTGTTATTTCTTTAACACAATCGCCGAAGGTCATCGATCCCGGAAGGACTAGATGCTCGCAAGTCGAGGTGGTGATGACTCTATGTAATCTTGAGATGTATTTCCTCCATCATTTTTCGATATCATGGTCCATCTCATTGTTCACCTTGTGACAGAGATAAAGATATGCGGCCGTTGTTCTACGTAGCATGTACCCGCTCGAGAGGTACATGGGAATTCTCAAGTCTTACGACGAATCGATCTCGTCCGAGGGTAGCATTGTCGAAGGTTATGCAAATGAAGAGGCCGCCGAAGTTCAAGGCCGATTACATGGCCCAGTCGAACCAATAGGTGTGCCTCGATCTCGCCATGAGGGGAGGCTCTGTGGTATCGGGACCATCGAAGGAAAGCAATCACGCCGATTCGGTTGATTATGCTCGAGCCCATTTCACGCTTTTGCAACACATGGTCAGTAGTGTCCGCCTATATCGCCGAAAGCACAAGCAATGGCTAAGGCAAGAGAATCCAAAGACGGCAGAGTCTTGGATCACGAGACAAAGATAACCTTCTGGATTCAACAAATGGTTGAAGGAGCGACCTATCATCGAGCTCGCCGATGACACTGCCGACATGGTTGGCAAAAGGACCAACTTTTACAGCTTGTCACATGGAAAGGATATGACTTAAATGGGTACACATTTTACACGAGATCGGGATATGAAGAGCACAAACCGTATAAAGGGTGTCCGCATAGATGCATTCAATAATACCATTTGGTTGACGAGGAGCTCCTACTATGGGTTCATAGAGGAGATATGGGAGCTCGACTCACGCATTTTCAAGATTCCCTATTTGGTGTCATGGGTCCACCTCCAAAGACGTGAAGGTCGACGTGAATGGCATCACTATCGTGGACCTCGAACGTGTCGGATACCAAGATCTAACCATTCGTACTTTCGCTAACCAAGTTGTTCAAGTCTTCTATGTAACCAATTCGCCCAACAAGAAGCGCCACGAAGTTCTTCAGTGGAAAAGGAGAATTGTCTGAGTTGAGAATGTAGTAGATGAGAAAGAGTACAATCAATTTGATGAGTTGCCACCTATCGGAAATGACATCCCGTCCCGTAAGAACAACATGAGGAAGCAACCTACACACGCTACGATCATCATGAAGGACTAATTTTCATACAAAAGAATAAGCATATGGTATGAAGTTATGAGAAGGGTGCATTGTCATCATGCTTACTAATTTTCATGTGTAATAATATTACATTAATGCTATTGTAAAGATGATACGACCCATCATGCTTTGTACATATGATTGTGATGATCTTTGTAAGTAGCTTCAGAAGCATCCGAATTATGTATATATGATTGTGATGATCTTTGTAAGTAGCTTCAGAAGCATCCGGATTGATGGAAAAGATGCAAGTATAAGAGCACGATTTATTCGTTAATATCAATATGATTCCAAATACATGATTCAAAGATGGCCATTCGGATATAATTGATGACAAGAATGTAATCATGTCTACTTTGGCAATATGGAAATAGTTGTATGTGATTGCTCTCAGATTTTAGGGTTTGAATTGAGGATTAGAATTCCACTTCAACCACAAGATATCTATATTCTGTTAAAGACAACTTTCCCGTAAGATACAACAAAGTGGCATGCATAAGAGTCGATCGAATCGAACCGAGCAAGTGAATGTCGATGAATAAAGATATATCTGAGCGGTTCTTTAACATAACAACAGGATAAAGTTGGTATCCATTTTGTTATGTTACCTAACCGCTCGGATATTCAATATCACGCAGCGGTTCTATTATATAACCGTCCGTGATGTCACCAATATCACGCATTTCGGTTCTATCATATAACCGCCTCGTGATGTCACTAACATCATGCACGGTTCTATTATAGAACCGCTCATAATATCTAAACATCACTGCATCGTTCTATTATAGAACCGCTCAGTGATATCTCATCACTGCATCGCTATATTATAGAACCGCTCGTGATGTGCTCTCTCTATATATCTCCCCGCAGATCTCATTCACTGTAAGGCCAAACCCTAAACCTTGAGACGTTTGCCTCATTGGCGGCCTCCCTCGGCGTCCTCCCCTCCCGGCTCCCCGGCCTCGGCGTCCTCCCCTCGGCGTCCTCCCGCCCTCGGCCTCCTCCCGGCCCCGGCGTCCTCCCCCAGGCTCCTCCCGGCCTCGGCGTCCTCCCTGCCTCGGCGTCCTCCCCTCGTGTCCTCCTTCAAGCTTCAACCGTGAGTATTTGGGACTAGCCATCGAGCTAGAGGCCGCTCGATCCGGAGGCACCGCTGGCCATTTGCTCTATTTTTCGGTGTTGCTCGCTAGTTAGTGAGTTCGGGACACTTTCTGTGATTATTCTCGGTCTTGCAAAGGCCGATTGATCTGCATGCTTGGGGACCTTGCGTGTGGGCTTAATGTTCAAGGATGATTTAGGGATGGAATAGACTAATTGTGACAACAAATCTTAGCAAATAATTTCACTTTCATATATATATATTTGATTAGTGTGAGTTCGGCAAATGATGTTTGTTTTCCGGTTGTTTAGAGCCCAAAGAGCGATAATCTAGTTAAAATGTCTTTGTTCGCTGGCTAGGAGCGATGGTCTTTGTGGTTGTACATGTTCATTTGTGAGATGGTGCCGTGGTTGTACATGCCGTGGTTATACATGCCGGGTTGGCTAGGAGCGATGGTGCCGTGGTTGTACATGCCGTGTGGTTGGCTAGGAGCGATGGTGCCGTGGGTTGTACATGGTCCTCGAATAAAACAGGGAAACCTTTTGATCTAAAAAAATATATATATATATATATTTGATTAGCTCTATTGCAAACCCGTCTTTATATGCTTAGTTAGTGAATATGCATATAAGATAACCAATTGAGTAGATTTATACTTAACCCGTCAAGTATTAAATCATTATTGAGATAAAGTTGTCACAATCTAGTCTATTACTTGTCCATTGTGGCGAGGAGGGCCTTTAAGGCAACCCGACATCTCGAGAACATTCAAACAATCAATCTGAGCTTTATGCTAATTGCTTTATTCGTAATCTCGCATATGTTCATATGTGAGATCCCGAGCTTCGCTCTATTATTCTCGTTAGCTGTCAAATGGTTGAATCCATATGTATTCTTCGCTTGTCTGCCGTGTGGATGTCCTAGTTTTAGGGAGGTGCCGCCAAAATTTTAATTAAGTTAAGCAACCTCCTAGTTCGCTTTTTTGCTAAAAGGCTAATAACAAGCCATTTAGGCTAGTTCTTTTAAAAGGCTAATAACAAGCCATGGTATCCGCAAACTCATTCACTCTAATGTGATTTTATTTGTTCTTCACTTTTAGTTCGGGCCTCAAACTATTTTAACTTGTAAAGAAGATGTCGCCCTCTAATCCATCGTCAAGAAGGACATGATGTGCCCTCAAAAGAAGAATCGACCGCTATTTGCAAGAGGACCAAACAAAAGGCCAACAGACCGATATACCATTACGTAGATCGATCCAAATGATGGGGCCCTAGAAAGCCAAAAAGGCGCGAATGCATTTCGGAGTATGTGTGGGATAGTAGCCCGTGAACGGGTTCCGATCACGCTATCTTCCTGGAGGTTGGTGACTATTGAGGCTCGCAATGCCTTGCTAACGGAAATTCTTTCATCGATCAACATTCCGGAAGAATCCGCCCCTAGTGCGACGGTATGCACCGCTAGCGCAGAAAGGAATGGAAGACCTTCAAGCATACGCCAGAGACTACGCCAAGAAGGATCCGTTCCATACCAAGTATGGGTTCATTGATGAGGACACGCGTTTTGTTGGGATGAAGACCAGAGTATTTAATTAAATGCGCCATGTTGAAGCAAACAAGGCCTTGCAAGCAAGGAACACTCCCCCCCAGACTTCAACTGCGCTCTACGCGGGAAGAGAGCGAATGGGACAGGAGGACGAGGAGGGTATCGCGCCATTTCCATCAATCACAGATCAACGTGCGTAGATCAAGCTAGAGCGAGAGCGAGGTCGATGCCACGCCCTCCGCGAACTCTCTTTGTAAACCCAGCGACGAGGAAGTTCGCTAACGCCGTAATATATAAATCGAACTACCAATTTTACGTAATTAGTCCATGACTTCATAAGTGAAATAACTTGTCCGGATCTTGCGGTGGCGTTGAGTACACAATCGTATGCGATGGCTCTTTTTTTCCAGACAGAGAGAAAGATGCATCGTCCATAGCCTTGGGAAACAAGGAACACCCCGGTCGCATAAGAGGCAAAGGGTTTTTGTTCCATGGAAAACTGGATTCCCTGCACGACTTCACATATACCGAAATAAGAAGAGAACTAGAGCGAGCGCGAGTCAAATCTTATAAAGAATTTGGAGGACAAGTTGAGAGGAGAGTTGAGAGAAGAGTTGAGGGAGAACCGAGAGAAGAATTTCATGAAAGGATAAGAATCCTCGAGGAAATGCTCACCAATCAAGAAAGAAATATCGCACAAGCCCCGTATATGTCCGCAAGTCGCCCCCAATGCCCGTGAAGAGCATTGTGCATCTGTTCCTCCAAGTGACATAGATGAACATAGCGGGACTTATCCCTGTATGTGACATTAAGGTGGCCACGCAAGTGCAATCTCCAAGTGAGAATTAGCAATGGCACTTCCTCGACGGCTGCTTGGGGCATGGCGATCCATCCCCAAAGGGGACCATGGTGCACTGCACCATCATAGCGCCGGTTTCACCAAGGTCAATGTGGACGGGTGTTTGATAGTTTCAAAATTGTCGATCTACGAAGCCGAATCCGCGAGATCGTGAAACTTGGGGATGCCATTGGCACATTCATCCAATGGCCTAGCAATGACATCTCCTGTCGCCCTTACATCATGCAACAACCGCGACGATCCGATTCGCTTATTGTATCGCCGTCGATCGGTTGGCTACTAAATCGCAATCGAGAGCGGAGACTCCACTTGATGTACATAATGTTGACCTCTTTCCTGCCCATTCCTCTCCCGTGAAGGGTTCATACAAAACAAAGAAAGGCAAGGGCAAAAAGAAGAAAGAAGTCTGCAAGAACAAGTTGACTATCCATCCGCTGAGTTGGCTAAACAATACAAGCTAGGAGAGCCGCATTAACTAAAGGCAACAGAACTTCACTTAGTATACCTTGCCAACAATTGCATAAGTGGTACACCCAAGAAGTTGGAAAGCCAGAGCGTGAACGCATAACAAGTATCGCGTTAAGTTCAAGTATGAACATCTATTCAACGACTCGTGGGGGCTTCTTCACGGTCGATTTTTCCGACTTGTTCCATCTCTACAACCTCGACGCCATCGACACCGCACTCATAAGATCTTTGGACCTTGTAAGTGTGTGCTATCACAGTCTACATTCGCCTAATAGTGATAAATGTCCTCCAATATATATATAATCCGCTTTTGTATATATAGATACATGCAACTTGAAGCTATACGTAAGAAACTATCGATCGGTTTCTCGACCCACATATAGTCTCAAAGCAAACAATGGATGATGATATAAACATGGTCGAGAAATACGTGATAGAGGCATTGCTAGCACAAAAGATAAAGAATTCATACTTATACCCCATAACCCAGGTAAGTGCTACCACATGCTATACTTTGGTCTCAGCATTGTGCACACAACTCGCTTTTGTTCATTGTCCATTGTGATATACTGTGTAGGTATCATTTGGGTTCTCATTGTAATTGAACCACCACAAACCGGTTAAGTACCTTGATTCCCGACATGGCGGAAACCACGACTTGACACCTATCGCAAAAGTACTCACCTGTAATCACGCTTCCTACGCACATGGTCGTGTAAGTTGTTCCATGTTTATATTGCTATTGGAATGGCTTAGGCTAACCTTTTGCAATCTTGTAGAGCGCTCAAACACGTGAAAGATTGACTAAACTACAAAGATGATTTGAACTTTCCAGATCCGCTATACACAACAATTCTATATCAAACCCGTAATAGTGACTCTAGAACTAACCGTAGGTTTTATTTGCGATGCCACCAAAGAAGGTCCGGAAATAACCTATGTGGATTTTATGTTTGCTACAACATGCAAACCATCGCCGCTAAAGAAAGTAGCAAGACAGCTTAAAAGCTGCGTTGAGTCAGCCGATTTGAGCAACATTAGAGGGAGAGTTTGTTTCTTCCCGCCACCCAAGTAATACATAAAAAGGCGCTGCTCCACGCAGCCTTATAAGTTCTGAGTTGTACAATTGTCAAATGATATTCATTAATTCGAAAATATGTCAAAAACTTGCATGTTATTCTTGTTTGTACGATTCATTGTATTGTCACATGATATTATCCTTAATACATATTTGCTCATCTTGAATGCAACAACTTAACAATGTCTTGCTTGTTGGAACTAGATGTTTTTCCTACACCCTCGTGAGAACCTCCATTATTTATGGGTTGTTGTTCAAATTTCCATCTACTTAGGTATTCTGCATCAATATTTTGAATTACCATGAATTTATGACAAGTGAGCGATGAGGATGAGCCAGAGAAGACGACACTTTGCTATAGATAAGGCCGTTTCTTCTACGAACCACCGTCTATAGGCTTACTTCTCCTCTTTTTCCATTCAAGTCTGGTGTTCCAAAATCCTTCCGCAAGGAAGACCCGACTTGCAATCACATTTGTTCAATCTTTAATTACCCTACCTAAAGTAATCTATCAAGTACATCTACAATTTTTACCAAAGTACCATGTTCGATCTCCCACTGCGGGCACGACGGTGAACCGCTGCAAGAGCATGCCGTCCGGCCATTTCAAGACCGTGGCACTACGGTGACTCGCAAGCAGCCACTTCAGATGGCATGAAGCAAATCACACACTCTAGTGTGTCCGCTCGATGGAGAAGACCGGTTGCTGCCGCTTCTCAATGCCGCCATGGGTCTTGGTTGATTTATTAGTCGAGTTCCATCAACATTATCATAACAAGGAGAAAAAGCGCTACAAATGTTTATATTTTAAGTCTATCCCGACGGACAAACTGCTGCCTCAATGCATATAGGAAGTGCGATATTCAATTACAACATCTATAATCTGTTGTGCCTTATAAATAGATGATATTTGCCACTTTTCATTTCACGCTTGACGCCATGTATAAATCATGCCACCGGAGTGGCATTTTTTGTACATGGCGCTCATTTTCACGCTGAAGGTGGCAAATATCCAATTAATCTTATAAATATCGCTGTAGAAATATTGATGGAAATTTCAACAACACCATAACTAATGGAGGTTCTGGGAGGAAAAAAAGGCCATCACAGACGGTTTTATTTGAAACCGCTCGTGATGAGTTAATATCACGCATTTGCCAGATTTGAAACCGCTGCGTGATATTAACTTATCACGACGGTTTTAAATAATAACCGCTCGTGAAATTAAATTATCACAGACGGCGATTTGCCAGAGTCAAATTACAACCGCTCGTGATAGTTTAATTTCACGACGGTTGATTAATAAACCGCCTCGTGATATATATTTTCTCGACGGGTAGAGAACCGCCTCTCGATGAGCTCCTTCATCACGAGATTTATTAGCATCGACGGTTCACAAAACCGCTCGGCGACGCTTATAACCGTCTGCGTGATGATGTTTTCTGTAGTAGTGAGCGCCCGCGAGGTCTCTCCGAGCCCGTGGCCGCAACGTCAATGAAGATATCTTGTAGGCAAGGATGGGGACCAAGCTATTTTTCATACACCACAACAGAATATCGTCGCCTCCAATACACTCCTCGACACCCTGGGCCAATGCTTGGAGCCGACAGCCCAGCTACCCCGATCATGGCCCAAGTTAAGGCCATGGTGACAGCGGCAGAAATTCACCATAACCAAGGATATCCAGGGATGACGATTCTCCAGCTGCCATGCAATACTCGCATCGCCAAAGCAATGATCGCACGAGTTGGCACGAGTCTCACCGTGATGAAGACGCCCGCTGGAGTCTCAACCACGACCTCCGCTTGGACCTTAATGCCAGGCGGCGTGAGCGAGAAGAGGATGAACAGCGCCGGCGCGACGACGACTATGAGCATTTCGGCATTGACCATGATGGCTGAGACAACCGCGACGATCGACGCAATAATCGTGACGATCGCAGGGACCACCACCACCGTGGCCGGCATGATGATGAAGACTGCTGAGTCAGAACTCCGCTGTGCCGATCTCCACCATGATGCAATGACAGATCCATTGATGGGGTTCACGCATTTACTGCTCGACTCCGTTGAATGGTATGGCCCGAAGGCTTAAACCCTAAGGGCATTGTCAAGTTCGACGGGGAGAGGGACCCAGAGGCTTGGCTGCAGGTTTGCGCCCTCGCGGTCAAGGAAGCCGGAGGCGACCACAACGTGATGGCAAATTACTTACCAGTCACGCTCACCCCATCGGCTCAGACCTAGCTCACAGGACATCCAGAGAATTCTATAGATTCCTGAGGAGATCTGTGTGAGCAATTCATCGCAAACTTCCAGGGCACCTATGAGAGGCCCGGAACCCCGTGGGACCTATACCAACTTCATCAAAAGAAGAATGAGTCTCTTCGGGAATTCATCCAACTCTTCATGCAGAAAAGAACACGATCCTGATCAAAAAGGAGTCAGCGACATCGACCTGATCAAAAAGACATCCTGAAAGCCGCCGACTACAATGAAGGAGATGTTCGCATTAGCGAACCGCTACACCACGGCCTCAGATGCCTTAGCCAAGCGCCAAGATGACTGTCCACAATAGAAAGACAAGATGGACCACGCTGAGTCCTCCAAGCAGAAGGACAAGAAGTGGAAGGGCGAGGAGCTAGTCGCAGTAGCAGATCGTGGTCGGCCCCGAGCGCCGCGGAGAGGAGATTACGACAAGGTAATGGACGCGATATGTCCTTTCCATCCTAAGGGTAAGCATGCTGCCAAATATTGCTTCACTTTGAAATGGTTCACGTGAGAAAGCAACAAGCAGTTGGAACTAGATAAAGGCGAGGCAATCAAGAAGCGGGACCCCCCTGGTGATGGTGACTACCAAGAGACCGAGCATGAGCTTAATTACATATGTGGGGGCTCGACTGCATATGAGTCCAAGCAGAAGCAAAAACCTACCACTTGGGAGATCAATGCAGTCATGTCGGCAACCCCCAATATTTGAGGTGGTCTGAAGTTCTGATCACATTTGACCGCTCGGATCATCCAGACCATGTTACATCCCAAGGAGATCTCCTCTAGTGCTGGACCCTGTCATTCGCAGCGTCAAACTCAAGAGAGTGCTGGTCGACGGAGGGAGCGGACTCAACGTCCTTTTTTCTAGAACCTTCGATGACATGAAGATCCCTCGCTCTGAGCTGAAGTGAGGTTCATCGCCGTTCCATGGGGTAATCCCCAGGACCTCGGCGGTGCCGCCGCAAATCACCCTACCTGTCACGTTCAGTATGAAGGAGAATTACCAGCCCCAGTACCTCAATTTCGATGTGGCTGATTTCGAGATGGCGTACCATGCCATTTTGGGACAGCCAGGCTTAGCCAGATTCATGGCAGTTCCGCACTAAACTTATCTGGTGCTGAAGATACTGGGGACAAAAGGCATTATCACGGTTCGTGGTGATGTCAAGCAATCCTTTGTGTGCGAAGGGAGAGCTGCGAGCTGGCTGAGAAGCTGGAGACATCGGCCAATAGGGTGAAGATCTGACTGGCAGCCGCAATCCAACAAGACGAAGGAGACGTCCTAGCTAGGAAGCAGGCCAAGTCAGGAATAAAGCCTGACGAAGGAGTCAAGAAGGTAATGCTCGACCCGTCCAACTCAGCCAAGACGGCTCTGATTGGGACAGGGCTTGATCACAAATAGGAAGACGCGCTCATCACCTTCCTCCAGGTGAATAGGGACATCTTTACTTGGAAGCCATCTGATATGCCTGGTGTCCCTAGGGAGGTGATTGAGCATGATCTGAACGTTGACGAGAAGGCGAGACCAATCAAGCAGTAGCTCCGGTGGTTCGTGCAAGATCATTGCGATGCTATCAGGGAGGAGATCACCAAACTTTTAGCTGCTGGTTTTATAAAAGAAGTGTTTCATCCTGACTGGTTAGCGAACCTAGTTCTTGTTCGCAAGAAGAATAAAAGTTGGCGCATGTGTGTTGATTATACCAATCTCAACAAAGCGTGCCCAAAAGATCCATTCGAGCTACCTCACATCGATCAGGTGGTGGACTCAACTGCCAGGTGTGAGCTCTTGAGTTTCCTAGATGCCTACTCAGGGTATCACAAGATCAGGCTGAAAGAGGAAGGCTGCATTAAGACTTCATTCATCATGCTGTTCAGGGCTTTTTGCTATGTCATAATGCCATTCGGGTTGAAAAACGCTGGCGCAACCTATCAACACGCGATATAGCAGTGTTTTTACACTCAACTCAGACGCAACGTGGAGGCATACGTGGATGATGTTGTTGTCAAGTCTCGAGTAAAGGAGGACCTCGTTTCTGATCTGGTTGAGACGTTCGAGAGCTTGAGGGTCTACAAGATGAAGCTCAACCCCAAGAAGTGTGTCTTCGGAGTCCTTTCGGGAAAGCTACTCGGATTCATCGTGTCTCATCGCGATATCGAAGCAAACCCGGAGAAGATCAATGCCATCATGAAAATGAAACCTCCGACTTGCCAGAAGGACGTTCAGTAGCTCACAGGATGCATGGTCGCACTCGACAGATTTATTTCCCACCTAGGGATGTGGGGGATGCTGTTTTTCAAGCTCCTTAAGAAGTAGGGCAACTTCCAATGGACTCCTGATGTGCAATAAGCTTTTGAGGATCTCAAGATGTTTCTGACCACACCTCCAATGTTGGTTTCACCGATGCCCGAGGAGCCCCTTATGCTTTACATAGCAGCAATGACTCATGTAGTCAACGCTGTGATTGTTGTGGAGCGGGAGGAGGCAGGACACTTGTAGAAGATTCAATGCCCAATTTATTTTTTCAGCGAGGTATTGGGCGAGTCCAAGGTACGGTACCTACAAATACAGAAATTATTATACGCCGTACTGATTACCTCTCGCAAGCTCAAGCATTATTTTCAAGAGCATACAATTTCGGTGGTCACTTCTTTTTCAATTGGAGATATACTCCACAACCAGAAAGCCACTAGGAGAATTGCAAAGTGGGCAGTCAAGCTCGGAGCCTTTGAAATTTCATTCAAGCCGTGAACTGCCATCAAATCACAAGCGCTCACCGACTTCACCACCGAGTGGATAGAATTGCAAAATCCCACAGCCATTGAGGAGCTTGAGTATTGGACAATGTACTTCGATACTTCTCTCATGTTCAATAGCGCGGGGGCAGGTATAGTGCTCATCTTTCCAAGAGGGGAGAGTTGAAATACATTCTTCAAATTCATTTTCTAGCATCAAACAACATCGCCGAGTATGAGGCACTCATCCACGGGCTCCGTATCGCCATATCACTCGGTATTCGACGATTGATGGTTCGCGGGGACTCGCAACTCGTGATCAACCAAGTACAGAAGGATTGGTCGTGCATCGGTGATAATATGGCCGTGTACTGCCAGGAGGTACACAAATTGGAAGACAAATTTGATGGCTTGGAGCTTATCCGTGTGCTCTGCTGTGATAATGAAGTAGTAGACAAGCTCGCAAGATTAGGTTCCAGCCGGGCGGCAGTTCCGGCTGGCGTATTCGTTGAAGAGCTTCATAGACCTTCGATAAGCCGACAGCAGGAGTCGAACAAGTCGGAGGAAAAGCTAGCTGAGGCAGAAGTTTTGGTATCAACCCTGACTGGACAATTCCTTATCTGGATTATCTATTGAAGGATAAGGTCCTTGAGGATCGCACACAGGAGAACACATTGCGCGCCGAAGTAAAAGCTATATAGTGGTCGGAGAAGAGCTCTTTCGAAAGAGTGCCTCCGGCGTATAAGGCGGTACATATCAGAGCAAGAAGGGAAAAATCTCCTCAGAGAAATCCACTTGAGAGTCTGCGGACATCATGCAGCATCAAGCACTCTAGTTAGAAAGGCTTATCGTCAAGGTTTTTCCGTCGATCGCAGAATACATGCGAGGACATTGTCCGCATATGCGGAAGGTCACGCTTTTCGTCAGCCAGATAGACGCGTTTGCCAGCAGAGTCAGAGACTATTCCGATCACCTGGCCATTCACAGTTTGGGGACTCGACATGGTTGGACTCCTGAAGAAGGCTCAAGGTGGTTTTGCTCATCTCTTCGTCGCCATCGATAAGTTCACGAAGTGGATTGAGGCCAAACCAGTCGCCACGATCATAGCGGCCAAGGCCATAGAATTCTTTCAAGAAATTATGGTCAGATTTGGCGTACCGAATAGAATTATCATAGATAATGGCACTCAATTCAGAAGTGGTGAATTTCAAGATTGGTGTGATGAACTCGGTATCCAAATCTGGTTTGCTTCTGTGGGCCATCTACGAAGTAATGGACAGGTCGAACGAGCCAACGGCATGATGCTACAAGGCTTAAAGGCAAGGATATTTGGTCATTTTAAACCATATGCTACGCGATGGGTCAAAGAATTGCCTTCGGTGCTCTGGGGGTCTTAGGACTACTCCTAGCAGGGCAACCGGGCAGTCACCTTTTTTCCTGGTGTATGGTTTAGAGGCGGTCTTACCTATCGAGTTGAAATTCAGATCCCCACGAGTTCGGAAATACAGAGAAGATGAGTCAGAAGAAAACCAACTAGAAGATCTCGACCGACTGGAAGAGGCTAGGGACATTGCAGCAATCCAGTCGGCTACATACCTTTAGGGCTTCCATCGCTATCACGATCGCAATGTTTGAGGCTGCGCTTTCTCCAAAGGAGATCTAGTTCTAAGAAAGAATCAGAAAAGCAAGCACAAACTCTTCCCAAGCTGGGAAGACCCTTACATCGTCGATGAAGTGACACGCTAGGGGGCTTATAGACTCAAACACGAGGACAACGTGATTGTCAGCAACACGTGGAATATAGAGCAGCTACGTCGCTTTTACACTTAAATCTTGTACTCAATTATGTCATTATGAATAAAGTTTTTTCTTGACTTGCTACTTAGTTGTTACCCAACTAAGCAGTAAGTCGGGGGCTACACCTAATAGTGTGTGTTTATGCGCACATCTTTTTCTGAGTCGTGTCTGCTTCTTCTACTTTACGGTTGCAAATGAATCCGAGTGCGTTAATTCCGAGTAGTGAAGCTCTGACCCCATGAATGGCGAACTCTAGTCACTCGGAAGGCGTGCCTGGGACCATGAGCCGAGTCCCGGCGCTCGGGGGCTAGACTAGTTGGGCAGAGTGCACAACAAAAAGAGTCAAGCCACTCGGATGAATTTAAAATCAATAAAGAAAAAGGAGTAAAAAGCTTTAAAATTATATATAAACCAGTTGGACGTCATGTCCGAGTGAATGTTTTTGCACTACCTAAGTTTTGCATATACATGATTTCAAGGCTACTAAATTTAAGTGCGGCGCGTGCGGGCCAACGCTTCGATGATGACATCAGCAGCCTTGGCGATGGCTAGGGCGGCTTCGATCAATGTGGCGACGGTGGCAATATCGTGGGTGGCAGCTTCCTGCTCAGTGACTTCAGCAAGAGCAAGGTCTAATCAGCCCAAAGCTCAGTGAGCGGATCTTCTTCGTCAGTAGGCGCCGTCGGCGCTTCTTATTCAAGGTTGAGGGGGTTCTCCACCACTTCATCGACGAGTGGCGACATCAGAACCACGGCGACGAGGACCAACACTGCCGCTGGTGGTGGAGGCGGTGGCGCTTCGTCGACGGGCGCGACAGAGCGAGAAGGAGATGCCATTGGAGACTTCCAAAAGAAATCAAAGATCGCTGGAGAAACGAAGACTCAGAAGTGGGTGATTGCTCCTGTTGCGGTGGCACCCTTATATAGCCAGAGCAACGAAGCTGAAATGATTTCGAGGACGTGCTGGTGTGGGAAATCAAGCCGAATATGAACATCGCCCAAGCCTTGATTCGAAGAAGATTTCTCGGGACGCGGCGAAGCAGTTATGGCCAAGTGCCAGTCGATCATTATTGCCTCATTCAAGGATTTCTCGTGACGCGACGAAGAAGTTAGGGCCAAGTTCCACGTGTACATGTTTACAGGGGACTCAAATCCAAATTCTCTACCAAGGCAGCGGAAGTATCCTTGACCTCATCGAGCAGCGCGGCGGCTTGGTCATCTTCAACGGTGTAGGCGAAGCCCTCCTTGAAGGCTTCAAGATCCACTTGGGGATAGAGCAACTTCACAATCACCAGAGCCTAGCTAGCGCTCGTGGTCACTGTTTCCTTCTAATGGGTCCTGAGCCTCTCAGGCGCCTCCTTCAGTTGTGGGACGATGTGACCTTCGTCGCTCAACCCTGCTCCTCCGACGCGCAAGAACTTCAGCATGGGCTTGGAGGCTTCGCGAAGCTCAGTATATGACGCCTCCGTAGTATTGACCTTCTCATTGAGAACGTCAAACTGCGCTTGCATCTTTTTCTTGTACTCTGCAAGCAAAGCGGATCGTCGCCAAGAGCACTACAAGTATTTCGGAGACAAAGGAGAGCCAAGTTGGGAAACATACCTTCTAGCTCTTGTTCCAGCCTGTTCGAGTTGGTCCGGGCCTGAAACTCAGAGCTCTCCAATGCCTTGAGCTGCTCCTAAAGCTTTGCGATGGTGGAGTCCCGAGTTGAAGCGAGTAAAAAGAGTTAAAGAACAAGCAATCAAGTATAGCAGCAAGATGATGGAAGAAATGCTTACATCAGAGGGAGCCGGATAGATCTAGTTTCTCCTCCTGCGAAGTCTGGACCTGCACCTGAAGCTCTCATAGCTCGGCCTTGCCCTCAGTCTTGACTCGCTCTAGGTTGGCTTCATACTCCTGGTGCCTCTTGATCTCCGGGAGCATCCTCCGGAGGAATTTCGACTTCTTTTTGGAGTGGTTCCCTAGACTCTGAAGATGACAAAAAAGAATAATGAAGATATACCACTTGGTGCGGACAAAGGAAGAAAGGAGCCAATAACTTACTCGAACCAGTCGGGCACACTCAATGGTGTGCTCGTAAAGTTCCCTCCTCTCCTTCTCCTCTGCCTCATCGTCAACCACCTCCCACTCACTTCCCTCGTTGCACCACGCGACTCGGAATGGAGATGTGGGCTGTGGGGGCGATTGCGGTTCTCGAAGAATTTCCTCCATAGGAGGGGAGGAGCAAGTGGCGGGCTATTGAGCCATCGGACTTGCAACCAGCCCGGGTTGAGTGCAAGGCGATGATGACGACTTCTTGGATTCAGGGACTGTTTCGGCGTCCCCGGGTGCAGCAGTAATAAGCGAGGTCGCCTCGGTCTGGATAGGAACGTTCTCAGGTTTGGTCTCTTGAGGTGTCCCAGTCGGCGCGTCCACAGGAATATCATCGGAAGGCTTCCTGTTAAAGGGAGTGATCAGGACATGATCCTACAAAGCAAGAGTGAGAGTAAATATGGAAACTAACCTATTGGACTTCTTTATTTTGATTCCAGGCCCTTTCCGAGTGGTTGAGACACTTGCGGAGGGACCCAGCTACGCACCAGATCTTGGAGGCGGTGGTGCTAGCCGTGTGGTATGCTGAGCCATGGGCTGCCAGATCGTCGAGCCTCTGGCCGGGCGTTGAGGACTCAGAGGCACCTTAGTCGCCGGCTTCTTCCCCTTCTTCGCACTCGGCTCCTCGGTTGAAGGGCTGGCCGGTCGCTTCTGCCCAGAACTCTTGTGCCGAGGAATGTCGAGGAGAGGAGCATCAGAAAAGAAGGCGCATCGCTCCTGTAGACAGCGGCAAGCACGGAGTCAATCAACAAATTACTCAAAGATCAATGATCAAGTACTGATGGGCAAAAGACATTTACCTCAGGAGGGAGACGCATCACGTTGAACGGCTTCGGGCACCCCTCGTTGTGGATTTGGGTGCCTAGGTCGAAGAAGTCACCCAGCCGGTTGAGCAACACTTTCTCTGGGATTGGCTCTGGTACTTCCCGGGTGGGGTCAGGCTCCCCACTGTACTTGAACCCCAGGTGGACTCGCTCCTTGAGGGGCTGCACTCGACGGAGGGTGAAGCTGACAACAATTCTAACTCCGGTCAGGCTCTCCTCCTTTTGCTTATTGATCATTGCCAAGAGCTCCTTGACTTGGTCCATTTCGCTATCTGAGGGAATCAAGACCCAAAAAGAAAAAAATTTGGGCAGGAGCCCGGCAGACCTAAGAAGAAGAAAATTTGGGCGGGAGCCCAGCAAAAGAAGGAAGAAAGGGATTGGGATTGGCGCAATAAAACCATTCCTGGTGCCAACCCTTATTGGAGGTTTTGAAAGGGATAGAGAAATAGGACTTCTTCAGTCCGTCGCGCAATTGGAAGCCGGCACCCCCAATCACCTTGGGGGCATTCCTTCTCGGATAGGGTTTGAGAAGAAAAAGGTGGCAAAAGAGATTGAAGTGGGGGGAAATGTCGATGAAAGCCTCGCAGAGATGGACAAAGATGGAAATTTGCAGGATGGAATTGGGGTTCAAATGAATCAACTCAATCTTATAAAAATTGAGAAGACAGCGAAGGAAAGCGCAGGCAGGGAGGACAAACCCGTGCTGGAAAAAGGATTCGAAAACAACGATCTCCTCAGATTGAGGAGTGGGAGAAGACTCACCCCAGAAATCAACTCCAATGCCGGGAGAACTCCGGTGGCGACCATCTCCTCCAGGCACTCCTCCATTGTCACCGAGGTAGCCCAATCCCTGGCTGAGGATGGTGCGGAGGCGTCCTTGGAGGGGGAAGAAGACATCTTCAGTGCAGATGGAGGCGGCAGCATGGGATCTGGAGGGCGGCGGCGGCTAACCCTAGCAGCGAAACACGCTACGGAATTCAGAAGACGAAGAGGCAAGTGCGCGTAGTGGAGGGTAAAACCCTTTGCTCACAGCTAGATTTCGCCTTGAGCGGGAAGAGCGTTTCGACTTTCGCATAACGTTTGGGCCTGACCCAAGTTTTGAGGGTATGCTCTAAAAGAGCCGCTAGCTATGCACCGTGACGCTCGGGCACAGGTACTACTCAGCCAAATGTAGTTTGGGATATGGTACGCCCCATGATGGGCCGACTGCTAGTCCTTGTGTCAAGCAGGATTTGGGTACCTTCCAAACCAAATTAAAGTGTCTTTTTGTAATATGCCTCATGTTGGGTCGACTGCCGGTTACCGCATAAGTCAGAATCAGATATCACGAGTTTTCGAGGGTACACCCCATGATGGGCCGCCAGCTGTGCACCGCGACAATCGGGTACAGGTACCACTCGGCCAAGCTGGTACGCCCCATGATGGGCCGCTAGCTGCACTCCGTGACAGTCGGGTGCAGGTGCCACTCAGCCAAGCGTATTTAAACAATGGTACGCCCTAGGGTGGGCAGACTGCTAGTATCCCAATGATTGGGCTGGGTACCACTCGGGATATTCAATGCGTGGAGCTCTATTGAGTCCTTCACAATCTCTTTGTCTGCAGCAGAGCACTCGGCATGTAAAGAAAACCAGTCGAGAAGCTGCGCTAAGAACTGGAAGCACTCTGCATGAAGCATGACTTGGTTGGGATGGGACCAGGAAGGTGGCAACTCGATCGCAAAGCACTCGGGGGCTATTGTGGAGTACATGGACCCCGGGTATTTGCATGGCGGGCTGTGAGGACCACCCAAGAGGGGATGGGCCGAGCCGACTACCTAGAGACGGGCACCACCCGGACTGCAACCGCCGTATCCAACAAGGAAGGCTTGAAGAAAGTAACCGACCTTGAATAGGAAAGATTCGATTGTAATCTTGGATATTAACATATTCAGTTAGAGATAGAATCTCCAACTTATAACCGACTAGGACTCTTCATTGTAACCTCACCCCTTCGCTATATAAGGGGGGCGGGGGACCCTAGGAGGGGATGATCACATCATCAGACCACAACGTCCACAACAATATAAAATCCCAGAGCACAGGACTAGGGTATACCTCTTCCGTGAGGGTTTGAACCTGTATAAACCCTTGTCTTGTGCTACCATCGAGTTTGGATCCAATGTTTAGCCCCATAATCATTATTGCTGACAACAAACGTCGACATATATCCCTGCTCAACATATTTGACTGTGAGGCAACAAAATAGCATAGTTAAAACACACTACATGTTGAAAATATACCCTAGAGGCAATCATAGAGATGATTATATTTCCATAAATATTCATAAACTATGATATTGTTCTTTGAATAACATAATGGATATTGATTAAACAAGTAGTGACTTGTTTGTGAAACTCTATATTCATGTTTATGATGTTCATTCTAAAAGGGGTCCCTAGTCGATAGTCATATGAGGACACACATGAGTAGACTAGCATATGTACTGGTCGATGGCCACGTCTCATAGGTCATAGATATGGATATATCAAACCAATAATATGGACACATGTTAGAGAACATGATGTTGGATATTGACCCACTATGAGACACTGTGAGAACGTTGTATTCTTTTATGTCATCAGTTGGTCTCATATACGATATGTATGATATATCCTTCGACTTGAGATTGTCGCATGTTCTCAAGATGCGTAATGGCTTACTTAGGGGTCGTCAAACGCTACTTCGTAACTGCGTGGTTATAAAGATGGCTTTCGGGTGTATCATGAAACATGCTGCGAGGCGTGGTCGATCAAGATAGGATTTGCCCCTCTATACAACGGGAGAGATATCTCTAGACCTCTCGAGTGGTTGGATTCTGGAAAATACATGGCCATGCTACTCAAGTAAAGAGTGACTCAAGTCATCGAGTTAAAGAGTTAACTCGATGCATTCGGAGAATCTGAGTCATGACATTAAGAAAGAGTGGTCGAGCCATCCAAATAAGGATGACAACAACTCGTCTTGGGTTTGACCAATATCGTGAGGCAAAATGAAATACATATATGACATTGTTGAGGTTCGTCCGATCTTTGCATGTACTCGGTAGTCGGTAAGTCCTGTTAGGGGCCGCTATCGACTATTGGTCAAATGCTTGATGATCGAGTAGGAGTACTCGATGGTTGAGTAGGTGGGTATACCGGATGATTGAGTAGGAGTATCCGATGGTCGATAGGGGTACTCTAGCCATGTCCGAGTGCACATGAACCTATAGGGTCGCACACTTAAGGGCTTGTAACTAATTCGATAGGGATCCAAGTTGTAATGGGATTAGAGTTCCTAATGGGCTTCAAGGGTTGAAATACATCATGGGATGTCTATATAAAGGGAGGATGTGGTGGCTTTGAGAAGACACATATATACGAAGAGAAACAATAGGAATTTAGAATTCCTAAAACCCTAGCCGCCACCCCCCTCCACCCAGAACCGCGCAACCGGCTCTACCACTCTAGTGCGTGGTATTCCCGCTCCGTACGTGTGGATACCTTGGAGGTGTTCTTTGAAGCTTTAACGCTAGGACGACCCACAACTAGCGACGCTCAGAAGAAGCTTTGGAGGTGGTGCGAGGCTAGTACGACTACATCTGCATCACCGCACTTCATCGACTCTACTTCCACTACGGGTCTGCACGTCTAGTGGTAATTTTGTTATCTATAACTTGCAGTTGTCATTTGGTTATGCGGTAAAGAAAATTTTGATTTTTCGCTAGAGTAGCCTTCCTGTTCCCCAACACTATAGATGCAAATGGTCATATGTATAGGCTGTATATTAAACTAGATATTTTGTGATGGAAATGTAATACTCTCTTATAAAATTTGTCGGTTACGATCCAACATAGGTACATATATGAATCCAATATACATGTAAACATATATATATACACATCAATTTTTCATGTGCCCAACATTCAAAACAAATATGGCATTCAAATTAAAAGTACATGTTGTAAATAGTTCAAATTAAATGAACTAACATGTTTCATTATTAGGGTTTGGGGTCTTAGTGTTGCCTTGAGTTCAATAGCAGTAACGAGGACCTGATAGAATGTAAGGCAAATATGTAACAAATATTTAAGTTACCATTTTTATAAATCATTGCCGTGCTAGTTAACATGGTGACTGGCAGTATACTCAAAGCAACAGGGTGGAGCCGGCAGAGGGAGAAGGTGATAGGATGGAGCCAACGGATGGAGATGGCAATAGCGTGGCATGGAAAGGACGGTGATGGGAGGCTTGAAGATGAGAACGATGGCAACCCTAGATTTTGACAAGAAGGCACTAAGTGTTGGAAAGAACCTGAAATGACAGGGCGGGATGTTTAATTAGATATTGTGGGAGATCTAAAGGACAGGGCGGGGTTGTCGGGACCCGAATATGCAAATCCGGACCCTCTGTGTATACTGCACTAGTCCAGGATCACGCTAGTGCACACAGGCTCAACATTAGTGAATATCACAATCATACATAGCGGAAAAAAAGACATTATATATTAAATATTAATAGTTGAATGACCTTATGGTCAACTTACTTAACAATGCCTCACAAGGCTAAACAACAAATTGAACCGCAGCGGAAATGAAGACATAGATAACCCCTCAGTATACCACAGGCAACTGACAAGGCTCGCACCCTAAACATTCGTCTCTTCATGGTACACCTTTTTCAGCACTGATGATGTTGTAGTCAAGGGTGAGTACATAAAGCACTCAACAAGTTGTGCACAGAATGCAATCCTATCATAACTATATGCAAGGCTTACTCCAAAGGAAGGCCAAGAGGTTTATTTGCAGCAAAGCAACATTTTTAAACAAGTACAGTATATAGATTGAAAAGACAGTAAAAACAAATAACGATAATAGATAGACTCAGCATTTCTCAAGTAAACCAAGTTTCTCATCCTAAGTCAAGATCCAACCTTCCATGGCAACCTGCCATCCAACCCAAGTTTTATTTTGTAAAAGTCTAAACCCTTGACTGTAATCCCTGAGCATTGCTCAATACCGTGAGCACGGCTATCCGAATAGATTGTACACTCTGCAGAGGTTATGCACTTTACCCACATGATATGATAATCTCTTTTGTGCCTGGCCATTAGCACACTTCCTTTGGTATGCCGGCAGAGAATCATGACAAAGCCTTTACAATGCATCATCTTAACCCAAGATTACCCGCCGAGGTTTCAACACTAGTGGGACTGTTACCACATCCAGGCCCCCTCTTGCGCCATGTGAGCCACCCCGAGCGTGGATCGTTACTACTACCCTGTCTCACGCCACCACGATAGTACTAAAGCTAAGACTTTGCAAATTAGTCACTAGGGTCGCCCCATAACGCATATGTGGTTCCATGATCGACTCAGTGAAAGGCTCGCAAGGTGTCCTTAGGGTTGATCAAAGCAAGACATACGATACCCTCCGCCCATCGGCCCACCCCGCATCCCGCCTTGCCACTTGTTCGATCTAAAATCATAACCACCCCAGCTTGATTACTAAGCACCACGTGCCATCAACAATTCAATATCGCTATGCGACATCCATCGCCACCACAACTCAATCTCATCGTGTGACCACACATGACACACAAATTCAGAACATTGTTCCATATTCCATTAGTCAAGATTATTTATCAAAGATTCAAGTACATGCGATGACGTGGCATGGCTAAGCAGTTCTAATTTGATCTAACTATCCATGTTGATTTCATTATTAACCAACTATAGTGAACCAACCTAAGGTGACAATAGATCATGGCACACAAATGACAAGGTAGGGTATAATTCAAAGGGTGCATTAGCTAATCCCAAATTTAAGTTGAAATCATTTATACACATAAAATAACATGCAATAGAGTAAATCAAAATAGCAACTAATCTAGCTATGGGTGCAACATGATCAAAGCACAACTTGCCTTAGAAAAACCCTTGCCCATGCTCTGGACCTTGGTCTTGAGTTGATAAATCCTTCCCGGATGCATTGCGCAATTTATCGTCTACACGAAACGAGAAGAAATAGCAAATAAACACCAAAACCAAGGATCAAATGAACTCAAAAATTCAAATAAAAATCTCCATTGAATAGATCTCAATTTTACAAATTTTTAGGAATTTGATTCACCTCAATCGGAGTTCGTATGCAAAAGTTATAGCCTTTAGAAGTTTGAAAATAAATTAAATTGAATTTTTAGATTTAACAAAATTATTTTTATAAAGGAAAATACGAATTATGACGTCACCGACGTCAGCGTATGCCGCTCAAGACGGTCAATACGCATGTAAATCTGGACCATTGAATACCAATCTAATCGGCTATCAAGAATTGGTGATGTGGCTAAACCATCACCATCCGATCCAAACCGATAGTCCCTACTTGACCGAAGCTGTTCATCATGTACACTTTAAATGACGGGCTCAATATCAACCTCGATCTAAATCGACGACCAATACTTAACCGCGTTGCCATCGGCACTTAAATGACGCAAGACGATCTAGACCTCCATCTAAGATCGGACGGATCTTACTTACCCGAGTGGTTCGCTATTCACCGAGGCGACGTGGACGATCCCTGGCGCTCCGATGAAGATCCAGTGGTCGACGCTTCTCCCGAACGGCAATGGAAACCCGGCGGCTTGAGTTCACCGGAGTTGAGTTAGATGACCTTGGCGGCGGTGTTCCGGTGCTTTCCGATGACCAACGAACGGCGGCGCAGACGCGGCACGACTCAGCGGACTCGAATCCGCAACTCACTCGGCGGAAGAGTCACCGTTGATGACGAAAACCCGACGCAACTCCTTAGCGAACTTTGCGAACTCCGATTTAACTTTCACAGCATAACGAAGCTCCTCGCGGCGATGACACAACAGGAAGATGTGCAATGAGATGTGGGAATTCTCGAGAGGTTCCCGCCTTAAATACCCCTGCGGTACGCGAAAACTCGAAAAGTTCTTCTCGACACGGCAAGCAAGCAGATGAACAGACTCGAGTCCGAGTTGGAGACGACAACCCCGACGTGCATTTATCTTGATCCTACGACGGATACGATAGACTTTCCGACCCAGAAGATTCGATGTAAGCCGTGCGATTAGAATCTAACTACCACTAAGGATTAGGGTTTTTAAATGACGCGCTCACTATGGACCGCTGTATTCTAATCCGACGATCGATATTACCCTCCCGATTTCATCATGTCCGCGACAAGAATGGGCCGTGGCTCGTTATCGCTCATGAGAATTTCCCCAGGTTTTTCTATTTAAATAATCCGAGAAATTCATTTGCTTTATTTAGGGTAGTAAAAACACTCTAAAAATTTCAAGAAAAATCTCAAAAATATTTTGAGACATTCTGGACTTAAATAAAATATTTTTGACAAAACTTTATTTTAAACTTTTCTTTTTATAATTATTTCTTGACAAAAGGTATTATATTTTAATTCAAAATAATTCAAATAAATCTCAGAAAATCCAATAAAATTCACAAAAATCATAAATTGCAATAAATTAATATTAAATAAAGTAAATGCCAAAAATTGGGATGTTACAGGGGTGAATATAACAAATGGTTTCATGTATTAACCATTTGTGAAGAGTCATATCATAGATGGCTATTGTATATAAACTGACTATCACACATCATAGACGGTTGAGGATAAAAAACAATCTATGTATATCCTAGACAACTATAATTGCTGAATCGTTTGTGTTGTTATACCATAGATGATTTTTTAGACTATCCGTTTGTAATATTATTTTCACCACTCAAACTAACAAAGAGAAAGTTTCTGTAACTTGGTTGAGTCTTATATCATCATACCTTAGTTTTTGCATAGGTGGTATCTATAAATAAAAATTTATACATGGGACACTCACTACAAGAAACAGTGAAAAATTCGTGGGTTTTTTTAAATTCGTGGGCTAAAAAAAACCCACGAATGTATATATTTAAATTCGTCGGTTTTGTAAAAAACCCACGTATTTAATTAAATTCGTGGGTCCAAAAAATACCCACGAATTTATATATTTAAATTCGTTGGCTAATAAAAATACCCACGAATTTAATTAAATTCGTGGGAAAAAAAAACACCTACGAATTTATGCACAAACTTAGGGCCATTGCATGCGCCTCTCTCGATCTCTCTCTTCGCCTCCTCTCACGCACTCGCCGCCCGCCGCTTTCGCCTTCTCACGATCTTCGGCTCTTCCTCGTCCGCTTTGGCGCTGATCGACGACCTACTGCCCGCCGCCCCGGCCCCCGACCGCTTCCCCTACCGCAGGTTGCTTGGTCAGACTATGTTGCGGTTGCGGCGCGAGGCGACTCCAGCAGTCACCCCACCACCTCCGGCCTCCCGACCGCCTCCCTAACTCGGCCACCATCGCCCGTCGCCAGATTGTATGCGTTGCCGTCAGACTCCTAGCTCCAGCTGCCCATCGCCCATGGTGCCGGCACATGAGGTCAGGCTCTGGCTCCACTGCCAATTGCCATCGCCGGTCGCTCCAAACGATGTGGATGAGAGATTTGATAATGGGGCTGGTAGCCCTTGAGTCGATTGAGGCTTTATATTACCAAATTTTGTGTCCGCACGATCGCACCTTGTGCTTTTCTCGTGTTCATTGCCCACATTTTCTTAATTTATGCAAAGTTGATGGTACTAAGCGGTGGGTTAGCAAGATTCATCAACCATTCCTATGAGGTAAGTCGTTCAACTCAAGCATTCAACCGTGAATCTGTGATGCTTATAACATGCTAAATAGCGGTCTCATATTTGCCATACTAGCTTAATTGCTATACAAAAGTAATCACCGAGGCCGTAAGAAGATTTTCATTTACGCAAAGAGGCGATATATGTCAAGCGAGGAACCGACTTATAATTACAAATTTCCATTGAGGAAAAAATTCCATGCCACCGTGGTTCCTGAGGTAAATCCATTGAGCTAGTGACATTTAATCACCGTGATTCCATGCCGCTAATCCTCGTGAAGTTTCATTTTTCTTTCTTTGTTGCTTATAAATTCCTAAGGGATAGTTAACACATTGCTACAATTTTGAGGTGTTAGTTGTAGCTAATGATTGAAAATAATCATTACCGCTCAAGAAGCATTCGAGGTGGGATAATAGTGAAGTTGTGACCGACGATAACATTTGAATGAACTACATAATCTAATTTCCCAAATAAAGCAGCAGATAGGTAGCAGCAGATGGTAACTTATGAAGTTTTGGGTGGTAATTTGTTAAAAATGCTGATGGTAACTTAAGAGTGCAGTTGATGGTAATCTGTAAACCTTTTCGGTTCACTAAAGTGGTGTAATTTTTGAATCCATGCTGCTAATTTGATACAACTGGAAATGGTAACTTTGAATGCAATTGATGGCAAGTAGTGAACTTATTACAGATTAATAAACCAATGTTAATTGTGATCTAGGGTGGTAATGTGCTAAACCTGTATATGGTAGTTTATAGAAATTTCAAATTTGCAATGTAATTTGTTAAACATACTGATGGTAACTTGGCGTGCAATCGATGGTAATCCTTGAACATTTTCTTATTAACAGAACTAATGGTTTTCGAACACATGTTGATAATTTGGTACAACTATAGATTGCTCTTCTCTGAATTTTCGTTGTGCTTCGATTTGTGTGGTTTATTGTTCTTCTTCTTTCTTTTTTTTTGCTATACTCCAATCAGTCAAAATTCATATTCTACTATAGGGTTTTGAGTTTGTCCTCATTTTTTGGGGGTACATGACAGGTGAAAATTTACCCATCTTGGCTCAACATAATTTAGCCAATTTAACTGTTAAAGAGCGAGATAGAGGATGTAATGTATGCATAGCAGCTAGAGGTAACTTGATTGAAGCTAGAAGATAAAAAGTTGCGCATATGAAAACATCATGATAAAATGGTGAATCTCTGGCATAAAGTGTGCGAACTATGAAGTCGTCATTGTATGTGGATACCATGAAATTGTATTGGTACTAGACGTTACTTCTTGATTATTTTCCAGATTTTTTCCTACAATTTTTCCGCTTGGATTGGCTGAGTTTCGATAATACGACAACGCATCCGCATACATGTATGGTCTAGAGGAGGAGACAAAGAAAAAAGCAGATGGCTTGCTTAGATAGTAAAATGAAGCTCGAGTCGTGTGCTTAGCCAAATTTGAGCCATGAACACCGCAATTTCGCTGTGTGGGGCTAGCTAGGTAGGTGATTTGCCAGTATTTTTTCTTTGCTTTGTTTGTGCTGAAGATTTTTTGCCTCGTCCTAATTATTTCTAGTTTTTCTATGTATTATTTCTGATACAAAATTTAATAATTTTATGTTGCTTTAATGCTTCACATTTCAGGTATCTGTCTATTTTGTGATGGAGGGGAAAATGTTTGTAATCACCTGGGTTATCTTTTCAGGTCATGTGTGCTCTTGTTATGTCACTTTGTACTTCTTTACCTAATTTGGTTCAGTTTGATTGGTTTTCTTTCGATGCTCTTCCTTATGGTCCTATGGGTCGTGCTAAAGGGATGACCTACTTCCTTGCCAGTGAGAACCTGGAGTGCTCCATAAGCACAAGATGTTTTGAGGCCATGAGGTGTCTATCTATTTTTTTTAGCTTTCTTCCTCTTCCTTTTGCATGAAGCTTTAGAAGTTTAGAACCGTTCTTCTCTTGGTGCTTCTAATTAATCATGGCATTGATTCAGCCATATTTATTTGCATTTTCAGCATGATGCTACGCTTCATCAAGTGATTAGATTATCTTTGTTGCTCCGTGATTACCGTCGCCGTGCTCTGGCTGCTCGGGCAATGGCCTCGCCATCTCGTGACCGAGATAAGCCTCCTGGTCCTCTTTCCCTTTTTATGCACGTGTGAGCCAATTCTGTGATTCTTAAATGGTATGTGTGAATCGCCCTACTTGCTTGCCATATTTTATATGTTACATGTTGGTTATGTGTGATTAATTAAGCAAGTTGTATCTGCAGCTGATGCTACTTCCTTATTTCCTTCTAAAAAAATCTTGATGGAATATTCTATGCATATAATCTTAGAGAGATTGATGAAAATGCTCTGGAACAAGCTCTTAGTGCTGTTGTGGTGTGTACAATATTGGCTGGTGCTGATCCACAGTGCACTCGTGTTAGTTGATTCTTTCTTGGCCAAAAAAATCACTAGGAATGTATAGCTTACGTAATCAATACTCGCAACCTGTTCCTTTTCACATCAATTAAGGTCTGCTTCTTTTGATTTAGCACAAGATCAAATTAATGGTTGTAGCTTGACTTGCATAAATGCTACTTTGTTTTCTTAAAATTTATACTGAATTCATACCCGCCCAAATTGCTTTCAAGTTTCAAGAGATAATGAAGGATGTGCGGTGTCACTTTCGATCTTATTCTTTTCTTTATGCGATTTCCCCTTTTTCCTGCAAACACTAATCGCTAATGTTCTTTTCATGTCCAGCTACTTTGTTTGAAAGTTTTTTTCCCACTTGGAACAAAGCGGATTTTATGGACTAGACGGAAAATCTTATAACAAACCATGTTTAGGTTTTTGTGTTGATTTCTTCAGAGGACCTCCGGACGTTTCATCCTTGGTTTTTTAAAAAAGAGGAGCATAAATAGTTGTAGCAGGAGGGTTCCTCTTATAGGTAGGCCTTTTTCTCCAGCAAGGTATGGCAATCTTTATGATTACTGTCTATAGCTTTTATTTAGAGATCAATATTGCACTTAGCATGGGTTAAGATTCTACAAGGCTTGCACTATTAGAGTGCTTTATTTTTCTCTTTGTTTTGCTTTTGGTTCATCCATACAACCTTTTTGCAAGCTTATATCCTTATGCTCACCTCAAGGTCAAGAATATGGATTGATTAAGCATAATTATGTTACACCCGTGAGCAAATCCACCATATGTCTTTGATGGTAAGGTTTCTTTTATGGTTTGAACTGCAATTCATGTTTCCACCGCATCCATAGTTTTGCTTGATGTGCATCCTGCTTTGCTCTCATGCGGTCACCGAATATTGTTAATCCTATGTTGTTTCTTCTTGCTCTTTCATTCAATGCTTATAACCTCTATTCCTCATGTTCAAGGATCGTGACGATAATGAAGAAAGTTGTCCTAAAGTGCAAAAGGAGTTGATCACTCATCAATTTTGATGCGGTGCTTGATCAAAAGGATCATATTTTTGTATCTTAATTTTGTAAGATGCTCTTTCAAGACATATGACTATCGCTTGGTTCTTCATTGCTTGTGATATTCTCGTTATTGATCTACTTTAGAACTGTTTCCATATAGAAACGCTTAATTGATGGAGAACCAATCATAAAACTTCCTCCAAAGACAATTCAACTAAGTAAAATAGATTTCACACAAGAGGAGCGATCTTTCTATTTGCCGCTTGAAGAAGGTTCTCGAAAAGTTCAAGGTAGGTTCAAGTTTACATCTTCAATTTTATTCACTTTTTTCCATTAATAAGTAGTCGATGTCAAGAGATACAAACTTAATTGTTTAGATCTTATGAAAACTTTCAGTGAAGAATGTTTTATTAATCTGTCCAATCTCGTAAGTAGTATCCTTCCGGATACTTCTATTTAAAAATAAAATGCTCGTTTTGACGTTATCTCAATTTCTCAACTCGGCCGTTGCTTTGTGAATGCCTCTTAGAATAGCATGATTATTCATTCTTTTCGCTGCTTTGTTTTCCTGTTGTCTTATCTCGACAAATACTTTATGATCTGGTGAGTTCTTTTAGTTGTATATGTCTCGCAGGATTGTTGTATACCTTAGGTCTTTTCTTTTGCACAGAAGCCAAATATTTGCATTATCTTTATAAAAATTAGGTTTAGCAGTATAGATTTGCTTGAAAAGCTGGAAGGAGGAGGTTCTGCAATTTGTTCCATATGCAGTGTAAGCATTCTAGTCACTCAAAATGTGTTACCTTATCTTGTAATATTTTATTTTATGAAGAAGCAAAAAAAGGAACTATAAACAAGGGATATACATGTGACTAGAAAAATGGTAATTGGTTTTAATTTTAGCTGACATGTTTATTACTCCATAACTTTTTTTATGAGTATAATCATTTAGTTTCCCCTCATTTTGCAGGACCCACCTGAGGATGCTATTGTAGCAACATGTGGTCATGTTTTTTGCTATCAATGTGTATACGAGATCTTAGCAAGTGATGAGAATGTTCCGCCTCTCCTTTTGCAGAAAGAAACTAAATGCGTAATCGCTTTTTTCATCTGCAGTAATAAACCTCTGTATCTCTGATAAGTTGGAAGTCCGATGTAACAACTTGATACAATTCACGAGGCTCGATGGGGCAATGTCTCTCAACGTAAGAGAAATAGCTGTGAACGAGTTTATGTGATAATGAATCTATAACTAATGTGAGACTGATGATATATTGTAACAGACTAGTTAAAATCTGCATAGATATGCAGCTTTAGGCATTTCTTTTGAGAAATTTTGTTGGTTGGAAGGTCTGTTTGAGTAATTATACATGTGTGAAGTACTCTCCATTATAAAGCATATTTGAAGATCTTTTAGTAGAGGTAATATTGTGATGTGTTCAATAAGATTGAATGTGAAGGTGGTTGTGTTGAATGAGATGCATATCGATATATATATGCGTGATCGATATGGTTATATGTATTGAGTGTGATATCAATATGAATATATATTTTTTTGTATAAATGTCTGATAAATTCGTGAGCCATTTAAAACCCACGAATTTAACAGTTAACCTTTGATTATGTTGAATCTATGTTTGCAAAACATAATTTGTTTTATACAATTGGATGCTATTTGTGCAACAATGATTAATTGTTGGAAATAGTTATATATCTAATTGTCATTATGCCACCTTAATTATTGGAATGTCATATACCCATTGTTACCCTAGGTTGGGTCATAACCAGATGGACATGATTGTATTACCAACAACGGGTTATTGTAGATATGCTTAGACATGCTTAGTTGTATGATGGGATTCATGTCACATGTGAAATATTGCTAATCTTGACTTAATGAGATATGGAATTGTGGTTAGTAGCCACAAATGTAAAATTTGTTGTGCCATGACTGGGTGTGCAATTGGTCTTGGTTAAACAAAATAGTTTTCCATCGGGCAAGTGATCATGCAATAATGGGTGTGCCGCTAGCATATTTGGGATATGATTGTCTTGCTTGAGACTACTTAAGGACTTAATCTTGTGCACCATTAAACTAGGTCTAAACATACAACCACATGTTTGGTTCGAGACAGATCTAGTGGATTAATTTATAATGTCTAAATTTGAGTACTGCTAATTAGTGGTGTGGGTTCTAGGATGGACATGTAGATTCACATGGTTCAAGAGGGGCCCTGAGGTGTGAAACCTTAGTGAGTAGTATCGAGTTTAGATAGATCATTTTAACAGCCTTGTAATGGTCTCTCTGTCAACACACAAAAGGAAGATTATTAATCTGAAGGTAAAAGGATATGATTATATCTTGTGGGTAAAGCAGTACAACCTCTACAGATTGTAAAACTATTTGAATAGACATGCATACGGTCATGGACATGCCCGAGGATTTCACATGAGGTATAGAGTGTTTCTTAAAATTTTGGAAGGTGGAATTATTGGGATGTGAATGTGGAGTTCACTGTTGATTTTGATGACTAAAGTTAACACTGGTGAGTCCCGTGGTTTGATGATTGTTGTAGATGGTGTTCGATGACGCCTCACCATTCTGTTCATGTTATCTACCATTGATTTACCAGTTATTTATTATTATTTTCATAAATATTTTTTCAATCTATTTATTGTTTTTAAATTTAAGTTATTGCTTTTTGCAGAAGAACCATATGATTATTCTTTGTCAAGCCTTGCATGAATATATTTGTATTATTTCGATACAGTCTGCTGAGTACTTTTTGTACTCACGGTTATATGTCTTTGTTGATCAGTTGCTAAGAAAGGATAAGGAAATACAGAGTTCTATGAGAAGGAGTATTATGAGGACTATGTGAACTAGGAAGTCCTTTCCTTAGACGATTGTCTGTGGCATATCGAATGGCCCAAGTTATTTTATTTTTGCTACAATAGTTTATTTGTTTCTTAAGCCCTTAAGCCATAGTGGTGTAAACTTTGACCATAAGGTCCGTTGCTTTATTTAATAATAATTTGCTACTTTCTTAGTTAATTTGTTGTATGAAATGGCATTTCATCTATGTTGCTATTGTGTGCACTAGAGTGATCTTGGACTAGTGCAATATATACAGTGGGTTTCGAATTCATAAATCCGGGTCTCGACATCAATGTGGGTATAGCTAGTTATCAAGACCCAAATATACAAATCTGGACTCTCTGTGTATATCACACTAGTCCAAGATCACGCTAGTGCATACAGGCTCAACATAGATGAATATCACAATCATACACTGCGAAAAACATAATAAAAGATTTTACATATTAATTATAACCAATTAACTGACCTTATGGTTGACGATACATGAATATGCATCGCGAGGGTAAACTATGAATAACAAATTGAACTGTAGCAGAATGAAAATATAGATAAACCACTTAGTATACATAGGCAACTGACAAGGCTCACACCCTAAACTTTCGTCTCTTCCTGGTACTCCTCCTTCAAGCTGGTGTAGAATCCTCTTCAATTGATGATTTTGTTTTTGGCAAGGGTGAGTACTTAAAGCACTCAACAAGTTGTGCACATAATGCAATTCTATCATAACTATATAAAAGGCTTGTTCCAAATAAATGGCTGATATGGCTATTTTGCAATATAGTAGCATTTATAAAGAGTACAGTAAATAGATTGAAATGATAATAAAACAAATAATAGTAATAAGTACTTTGCAGGTATTTCTCAAGTAAATATAGCATCCAGCCCTAAATCATATTCCAAACTTACACCAGTATCCATCCTTCCCATGCAAGTTTCATTTTACAAAATCTACCCCTTTACTGTAATCCCTGAGCATTGTCCATAACTGTGGAAATGGCTACCCAAATAGATTTACACTATGTAGAGGTTATAAACTTTATCCACACGAGATGATCATCTCTTGTTACCATGTGTGGGATATGTATGTCCCGGGGCCCACCAAGGCCTCCAAGGCTCACCAGCGTAACTTGGATCATGTCGATCGATAAAATCAAGGTTACTTGGGCCAAGCAAAGCGTGAAGAATCAGATAGGCCTTAGTTAAAGGAACCGAGTCAGACAAGGTGGGATGATTGTAATCCAAACCGATACGAGCTCAGATAGAAACCCCTACTGTGATCCGAGTAGGACTCAATATTGTAACCACCCTTCTATTATATAAGGAGGGACGGGCATCTCAAACACGTAACATCTTATCGGCAATCAGCTAGCCACATATAATTCCAGAGCACAGGACTAGGGTATTATCTCCACCGTGAGAGCCCGAACCTGTATACATCGGGTGTTCTTGTGCTACCATCGAGTTTGGGTCCAGCGCGTAGCCCCCTTTTCATTATTGTCGGTAACAAACGTCGACACCATGCAATTAGCACACTTCCTTTGGTGAGTCGGTAGAGAGGTCATTAAAAAACCTTTCAAAAAACCTCTATCCCAACACTGACCCTCTCGATAAGCCATACACTGTCCCTTCTCTCAGCGGAGGTGAAGATTAGGACCGACATACCGTTGGACTGATGTGAGACTAAAGTACACCACATCCTCCACCATAACCACACTTTCATGTAACCACACATCCACGTGATTATCCACAAGATATCGGTAATCTTACTTAGTTAAATCCATTCTATACCAGACATGTTGTTATATGTTTGACTCAGGTGACATGCTTGCAAGGCTCAGTCCTTAGGTTGACTGAGGCAAGACTTCCACAACACATTCTGCCACATAGACCCACCTTGGCATTATTGCCCCTTGCCATTTGCCCCAATCTAAATCATTACCACCTCGGTTGATTACCATGCAACACATGCCATCAACAATTCAACTTCGTTGTAGAACACCACATGTTACCACAACTTAGCAATACCGTGTGACAACACATGACACACTAATTCCATAAACATATTCTATATTCCATTAGTCAATATTAACTTTGATATTTTAGAAGACATATGTTATATGTAGCATGGCTAAGCATACTAAACATGGTCTAACCAACCCATGTTGGCATCTATTAGCAACCAGCAAATAATGAACCATCCTAGGGTGTCAATAATTATGGCATACAAAGACAAGGTAGGTATAATCCAATTGGGTTGAATAACTAGATCCCAAATTATTTTGAAAGCAATTCTACACATAAAATATCATGCATAATTTAAATCAACATAGCAATTTTGTAAAACTGGGTTCAACATGATCAACGCACAACATGTTTTGCAAAAGCTCTTGTTCCTGCTCTAGACCTTGTTCTTGGTTCAACAATTCCTCAGACGCTCCAAGCACTTCGATGTCTACATGTAATAAGAGAAAATACTAAATAAATACCAAGATAGAAAGTACAAAAATTCTAAAAATGAAATAAAATTTACAATTAAATAAATCTCAATTTTATAGATTTTTAAAAATTTGAATCACCACAATCAGAGCTCGTATGAGGGAGAACGGGCTCTTGAAAGATTTGAATACATAGAAAAAATAGAAATAGTAAATTAATTATTTTCCTTTATTAAATTTATATTGAAAACTATTTTACATCATCACTGATGTCAGCAATGATTAAATAAATCTAAAAAACTCTGGGTTTGACACGTGGGGCCCCGGTCCATGGACCGAGTCCACAATTTGGCTGCGGTCTACGATGAACCGAGTTCACAAGTCATCAAACTGATGTGTGGGCACAAGCAATTGGCATGATCGGATGACATAGATGACATGCCGAGTACCAATCAGCAAAAATAGTAGACATGGCTCTGACGGAGTGTTGACATGGGTCCGTGTGGCTACGCCCAATCATGCCACATTGGATGGCGATGCACGAATGCCTAAGGTCACCAATGACGACCAACGATGGCAGCTATGGGTAGCTCTCGCTTCCACACATCTGATGACATCATCAGTTTCCTTGTAGGAGTACTAGAACAACAATGGTAGCGATTTGAACTTACTGGCGGCTAGGTCTTCATGGCGGCGGCGCTCTCGAGAGTTTTTGAGCCACCTAACATGTGCACGGGATGTGCCTTGCAACGGCAAACCTGTTGGTGTGCTTAACGGCCTGAATCAACCCTCCCTTGTGACGAATTGGTGCAAAAACTCTCACGAAGGCGCAAGGAAAAAACTTCAATTCCAGTGAAACGACAGCGCAATCTGTGGAACTAACCTAGGATTCAAGTTCTTTGGGACCTTGCGGTTCTGATGCATGCCTTATAAAGCGATGGATGTCCTAGTTGAGGACAGCATAGCCATGGTGTCTGTGGTGGACACGACCGGCGCTACAGAGTCTTCGACTTAGAGACAAAAACCTGGAGTGAACCAAATAGCAAGATAGATGATCATGATCCTCAGCAACGTGGCTTAATCTAGATCACACGCGGAGATCAATAGCCACCCATCAATCCACTTATCCAAATTGATTTCAACTACACAACCAAGCTCTGACGGTCTAGCTCCTAGGGTTTCAAAGATAGGCTGGCTTGTAGCGAAAAGGACTGGGTCAGCGCAAGGAAAACAGGCTAGGTTGAAGGGCTCTCGACCCAACACTGTGCAAAGATTTTCTAGGGATTTTCCAATTAAAATAATTTTCAAAAATAGTTTAAGCCAAAATAAATAGTAAAAATAGCAGAAAATTTCTAAATGTTTTTTTAAAAATACTTTGAGACATTTGAAATGACAATAAAATATTTTGGCAAAAGTTTATTTAAAATTTTCATAGATTTAAAATAATATCTAAAATTGGCGTAATTCAAAAAAGAAAATAAATTCCAAAAATCTAAAAATTCAAGAAAATCATAAAATGCACAAATAACAATATTAATTTAAATAAAAGCGAAAATTTGGGATGTTACACTAGTTTTCTTAGAATCTTCAAGATCTATTCATGCGATGTCCCCAAATGGTGGATGTCATCGAACTAATTGTATTCTTCCTCATCTATGATGTCCTCCACTCGGACAATTCTTCTCTTGTAGTGAAGGATGACATGCCACTTTTTGTTTGCTAGGTATGCCACTTTTTGTTTGCTAGGTATAACATAAAATACTTGAACGACCTACTTGGAAAGTATAAATGGTCCGTCTTTGTATGCCACTCTTTCGAGGTCCATACACTACTACAGAATAGGTCATCACAGACAATTTTGTGAACCGTCTGTAAACAAGTGTCAGTGATGACAAAGAGTCATTGCAGACGGTTTTTCAACCGTCTGTGAAATACCTCATCACAGACGGTTCTAACAAATAACCGTCTGTGATAATGTACTTTTCCCAGACGGTTGTCACTAAGAACCGTCTGTGATGATGGGCTTATCCCAGATGGTTTAGAATTGGAACCGTTTATGAAGAGTCTGAGATCACAGACGGTTCCAATTTGAAACCGTCTGTGAAGAGTCCGAGATCACAGACGGTTCCAATTTGAAACCGTCTGTGATCTGGGCCTCTTCATAGACGGTTCTTCGTTAGAACCGTCTGTGATGTTGATTTTCTATTTTTTACTAAATTTTAATTTATTGGTTAGCCTTAGGAATTGCTAGCCATGCCCTCTAAAACAAATAACAGTACACACAGCATGACCAACATATTATTATGACATAAATTTAAAAAATGTACTCCAATCACATGTTACACAATATACAATGCATCCATTTTAGAAGTACTAACCAATTGGATTCAGAAGTAGAAATGACAAATTCACATCACAATGTTCACAAATTAATCTTAATGTATGGTAAGTAACAAATTCACAACTCATGGTTGAGCCCTGAGTAGCATCTGCCTTTTAGATTTAAGACGTCACATACCAAGAAGGCAAAGAGTTGTCCTTGAATACTTCAAAGGTTAGCCTGTTCCAATGTAGATTCAACGCATTGCCAAGCCTGTCAATGCAAAAAGCAAAGTCTCACGTGTATATAAATTAACAAGTGGAGATATTTGTTGCAAGATTGACAGACTTGGATGACATTGGTCTGCTGGGAACCAAGGAGGAGTGCCATGTTGTGGCAAACATAGAATCCATATAGGTCAGTGCCTATTGGCTGCTGGTGGCACTGCCAAAATATAATAGTTTAATTAGTTCCGAAGGTATTATAATGAAGTGTGAAGGATTATTGCATACTATCGGATACCAAAAAGTTAAAAGTATGCTTTAGAGTGGCTGGGCCCTTCTTGTGTGGCCCTCCCCTCGATTTGTAGACACCGAATGACATGTCGAGAAAATCTCTGATATGTTTCAAATCATGAGTGCCGCCCTTTTTGGAATCAAGATAAATTACCCAGTTCTGTTTCAGTTTAATTATGAGTAGAACCTTGTGATACCTATACAGGTATGTCGTCATGATCACTGAACCTAACTTTGAGGTGAGATATATAGTAGAAATCAACGAATATAGCATCTAGACGTACACTTACCCCAGGTTGTAGGGTAAAAGTATGAATTTTTTGTTCGAATAAGCCAGCAGTACTTTTTCCACGTACTCGTGGACGAATTGTTTATTTTCATCCATGGTTTGCTTGGACATTATGTGTGGGTTGGTGAAACCAATCAGTTGTTTCCTTGTTATTGCTTTCTGGATCATGTATCTACATATACAAAATCAAGGATGATATATATGACATTTATCGGTGCGTTAGAAATATAGACGGTGATTGCACACACTTACATTGTTCAACATCTTAGGAGTGAGGCGTCGAGCGCTCTGAGGTTGTACAGATCGGACAAGTCGGTGAAGCCGACCACGAAGACGCCATCCAAAGCCTGGTGTAAGAAATACTCCTTGAAGGTCACGAAGATACTCATTGCCCGTTATGCCACCGACTTGTTGGCTTGTTGCATGTACCATTCTTGCAATCTAACGCAGGCTATTGAAAGCATCTCCTTGTAGTCATCCGGTATGAACGGTTGCCCCGGCTCGAATTGCCACGCTAATGGGGCAAACGGAAAGTCATGAGCTGACATGGTACATTTCGATTTGCCCTTGTCTCCGGGTGCCCTGCTACCAAGCTTCGTCTTCACAGGAGATGATTGGGCCCTTACTGTAGTAACGGTTTGTGCGGGACGGGACACGGTAGCTGATTTGGTGGGCTCATTCGGTGCATGGCATGGTTCTGATAGTGTTGGTAGCTCCGGCGCATGATGTGGTGCCTTTGGGATTGCTTGTACCTTCGGTGTTCCTAGGCGGGCGTCGAAGGAGATGTCCTTCTTGGGCCACTGGATGAATGTGCCGATGGCATCCCCTAGTGTGATGATCTCATCGTTTGGGGATGTCCAGCGTGACGACCTTGAAAATTTCATGTACGCCATCGACATAGACCTTCGTGTAGCCTGGCTCTAAAGTATGACCGTGCACTAATGCCCCTACACCAGATGCATACGCTTGTCCCCAAGCAGCCTACTGGGGAATAGAGCCGTTGGCAAGCCTCACTTGTAGATTGCACGGCGTGGCCACCTACATAAGGGTACATAAGTAATTATCTAACACGTCCAACATTAAAAGTGTAGGTAAGGAGTATTGTAGACATGTTACCTGGGTGTCATCAGGAGGAAATCTAGCTTCATCCACGTCTGTCTCAGGGGCGGATGTGCAGCTACTCCGACAGTTGGTTGGGTTGAGCTGCACATGTGCTTCTTGGGCTAGCACGTTCCGTGCCTGCCTCTCCTCAACCACCCTTTGTTCTAGCCTTTCCTCGAGGCTTCGTAGCTGATCATTGAACTACTCTCTAAGTCTTTCCTCAACCCTTTCCTCAATAAGGGCTACTAGCTGTTCCTCACGCTTGGCTTTGCTTCTCTTCCTACTTCGGTATGTGGCCGAGTCTTGTGGGAATCCCAATTTCCAGGCAACGAAAACACCTAGGCCTCTGGTGCGACCCGGGTGCTCCTTGTTTCCCAAGGCCGTGGAGAGCATGTCTTTCTCTCTATTCGAAGTGAAAGAGCCCTAGGAAGATTTCGTGCTCAACGATATTAGGCGTTGGGAAACTTCCTCATCAGCGGGGTTTGCAAAGGACACACCGCCCGAAGAAGTGACGTGGCCTCGCTCGTACCCAGTTTCTAGCACGCGGGTCCACAATCGAAGCAAATGGCGGCACAACCTCCTTCTAGACTGCCTCGTTGTCCTCCCTCGTCCACTGCGCCATCTTACCCGCGTACCTAGTTGAGCCGAGTCTGTGTGGGTGTGTGTTTTTTGACTGGACGATCTTGTGAGCCGCGCTTTGAAGCATGAACTCGTCTGTCGTCTTCAACTCAACAAATTGTCTCCAAACATCTTCAAAGATGAATCTACACTTCTGGAATGGAGTCATTTCCTTATTGACATAATTAGCAACGAGGACGCTCTTGAAGTTCTTCCACGCCTTTTCCGCCACTAGCAACATGTACTGTCGTAGTGCAGGCATGACTTCTTGTGGAAGCTCGAATGACATGAATATTTCTGTCACCAGGTTATCACGCTCCTCATCTGTTAGCATCTTCCATGATGGATAGGTGATAGGGACCCGTTCACGCCCAACGATCCCGCACATGGTCTGGAAAGCTGCCGCAGCCTTTGGAGGTGCGGTAGAGGCCCCATCATGCGGATCGACCGCTGTGATGGTGTATTGGCTTTGAGGCCTTTTACTAAGCCCTCTTGCACTACGCCTGTTTCTAGTTATTATGAATGGACTAGATTAAGTGTTATTCACTGTTATAAAATCAATTTGTGTTCACATCAGCTAGAAAATGTCAGTTTTATCCACAATCAAAGATTTGATCAGACTAATAATAGAGCCAATTATATTGCATGTTCAGATCAATTCAAAGATCACTTAACAGAACAAATAGCAGTGCTCTAACAAGCGATTTCTATCAATAGACACAACTTAGTTCAGATTAATATCAGTAAAATCAACTGACAGAACCAACTGGAAGAGACCTGACCACTAGCTCAATCAATCAACTAGTAGAACAATATAATTGGTTCAAATAAGATGATTCACTACACAAGTTAATGGTGTTCTGATCAGTAATTTTGCAAAATGAACCGAATCTTTACTGATTTGTTCAAATCAATATCTATGAACTCTACCAACTGAACCACGCAATGAACAGACAGTGATACAATACTGATAGAATCAAAGCGATAATAGAAATGAATACAAATTGAGTAGAACAGTGAATATAATCAATAATTTCATACAAGTCTAGCAGTTCAAGGCTTAAATCATTTCATCAATTATCATATTCATCTAGTAACCCTAATTTCATCGCAGAGCAACACCAGTATCTCAGCCAACAAGAATCAAGTGCAAAACTAAAAATACTCATAGAGGGAATAACACTCGAAGCTATTCAGAAGAAGGGCTGGCTAGACAAATTATACAAGTCCAGGTCAATTTGCTAGCAATCTCACTCACCGAATAAGAACACAAATTCAAATCAGTAACAAAACTACTAATTGAATCAAGTTTCAGATTTTCTAGCAAATTGAACAGCTAACCAGAAAAGGAATTAATTCAAGTAATCTACCAGTTCAAGGTCTAGTTCATTTCATTAACTGTCATATTCATCAAGAACCCAATATTCTAGTCATCAGAATACCCATTATCATCATAGAGCAAGCAAGGCAACAAAAAAACGGAGGGGGGAGGGAGGAGGGTACCACCGATGGAGAGGGGAGACACTACCCAGGGGGAGGGGAGACACCACCACGGGGGAGGGCGCTGTCGAGGGAGGAGACCACGGCCGAGAGAGGCGCCGCCGAGGGAGGAGACCGTGACCGAGGGGGGAGTGCGCCACCGACGGGGGAGGGCACGACCGAGGGGGGAGGGCGTCGCCGAAGGAGAGGGGCTTGCGATAGCTAGGGTTGCAATAAACTAAGTGTGCGTGGGACTTGGTGAAATGGCAAGCGCGGGATTTATTGGGTGGCGCGGGAAGCCATCCCAGACGGTTCTAGGATTGAACCATCTGGGAAAGAGTCATCCCAGACGGTTCAATCGCAGAACCGTCCGGGTAAACAAGTTTATCCCAAACTGTTCTGGGATTGAACCGTCTGGGATAGAGTCATCCCAGACAGTTCAATCGCAGAACCGTCCGGGTAAACTTGTGTGTAGCTAGCTTCCTCAGGTTGGTCTTCCTGGATTGTAACACTGGTACCAATAGGAGGCAACTCGTCAAACTGATTGTATTCTTTCTCATCTACCACATTCTCGACTCCGACAATCCTCCTTTTTCCCTGAAGAACGACATGGCGCTGCTTGTTGGACGGGTCGGTTACATAAAAGACTTGAACAACTTGGTTGGCGAGAACGAATGGTTCCTCTTGGTATCCGACACGTTCGATGACCACAGTTGTGACGCCATACTTGTCAACCTTCACGTGCTGCAGGTTAACCCAACGGCACCGAAATAAAGGGATCTTGAATAGCACATAGTCGAGCTCTCAAATTTCCTTAATGAACCCATAATACGAGCTCCTCATCGATCCAGTGGTATTCAGCGCATTGATGCGAACACCGTTGTTCTGGTTTGTGCTCTTTATGTCCTGATCTCTCGTGTAAAATGTGTACCCACTTAAGTCATATCCTTTCCATGTTACAACCGTAAAAGCTGGCCCTTTTGCCAACCATGTCAGCGTCTCACCTGACGTGCTTCCAGTAATGGGTTGTTGCTCCTTGAACCATCTGTTGAACTGAAGGTTATGCTATCTGATGATTCAGTACTCCTACCGCGTCGGATTCTCTTACCATAGCCAATTCTTGTGCTCGTTGATATACAGGGCCACAACAGCCATGTGTTGTTGTAGGATCGAAATATACTAACGTAGCAATCAGAGAGGGGGTGAATGATTGCGCGGAAGCTAATATCTAATTTTTGATGATTTTTACTAACACACCCCAATTTAAACTCAAATTGATTGGAGACCAGTTCACGTAGTCGGTGAACAGTAGGGAGACTACTTCACGCAGTCGGCGAATAGTCGGGAGACCAGTTCACGTAGTCAGAGAGCAGTCGGGAGACCAATTCACGTAGTTAGAGAGCTGTTGGGTGACCACTTTCACAGTTGGAGAGCAGTCGGACGACCACTTTCGCAGTTGGAGAGCAATCGGGTGACCAGTTTTTGCAATCAGTGAGTAGTCTAGCAACCAGTTCACAAAAATAGTAATTTCTAAAGATTCGACCATTGGATTGATGTGAAATTTTAACTGTAGAAACTAGATTCAATTCTGAAGCTTAACCCAAAAAGAATCATCTCGATCGGACCTTTGGATCACGAGATATTACCTTCGCAAGATGATACCTTTGCAAGAGACCGAACTCCGTGACGAACTTCGTGACCGCTGTGACGGACAAAACTTCAGTCGATGCTCCAATCTACGCCAAACTAAAAACAACTTAAGGTGCTGAGAGCTCTTCAAATTCTTCCAGTTGCCCTCTTCATTACCAACACATGCATGCACTAGAATTTTCTAGCCGTGAAGATCCACCAAGTGATAATCAAATACCAATCAAGAAAATCTCCTGGATGCTCAGACTTTCTGGCTGCATGCAACAATCAGGCCCTGAACTTTCTGGCCACAAGACACAAAGCTGCTCGGACTTCCTTTGTACGAGATGTTCCAACCGCCGGACAAAAAGCAATGACCGTAAGAAAGATTTTTATTTCTCTTTGTCTAACAGTACTCCAAACAAAAAAGTACAAACCATAATACCTAGCTCACATAAACAGGAGACGCCTCCCCCTATTTATACTGTGCAAATATAAAGAGATTGAATACAACTCCACTTCCAACATGGAATGAGTCTGTATACATCTCAACCTGGCCCAGACATGGCCAAATACAACTCTTGCACGCGTGTACAACTCACATGCCCTACTCACGTGACTAACCAGCCTCCATGTGCACCGTTCTCTAGGCCGAATGTCCCGCATGACTTCCTTGACTACCAAGACCTCGATTCCTCCCTGAATCTAGTCCCGAACCTAAGTTCCTCCATGAACCTAGTTCCGGTCCCGTCATCGACCACGTTCGCCCTCGAGCAACACCTGCACATGAATAAACAAGAAACATATCCGAGCACAAGTTCACAACTTGACTCAAAGTCAATCCATGCAACCACTCACATGAGCGCATTCATCAAGCAAAATCGTTAACATGCTATCACATCATATCAATTAAACAACTGAAACAGCACATGCATAAGTACCACACATGCCATAACCAAAATCACTTTGCAATGCTAATTTCATTACTCAGCCAATTTTTCAGCACATGATTTCACAATCTCCCCCTTGATGAAAACATTGGCAACACCCTTTAGACTTGAACATTGACATTCACCTCACAAGAAAATTTTAAAGAAATTTTATTTGAAAACCAAAAGTGAAAAATCTCTCCCTAAAATGAAGAAATAATATCCCCCTAAAAAGAAGAAAAAAAAGTGTGTGTGAATGTGCAATATGTGTCCAAAAATACTCCAAAATTCTCCCCCTTTGACAATGGATTCATCAAGAATACAAAGGAGAGAACAAAATATTTTTGTTTATTTTTAATTTGTCTTTTTTTAATGCATCGAGCATTATAAGTCATCCACAAATGTAACAATTTCATCACCAAGTCGTGCTATCAAAAGTACTTGCACCGTCAAATCTACACATAAACAATATAGAGTAAGCATAACTAGAAATCAAGTACTATTAACGATTTTTTGCATGGCATGATTTCCCTTTCTTAACAATTTTTCCCTAAAAACATTGAATTTTTGTGCACTTTATTTGTGCTTGAAAAACTGATTCATTAATTGATTGTAATAATAACAATTGTAAGGAATTACATGCACCATCAGCCTTACTTTTCAACCATGCCAAGCAATCACAAGCTCAAGGTTTCATGGTTTCGGTCATACACAACCTCTTCCAAGTTCATATCAAAGTGCAATGATAAGCAGTCTCGTAAAGAAGAAGTGCGATAGTACATAACCTTGTTCTTGCATTTATCAACAATCACTCTTTTAGTTTTAGCACTTTACTTTCATATTTAGCACTTTTTGAGCAGGATCAAGATAGCTAAGAAAGTTTAACCATGACAAGATTTAATTCAAATTGTCATTCCATTTAAATAGTCATGTCATAAACTACACCATATATGCATGAACATGAAATTGCAAAGATCATGAAACATAAACATGGCTTCAAATGACATATGTGTATGAAATACAATGCTCAGTATTTTTTTATTGTTTTTCTTTTTTTTGTTTTTCATTTAAGAAACACACAAAATAAAAAGCATGTTACAAAATATTACAAAAACTTCAAAAAAACTCCCCCTAAAAAATAGCCCATCGGATGAACCAACCCAAGTTCCCCCCGAATAAAAGCAAAACGAGAAGAAGACAAAGGTTTTGTGAAGATATCTGCCAATTGATATTCAGTATCCACATGATGAAGCACAATATTTCCCATTTCTACATGATCTCTAAGAAAGTGAAATATGATCTCAATGTGTTTTGTTCTAGAATGTTGCACAGGGTTCTTAACAATGCATATTGCACTAGTGTTATCACACAAAAGAGGGACACTATCCAAAATAACCCCATAATCTTTAAGTGTAGCTGCTATCCAAAGAATTTGAGAACACAATTAGCAGTAGCCACATATTCAGATTCAGTAGTTGATTGTACAACAGAAGATTATTTTCTAGATGACCATGCAATAAGAGAATTACCCAAGAAGTGACATGAACCAGATGTACTTTTCCTATCAATTCTACAACCTCTAAAATCAGCATCAGAGAATGCTCTTAAACTAATGCATGAGGAAGCAGAAAGCCATATGCCAAAATATTGAGAACCGTGGAGATACCTGAAAATTCACTTAACAGCTTGTCGATGTGAAACACGTGGGGAAGCTTGAAAGCGAGCACACAAGCACACAACAAATTGAATATCTAGCCTTGATGCAGTGAGATATAAAAGTGAACCTATCATGCTTCTACATTCCTTTTGATCAACCATCTCACCATCTTCATCCGGATCAAGTGTGCAAGTGCCACTCATGGGTGTCATGATCAGCTTGTAGTTTTTCATCCCAAAGCGACGAAGCAAATCTTTTGTGTACTTACTTTGATGAACAAAAATACCTTCCTTCGTTCGTTTGATTTGCAGTCCCAAAAAGTAAGTTAACTCACCCATCATACTCATCTCAAAATTCCTTTCTCTTGGTTTCTGAAAACTTAGGCATTAAAACATGAGAGGAACTACAAAAGATAATATCATCAACATAAATCTAAATGAATAGTTGATCATTGCCTTGTTTGAGTAAAAAGAGAGTTTTATCAACTTTTCCCATCGAAAACCCCTTTTCAAGTAAAAAGGTTTTTAACCTATCATACCATGCTCTTGGAGCTTGTTTTAAACCATACAAAGGTTTTGACAATTTGTACATATGATCTGGAAATTTAGAATTTTCAAAACCAAGTGGTTGCTTAACTTATACCTCATTAATATAGCCATTAAGAAAAGCACTTTTCACATCCATTTCATACAATCTAAAACCTTTAGATGCAGTAAATGCTAAAAGAATTCTAATGGCTTCAATTCTAGCAACAGGAGCAAAGGTTTCATTAAAATCTAAACCTTCAACTTGAGTAAAACCTTGAGCAACCAATCTAGCCTTTTTCCTGACAACAACACCATCCTCACCTTGTTTGTTTTTGAAAACCCATCTAGTTCCAATTATGTTAAAATTAGGAGGTGGTGAAACAAGTTTCCAGACTTTATTACGCTCAAAATTCTCTAATTCCTCATGCATGACATTGATCCAAGATTCGTCAGTTAATGCATGAGATATATCTTTGGGTTCAAAAGAAGCAACAAAAGCAGAGTGAGCATGAGAATCAGAAGCAATAAACCTAGATCGGGTGACTCTCTCATTCAAATCTCCAATCATCTGTTCAGTGGATGTCACTTTTGAATGCGCAAAGGAGCTGTAACTTCAGAAACTTCTCATTCTCCTTCTCCTTCTCCTTCTCCTTCTTCTTTTCAGCATGTATAGAAGATGTTGTGGCTTGAGGATGCTCAGCTGTAGGTGATGTAGTGGTAGGTGCTAAAGGTGCTACAGCTGGTTGTGCAATAGGAATCAACACTTCGTCCTCAACATCATCATTATCATCATTATCAACAAAGATACTCTCCCCCTGAACATATGCATCTGTACCTGCATCAATTGGACTAGTGCCTGGACTAGCCTCATCAAAAGTAACTTCACAGGTTTCTACAATTTTGTTAGTCTCCAAAACAAGTGCACGATAGCCACGTGTATGAGCAGGATATCCAAGAAAAATACCATCAGTTGATCTAGCTTCAAATTTGTCAAGATTTCTAGATTTCAAGACAAAGCATTTGCATCCAAAAACTCTGAAATGAGATACACTAGGCCTATGACCAAAATGAAGCTCATAAGAAGTCTTGCCTAGCTTCGATATCAAAAACACTCTATTTGAAACATAGCATGCAGTTGAGATTGCTTCAGCCTAAAACTTCCTAGGAGTGTGATGTTCATCTAGCATAGTCCTAGCTATCTCAATCAAAGTTCTATTTTTCCTTTCAACAACACCATTGTGTTGAGGCACTCTCGGTGAAGAAAATTGATGATCAATTCCTTTCTCAACACAAAAGTAATCAAAAGAAGAATTTTAAACTCAGTTCCGTTATCACTTCTGATAGCTCTAAGTGCTTCTGGGTGATCAACAGATAATCTAATAATAAGACTTCTAAAATGACTAAAAGCCTCATCTTTAGATACCATAAAATAAACCCAAGAATATCTAGAATAATCATCAACAATAACCAGTACATACCATTTGCCTCCAAAAGATTGAACACGAGAAGGTCCAACCGTGTTAAGATGTAGTAGCTATCCTGGAGCGTTTGTCATCACCATGGTAAGAGGTGGATGTGAACCTGCAATCATCTTACCATGTCTACAAGAAGAGCATACTAAATCGCTACCACCCTTAAGCTTAGGCAAGCCACGTATGAGATCTAAACCACTTACTCGAGTAAGATGATCAAAACCAACGTGACCAAGTCTACGGTGCCAAAAGAATAAATCTTTAGAAATATTGGCAACTAGACACCTATGCTTAGAATAAGGTGATACATTAAAATCAGTTTTAAATACTCTTCCAAAGTGAGAAATCTTGAACACAAGATCACCTGAAGCATCTAAAACTTTACATTCATTTTTCTTGAAACATACTTCGAGATTTTTATCAATCTTTTGTGAGACAGAAAGCAAGTTGTATTTCAAGTTTTTAACCAGAGCTACATCCTTGAACATAAACTTGTCACTTACCTTCATTGTACCTTTTGCCACAACAGAAGTGGAGGTCGCATCTCTAAAAATAACACTTTCAGCACGAGATGCCCGAGTGAGGGAGGAGAACCAATTCTTATCACCGGACATGTGGCGTAAGCATCCGGAATCCACTAGACAAATGTTCTCTTTCCTCGCGCGAGAGGCCTACATAAAAACAGAGAATGTCGAGGCCTTAGTACTGGGGTTAGAAATAAGATGTTTAGGAATCCAATATTGAGACACACGACGAGTAGGCACAACACGAGTATGCTTATTCACAAAATCAGATTTGCCCTGTCCCGTGTTTCTTACAACAAAAGGTGTTTGCATCACCCTAGGCACAAAATGAGGAGTAAAATGTGCCTTTCTGAAATTAGACCTAGCCTTAGCCTTTTCTTTCTTTTGTTGTTTGGCTAGTCTAAAGCAAAATTCTACTAAATGTCCATCTCTACCACAATGAGTACAATTGTACTTAACATGATGTTTAGCTTTAACAGTAGAAACAGCATTTGCATTCATCACAGTAGAAGATAAAATACCAGCAGACTTAAAAACAGATTTCTTAGGCTTATTGATAATTTCAAATTTTCCACTTTCTAGTGCCTTCACAATAGTGGGAGCATGTGATTTATGATGAGCATAAGAATCAAAACCTAAACCTTTGTTATGAGTGCTGACTCTTGATTGATCTAGAATCATGTTTAGGTTTTTCTTTCCTTTAGTGAAACGTTCTAAAGATTTTTCCAAGTAATCAACCTTTTGAGAAAGAGTTAAACAATTATTACAGGGAACGTCCACTTTTCCTTTTTGCTTGCGACAAGTTGAGCATGAAAGAACCTCATGAGTGAGCGGAGCATCTGTCATTTGAGAAACCCTAGCATTTGCATCATGCAACTTCAATTCTAGTGTGGAGCATTTAGAACATGGAGTTGAATCATGCAAATCAGTAGTTAAACAGCTAGCATTTTTTATATGTTTCTCATTTTTCTTCTTTTCAGCATTAACTTGCTCTAATAAAGTAACATGTTCTTTCCTAAGCAAAGTAAGCTCATTGTAAATCAAGTCACATGATTTGCAAGCATCATCATCAGGAATCAAAGATTTAAGTCTAGCAATTTTAGCATTCAAAGATTCCACAACAACATCATGTTTCTTAATTTTCTTGTCACGTTTATCAAGCAATTTACCAAGACGAGCAACAACAATAGCTAATCCATCGTAAGAAGGTTCTACCTCATTGAAGTCGCTGTCGTGATCATCCTCGGTGAAGCTATCATCACTCCTAGCCATGAGACACAACCCTGTCAATTCATGCTTGCATGGAATTGTTGTGTCATCTTCACTGCTCTCTGAATCCACATCGCTCAAATTGACTTGTTCAAGAGCGGAAAGTACTCGATGGACAACTTTGCGGTTTACAAAGTTTCTCTTCTTGCTACTGCTTGGGATTGTCTTCCTCTTCTCCTTCCTCTTGTCCTTGTCCTTCTCCTCCTTTGAAGATTGTCGGCGTACTTTGTGCCAGGGTACCCTCTCCGCCGCACAAAAGTGTGCGTGGCCCACGTGGCGGCCTGGCAGGCAGATGGGCGAGCACGCTCTGCCCGCCAAGTGCTAGCCCACGTGGCGCCCGGGCGAGCAGTGGGCGAGACGCCTGCTTCGCCCCACGTGGCGTGGCGGCTTCGGCGAGTGGGAGAGCACGCCCGCCCGCCAGTGCTGGCCACATGGCGCCGGCGGCAGTGGCGAGACACCTGCCGCCGCGTGCCCAGCCACGTGGCGGCTCGGCAAAGTGGGCGGCGAAGCACGCCCGCCGGCCAGTGCCGCCACGCGGGCGCGCCGGCGAAGCAGGGGTGAGGACGCTGCTCCCGGCGCCCACGTGGCGGCTTCGGCGGCGGGTGGCGAAAGCACGCGCCGTTGTGGTTGCCCACGCGGCGCCGGCGAGTAGTTGAGCAAGGACGCCTGCCGCGCGGCGCCACTTCTGGCGTGGCGGTTCGGCAGCGGGCGAAAGCACGCCCGCCGGCCAAAGCCTTGCCACGCGGCGCGCCGGCGGCAAGGCGCGAGACGCTGCCGGCGCCGCCAGTTACATGGCGGTTCGGCAAAGCGGGTGGGCGAAGACGCCGCTTGCCCGCCAAAGCCGCCACGGGCGCCCGGCGAGCAGGTGGCGAGACACCGCCGCCGGCAGCAGGCAAAATGGTGGGAAGTGGTGGCTTCGCCTCGAAGCCTCCTTACCCTGTCGTACGATGTCAGAGGCGGGACTGCTGTGTCAGGTCCATTGATTACAAGGAATCCCGCGACAAGCCCGTTCCTCTGACGCCTATCACCTACCCGTCACGAAGGGGTCCCATCCCGGGCGGACCGGGCGAAGCCATGAGTCGGCATTTAATGAGGCTGGAGGAACGGGACAACAATGAAGGAGTAATAAATGTATGAAGATCAGCATGATGACCCCTCTTTTACCTACCCCCGTTAGCCTGGCCTATATAAAGGCCCTTGGGTGCATGGGAAGGACGGACGGACAACCAAGAGTTCAAGCAGTAGAGCCTAAGGAAGAACTTGTAACTCCATAGATCTGTACTTGCTCCAAACACTCTATAAGAAATCTAGCAGGAAGTAAGGCTATTACCCTAGGCTGGGGGGCTAAACCTGGGTAAAAATCTGTGTGTCATCTTAGTTCATAGGCGCCGGAATCCTCCGTGCGGGAGTCTCTAGGGTTTTCACCCTCTAGGGTTTGCCAGCCGTGAAGACGCCCTCCTACCAAAGCAAACCCGGTCTGTAGACTCGGGCCTGTCAGGTGGAATACGCCGACAAAGATTTACCTACAATTTTAGGATAATTTGGACGAATGTGGTTGAGATCACCACACTCATAGCATCTTGAAGGGCCACCACCAACTCTTTTCCTCATTCGCTCATTCTGCAAGGCTTTATTAAAGCGTGTGGAGAGTAGCGCCAAGTCTTCTTGGGGAAATTCTTTAATCTGTTCATCGGTTAGTGAAGACAAAAAAGACAGTAAAACTTGAAGAAGCATTATTCTGAGACATACTAGACTGGGAGGTCAATGCAATTGATTTATTATCATTCTTCCTAACAAGAACATCCAATTCATGAGGATTAAACAACATTAAAATTCCATTAAAAATATTCAGGTCTGGATACATCAATGCATTACATGAGATTTTTGCAGGAACCTAAAACCTAAGCGCGGCGCGCGCGTCCTACTGCCTCGATAAGAGCATCCCTCGTCTCGACAAGCTTCAGGACGGCTTCGATTAGCACATCAACGACGTCGTGGGCTACAGCCTCTTCCTCTGCAAGCTCGGCCAGCGTCAGCTCATAATCAGCCCAGAGTTCAGCGAGAAAGGCCTCCTCCTCATCGGGCACCGGTGGAGCCTCATTTTCAAAGTCAAAGATTGTCTCCCCCGCCGGGGGGGGGGAGATGGTGGGGCCTCATCGCCGGACGAAGAAGATTGGGATGAAGAAGCTATTGAAGGTCTGAAGAAGAACGTCGATGGTTGCAGAGAAGGACTTAGAGACGGGTGATCGCTCAAGTAGCAGTGACGCCCTTATATACCCAAAGCATGGAAATCGAATGGTAAATGCTAGCGGGAAGCCGAAGTGGCCCTAAAGACGTGCTGGCACCAGAACTTGAAGCGGCCAAGAAGACGTATGGATATGGGACACCAAACCAGACGTGGCACATGCAAGCATTAGGTCAAAAAAGAAGCCTCTCAAGACACAATGAAGCAATTAAAAGCCAAACACGGCTCAGTCGCCATGCGTTTTTTACCAAGGCATAAAAAAACGATTACAGACCAAGTGTCAGCAAATGGATATTCACACGGGACCCAAGTCCAGGTTCTCTACTAAGGCGACGGAGGTGTCCCTAACCTCGTCGGGTAGGGCAACGACTTGGTCGTCATCAATAGTACAGGCAAAGCCCTCCTTGATAGCCTCGAGCTCTACCCGTAGATATAAGGACTTCACGAATGCTAGAGCTTGACTGGCTCTCGTAATCGCTGTCTCCTTTAGGTGTGCTAATAGCTTCTTGGGCCCCTCCGCCAGTCGCTGGATTGTGGCGTCGTGATCTCGGGCCTGGGCCACCAGACTCAAGATTTGCAAGTCGCCTGAGCTCCTCCCGAGCTTATCGACTCGCGCTTTAGTAAATTTGATCCTCTCATCAAAGACGCGATACTGAGCTTGCGACTTAACCCGATATTCTGCAAGACCAGTCGGATTTGCCCGAAGACGCTAAAAAACACAACAAGAACAGAGGACGAGTCGGGAGCAAACCTTCCAGCTCTTGTCCTAGCTTGTCCAACTTGGTTTGGGCCTTGTCCTTAGATTCCTCTAGTTCCTTGACCCGTTTCTGGGTGGTCTCAAGCTCTCCCTGAAGGCCTGCAACGACGAAGACCAAAATCAGAACAGGAAGAATGAATTAAGAGGCGAGGACTACAAAGGTGTACTAAGGCAATCGGATAAGGTAATTACAGCGAAGGGAGCTCGTCAAGTTCAACTTGTCCTCCCTAAGCTCGAACTTGGGCTCGAGCCTTTGCTACTGCTGCTATTATCATTCCGACCTGCTCAGCTCCTCCTAGAACTCGATATGGACCCGCTCGACCTCGCCCTCATAATCCCGCCTCAACTTGGTCTTCGGGTGTATCTCCCAGAGAATGGCGTCCCTTTTCTCGGTGCGCTTTCCCAGACTCTGAAGGCAACAAAATGAACGATAAAGCTATGCTACGCACTGAAGACAAGAAGAAGAGAGCTTCCAACCAACTCGGCATAAGAAGCTCACGTGAGCCAACCGGGCGCAATCGAAGGTGCGGTCGTAGAGCTCTCTCCACTCCTTCTCCTCATCTTCATCGCCAAAAGCTATCCACTCGCCATCCTCGCCAAAGAATGCAACCTGCAGTGGAGATTTCGGGCGAGGGGGCCATGACCCTCGAGGAATTTCCTCCGGCGGAGGCGAGGGACGGTCGGCAGACCTCAGGGGCACTATTTGGCCAGCCGGCCCGGGAGGAGTACGCGGCAGGGGGCTGCTCGGATCGGAATCAGCCCCAGCACCCGGGGCCGCAGAGGCAATCGCTGGAGCTGCTGCACTGCCTCCCGGCCACTTTGGGCAGAAAGGGCATCATCGGCGCCCACTCGGGCTGGCTTAAGGCACTTTCGGAAGTGGCCTCCTGGGGCTCCCTGGGTGGCACGTCCACGGGAACCTCATCAACAGGCCTCCTAAAAGAGAAAAAAACAGTCAGGACATGATCCAGAGAAACAAAAGGAAAAGCTGACAAAGAAACCAACCTATTAGATCTTCTTATTTTTATCCCCGAGGCCTTCCGAGCAGAGGGTTCACCTGCAGAAGAACTCAGCCGCACGCTGGGCACAGGGGACGACGGGTCTCCAATCGGGCGCAGGGGCGGAGGTGCACCATCGGCCGGGTGCTGGGCAGGGGCTCAGGAGCCTTCAGGCTCTCAGACCGGCTCGATGATGAGGATGCCACTGGTAAGGTGCGCGTGACTGCTGGGTCACAAATCTTTGGGCCTCCAGTCGGGTGCACGTTAGCCGCCGACTACCTCCCTTTCTTCTTGGGCACATAGACGGCCGGGGCGTTTCCCCTTTCCTGTGTGGTCTTCAGCTTCTGCCGTCTTATCCTTCTTCGCACTCGGCACCGAGGACGAGGCGCCGGCAGGGCGTTTCCGTTTGGCACTCTTGTGTTGAGGGAATTCGGGCAGCGGTGCATCAGAGAAGAAAGCGCCATGACCCTGCAAGTACAAGCAACAAACATATGCTTGATCGCAGTATTCAAGAACTAGAAAATCCAACCTTGAGAGATAAGAAAGCATCTTACTGGAGGCGGAGGACTCGATCTGTTGAAAGGCTTCGGGCACCCGTCATTGACGATTTGGGTGCACCGCTAACAAATCACCGAGACGCCCAAGGAGTATACTTGGGAATCGCTCAGAGCTTCCCAAGTAGGATCGACTTCTTCATACTCAGATCCCTGATTGACTCGCTTCCTTGAGAGGTCAGATTCGTGAAAGCCAAAATTGAGGATGATCGCAACTCCGGTTAGTCCATTCTCCTTCAATTTGGCAATCATCCCCATGAGCTCCTCTAGCTGGTCCATCCCACCGTCCGAGGGGAGCAAAGTCCAACTTATCGAAGGCCTGGGTTGGGCTCCGAAAAAGGAAGGAAGAGAAGGCTTGGGGTTGGCGCAGTAAAACCACTCCTGATGCCAACCTTTGTTTGAGGTTCTGAAAGAAATGGTGAAATAGGACTTTTTCAGGCCGTCTCTTAGCTGGAATCTGTCGGGACCCGAATTCACAATCCGAAACCCTCTGTGTTTTCAAAGACTAGTCCTGTGATCAAGAGCTAGTGCCCACAGCTAACAAAGATGAATATCACAATCATACACAACGGAATAATAAATTAAGTATTCATCTTTTAATATAACATGTTGAACAACCTTAAGGTCAACTTACAATTGTGAAGCCTAGATGGCTCCAACTCAGAGTAAAACGAACATCACGAATGAAGAACGGTGAATCCCATCAAAATACCATGCATTTGACAAGGTTCAACTCCTAGATATTCGCCTTCTTGCGTAATCCTCCTTCTTCAAGACAAAGACTTCTCCTCAACTCGGTGATGTTTTGTTACCATTTCCATTCTAGTATTTTTAATGGTCGCAGCAATTTTGTCGGCCTTTGATGCATAGTTTGACTCACCGACACACGCCACATAATGCCACGGTTCAGCTACCTTTCTTCATATTTGGCCACCGTAACCTTTCCTTCAAGTCTTGATACATCTTCGCACTTCCTGGGTGAATCGAATACTTGGAGTCGTGAGCTTCTTCCAGTATTAACTGCTTGAGCTCCTTCTTATTAGGTACACAGATGCGCTCTTTCATCCACAACGTGCCTTGTTCGTCTAGCTTAAATTCCTTTGCTTGTCCTTCCTCCATTTTGGCTTTGATTCGCTTGATCTTCTCGTCATCCTTCTGACCTTCTCTAATCTGATCTTCCAAGATAGGCTTCACTTCTAGGGTGGCTACGAATCCTTCCGGAACAACTTCCAATTTCAATCTCTGAAGGTCCTTGCACAATTCTCCCTGGCTTTCTTCCACTAGTATATTTAGATTATGACTTTTCCGACTCAAGGCATCGGCCACTACGTTGGCCTTGCCGGGATGATAATGGATACCCATGTTGTAATCCTTGATCAGCTCCAACCATCTCCTTTGTCTCATGTTCAGATCAGATTGGGTGAAAATGTATTTGAGGCTCTTATGGTCTGTATACACCTCACATCTGTTGCCCATAAGATAGTGACGCCATATCTTCAGGGCATGCACTACAGCTGCTAATTCTAGATCATGCGTCGGGTAATTACCTTCATGTGGCCTTAATTGCCTTGACGCATAGGCTACTACCTTTCCATTTTCCATCAACACGCACCCGAGTCCTTGTCGTGACGCATCGCAGTAAATATTAAAACTCTGGTGCACATCTGGTTGAACTAATACCGGCGCTGATGTCAGTCGTTTCTTCAATTCTTGAAAACTTCTCTCACAATCCGGTGTCCAAGCAAATTTCTTCTCTTTCTTTAACAATTGAGTAATCGGCCTGGCAATGGTGGAAAATCCTTCTATAAATCGGCGGTAATAACCAGCCATTCCAAGAAAACTTCGAATTTGTGTAACCGTCTGTGGCGATTCCCAATGTAGCACTGCCTCAACCTTGCTTGGGTCTACTGCATTTCTCCGCGGTCATTACATGCCCTAGGAAATCTACCTTATTCTTCCAGAAGTCGCACTTACTGAATTTTGCATACAGTTGTTGCTCTCTTAACTTTTCCAACACTAACCTCAAGTGTTGGGCGTGCTCCTCATTTGTCTTTGAGTAAACCAGAATGTCGTCTATGAACACGACCACAAACTGGTCCAGATATTCCATGAATACTTTATTCATTAGATTCATAAAGTAGGCTGGTGCATTTGTCAATCCAAATGACATAACAGTGAACTCATAGTGTCCATATCTTGAAGAAAATGCAGTCTTGGGTATGTCCTCAGTCTTAATCTTCAGCTGGTGATATCCTGATCTAAGGTCTATCTTTGACAATACTCCTGCTCCTCTTAATTGATCGAAAAGATCATCTATCCGGGGTAACGGGTATTTATTCTTTATCGTCACTTCGTTAAGTGCACGATAATCTACACACATCCAAAACTTCCGCTTTCTTTCTTAACTATCGTAACCGGCGCTCCCCATGGTGACGAGCTTGGTCCGATAAATCCTTTCTCCAATAACTCCTCGACCGCTTCTTCATCTCAACCAGCTCGGTGGACATTCGATATGGTCTTGGCTATGGGTGCGGTTCTGCACTAAGTCAATTACTGAACTCTATGTCTCTCGCTCGTGGCATCCTGGTAATTCCTCGGGGAAAACATATGAGCATTCACTGACCACTGGTACATCTCTTATACTGACAGTCTCCAAATTGTTTACTAACATCTGCCCTCCTCGAACTATCTTTGCTTGAAATTCCACATTTCTACCATCAGGACTCTCGATAGACACAACTCTTCATCCGCAGTCTAATACAGCCTTATGTTTGGTCAACCAATCCATTCCCAAGATAACATCCAGGGTTTGGGTATCTAATATAATAAGGTTTGCTAGGAACTCTACCCCTTTTATTAATAGCTTAACCCCGAAACTTCCGACCTTAGAGCGAAGTTCTGATCCAGGGGATTGGACTAGAAGGGTATTTTTAAGGTTAACAATATCCAAGTCATTGGTCACAGCAAAATCTTGAGAAACGAACGAATGTGAAGCTCCTGAATCAAATAATACTGTAGCTGACACTGAGTTGACAAGGAACTTACCGAGCACGACGTCCGTAGCATTCTGGGCTTCATCTGCCGTGACGTGGTTGACTCTGCCTCGCGTGAATGCTTGTGGTGTAGCTCCAGCTTGGGCAGGTCCTCGGCTTCCTCCTTGGGCTGGGGTCTTAGCTGGCGTGTTCCCTAAATTGAAGCGCACTGGCGTCACACCTCCCTTCTTGGGGCACATATTGGCGAAATGCCCGGTCTCATTGCAATTGTAGCAGCAGTCTTCCCCGACATCCGCCGATTCCTCCGCTCGATTAACATTCTCGACTGGGTGCGGGAGTTTGTCCGCTGGTCTCGGTGATTGGTGACGGTGTCCCGACATGCTCCTCGGCTGAAATCGCGAATCTATTTGTGGTATCATTCGCGTTTTCTGCTAACCATGGCGTCCTCCCTGCTGAGCCATGCGGCGTTTGTGATTGTCATCAAGCTCCTTGCACTTATCTTCCAATATGAGCGCCTTGTTAACCAGCTCTTGGAAGTCGGGGAAGGTGTGGGTAATCAATCCCACCTGTAAACTAGTGTTAAGTCCTTTCATAAAACGAGATTGTCTAGTTTTGTCGGTTGCTACGCTCTTACGAGCGTAGCGTGCTAGTTGAGTGAATTTATTCGAGATAGTCACCACCGTTCGCCTCCTTGCTTCAGCGCCTAAATTCTTTCTTTTTCAGCTCCATGATACCCTCTCGCACATGGTATTGACGAAACACTATGGTGAATTCATCCCAAGTAATCTCCTGCGGGTTCTCCTGCGACGCGCAGTAGTTCTCCCACCATTCAGCTGTTGTTCCTTCAAGCTGGTGAGAGGCATACAGCACCCTCTCGTTTCCTTCACACTGCGTTATGTGTAGTTTCCTTTCGATGGTTCTTAGCCAATCATCTGCCTCCAAGGGGCTAGCGTTGCTGTAAAAGGTGGTTTGGCCGAGTCCTCATGAATTCGGACAATCTCGAGTAGGACGTGGCCCATTGTTCATATCTTGATTGTTTGCGATCGCTCGAGTGTTGATTTGTTGCACGCTTGCCATCATAGTCTCGTGATTAATCGGGTCTCATCTGCGAGAAATGCTCCTAGATTCTCGCATGTCGATCAAGCGGTGTCAGCCTCTGCGGTGGTGGTGTACCGCCTCGATCGCGCCTCCCGACGCGAACCACTGCCTCCTGCTCCGTTGTTGCGAGTATTCACCATCTGCTGATTTCTTCGATGGTTTAGAGATGAGGGGGAAAGAATAGACAAGTATAGGAACTTATACGGGGAAACAGGTGTAACTTAAAACCATTATACATCCAAGCATAAATAATAATAAGCATGGTTGCTTACACAGTCTAGGGACCATGCAACCACAAAATCAGTCACAAACATCACATCAAATTGTTCATTACAACATCGCATACTAATGTTCGAAATAAAAGACGAGACTCAACACGGGTGAGTCTCAACGCAAAAGCTGATCACTGCCACTCTGAAAAAGCTTCACCTCGCTTATTCCGGCCGGCTCGCCGATCACGATACAAAGTGTGAGTTGGCATCGGGCAACCGATCCCCATGCCCTCCCATCGTGCAACTGGGGCACAACAGTCATGGCCCTCGGCTGCAAGGGCGCTGCCTCGCTCGCTGGCTCCTCCTCGTCGCTGCGTGCCCAGCTCCATGACGGCCTCCGGCCTCTGTCCAGAAGAGCCTCCTCCACTGGCGATCCTCTGCCTGACAGGCATCCGGGTCTCAGAGCCACCTCGCCTCCTCGTAACGCGTACACACACCAAGCTCCGTGAGTCGTGGGCGCCCATAACCTCCTCTTGTGCCGCAAAGAAACTGCCTGTGCACGACGGTGGCGCTGCCCTCCAACTCCAAGCGAGCTGCAGGGTCCACCGCGCCGCGGTGCACACGAAGGCGGTATCCCACACCGGCCGTGGTCCTCGCTGACCCGACAAGAAGACAACCCGCACACTCAGATGCCCGCCAGATGGCCTCCGCTTCACCGCGAGGCGAGCGGACGACTAGCACGCGTGCTCTGCAGCAGACAAGGTGAGGGTGGTCTCCCATCCACGGTGGATCCCATTGACTATCCAAAGGGACCCAGAGAGGGCGGTCGAAGCCTCCCAACACAGGAGCATCCTCCGAGCTCACTCACAGAGCCACCGTGATGCTCGCCAAAAGAGTGGACCATCCGCATCTGCCAAAGCAACGCGTTAGTACTAAATTTTAAAAGAATGCAAAAATAGCAAAATACAGCAGAGGTATGAAGTAAAGAAGAAGAGATGAGTAGAGATTTCGTTGATTATTCTTGCCCAAATTTTATCCTTTAGAAATTAACTTTTATCCTCTCTAGAACGGCTAGTCTAACTAGGGTTAAGTCCTACAGTCAGTATGGCTCTGATACCATCCCTGTCGTGCCCCGAATTCATGGATTCGGACACTCTGTGTATATTGTACTAGTCCAGGATCACGCTTAGTACACAAAAGCTAAACAGTTGAAGTACCACAATCATACACAATGAATTTAATAATAAAGTACTTCAATCATGAATAATAACGAGTTACACGGCCTTATGGCCACCTTACAATAATTCGCCATTGGCAGTAGGCTTATAAATATCAAAGTAGCACAAGTTTATCAGCGGAAGCAAAAGTAAGACAAGGAACCCTTCACAACCACAGGCAACTGAGTGCGGCTCAACCCCTACTCCTCCTGGCCTTCGATGAACTCCTCCTCCCAAGCTGGTACGGCTTCTTCTTCTGAGGTTTTTGTCGATGCAAGGGTGAGTATACAATATACTCAACAAGTCATGCACAATGCAAGTCTATTACTACATGCATGGCTTATTCAAAGGGAAGGCTTAATTGGTTATTTTGCTTAAAGCAGCATTTCTTTTAAACAGGTAATCCTATTAGATTAAAAGCAGTAGAGCCAGTATTAATAATAATTAATTTCTCAATTCTTTTCCAAGAGTTTGGCACACAGCCCCAGATTCATTCCAACAGCTTTTGGCACACAGCCACCCATTCCAATTTTATTTGGAAAATCTAACCCTTGATTGTAATCACCGAGCATTGTCCGGTACCACGGACACGGCTATTCGAATAGGTTTACACACACACTCTGTAGAGGCTTTACACTTTACCCACAGGATACAGTCGCTCACCACACAGGTGATTGATTGCAACAAAGCTTTTCGGAGACTAACACTTAACCAAAGGATCATCTCCAAGATTGCCTTTCTAACACTTCCCACACTGAGCCAAAGCTTAGAACAGCACATATCGTTAGATGGGTACCAAGCCGCAAAGACAGTGCACGCCCCCTTACTTGTTACATTTTGGTGTAACTCACACCCCGAGGCATCAAAGGAAAGATATTAGAGACCTACTAAACTAGGTCCGCCCCATTAGGACAAGTGGTTGTACACGGAACTCGGCTCAAAGGCTCGCAAGGTAAAGTCCTTAATCGTCCTGCAAGACATCCATTTTATACATCTCGCACACAGCCTTAACTATCACAATACATCCCATTGCCACACAGCCCACCGCACGAAGCCTTCTTGCCACTTGCCCCGGTCCAAATCATTTCCCACCCAGGGTTTGCATTATTGCAACACATGCCAATGCCCACTTCCTTGCACGAGTAGAACCACACAGGTCGCTACCCTCAATTCCATTTCTTGACATCGTCGCATTATTCCCAAAATGCGTTCCATAATTGTTTAGTCAGTATTGATTGGCTATTTAAAAGATATTCAACGCATATAAGCAGACTAAGCGACTAATCGCGGTCTAGCCTCCCATGTTGGCATTTATATAGCAACCAAATATAATGATTATCTTAAGGCGACAAGGTTCTCAGGGCATACAATTAGTATTAACAAGGTGGCATAACAAGGTAGGTATTTTTAGCTACCATTTCCACATAAGCAACATCATTTTTACTTAACATAGCATGCAATAATCGAATCAAAATATATTTTCGAAATCTAGGCACGAAATGATCAAAGCATGACTTGCCTTCAAATAGCAGTTGGTTCTGGTCCGAGATCTGTGACGGGTCTTTGAATTCTCCTTCGGCGATTTCCGGCAACTCGGAGTCTAATCGGAACAAACGTGCACACAATAAATACACTAAAGCAGATAGCAAGATCAACACCAAAAATAAAATAAAATCACCATTAAATAGTTTACATTTTTACAAATTTTTGGGCACTGGAATCACCCAAATCCGAGTTAAAATGCAAAAGTTATAGCCATTACAAGTTTCTGAAATTCAAATAAAGAAATAACCGAATTAAATGATTTATTTTTCTACTGAAAATCCGGATTAATTCCTCGGCGACATGTCACGCCAGAGGTTTCCACGTCGCTTCCCGGTCATCGACTGTGGGTCGGATGACGTCATGCGACGTCAAGACACCGGGTCATCACATCGACATGTGGGCCCCACGAACAAAGACTGACCACTCGCGATCGACACGCCATGAGGAAGCATCAAGCCACGCTGGCGCATTTCTTCCCTACCGCTGATTCAAATCCAATGGTCGGTCGTTATGCGCCGCTGCCGCACTTTGTTACCAAGCCTCACGCGGGCGCAGCAGGCGGTTGGATCGAGATCTACGGCTATGGTTACTCGCACGGTTCACTAATCCCAGCCCTAACGTGGACGTACCAGAGCGGTCGGATGAGAATCCAATGGTCATGGATACTCCAATGGTTTCCTATTCTCGAGCCTACGTGGCTACTCCAGAGCCACACGATTGCCATCCAACGGTCGAGATTCACCGGTGCATCTGCAACTCGACCCTACGGGGAGGGACGTGGCGCAACCTCGTCCGCTCGATGAGAATCCGATGGCTACCGATACCCCATGAGTTTACTATTACCCGTACTTACGTGGCCTAACGAGAACCTTACGATCTCAATCTAACGGACATCATCAACCGAAGGCAACCCGAGCTAGTGCTACAGAGGAAGGGACGTGGCAATACCTCGAGCGTGCGATGGAAATCGGACGGTGTCGGAGCTCGCGATCGACGGTGGCAAAGAAAGCTTCGAAGGCCGTAGACGAGGAAGACGATGGCTCGGCGGCGCTATAGGACTCCTCCGGTGTGAAGAAGTGGCTCGGTGGACGCGGCGTGACGCGAGGAACTCAACGAGGGTCTCAAGAGAAGGGAAGAGCGGCGGACGGCGGCGGTGTGCGAAGAAAACCGAGGCGGAGGTGAGTGTTAACTACGGTGAGCAAATGGGAGAGCTACGGTGCACGGCAGACAAGTGGAGCGAAGCGACAAAACGTCTTGGTCGAAAGGCACCTTTTAAATGAGCCATTACTCGGGTGATGAGGTGCATCGAGCGCAAATCCACCGCAAATCCTCATGGCCAGCATGGCGGCGGTGCTCTTGTGCATCTCTCCCGAGACGATGATCGATCCGGACTGCTCGACGGGCAGATCTAATGGCAAGCAGCAGGCGGAGTGCAAATGGGCGCAATGTCCGATCGAGATCCGACGGCGACGGCGGCTTCGCTTGTTGGCGACAATGACGCGGGCGCCATCCGAACGCGCACTTACGGAAATCCAACGGCATAGGAATTTAGGCTACATGGCCAATCACAACTGCTCGATAGAGATCGTGCGGCAGGAGCGAACCGGCGCTAGGGTTTCGGACGCAAGCATAGTGTTGGGCTCGGCCCGACACTGTAGCTAGCGATTTTGCGAGCTTTAACAATAAAAATAATTATGGAAAATCAAAGTAATTAATTAGGGCACTAAAAATACCCGAAAAATTCTAGAAGAATTCCAGAAAATATTTTAGAGCATTTTGAGCCTAAATAAAATATTTTTATTTATTTTTCATAATTAGCTTTTCTGATATTTAATTAATCAAGAGAGGGATATTTCAAATTAATTTTTAATTAAATCCAATAAATCCCTAAAAAATTAGATAAATTCAATTTAATGCAATTAAATGCAAATAAAGGTTGATTAATTCATAAAAATTTTAAAGACTCCAAAAATTAAAATTGGGCTAAATTTCGGGACGTTACAAGAATGTTCTGGCGAGACCGAGCGTGTTGCTCAAGGCCCGGTCAAAATAGCGCTCGGAAACGTAGGCGAAAGGTCGTGATGGTTCCTTCTCCACGAATCCTTGCGGGTACAGTTCTGATGGTTTTTGGGAAACCGTGCCATTTTAGGACAGTTTTGAAAACCGCACCAAGGCCGTCCACCACTAACAGGCGCAAGCAGATTTCGGTCTGTTCGGCTTCTCACAGAATGTGGTGTCCTCTGAGGAGGACGGAGCACCCCTTCTTCAAGGTCTCCGGGTGGGATGATCTCACCCGATAGTCCGACTCCGGTAAGCTTCGCGGTCTTGAGCAATTCTTGCTCTATGTGCGTCGTTTTATGCTTGTGTTGACTTCTTTTACTGGTTAGCGATAGCCCCGGGCTTCGATTAGGTGGAAAAATAGGTTGGCGAGATGTTCGGCACCCCGAAGGGCAAGGAGCTTGAGCGCGGGCGGTAGGTCCCAGAGAACGTGCTCGAGCAGAGCGAAGTGGTAAGCTGCTTCATGATTCATGCTCGGGGAAAACATCCCGAGCTCTTCTGACGCCTTTTTGCTTTCGGCAGGAGACGGTCACCCTTGAGGCGGTGGTGGCTGACCTTAGGCCCTTGGCGGGCGGCAAGGGAGTACTTGTCCTGGCTACCAAGGCCAAGAGCACGAGGGTCAAGAGACGAGCACCGCCACCAGTCTCTATGCGGCTGACGAAGAGGCGGGCGAGCTCGACCAAGAATCCTGCGCTGCAGCACTTGGAATTTGCCGACCGGAAGGAGGTAAGCCACCTAAATGCCTGGATGGAGAGTTACGGCCGGGAGAGCTTGGAGCAGCTCACGGTGGAGGCGAGACTGACCGAGGAAATGGTGCAGGCCGAGCAACAGGCGCTGAGGGAGGAGCTTGCCGAGCTTAAAGCCAAGCTCAAGCAAGTTACCTCAGAAAGATGGGCTGCGGAGCCCGGGGAGGTGGAGGACGAGGACGAGGATAAGGATGAGGACGAGGTCCCCCTCATGACGAGGCGTGGGCGCCGGAAGAAGACGCCAGAGACAACCGATACAGAGAAGGTCGACCCTCCCCCGGCGAGGAGCAGCCCCGCCGTGGATGAGAAGGCTGAACCTGAAGCTGCAGCGGTGGCAAAGCCCATCGGGAATGACGACGAGGAGTGCTGAAGGTAGCTCCCGAACCCTTGTCCTTTGTTTCGCTTGCCGTTTGTTCGAGCTAACCCCACTTGGCGAACGTGGGCGTGATAGCTCCTAGGGCTTTTCCAGATTGTGGCAGCATAGCTGACGAGATTCTTGGTCGCGTCTTAGAGAGGGAGCTCACCCTCATTACCGACCGTGTGATGAGCGAGGCCGTCGAACTGGCGGTGGCGGACGAGCTCGTTGACGTCGGCGGCCAAGGCACCAAGGACCTTCCTGCTCTAGAGGGACCACCTCCCCAGGGCGAGCTTCTGGCCCTCCCGAGCACGGAGGGCGCACAGGGAGGGGAGGAGGTTGATCTCGCGGCCTTGGACGAAAAGACTGCCCAAGAAGGCACGAGATCTCCGGGCGCACGACCTACCCAGAAGAAGGGTGCGAAGCCCCCGAGCGGACAACATGCTCGGGATGAAACCACGTCTGCCCCGAGCGAACCGCATGCTCGGCGGCGCCCGCCATCCTCGAAGCGAACAACATGCGGGCGACAATGACAAGACCTCGAGTGGGGGCCACCTCAGAGGGAGGCGCGACGTCCCTGGGCAGACCACATGCCCGGGGGGATGACACATTGTCTTCGAGCGACCTACCTTCTTGGAAGGATCCTGAGGATGTCTCGGCCGAGATCCTTGCTTGGGCGGAAAGTTGGGGCTCCGCGCCAACATCGCCCGATAGGAGACTTGCGGCTCTTCGAGGGGAGCACATCGCCAAGGCCTTCCAGGGGAACCTCTGGGTACGCCTTGGTTGGGTAAGCATGCTTTCTTTTCTTGTTGCCAGCTTCCTCTTTTTGCGCCTTGGGGGGAAGACGGTGCATGAGATCTCTCCTTGCTTTGTTTGCTTGTAGGTTCTTCAAAAGACCATGGAGGACTTCATCTCCTCGACAATTTCTCCCGAGGTCGTGGCCAAAAAGAACGCCAAATATGATGCCCGGATAACCGAGCTCGAGTGGCGGATAGACGAGCTTAAGGCCCGGGACAAGCTGATCTTGGAGAGGTGCCGCCAGGCTGAGAAGAGTATCCGCCAGGCCGAGGAAGACGCCACCGAGAAAAAGGGGAAAATTCACGAGCTCAAGTTAGAGCTCGAGCAAGCAAAGCAGCACACCAAAGTTCTCGAGGCGAAGGTGGCAGAGCTTGGCCGGGCCGCGCGGGAGGCTACCGAGCTTGCTGATCAAGGCAAGGAGGAGACCGAGCAACTTCGCCAGGAAGCCCGCGAAGGTTGGGAAGCCCGGCGGAAGGTGATCGACCTCGAAGCCAAGATTGACGAGCTGAGGTAGAAACTCTCCGCGGTACTTAGAGGAGTGAAGCCCGGCGCATAGAGGGTCTTTCTCTTTTCTTTCTTCTCTTTTTTGATGACTTTTGATGATGCCAATGGAGCATGTATTTTTTCCCCCAAGGGCTCTGTCTTCTACATTGTTTCTTTTGGGTCCTTCTGGTTATTTCCTGCAAGTAACAAACATGAGGCAAACAGCGAGAGATAGGTAGATAGGAGTATAAGTTAGGGCGAAGCACGGAAAACACAAGCCCGAAATAAGTGAGAAAGCTCGACATGGGTAACAAATGTCCGAAAAAGAGACAAAGACACGATCACGAGCTAGAATGAGGCACTTAGCGATGATTTTTGGAAAAAACGTTAGTGCGGTAGGTCGTTCCAATCAAGCCCTCGCTGCGAATGAAGGTCATTCACCTAAGTTGCGAGCACGAGCTCGTTCGTAGGAGAGTTAAAAAAATACACGTTGCTCCGCTGACCAAGTCACCAACTTCTCCGAGTTGCGAGCATGGGCCAGGTCAGGGGAGGGGAACGTGCGAGGCCTCAACTTCCTCAGCGCCTTAGGATGTATGCCCCTAATTTTCGAGCATGGCCATTGGCGAGGAAGGACGCGCGGTTGCCCGACAGAGTGCGCTACGGTCAAACGCGCGCGAATCGAGCTAAAACTCCGGACCGGCCAAAAGGGTGTCTGTATGCGATCAAATCGTGCAGTGAAAAACTACTGCGGATTATAGTCGGCTTATGGAGACTGAAGCCTTCTGGCGGTGAGCATTAGTGACCAGGCGTTGGTCTCGGTACCTTGTACAGTCGCGCGCGCGCCGGCCCGACCTTAGAATGAAGACGCTTGGAGCGAATGTTCCTGCCCGACGTGCTCGTCCCATCACCAAGATCGTGAAAAAGTATGCCCTTGTGCGAGACTGAGTCGGCTTACCAACGGACAGTGACTTCGAGAGCATTCACAAGATCTTGGAGGTAACGGACTTCGCGTGGGCGAGGGAACCGAATTTTCTCTTTCTTAGAAGAAAAACTGCTAATCAATCGTAAGATAACAAAAGTGAACACTAGTTTAGACAATGAACTTACACAGCTGGCCGATGTTCCAGGAGCTCGCGAGCACTCGACCGTCTTCCATTGCCGGGCGGATGACCAAGGCCCCACCGAGACGGATCGTGAACGGACCTTCCCAAAGACAATTTCAAGTGGTAGGATGGCTTCTGCACCATAGACGAGCTGGAAAGGCGTCTCGCCCGTAGCTCGGCTCGCTGTGGTGCGAACAAACCAGAGGATGGAAGGAAGCTCGTCCACCCATGACCCGCAGTGCCGGGCGAGGTCTTTGAAGACCCTCTTCTTGATCCCCTGAAGGATTTGGCCGTTTGCTCGCTCGGCCGCTCCGTTGCTTTGTGGATGAGCTACAGAGGCGAAGCAGACCTTCGTCCCGATGTCCTCGCAGTAGGCCTGGAACAACTCGCTAGTGAACTGAGTGTCGTTGTCTGTGATGAGGCGATTGGGGACTCCAAAACACGTCACCACGTTGTTGCAGAAAAATCTCTTGGCTGCTTGAGCCAAAATGGTTGATATAGGCTCGGCCTCGATCCACTTAGAGAAAGTGTCGATGGCCACGAGCAAGAATTTACAACCCCTTCGACCACGGGGGAAAGGTCTGAGAATGTTGACCCCCCAAGTCGAGAACGGCCATGAGAGCGGGATGGTTTGAAGCACGTACGCCGGCTGGTGTGCCTTGCGGGCATGGAACTGGCATGCCCAGCAAGTCGCCACGAGCGCCCAAGGGTCGGCTAAGGCTGTCGGCCAATAATATCCCAGCCGGAAGGCTTTGCTCATGAGCGTCCGGAAGGACGAGTGGGCTCCGCACATCCCCTCATGGATATCTTTGAGAAGGAAATTGCCCTCTTCCCAAGATATGCACTTGGAGAAGACTCCAAGTGCCCCTTTGCGGTATAAGGCGTCCTCGATTAGCTTATACAGGGAGGACCACCTTATAAGCTGGGAACGCTCGACTTCTTCCTTGGGCAGTGTCCCATGGGCAAGGTACTGGACGAATGGCGTCATCCAGTCTGCACCATGCTCGAGGAGGGAGACGTTACCACTCATCTCCGGTGCCTCCTCTACAGAGGGAATGGAGGGCTTGCACAGATGCTCGACGAGCGCCCCCATTGGGGCGGGCATCTGAGAGGGTGCCTCCTCTACAGAGGGAATGGAGGGCTTGTATAGATGCTCGACGAGCGCCCCTGTGGGGTGGGCATTTGCGAGGAACCGACCTTGAAAAGATGATCGACCAGGGAATTGTCCTTCCTAGGGATGTAGAGTACTTCGAAATTCCTAAAGTACTTCTCCATCTTCCTCACCTCAACCAAGTAAAGCGCCATTGAGTGATCGGAACACTGATACTCCTTGTTGGCTTGGTTGATGACCAACTGCGAATCACCTCTTACAGTCAATCGCTGGACCCCAAGCGCCCTGCATGCTCGTAGTCCGGCAAGGAGGCCTTCATACTCCGTTGCATCGTTGGTCGCGGTAAAGTGCAATTGGATGACGTACTAGAGCTGATCCTTGAGGATACCGAAGACGACACCGACCCGGCTCAAAAGCTCGGGACCCGTCGAAGTACATGGTCCAGTGACCATCTTCAGACCCGGGGGGCTCGGTGGCGGGTGGCATCGAATTTGTCCACTCTGCTACGAAATCCGTCAGGACCTGGGACTTGATCGCCGTGCGAGCCGAGAAGTGGATATCAAACTCGGCGAGCTCCATAGCCCACTTTGCTATCCGGCCGCCGGCGTCTTGATTTCTTAGGATCTCCCTAAGTGGAAAGTTGGTCAGGACGACGATCTTGTGAGCTTGAAAGTAGTGGCGTAGCTTCCTTGAAGCTACGAGCAGCGAGTAGAAGAGCTTCCGGACCTCAGGGTACCGCTCCTTTGGTTCGTGCAAGACCTCGCTGATGTAGTATATTGGTCGCTGTGCCCCATCTCGCTCGACCGCCAACACCGTGCTTACGGCCTGGGGGGTTGCCGCGAGATACAGCAGAAGCGCCTCCCCTGACCTCGGCGTGGCCAAGACAGGAGGGCTGGACAGGTACCACTTCAACTCCTCAAAAGAGCGGTTGGCTTCTTCCGTCCATGCGAAGCCCTCGTGCCTACGGAGCGCCTTGAAGAAAGGTAGCCCGCACTCGCCCGACCGGGAAATGAAGCGACATTCTTTCAATGGCTTCAATTTTCTCCGGGTTTGCCCCGATGCCTTGTGGGCTGATTATATAGCCGAGCACTTTGCCCGCTCTCACCCCAAAGACACATTTTTCCAGATTAAGCTTTATTCGGTGTCTATTGAGGTTGCAAAATATTTCCTCGAGGTCGGATACATGACACGAGGTGAGCTTACTTTTCACTACAATGTTGTCTACATATACCTCCAGATTTCGACCTATCTGATCTGGGAAGGTCTTCTGCATGAGGCGCTGGAAGGTCACCCTGGCATTCCGCAGACCGAAAGATATGGTCGTGTGGCAGAATGTGCCGAACGGCGTGATGAAGGAGGTCTTCTCTTCGTCCCTAGGGGATAAGCCGATCTGGTGATAGCCCGAATAGGCATCCAAAAAGTTCATCACTTGGGACTCTGCCTTCGTGTCGACCAACTGGTCTATGCGCGGTAGCGGAAAGTTGTCTTTCGGGCAGGCGGCGTTCAGGCCAGTGTGGTCGACACACATGCGCCACTTGCGACCCTTCTTTTTGACAATGACTGGGTTCGCCAGCCACTCCGAATGCTCGACTTCTCTGACGAAGCTAGCCTTAAGGAGCTTGTCGAGTTCATCCCGGATGATTGCTTGCTTCTCCAGGGAAAAATGGCTGAGCTTTTGGCTCACAGGTTTTTTTATCAGGCCGAACAGCTAGCCTGTGCTCGATTACTTCCCTTGGGACTCCGGGCATGTTGAACGGTTCCCAGGCGAACACGTCCGCACTCTTCCAGAGGAAAGTAACGAGCTCGAGTTTCTATTTGGGATCTAAGGAAGATCCCAAATGGAAAACCTTGGTCGGGTTCGCGCTGCTTAGAGGGACCGCCTTGGTTCCTCCTCCGGGCTGGAGGGCAACTTTGGGCCGGGAGTGCGCCGGCTCTTGGTCGGGGCCACGCTGAGGTAGCTGCCCGACCATGTCGAGTGACTTCTCATCGTAGTTCAAGGCCGCCCTATGGTCCCCTCTAATGGTGATGACACCTTTCGGCCTGAGGACCTTTAGACACTGGTAAGCGTGATGCGTGGCGGCCATGAACTTGGAGAGAGCCAGCCTGCCGAGGATGGCATTGTAGGCCGACTTGAACTCGACGACCTCGAAAGTGATCATCTCGGTCCAGAAGTTGCTGAGGCTCCCAAACGTCACAGGCAAGACGATATGGCCGAGAGGCTTGATTGAGGTGCCCGGGACGATCCCGAAGAATGGGACGGCTATGCTTTTGATCTTGGATCGAGGAACTTGCATCTCGTCCAGGACCGTAGCGGATATGAGATCCTGGGAGCTCCCGCCATCGATGAGAACCCGCCCTACTTTAGCATTGCTGATGGTCGGGCTCACGACCAACGGGAGCTTCTGAGGCTTGGTCATTCCAAGGGGACAATCATCCTTGGAGAAAGTAATCGACAGCTCGGACCATCTGAGCTGCTGCACGGGGGGCTTGCCCTGGGTGATGTGACACACCTCCCGTGCTGCCTCCTTCAGGTCCCTGTGGGACTTGTAAGCTGAGGAGTCCCTGAATATGATGGCTATGTGGTTATGGGGCTCTTGGTACCCCATGTCGTTGTCCTTGTCCGCAGGACCTTTGCCCTTACCGCTCTCCCCTTTTCCCGGGAGAGTGGGCATAGGACCTTGGCCATTGTAGAACTTCTCTAGGCGAAACGCCCAGGTTCGGTAATTGCGAAGGTCGTGCCCGACCGCCTGATGGAGCGGGCAATAGCTATCGTCCGAAGGAGCACCCCTCCCTTCGCGCCCTTGGTCGTTGCGCCGCGGAGGTGGTCGACCCCTTCCGCCCTCGGGCTGCTGAGCCGGCGGAACCCGCGGCGGGCAATGCTCGACGGCGGCCACCATCCTCGGTGCAGACGACCTCTTCTTTTTATTGATCTTCTCCATGGAGCTTGGGTGCTTCTTGCTCGAGGAGTCTTCCAAGCCCGGTTGAGGCGGCAGCTTGCCTTCATCCAGCATCTTTTTCCATTGGACCGCCTCATCGGCGTTCGCGTAACGATCGGCCATACGGAACAACTCATTGGCCGAAAGGTCGGGATGAATCTCCAGGTCTTGCGTGAAGCGAACATCGCGGACCCCAAAATTGAAGGCCCGGACGACCGCCTCATCCGAGATGCTTGGAATGGAGTTCCTCACCTTAATGAACCTTTGCACGAAATACCGCAAAGATTCTTTTTCGGTCTGGATCAACCGTTCGAGGTCGCGCTCCTTGCCCGGGCGAGTGTAGCAACTCTGGAAGTTCGCCCGGAGCGCCTCGCAGAGCTGCCTCCACGAGCGGATCGATCCTTCCTTCTGATTGAAGAGCCACGTCCTGGCGGAACCGTCGAGGACTGTGGGGAGGTAGTTGGCCATAACTCCCTCGTCCCCCCTGCCGCCAGAATGGCGGTGGAGTAGATCGAAAAGAACTCGTCTAGGTTCTAAGTCTCGTTGAACCTCTCGATGTGGCCGGGCTTGAACTTGCTCGGCCACGAGATGTCACGGTGGGACGCCGAAAAGGCCCGGCACCCGAACGCCGGGCTATCGTGGTGACCCCTCCGAGCGTGCGACCTTGACGGTTAGCATCACGATGGTCCTTTATGCGCGGGGTGAGGCGAGAGAATACGTCTCCATGTCGGCGCGACGAAGGCAGCCCCGAGGTAGAACACTCGGTGAGCCCGTAAGCAGACGGGGCATGCCCCCGAGCCCGCGAGGCCGTCTGGGAACCACTCCAAACGTCCTCACGGCACCGATCTTGCATCCCGCGGCCCTCCTGAGTAGGACTTCGGGAGGTGCTGCGACGGGAGCGAATAGGGGAATGGCGCTTATGGTCCCGGGAAACACTCCGGGGCCTCTCTCCGCCAGGGGACCCTGGGAACCCCATGTCGGTGATGAGTTTTTCTAGATTTTTAGCCACGACCACCCCCATGGCTACCAGGTCCGCCTGACTGGAGAAATTTCGGAAGCTGCGCACGACCGTCGCCATGACTCGCAGCCGCTCGGTGTTCTGGGGAGCGGCGGGGCGACTTGGCGACACTTCAAGACGTACTCGGGAGGCGGTGCTTTCGCCGGGATCTTCTTGGCCGGGTCTCGATCCTAGTGTCCGCCCCCCCGCTAGCTTGGTGGCGGACGGTCGTCAGGGTCTTATCCAAGGACAACTCTGGACGATTCTCGTCCACATCGCGCTGGTGACGACGAGTGGTCTCCGGAGACTCGACCTCGTGAATCTCTTCTCTTCCCGCCATATTGACGCTGCGGGAGTACTGGGACTGCGAGGGCGACATCATGGTATCTCCATGAGATGCGGTCTCACGGCTGCACTCGGGACGATCAGGGACGCCTGCAGAGCAGTTCACGATTGCGAGCTCCTCCTCACTAGTGAGGGTATTTGCGCCATGCGAGGGAGGAAGCGCTCGTCTTTGCAGCCCACGGGAAAGACTCCTAGACTCGGTGTGGCCTTCCGGATCAGCCACACCAGCCACGCATTCATCGGCGTAGTACATGTCATCATCCTCCACGTCGTCGAAGATGCAGAGGTCTTGATTATCTTGAGAATTCGGCATCCTCAGGGATTCTCCACGGAAGGACTCAGTCGATCCCCACGGACGGCGCCAGCTGTCGACGATTCGGGAACCGGTCCCCCGCCGAGCTTACTTGTTGAATGAGGGATCAACCCTAGGGCCCCTTTTCGGCGGAGCGGATAGCGTCCAAGGGCCTGCCGAGCTATGGCTAAGATGGTCGGGATAACACAGCAAACAGGGGGTTTTTTGGCTTGGTTCGGGCCTCTCACGGGGGAGATAACAACCCTACGTCCAGTAGTTGCACTAGCTTCCAAAGAGGAATTACAAGGTGCTTGCTCGGGGGCCTGGGCCTCCCTTTTTCTCTACTTCTTACAGGTGAGTTTGGTGTTTGCTATTCTCTCTGGGGCCGTAGGGCGGTTCTGAGAATGATCTTCCTAGCCACCAGCAAACAACTGCTATTTGAGGGGAAAAACAAGGAGGAATCGAACCCCGATCATCACTTGCGACGGGGTATTTATAGGCGGTTACAGCGTTGCAACATTTATTACGGAGTGACATGCACTACTGCTCCCAGACGTGGGTGGAACTGTTTTCTTGCTTCTCGCCATACCGCTACGTGGGCGTAGTGGGCTCAGATCGTGGCCGTACGGTCCTTCAAGCCGCCGAGTGATTAATGCCACGTCCCCTTCGTGGACCGTGCCCGGCTTTTTGGCTATGACCGAGGTCCCTTCTTCGGACCTGGTCGCTGGTCGTGTATCCCCGGGCAAGCATGCTTGGGGGCGAGCTTGACTGAGGGCGGGGTAGGTCCGAAGGTTGGCCTACCTGAGGATCTTCCTTGGGGACACCGCCCAAGGGTGAGCACGGTCGGCAGCTGTCTAGCCGCCAAGGTACGATGGTCGCTATAGGAGTTACCCAATCCCCGACAGCGTCAGTGTTCATCAAGACATGGGTCTAAGTTATCTGTGTGTTCTTAGATGAATGCATGTGTCGCAGGTTACCTTATCGAGACGGTGGTTGGTGCTAGTGTTCGTCAGGATTCATGAGTCTGAGTTATCATTTTCATCATCGCAAGATCGGACCACCCCGTATCACTCATATTTTTGGCATCGCCGCTCTATTCCTACCTCCCCTGGCCTGACAACCTTTAGATTGAATTCAAACAATCTTTCAAGTCAAAATCAAAACTTCAAACTGAAATTTTCTCCCATTTTCAATTATTCCCCATTTGCAGCTAAAATTTCTCCTTTGAACAAAAACCCCTTTTTTTAAACTCAAAATTAGCTCAAAAACCTAGCATTTCGGATCTAGTATAATTAGCTACACGTACTATATATACTAGTTTTAGTGATACTACGTTTCAATGACACCAATTTTTGGCTTGGGGAACAAGCATGTACGTACAACCTTACAACTTATTTTTGATCATAAAATTAAATCATTTCAAGGCATGCATCAACTGTGAAACTAGTCCCATTCAGGCTGCTGCTCTGTATATATATTTTTTGATTTGTGCACTATCAAAATTAAATAAGTTAGATGGCAACAGTCACATGCACGTTTTATCGACAGCTAGTGGCACCAGATGTGACAGCACTGTTGCATGCACTAATGGTTCCACCCTTTAAAGCGCTAGGGAATGCCGGCCTCCCAGCCAAGCCACCTGTCGCCGGCGACATTTGCGAAAAAGTCCCTCCGTTTCTCCGAAATTACAGATAGGTCCCTGTGTAATTTTCTGTGAGACGAAGATTTTTTTTCACTTTCGCGTTTGGGTCCCTGGCGCGGTAATTTACGGAAAAGCCTCACGTTAATTCCAAATCGCGAACAAGCCCTTTTCTAATTTTTCAGGATAGCGAACAGGTCCAAAAAAATAACAAATAGATCCCTGGTTCTTACGTTCAGGTCCTTTTTCCGTTTTTCCCGGAAAAAATGTTTTCGTCACCGAAAAAAACCAGAAAAAATATTTTCGCCACCCAAAAAACTCGGAAAAAATATTTTCATCACCAAAAAAACACAGATTCGTCGAAGGTTTATAGCAACTTATGGATTTGCCAACGGGTCATAACTGCAGGTTTCTTTTTAAAAAAATATAGATTAGTCCGAAGATTTATAGCGACCCATAAATTCGCCGTCAGGTTCTAACGACTCATTTTTTTAGCAAACAAAAAAAACCAAAAAATGAAAAAAAACAAATTCGTAAAAACTCGGAAAAAATATTTTCGTCACAAAAAAAACACAGACCAAAAAACCCGAAAAAAATATTTTCATCACAAAAAAAACACAGATTCATCGAAGGTTTATAGCAACTTATGGATTTGCCAACAGGTCATAACCACGGGTTTCTTTTAAAAAAATATATATTGGTCCGAAAATTTATAGCGACCCATAAATTCGCCGTCGGGTCCTAACGACCCATTTTTTTAGCAAACAAAAAAACCAAAAAACGAAACAAACAAATTCATAGAAACCCGAAAAAAATATTTTCGTCACAAAAAAAAACACAGATTCGTCGAAGATTTATAGCAGCTTGTGGGTTTGCCAACGGGTCATAACCGCGGGTTTTTAAAAAAATAGATTAGTCTGAAGATTTATAACGACCCATAAATTCGCCATCGGGTCCTAACGACCCAATTTTTTCAGACAAACACAAAAAACCAAAAAACCAAAAAACAAATTCGTCGAAGGTTTAACTCGGAAAAAATGTTTTCGCCACCAAAAAAACACATGTTCATCGAAGGTTTATAACAACTTATGGATTTGCCAACAGGTCATAACCGTCGGTTTTTTTAAAAAATATATAGATTAGTCCGAAGATTTATAGCGACCCATAAATTCGCCGGCGGGTCCTAACGACCTATTTTTTTAGCAAACACAAAAAACGGAAAAAACAGATTCGTCGAAAGTTTATAACTTTTTTAAAAAAATTGATTCGTCCAAAGATTTATAGCGACCCGTAGATTCGCCAGCGGATCCTGACGACCCATTTTTTTTACAAACACAAAAATAAAAAAAACACGGATTCCTACCGACCCATTTTATTTAAAAAAATGCGGAAATCGAAAATTCGATAAATTTTATCAGGCAACGGATTGTAACCGCGGTTTTTCTAAAAAAAACGTAGATTCTTTGAAGGTTTATAGCTGACGACCTATTTTTTAAAACAGATATGAAAATCAAAAATACGCCCCCCATGAATTTGCCGGCGGGTCCTATCGACTCTACAGAACGGCGCAGCGTAGCGCTATTATTGCTAGTGAATATGATCGAGCTAGTCATCTCTCTCTCTCTGCGCGTCGGCATATGAGTCATAATCAAGACCAAGTAAACATTTTCTATTTTGTTGCTCGATCAGTTCAGCGAAAGATTTTGAAGTCTTATTCATATGAATTTATATCGCACTCTCTGACTGGGGCAGGCTAGGCAACAGCAGGTACGACCGTTTCAGCTAATTGAGCTATATATCGCTCGTTTGGTCCACACGACGGTCGAGGTCGACGCTGCAATAGGTCGGAACGCGAGCACGGACTCCGACACCGACCACAGAAAGGCACTGGCTTGGCGACGTCGGCGTCGTTGCTCGTCAGGTTTTGCCGGCTGGCCGGTCAGGTCCGATATCCAAACGTGGGGGCAATGCCTTAAAAGAAGTTAATTAAGAGCAACTCCAGCAACACTCTTCAAATCCCACTCTCTAAATCCCACTTTTACAGAACTCTCCAAAAAAATGCCTCTCCATATCTCCTCCCTCTCCAACAACACTCTCTCCATATCACACTCCCTATCTTCTCTCTCCTATATTCTAATCATATTCCACATAACAGACATAACAGCAACCGTTTTTTTTACCGATACATTCAACCAACAATATTTAAATACGGGAATTTAAATATTAAAATTTTTCGTGACGACCACATTGTAAATTCGAATGGCTATATTTGAACGTGGGAGTTTTAAATTTGAATTTTTCTGTAACGGTTATGTTATAATGGTGATTATTAAAATTATTGTACTGAGTGAGTCATGTCGTGAACGGTCAATTAAAGAAGCGGCTATATTGAAACGGTCGTCTTAACGGCTATATTCTAATGATATCCATAGCGGCTATATTCTAACGGACCGATAACGGCTATATTATAATGATCCGCATAGCGGCTATATTCTAACGGTCATCTTAACGGCCACATTATTCTCGCTATATATAGAGACCCATTTGCGATTCAATGATCCGCACATTTCAAAGTTGTTCACCACCTACAATATCGAGAATGAGTCGTGAAACTTAGTCTCACAATGTCTCTCGGATGATGAGGAGTCCGATAGAAATACTCAAGACGATATCTTCTTACAACAGATACCTAGCGGACATGGAAGATCAAAGTGTGAATCTTCCTCCATGGTGGTTCGACTCTGGCCGTCAAATCGTTCATCGCAATAGGCAAGAAGGACATGCTAGACCTGCTTTCAGACTATTTTCTTGATCCTCCTATCTATGGCCCGTCCTTCTTTCGACGCAGGTTTGGAATTATTCGTTCTTTATTTCTTCGCATATTGTGTTGATCCTACTATCTACATCTCAACCTTCTTTTCGACACAGGTTTCGAATGAATCGTCCTTTATTTCTTCGCATATTGCATGCTGTAGAAGCACATGATAATTATTTTGTGCAAAAGAGGAATTGTGCCGGAGATCTTGGGTTATCTTGTTTGCAGAAGGTAACCGCAGCATTTCGGATGTTAGCTTACGGAGTAGCAGCAGATGCTATTGATGATTATGTGCGGATTGGAGAAAGTATCTTTTCTGAGAGCCTGAAAAGGTTTGTGAAAGCTATTATTGAAATATTTGGAGATGAGTATTTAAGATCTCCAAATGAGAATGATACTGCTAGATTACTTGCAATTGGTGAGGAAAGAGGTTTTTCAGGAATGCTAGGGAGCATAGATTGCATGCATTGGAAGTGGAAAAATTGCCCTGCAGCATGGCAAGACATGTATACTGGTCATATTCACGAGCCAACAATCATTCTAGAAGCCGTTGCTTCCCAAGATCTTTGGATATGGCATGCTTTTTTTGGTTTACCAGGGTCTCACAATGATATTAATGTTCTTCACCGGTCCCCTCTATTTGCTAAGTTAGCTGAAGGGCATGCTCCAGAAGTGAATTATACTGTGAATGGTCACAACTATACTATAGGATACTATCTTGCAGATGGAATATATCCTTCATGGGCAACATTTGTGAAGACAATATCAGCTCCACAAGGAATAAGAAAAACATTTTGCAAAAGCTCAGAATCGCTTAGGAAGGATGTGGAGCGAGCATTTGGAGTTTTACAAGCGCTGCTTTTGCAATTGTTCGTGGACCATTTCGTTTTTGGTATCAAGAAACATTTCGAGATATCATGACGGCATGCATCATCATGCATAACATGATAATTGAAGATGAGCGGATGGAGGTCGATTGACTACATTTACGATGTAATGGGAGAAGATGTTGCGATCTCCCATGAAAGAACACTGAGCTTTCGAGTTTATTCAAACTCATCAATCTATCAGAAATAGAAAAGCTCACTCTCAGCTTCAAGAAGATCTAGTCGAGCACTTATGGCACCATTATGGAGCGATGTAGACGAGCACATGATGTATTACTTTATGCGGTTTAACTATGATGTATTACTTTATGCACTTTAAGTATGATGTACCAGTTTATGCACTTCAGCTAAATTTGTATGCAAGAAATTTAAATCCGAAGTAGTGCATACATATTTTCTACCTTAGCATGGTTTAGTAGCACAAAAGGGACAACAAAGTAGTTCATACATCATAACTAGTGCTCAATCAAACCTATTACATCTTCGAGCCATGATATCATTCTGCAAGGACAAGTAGTATTGTTGTTGTGGCCCACTCATGCGACTTGCGTCAACGCTCATAATTCTCTCTTCTTCACGCATTCTCTTCAATTCAACCTCATTTCTTTTTATCGCAAGCCTCTCCTGTTCTTGCGCAAATGCTCGTTCAGACGCTTCTTCCTTCTTCTCGCTCCATTTCTCTTATTTCTTTCCTAAAGTTCTCCAATGCTTCCATGTAGAGTGAACTGTTGCACCACTCTCGGTGAAGCTTTACATGGCGTAATCGCTCTTTCTACCTTCCTACCAGTCGGCCTTCGAGTTCTTCTACTTCCATGATGGGAGCATCTTCATGAGAATGACTTGCATTAGAGCTTATAGGGCTAGAACTACGGGAGAAGCATTAGATGATGTTTTCGCTTCTTACGAGATAAATGACCAGCCCACTTTGGATGGTGTTGTAATACATTCCAAAGAATGCAAGTATGCAAATACTCTCCTTCTTCTTGATATAATGTTTTAGCTTGGACAATCTGTAGAAAGCAATGATACGTTATCAACACGGACACAACATTTGTAGCTATAATAAAAAAGGGACATGAACCAACCTTATCCTGCTCTGTTATCTCGCTTTGCCTTCTACGCTCGATGCGGTCATAACATCCACAAAACTTGTTAACATGTTCTTGAATAGCTGACCATCGGTGCATTAGTGAATTCTGAGTACGATCCGAATTGAAATTCTTGTTCTCGTGGAAGTAATTATGTATTCTACTCCAATATGTGGTACGAGTTTGTTGGGTACCTTGCACTGGATCCAAACTAACATTCAGCCATGCCGACACCAACATATTATCTTCACTCTCCGTGAAATTTTTTGATCTTTTATTGTGAGCTCTCGGCTGGGGACTGGAAGTGTCAACTGGAGAAGGATGCTCCCCAATTGGGCTCTCATCCCAACCAAATTCACTTCCCCCCTCACTCAACAGACGAGTATAGTAGTCGCCCATATTTTACAAGCTGTACAAGTAGATATACATAACAACAAATGTAAAAGTAGGAAACATCTTAATGTACTCATTAAGCAAATATGCATAACAACACATGTGACAGTACGACACATCTTAACATACTAAACATTAACAGGTCTTATTAAAAGCATAACACAAATACCACTAGCCACTAGACTCGACACTTTCATCCTCTCTAAACCGATGATCGAAGACGTTTCCACTCATCATCGGTCTCGAGTCGAGGGAAGCAAGCGCCGCCAATGCTTGGGACAAAGTGTCTTCTTCTTTTTCTTCATGTGGATCAACACCACTCTCACTACCAACAAGTCTTACGCTTGTATGACAAGGTCATCAAGCCATGAAAGCGATGTCTTGAATGCAAGCAAGACTCGGTTGAGTTCATTCACGCGTTTGCTTGAGGAAGGAGAGAAATTATCGGACACTATGTTCTTAATATCTTTGGAGATTTCCTCTATGTGCTTAATTGTCCAAGCATGCACTTCACTCAGTTTCTTCGAATCTTTAGCCATCTATATGCAAGTAAATTGAACGCTAAGACATAGGAAATATACAAGACTAGATGAGGCGTAATCTAGGAGCTATACACCACCATCCATGCTAATGTGTACCGGACAATTAAAGTTTGCAATCATCGAAAGGGTGTGTTTATATGACTATGCATTCTTATGTTTTTCATTGACATTCACTAATCACTAGGAGCAAGATCAAGAAACTTAGTAAAGGAAGATTGACTTATCAGATCCAACGATTCGCACAAAGATCGTAAAACTTCAATGCCTTCAGTAAATCGATGGAGTGTGGCTTGTTGGTAAGATCCCAAAGCACTCAAGTGATCAATCCTAAAAGATACTAATCGTAAGACAAAAACAATAGACTTGTTATACCGGCTTTCATCATGCCGATAAATGTTTATCTAATTCTTACAACCATCGACCTACAATTGTTTCACTCCGGCAAGCTTAAGTCGACAACGAGCGAGAAAAACTAGAAAGCATAGAAAACCCCGGATCCTTAGCCCGACTTCAACCAAAAAGCAGACTTACCGATCTCCGCAAAATCCTTCAACCGAAAACAAACCGACAACACCATGACCCAACACAAAACCTTCATCTTAACACGGATGACCTATTTCGCCAAAGATCACCCAAAAACATCCACAAGCATCACCCAAAAACATCCACAAGCATCACCCAAAAACATCCGTATATGATCTATTTCACGCCATCCAACAAAGTTACTAGTTAAAACATCATAACTCGTGTAGTTAACACATCATCAAAACCAATCAGTTTAAAGCTTCTAGGAGTGGCCGAATTCAAGAGTGTGCGGCATGAAGACAAATTCCAATGTCCGACAGAACTACACAGAGCTAGACAGATTTGCAATGGATGGAAAGCTACACAAAGCTAGACAGATTTGCAATGGATGCAATGGATGGAAAACTACACAGAGCTAGACAAATAAGAAACTGAACAATCCAATGGATGGAAAGCTAGACAGATTTGCAACCTAAAAACAATCGAAGAGAATAACAACCTTCTCTAGTTTTCCCCTATTAACCATCTAGAGCCAACCAACAAGTCTTCATTAATTTCCCCCTCATTTTCTTTGCCCCAAATGCTAATCACAGGATCCAACACATTATTTTGCTAAGCAAATGGCTTCCAAGCTTAAAGATGCATGACTTCATCTAATCTACAAATTTTTACAAGGATCTTGCACACTCAACTATAGAACGGCGATCACTTCAAGTCAGGATCACGAACAAAAATGAAGAATGCATATCTATTCAACAATCTCAGTAAACCTATGGATTGATTTCCATCTCATATTTTACAATCATCCATATAATGATCATGTTCACAACATAAGTAGTCACATTAATCTAAAATAGAATTTACATCGAAATTTAAAATCATGTAAGCAAATCAATGCGCACATTCCATCTAAATTTGAGTCAGTAGTTGCTCATGGGAGCACATCCTTGAGCACATCTTGTTATACATGTATTAACTCAAGGCAAATGGATGCATATTGTGGATTTCACCGGGGTGAGTCGAGCTTCCGACCTTGTAGCTTCAAATAAGCTTCACGGATCTCGTAGCTTCGATTGACTCGATCTCGCTATTTGGATTCAACCGGGATGGAGTGCTCCAAGATAATCACCTCCGAATCAAAGAAGACAACAAATACTATCAAACTAGGTTTTCTTCGGATCCAACAGATCCCACATATGCAACAAGAGTAAACACAGAGAAATGCATACCAATTTCTAGCTATTCTTCCTCCAATTCGCCGATCTTCCCAGTTAAGAATTCGTCCGATCTACCAGCGCCGATCTACCAGATGGGAAAAATCATGCTCGCTTGAGAAGCACCACAAATCCATCGGGAAGAGCAACACGAACCTTGCCGAGATGTGCACGGAGACGAAGACTGCGCCACCTCTTGCTCTTCTTCCCGGTGTCGCCGCCTTCTCTCGCCGGATAGCGACAGGAAAGTGTTTTCCAAAGGCGGCCGCTTCTCTACTTGGATAGCGAATCTCACCCATGCCCCCCGGTGTTGCCGCCTTCTCTGCTTGCCGAGCGAAGGAGCCTTGCCTTGTCCCAGCGGTCGCGCGAATGGAGTCCTGCGGTTGCTCTCGCCGGATAGCGAGCGGAGAGAGGCTCGGCAAATGTAGCGAGCCGGAGCGACTCTCTGTCCGCTCTCCAAATTTAGCGAGCCGACTGGCGAGGCTGCTGGAGCGCCAAAAAACCACTCACTCGCCAAAAAATGGAGATAGCGAGCGGGATACCGAGACTGCTGGAGCTGCTCTAAGGTAGTCAAAATCTCAATTCCAAACTAGAAGCCCAAGACTTTTACGACTTTATGGTTAGGGCCATGCCGGTCCGAGTCCCACACTGAATCTCAGTCAGGGTGGATTTCGATCCTAGCCATGAATTCACTCAGAATTAGCGGTCACTGCTACAGGATTGTACATTAGAATCGGTTCACTTTTATCATTACAGTCGGTTCTAGTGATGATACAAAATCTTTAGATAGTGATGAAGAAGCACTATTACGATTGGTTTTGGCCCGATTGTGATAGATCCATATCATAATCGGTTCTTTTCATAAACCGATTGTGATGATATGGTCATCAGAATCGGTTGTTATGAGGAATTGGTCATCAAAATCGGTTATGTGAAACTGATTGAGATGATCTCTCGTCATAATCGATTCTTACGTGGAACCGATTCTGATGACCCAATTATTACAATCAATTCCACATAGGAACCAATTCTGATTAGGGATCATGACAATAAGTTCTTACATGGAACCGATTCTGATGACTATATCATCAGAATTGGTTCTTACGTGGAACCGATTCTGAAGACCCTATCATCAGAATCGGTTCTTACTTGAAACCGATTTTGATTATCTGGTCATTAGAATCGGTTCTATGTAAGAACCGATTCCGATGATATGGTCATCAGAATCGGTTCTTTGTAAGAACCGATTACGATGATCGGATCATCAGAATCGGTTCCATGTAAGAACCGATTCGGCTGATGGAGGATCATCATAATCGGTTTCATAGAAAAACTGTTTCTGATGACCCTATCATCAGAATCGATTACACATTCTTACCGATTGTGATGACCCTCATAGGGGTGTGCCCTTTTTCATATTCTCCAAAATAGCACATATTGTCAGTATGCATATATATATGTATTACATTCGCAGTACAGAACACGGAATGCATATATCACATTCACAGAACATAAACACTTTAATTACAACACATATCATATTCGGTGACAATATACAAACATAAGTATGCTTAACAATCAGTACAACATAAACATGCTTAACAATCAATAACAATATACAACATAAGCATGCTTAACAATCAGTAGTAATAAATATTGTTTACATATGGATTAGTATGATGATTCAGGATCTCTAAACCTATTGTCCTCCGATATAACTTCTAAGCAGTACCACTAGCATAAGTGATCTTGTATGGTGTTTAATGCTTTGTTGTCTAAGCTCTTCTGGGGGATATTGATTTGCTGCAAAACAGAATGTAGTGCAGTAATTTAAGTTTTAAAATATGTATGTAAAAGGCTAAGTGTATTATTATACATGTACCTTAGAGAAAAGATGTTAGCTGTCGATCAGGATCGCCATGTGGTGCATGACATAGAAGCCGCACAAGTCATCGCTGCCCTGTTGATGACACTGTGAAGAGAGAAAGAATTTAACACATGAATATTACATGTTAAAAAAAATTAATCGTATGTATGGTAGGCACTTGTACCCTAAAGCGCTTATACTCCAGCGTCTTGCCCTTTTCAGTAGCGTGTTTTTCTCCTCCATCGACGTAAGCCGAAAAACCCTACATACATTGGAGAGATGCTATTGAGTCAAAAAATGAATATAGTTAAATTTAGAATGTGTTAGGTTACAGTAATATACTTGCTACTCCAAAAGAAGCTTGATCTCATAGGCCATCAGTATCTTCTCGATCGAGTTTAAAATGTAGATCGTGTTTTCACTCAGAACGAGGACGAGTAGAACCCAATGGTTGCTTATTAAATGGCATGCAATGCAAGGAAATAAGTTCGCATACCATGTAAGTGCGTACAAATAATTGAAGGGTAAAGTACTACTTACTCCTCAGGGTACGGGAATAGAATAAAGTCCTTCTTCGACTCAGCATTCAAAGCCCCCCTGATGTAGCCAGCAAGGAAGTCCAAGTGAAGTCGTGCCACGGTCGCAGACACCAGCTCGAGGTCGACAAACCCAATTAGGTGTTGATGTGTCACGGCTCGTTGTTTCGTTGCCCTGCAACTCGTGTTGAACGTTAGAAAGCATAATGCGAAATCCTATGAAAGTAATCAGGTATATGTTGTGTTACTCACAGAGTCCAAGATCGTAAATTAGAAATATCGATGGCCATCATTTGGTACACACAGACTAGATCCTCAAAACTGACTGGGAATGTCCCATCCTCATCGCGGTAGAAATGTCCCTTTCTATACCTCACAGTGAGGTCGACTCGGCTCTCATCCTCTTTAACCTTATCAATGTACCATCTATGGAGCAAGCGACTAAATTTACCTAGAGCATTTAATAGGTTGGATGCAATCAAGGGTTTTCCATGTACGTAGACCTTGAAATCAAGAGAGGTCTTCTTATTGTCTACTGACTTTCCTTTCTGCTCAGAAGAAGTCTGCGAGGTCAGGGAAAGGGGCTTTGCATGTGTTCGAGGGGGCGCTGTGGCCTCTGTTTGCTTTGCCTTCTACGAATGAGTCACCGAGGCCTCCTGCAATTCAGTGGTTATAGTGCTAGTCTTTTTATGTGTGAGCTCTGTACTTTGTGTAGGAGCAGGAGCTGGCGCAGTTACAGTAGGAACCTACGAAGCATACGCATATGTAACTTGTTGAAGTACTACAGGAATAGTAGAGAAGATGGGGTGGATTTTTACCTTGACCAATACGACACCCTTCGTGGGCCACTTGATGAACGACATGTGTGTCTGCCCGAGAGTGGTGATATCTTCGTTGGGGCGAACTGCAGCACATGTGATACGAAGTCTTTGTGGACGTAGTCCACCTGCACCCTCATGTAGCCCTTCCCCAAGGGCTAACCATGCATAGTGTCAGTCTCCTTGCATGGAAATACAACCCTGCGTGCAGCATCCACAGGAAATCCATCCTTCATTAGGGTGAGCTAGCACTTGGCAGGCGCCTGCAAGAAGTGCGGAACTTGAGGAAAAACATTGTGGAAGTTAGACTCGTAGTTTTAAGTCAGGAAAATTTAATTATTACCTTTAGCTGGGGACCAGTGTTATCATTTTTGGAACCACAGTTACTGGATCGGGGCTCAGGCTTCTCTACAGGAGGCGAGAGCATTTGGCTCTGACTCTGGGAGATCATTGCTATCATCTCAGCCCTCAGGTGCTCCTCACGTGCCATCATCTCCCCCTCATCTCCTCCTTGATCTACTCCCTCAGCTGCTCCCTGAGCGTGTCCATGAAGCGCTCCGCACATGCCTCTCATGATATAAATCTGGCACTCGCAGCACCATCTTGGAAGTAGGACTTCTTCGTATGCCCCGCCCCTGCAGTAAGCACCCAGCCCTTATGGTTGGGCTTCCCGATCGTAGACGACAGGATGTCATTCGACCCTTAGCTTTAAAAGGTCCCCTGCTCTTTCTGCTGGCTTACCTCCTCCTGTAAAAAGTATGTACGAATTAGATCTGAAATACAAGTTGGGTCTACTACAATGCACTAAGTTAGATGTCTTACGATGATGGAGACGACATGCGTAGTAGCGGAGTTTGCAACTACAAGCTGCCCGTCGGCGGTTTTCTTTGTCTTCGCTAATACCCAGTCGCGTTCCCGCTCCTCACCAATGTGGGAGTAAGGCATCGTCGTCCCGGAGTTCGCACACTTCTCGGCTAGTCGCACCCACTCTGCCTTCTTCCCCTTATAGCCGCCTGTACCGAGTTGGTGCGGGTGCGTGTTATGCTTCTAGATAGCGGTGTTCCTCTCTTTCAACTGCTCTGCCTTGGGCGTGCCTTTCATCCACGTGAACTCCTCCCAAACATCAGGAGTCACGAACAGATACCTCTCGAATGGTGTATGTCCTTTTAGCATGTGCAGACTGTGCATGAGGACCCTAAAGTACCTCAAGGCCACACCCATCCTCTTCATGGCGTACCACCTCACGCTGCATTCATCTTCCTCCTCTATAATTCATTTGCCCTTATCCTCGTCCCACAGCCGACTCTTCTGCTTGGCGCTGACTTCCTTTCTCCAATCCTTAACCGTTATGGGCACTCTCTCTCTCTCTCACCAATTGGCCGAGGAATGACCAGTATCGCCCCTTGTATTTGGGGGGACCAGCGCAGACCCTCGTGGCATTGACGTGGAGAACCTACGGCATTCTCTCTATGGCCGCTTTGTTCGGTCCTCAAGCATTCCTCACCTTACTTGAGGCCTCAACATTTGGAACTTGGCTCGGCTCAACACTTGGAACTTGGCTCAGATCCTTAGGAGCACCTTGAACTTTGTCCGGCGATGAGCCGATACTCTCTAATTGTGACATTTTGAGTTTTTTATTTGACATGGTCATATATTTGATATGAGAGAAAGCAATTCGTTGCTATTATGTGAAGCAACAACTGAATGGATAATTCATAGCATGTAATTATTCTAGCATATTGTAGTAGAGTATGAGATGAGCGAATGATCTTCAAGAAAAGTATATCTGTTGACCAACTAAATACATACCAACGATGACTCCTAATCTCTAAATAGGTTAGGTTCTAATCTCATTCAAGGATATGTGGTTCAGGCAAGTTCCTAAGCCATTGTACAACTCCAGAAAAAATTTTGGCAGCATCTCCCTGCTGTTCTCCAGATACACGTCTCGACAACAGGTCAAGAGGGATGTGTATCTGGAGAACACTGGGGAGACACTACTGAAATTTACTCTGGAGTTGTACAACAACTCAAGAACTTGCCCGAACCATATATCCTCGAACTGTCCAAAAAACATGGACAATTCGAGACTGCTTGCAGATAAATATGCCATTTTGATCGACATATTTATAAATAAGCACCCTCGAACGGGAGATGTAGGTTATGCAACCTAAACTCTAACATCATGCTGAGATAAAAAATAAAGGTAACTGTTAATGTGGATTGTTGAATAAAATACGATAATAAGAGCAAGAATAAATTGCTAATCCCAAATAACAATATGAAAAATATATAATCTAAAGATAGTAGCAATGACATAATCAAAATGATACATCATAACATAAACTTTATGTCATTTTTGCAATGAATCATGTCTATTAAAACAATTTGATGAATAATCTATTGTATGAATATATATTTGCTCTCAGATTAGGGCTCGTTCAAAGATATTAAATCTTCAACCTCAATCACGAATGGGCTAAACAATTAATTTAATGAATAAGGCCTTGAACCCTTACCACCTTAACATGCACAATAAAGAATTGACAAAATTTCAATGTTATTATGTACTGATCAAATCCAAGTCAAGTAAAGGTGTCAACTGAACCAGGAGTTAATGTTCTGATCAACAAGAAGAAGACAATAGCTACCAAATCAACTAAAACAATGAAGTCTAGGAGTCAAGCTAACATCAGAATCAACTAAAAACTATACAGATCAAGAGTAAATTGTTTTCTACCAAAGATGTAAATAATATTCAAGAATTTCTTGCCAAAATTAGATTACTAGTAGCTTTACATGCAAGTCTACCAGTTCAAGACCTATTTCACAAGATTGATTGCCTTAATCATCAAGATACCCATTATCATCATTGAACAAGTCCCACAAGCAATAGAGGATAGATAGAGAACAATCTGCAAAATATATACTCACAAAGGAACAACACTCTGAGCTGGTCGAAAGGAGGAGAGGAGGCAGTGGCGTCAGGGAAGGAGGCAGCGGTGGGGGGAGGTGACGAAAGCGTCAGGCAAGGAGGCGCGCGGTGGGGAGGGGACAGGAGGAGAGGAGGCGGTGGCGTCGGGGAAGGAGGTGGCGGTGGGGCGAGGTGACAGAGGTGTCGAGGAAGGAGGGCACGCGGTGGGGAGGGGATAGGACGAGAGGAGGCGGCGGCGTTGATGAAGGAGGTGAAACCATAAAAGACCAGATGAAATGGAGAGCGAACCGTGAAAGAACATTATATTCATACTCAGAACTATCTGAATCGGTTCCAAAAAAATTGATTCTGATGACAAGTCATCTGAATCAGTTCACATAAAAAATGATTTTAGTGACAAGTCATCTGAATCGGCTCCCATAGAAAAACCAATTCTGATTACATGTTATCTGAATCGGTTCCCATGTAAAACCGATTCTAATGGCGTGCGATAGATTGGTTCATGGTTGGTTTGGCACCTAGGTGTTTCACCCTGGACTGGATCCGTGATGAGCCACTTTCTATGTCGAACTAAATCATTCTCAGTCTGTAGTAAAACATATATTCATGGAATGGAGAGCGAACCGTGAAAGAACATATATTCATGCATAGGACTATCTGAATCGGTTACAACAAAAAAATGATTCTGATGACAAGTCATCTAAATCAGTTCACATAAAAAACTGATTCTGATGAGAAATTTAATCTCAACCAGTTTTTCCACAGAAATCAACACTGATAGTGTCTGATGCTACAAATTCAATGTCAATCAGTTTTCCCAAAGAAACCGACACTGATCGTATCTGACGCTTTGTCTTCTCGATGGTATAAATTTATGCGCACAAGAGGCTCTTAATTTTCCATTCGTCTTCAAGCCAGCAAGCGTGCGCAACCATTCATCTTCAAGCCAGCAACTGTGCACAACACCGCAAGCCATGGCAAGGACGTCGGCGCTCGACGTCGTTCTTCACAATGCTGTCCTCATCCATATCGTCATCCTCGTGGCCTTAAGTTCGTCTCACCCCATGGATGACCTTTGCAGCCTACGAGCCACGTACTCATTGTTTCATTTCTTTTTTTATTGACAGGTTGTGGGAGTTTCCTGTTGTCACCAATTTGATTGATTAATTAATTTTCTTTTTTGGCATATTGCAGTTACAAAACCCTATCTAAGGTGGCAAAGGATCAGTATGTGGGCAAGCGGGTGTCGCTGCGGAATGAGGCGACGGAGTGGATGGAGAATGAGTGCTACCTCACCGTCGTCAGCCACCTGGCTAGGGTCAAAATCCCAGAGGCTCGCTTCGTTGTTGGCCTCAAGGCTGTGCTCTCCGAGTCTGAGCACAAGGACATGCAGCGTGGCCTAACGTGGCTTGAACAGGTGGCCACTGGTAGTGACAAGGCGACGGCTTACGTGCTCGGCCTCCTCTACTTTGTTCGGGCTGAGAACGATCTGGCCAAGCGCTACTTCGCCCAGCTTGGGAGCGATCTAGTCACCTACCGCTATGGCTACACATGCGACATAGCCAAAATTATCAACCAGGAATGTAAACGCTACCGGAAGATCGTCCTCGCCACGATGCAAAAGCTGGCATGGAAGAATATGGTCGTCATGCAAGGAAAGGAGCCCATGTTGCCGGAGCAGGGTTCCTGATGCTACTAGCAAATGGCCTATGGTTGGGAGGACTACAAATCCTTTTGTAATGATGAATGCATGATTAAAAATGAGTACGTTGAGTTCATTGTAAAATTGCATGAACTACATTTGTCTATAGCGTAAGCTTTGGGAATACTATTTATTTTATAAGTTTTTTTAAACACCAAGTTTTGTTCTATTAAATGTCAAGTTTTAATTTGTTTAATGCCAAATTTAAGTTACTCACTCACAATGTCTCTAACGGTTTTAGTCGAAAAACCAACACAAATAATTATGATGGGCAAGCTAGCGTTTTATAGGGCTACCAGTGAAATTGTGCGGGAGGAGCAATGTTCGAGCCAGGTATTTTGTATTGGTTCAAGAATAAAAACTAATTCTGATGTACACTATCTGTATCGGTTCACAAAGAAAATCAATTCTGATGAGTACACTATCTATATCGGTTCACAAAGAAAACCGATTATGATAACTTTCTATCCGTATCGGTTTACTAAGAAAATCGATTCTGATAAACATACTATCTATGTCAGTTCACTATGAAAACCGATTCTGATAAGCTTTCTACTATGCTCTGAAATTTAATCATACCTCTACAAGTTTTGAATTTTTAGCATTTCATCAAAGAGAGAAAGGCCATAACTCTTTCATACATTGTTGAAATTATTAGAAAGTTTGTAGAAACATACTTTAGGATACTGCAAAGCTTTTCAAAAAAGAATTTTCCCAAAAAGAGTCCTCATTGAAGAAATATGCCAAAATTCAATTTGTAGGCATCATTTTTGCGTAAAGCATAGAAAAGTCAAACCTTTTTCCAATTACTTCTGAATTGTTCGAACATTTTCAGAAATAAACTTTTAACTATTTACGAGCTTTCTCAACTGTAATTTCATGCAAAGGAATTTTCTTTCACAACATATGGCACAAAGTGCTATTTACGCATAAAAAGATATTGAATTTCCATCAAAGCATACAACATCAATTATTCAACTTGGATTTATACACTACAAACATTGCAAAATATTTTACAAACAGTACAATAGTCCATTTATTTACAATGTTGCCCTTCTTGATGATCTACTCGCACGTAATTGCTTCCATGTGTGTTGTCATTAAGCCCGCTAAGACAGGCCTCATCTGCAAACAGAGATATTTCATCGAATTGGTCATAATCTTCTTCATCTATGACATTTTCGACACCAACGATCCACCGGTTGCCATGAAGGATGACATGTAACCTCGGATTGGCGGGATCACTCGTGTAGAAGACTTAATCTGCTTGCTTTGCAAGGATAAACGGGTCATCTTTGTAGGCGAGTCTATTCAGATCCACTAGTGTAAAACCTCTCTTGTCGACCTTCACTCCATGTGGAAGTCCCACCCACTTACATCGGAATAGTGAAACTTGATATATTCCATAATCAAGCTCCCAAATGTCTTCGATTGTCCCATAGTACAACTTTATTGCCGATGAGGATCCTCCTTTCGAGTGATGATCATCGGAAAAAGCATCTATGCTTACACCACTCTTCTGAACTGTATTCTTAGCATACTGACTTTCACTATAAAATGTGTACTCATTGATATCGTACCCCTACTATATCTATACAATAAATCTAGGTCTGTCAACCAACCATTTCACATTCTCACTAACGGAGACCTCCACATGTTCTTTAAACCATGTGAGAAATATGTCGTTGTGTGCCTGCATGATGGAAATCTCATCCATTTGTGGATTCTCTTCCTGTAATATCAACTTGTGCTGCTCGACGTACCATGCAACTTCTGCGCTATGTTGCAAGACTATCAAATGCGCTTTGCAATACGTATCAAACCATGTCCTCATTAGTTTCGACCCAACAGTTCCTTTGCCAACAAGTTTGCCCTCATGTCTAGGTCAGCCAAGGCACTCGAGGCCGAGCGAGCCAAGGCCGAAGAACTGAGCAAGGCCACTGCGGACCAAGCAGCCACCGCGTCGAGGGCCTCCCCTGAGCTCAAGGCCATGGTCCAAGAGCTCGAGGAGAAGATGGGCCGAGCGAGCAAGACGGCAAAGAGCGCCTTGGCCCAACTTCAAGAAGAGCGCCGCCGCGCCACCGAAGCCCTCTGACTTCAGGCGAAGCTCGACCTTGAGGGCAGCGTCGCCGAAGCTCGGGGAGAAGCTCAGCGTGAGATGGCCGATCAGAGATAGGGTTAGACTTCAGTAAATAAGACCTTTTGTAAGATGTAAAAGGTTTAATGGAACGACATTATTTTGGCAAGAATAGTTTAATGTCTTGGTTTGCTTTATCATTTCTCGATCAAGAGATTTTTTCCTAATCGTGCACTTAGCCTTTTCTGGCTATGGTACATCCCGTCCAGCCCCCGTTGGGCTCAAGGTCGAGCAACGTCGGCCTTGGGCGCAAGTTAGAAAACCTGTAGAGACCAAGACGTGCAAGATCGAAAAAGACCCATAGGGAGCATAACATGGGCGCACGAGGAAAAACTTAAGCTCTAGAGTGTTAGGATCGTTCTTAGGGCAAGGCTCTTGAGGCACAACAACGACTTGCGCCATGCTCGTTGGACCCGGTCAGGGGCTTAGTTCGAACCCTGGCGCAGGGGAAGCATTGATGCGAAGAGATTCGGCTTACAAGTAGCTCGACCACTGGGGGTGAAGTTTAAGCCCTCGACGCCTGGGCCAAGAGCAAGCGCGCTCATCCATAGGTCGGACTCAAAGAGGCCCCGAACTCGAACCAACACAAAATATAGAACGAAAAGAGTGCGCAAAGACCAAGTCATGACAATTGAACAAGACCTTTATTGAAAATTGAGGTAAAAGGGTTACACATAGAATTTTCAAAGCTGATCAATGTTCCACGAGCTAGAGAGCTCTCTGCCATCGGGCAGCGCTAGCCAGTAAGCCCCCGTGCGATCTGTTGAAATAACTCTATAGGGGCCCTCCCACGCTGGGATAACTTGTTGGTGTTGGATTTGAGCCTAAACCGTGTCGTGGCTAAGTCCCCAACAAGGAGCTCCTAGGTCATATCGACCGGACGCATGTCTGCGAAGAGTTTGCGTGTAGTGCGCCGATCGTAGTGAGGCACGGCATCTTACTTCTTCTCGCCAGGTAAGGTCAAGGGATCGTCTTGTTCAAGTCGATCCGTCAACTGTCGACCTTGGCAAAGCCCAGGACCTCGGGAGGTAGGGCGGCCCGCATGCGAATATGAGCCGAAGGGTGTGGACCCTATTGCTCTACCGATCGTGGGTACGAATAGACCATAAGACGGGAAGCTCATCCACCTGTGTCCGCCGTGTCGCTCGAGCTCATCCAATACTCGCTTGACGCCTTGAACGATTTGTCCGCTGGCGCTTCCATCGCTTCCATTGCTCTGCGGGTGGGCCACCAAGCATAGCATACTTTGGTGCCAATGTCTTCGCAGTACTCCTGGAACAGCTCACTGGTAAATTGTGTTCCATTGTCAGTGATGATTCTGCATGGAACCCCATACTTGGTGACCACGAACAAGCGGAAGAACTTGACCACCGCGCGAGCCGTGATGGTCGAGACGGGTTCGGCTTCGATCCATTTGGTGAAGGTATCGATGGCGACGAACAAAAACTTCTTCCCTCCGGTCACCTGCGAGAAGGGGCCGAGGATGTCCAGCCCCCAGGTCGAGAAAGGCCAACCTAGCGGGATGGTCTGGAGCATGTAGGTAGGCTGATGCACTTTCGAGCATGGAACTGACAGGCTCGACAGGAGCGGACGATACTACAGGCGTCCTGAAAGAAGAGTGTGCCCCACAGAGACCTGAATGAATGTCATGTAACAGGTACTTACCCTCCTCCGTGGTAACACACTTCGTCAGGATGCCAGAGACATTACGACGATAAAGCTTGCCGTCTACGAGTTTGTACGAGCTCCCCGGCGCTTGACCTTGCTCCTTTCCGCGGGATCGGCCGGGAGCTCTCCCGTCGCTAGGAAATTGTGGATCGGCTCGGACCATGAGGGAATACCTTCGATGAAGGCGACCGAGGCCCCTTGGTCGGAGATTGAGGGCGACGCTAGGGTCTCCAGGATCACATCTGGAGGGACTTCGTCGTCATATGACCCGAGCTTGGAGAGGAAATCTGCGTCGGAGTTGTCCCTCCTCGCTACATGCGTGACCTCCAGGTTCTGGAACCATTTCTCCATCTTGCATGCCTCGGCGAGGTACTTGGCCATGGAATCCTCCGAGCACTGGTAGCCCTTATTGAACTGGTTGATGACGAGCTGTGAATCGTCCTTGACGACTAACCGGCGAACACCCAGTGCCTTGCAAGCCTGGAGCCCCGCTAGAAGAGCTTTCAGATTGCCGCATTATTCGTCATTGGGAACGGCTTAACTACATACTCGACTGTCACCTGCGCGGGTGAGAATGAGGATTCCAGCCCCCGAGCGCTTGAAGGACCGTGATCCGTCGAAGTACATGACCCAGGGCTTCTCCTCGTCAACCTCGAGCTCGGGAGCCGGCTGCGAAGTCTGCTCGACCACGAAGTCGGCCAGCACCTGTGACTTGATGGCCGTTCGCGCCACGAACTGGAGGTCGCAGACGGCCAGCTCCATGGCCCTCTTGGCGATGCGACCTCCGGCCTACGGATTCCTCAAGATCTCCCCGAGCGGAAAGTTGCTCAGGATGACCACGGAGTGAGCCTGGAAATAGTGCCGGAGCTTGTGTGAAGCCATGAGGAGGGCATAGAGCAGTTTCTGGACCTAAGGGTAGCGCTCCTTAGGCCCATGGAGAACCTCGCTAACGTAGTAGATCGGGTGCTGCTACGCATCCCGCTCAGCCACCAGGACAGCGCTGACTGCCTGGACGGTGGCCGCGAGGTAGAGTAGCAACTTCTCGCCTGGCTGCGGGGTCGTAAGTAAGGGTGGTGTTGACAGGTATACCTTCAACTCGTCGAAGGACCGCTGAGCCTCAGGCGTCCACTCGAAGCTCTCCTGCTTGCGCAAGGCCCTAAAGAAAGGCAATCCGCGCTCGCCGAGCCTCGAGATGAATCGGCTGAGGACGGCCATGCGACCGGTAAGGCACTGCACCTGCTTTACCGAACTCGGAGGGGCCATTTTTTCTATTGCCTCGATCTTCTCCGGGTTCGGGCCGACCCCCGTGCCCCCGATCATGTAGCCGAGCACCTTCCCAGAGGCGGCACCAAACACGCACTTCTCCGGATTGAGCTTGATCTTGTACTTGTTCAGGTTGGCGAAGGTCTCTCCAAGGTCTTGAACATGGTCGGCCTCGGTGGAGCTCTTGACGATGATGTCGTCCACGCAGACCTCGAGGTTGCGGCCGATCTGAGGCTCGAATGTCTTGGTCATTAGGCGCTGGAAGGTCGCGCCGGTGTTGCGGTGACCAAACGACATGGTCGTGTAGCAGTAGGTCCCGAACGGTGTGATGAACGACGTCTTGCTCTTGTCGTCAACCACCAGCATGATCTGGTGGTACCTAGAATAAGCGTCCAGGAAGCTTAGCAGCTTGGCATTCGCCGTGGAGTCGACGATCTGATCGATGTGCGGGAGAGGGAAGTTGTCCTTCGGGCATGCTGAGTTCAACCCCGTGTGATCCATGCACATCCTCCTCTTCCCGCCTTTCTTCTGCACAATGACGGGATTGGCCATCCACTCGGAGTAATCGATCTCATGAATGAATCCGGCCTTCAACAGCTTGTCGAGATTCTCCTTGATTATGGCGACCTTCTCGGGAGAGAAGCGTCGCAACTTCTAGCGCACGGGCCGGCAGTCGGGCCGCACCTGCAGTCTGTGCTCGACCACCTCCCTCGGGACACCCGGCATGTCCGCCGGCTCCCAAGCGAATATATCTTTGTTGGCGCGGAGGAAGGAGAAGAGCTCGAGTTCCTATTTGGAACCCAGCTCGGCCGAGACGTGGACGCACTGGGATGAGTCCCCCTCCACGAGCGGCACGGCCTTCGTAGCCCTGCTGGGCTGGATGACCGTCTTCTAGCGGGCGACCTTCGTGGTCGCTTTAGGGCCCTACTGAGGCAGCATGCCGGCGAGGGTCAACGCCTGGGTCTCGCAAGCATGCGCCGCCTTGAGGTCGCCCCGTATGGTAATGATGCCGCTAGGCCCTAGGAGCTTCATGCAGCGGTGGCCATAGTGGTTGGCCGCCATGAACTTGACGAAAGCCGGGTGGCCAAGGATGGCGTTGTAGGGGAGATCTCCATCGACCACCTCGAAGGTGATCATCTCGGTGTGGAAGTTGTCCGAGGCGCCGAAGGAGACGGGCAGGACCACCTGTCCCAAAGGGGTGGTCGAACTTCCAAGTAAGATTCCTATAAACGGAATCGCGATATTCTTGACCTTCGACCGGGGGATCTGCATCCGGTCGAGTGCGCTAGCCAGTAGCAAGTTGAGGGAGCTGCCCCCATCGACCATGACCCGCCCGACCAAGGTGTTACTAATGGTCGGGGTCACGACCAGGGCAGTCTTGAGGTCTTTAGACATACCTTGGGGGGCATCCTCTTGCGTAAAGGTAATCATTGCCCCGCCCCACTTGCAGGGCTGGTCCGCGGGCTTCCCGACGGTGGCCTGATAGACTGCGCGCGTGGCATCCTTGATCTCGCGTCGGGACGGATACGCCGAAGAGCCGCCGAAGATGACGTCGATCCGGCGGTCGCCCTGCTGGAAATCCAAGTCGAGGTCGGCCTGGTCCTCTCCGGTATTAACCCTATCGGGCTGATGTAACATCCCAAAATTCGGGTTTCTAAATATTTATATTTGAATTAGCTTTCCAAAAATTTTTTACATCAATCTTATTTTAAGAATCTTAATTTAGAATTTTCTAAATCTAAAACAATTTAATGTGCCTTCTATGTACATCAAGTAATTTAAAATTTAGTTTTTACAGTATTCTTTGTATCTCAGGGAATTTTCCAAATTTGAGATTCGCTAAAAATTAATTAAAATTATTAATTTAAACATTTGGATGTTAATTGGATTTTTATTTTGAATTATTAATTGTTCGAGCAATTCTATATCCAAATTCCAATTCAAACCTTTCCTTTGAAATTCCATTCAAATTCAAAATTTGGATTTTCCTCGGTGTTGAATTAACCAAAGATCCATATCCTTCCGAAACAAAAGTTCAATCCTTTACCGTCATAAAGTCAAAATTTCAATTCCTTATTGAAATTTCACCCGAGTTCCAAAATTTCCTTATTCGAAATTTCACCCGAGTTCCAAAATTTGGATCTTTTTTGGTATTTTTAGATCTTATTATCAATTTTATCTCACACGCTTTAAAAATGGCATTGTTCATCGTCTTCAACCTCCAGCCAGTACTGTTCACGTCCAGCCCCTTTTGCAAGCCAATCTTCAAATGCTCATAAATTTTGCAATTCTCAACAAAATTGAGTGAGGTCAGTTGCAAATCATCGGCCTTGTTAAGGGCTTCAATTCTCTTGCAGTTACCCCCTCTGAAATCAAGTGAAACGGACGCTGCAATCACTTCTTTGCCGTTTCTTGTTTTAGCCATAACTCTTCCGTTTCTCCTTCCCTCAACGTGTGCAAGTACTCAAAAGTTTCGTCTCGACGTCCTCCATCCTGTGCTCACCTTTCCCTGTCAGTCCAGTGCCGTTTCCCTTCCTAAAACTTGAGAAAACCTGACGCCGGCGTTCTCCAAAGACACCGGTGAGCCATCTTTTGCTCCGGTGAGTTTTCAGGTAAACCAACCGCGTCACTTTGTGCCTTTTTCTTTCATGATCACAACCATTCAATCGGATTTGATTTTCGTTGCAGTTTGACCCCGAATTTCGTGTTTGTTCGTCGTCGGTCGTCGCTCCGTTCGTCGTCGATTCCTCTCAAACCGGTAATCCTCAATCAAATTCCTTCTAGATATAGCCTAGTATGATCTTGCTCTACGCCGTGCTCTTGCTAGTTTTAAGAAATTTTGCATTTTAATGTGATTTCGGGCACCATGCCATCCGAATGGTTTTTGGTCGCATCGGCCGTCGCCCTCGCCATCGCTCCGGCCATCCCCGTCGTCGGTCGTCATGCCCACGGGCTCCCCTCACCTCTCCGCCCCATCCCCACCACTGGCCGGCCCTCAACTGACCACATCGCCCCAATTCTGTGCACGCACGTCACATGCTCGTATAAATGCCGATTTGATCCGTTTTTGCTCCAAATCCGATTTTTCTTGACCTAGCCACCACCCCAACATTGTGTAGACCTCCCATGGCCTCTCCCACGTATATGCCACCCCACGGACCTCACCCAAGCCCTAGAAATCCATCCCTCATCCTCCGAAACGCCGTCGAACGTCGGTCTGTTTTGGCGTCGCGTTCCTTGTCGGCTCATCGCAATTTTTGGTGATCCACCTGCATCACCTCGTGCTCTATGGTACCCTCTGTCTCCCTTTCAAATTTTGTGCAATTTGGTTCATGGAATCAAAAGTTACGGCCGCCCAAAGATCAAATTTTGCCGGAGGCTGTTCTCCTCGTTTTTATGAGTTTGGCCGTGAAATTTTATGGTAGACTCTGGTGATGTCCCTACATGGTGCTCACCCTAACCCATGGTTTTGACCTCTTGATTTTGCGCAGAAAATTCTTTTCTCCGATCGACTATGTTGCGACAAGAGAAAACTTCGTCATGCGTTCCTCGTTGATCCAGAAGGTAAAACTCAGATCCGTTCACGTCATATTGTGCCAAATATTCCCAGATAGCTCTCTGTAAAATTTGGTTAGGTTTCATCTATTACTTTAATAGTTATGACCGCTTGATCTATTAGCTCGGAGCCGCTCATCGGCGATTTGTGATCAATCCGAGGTCGCCGCCAACCGCCTATATTGTTGAGTTCGTCTCGTCGCTGCTCGCGATGGACATTTCCTTTGTTGTTGCATCTACCAAATTATTTTTATTAAATCGGCCGCCGCTTTTGCCGCCGTGCTGCCGTCTTGTGCCGCCAACCATTTTGGTTTGACGTGGCTGTGCCATTGTGTCCAGAGACCATTATTCCCTATTTTGCCCATCGGAGAAGTTCAATTGATTCTGTTGCCGTCAAAGCCATGTTCTAGAATCTACCCGTTGTCTTTTCAAATTTAGCCTCTCGTTATCTATTCACGTCTTGGTTAGCCATCCTTGGTAGCATTCTATCGCTGCTATGTCGTTGCACCGACGGTCGCCACCTTGTTATTTCATGAGCGTTCCGTCATCGCTTCGCCTTCACCGTTAACGTTCCATCGTTAACATTCCGCCGTTAACGTTTCGCCGTTAATGTTCCATCGTTAACGTTCCGCACACATAGCTTTATTTACAATGATGTCAGCCCTTTATTTACAATACAACCCTTCTTGATGATCTACACGGATGTAATTTGTTCCATGTGTGTTGTCACCATAGCTAAGACATGCTCCATCTACAAATGGGGGTATCTCATCGAATTGGTTGTGCTCTTCTTCATCTACGATATTTTCAACTCCAACGATCCGCCTCTTGCCATGAAGAATGACATGCAATCTCGGATTGTCTGGATCACGTACGTAGAAGACTTGATTTGCTTGATTCGCAAGGTTGAATGGGTCATCTTTGTAGGCGAGTCTATTGAGATCTACAAGAGTAAAACCTCTTTTGTCGACCTTCACTACGTGTGGAAGTTGCACCCACTTACATTAGAACAATGGAACTTGGTATATTCTATAATCGAGCCCCCAAATTTCTTCAATCATCCCGTAGTACGAGTTCATTGCCATTAAGGTGCCTCTTTTCGAGTGATCATCAGAGAAACCATCTATGCTTACACCACTGTTTTTGACAGTACTCTTGGCATCTTGACTCTCGATGTAAAAGGTGTAGCAATTAATATCGTACCCCTACCATGTCTGTATATTAAATCTTGGTCCGTTAGCCAACCATTTGACATTCTCACTGATGGAAGCCTCCGCCTTTTCTTTGAACAATGTGAGAAATTGATCATTGTGTTCTCGTGTGATGGAAAGCTCATCCATATGTGGATTCTCTTTCCGCAATATCAACTTGTGCTGTTTGATGTGCCTTGCAAATTCTGCGCTATGCTGCGAGACTATTGTAACATTCCAAAATTTGGGTTTTCAAAAATTTATATTAAATTAGCTTTCCAAAAATTTTACATCAATCTTATTTGATTAAAAAAGTTTAATTTAGAATTTTCTAAATCTAAAACAATTTAATGTGCCTTCTGTGTGCATCAAGTAATTTAAAATTTAGTTTTTACATTGTTCTTTGTATCTCAGGGAATTTCCCAAATTTGAGATTTGCTAAAAATTAATCAAAATTATTAATTTAAACATTTGAATGTTAATTGGATTTTTATTGGATTTTTAATCCGAATTATTAATTGTTCGAGCAATTCTATATCCAAATTCCAATTCAAACCTTTACTTTGAAATTCCATTTAAATTCAAAATTTGGATTTTCCTCGGAGTTCTAAATAACCTGGCATCCATATCCTTCCGAAATTAAAGTTCAATCCTTTACCGTCCGCAAAGTCAGAATTTCCAATTTTGGTCCTTAATCGAAATTTCACCCGAGTTTCAAAATACTCCAAAAATCTTAAAATTTATAGAATTAGGTTCCAAATATTCTATAATGATTTTGAGATTTTTTCCAAGATTTATAGAATCTCTCTGGTATTTTATCTCTCGCGCTTTCATCAAATCCATTATTTCCGTCCCAAAATAATCTAAATTTCAAAATTCATCCAAAATTAGCGAAACCAATTTTATTGGGTTCCATTCTATTAATTATGATTTTTAGGATCTTTTTCGGTATTTTTAGATCTTATTATCTATTTCATCTCACGCGCTTTAAAATTGGCACTGTTCATCTTCCTCAAGTGACCTGCAACTGTTCAGGTTCAACTCCATGTCTAGCTTCAACTTCAAACCTTCATATATCCCAATATACTGTGCCAAATCATGTGGGAGCTGAAGCATCGCGATGGCGTCGTAATGGAGAATAAATGCCCTGCTGTTACCCGTCTTCAATCCGAGCGAAATGGCCACAATTAAGCGTTAATGACAATTTATTGCTCTGCCATTATCTCGGGCGTCTCTTCACCTCACCGGACATGCGAGTACTTGAAATGTGCGTATTGACGTTCTCTATTCCGTGCTCACCTTGTCCAGTTGATTCAGTGTCATTTCCCTTTCCAAAACTCGAGAAAACCGATGCCCGGCGTTCTCCAAAGACACCGGTGAGCCATCTTTTGCTCCGGTGAGTTTCCGGATAAACCAACCATGTCACTTTGTGCCTTTTGCTTCCGTGATCACAACCATTCAATCGGATTTGATTTTCGTTGCAGTTTGACCCCGAATTTCGAGTTTGTTCGTAAATCGCCGTAAATCGTCCGCTCGTCGTCGATTCCTCCCAAACTGGTAATGCCCAATCAAATTCCTTCTAGTTATAATCTAGTATGATCTTGCTCTACGCCGTGCTCCTGCTAGTTTTAGGAAATTCCGCATTTTATCATGTTTTCGGGCACCATGCCATCCGAATGGTTTTTGGTCACGTCGGCCGTAGCCCTCGCCGTCGCTCCAGCCATCCCCGCCGTCGGCCGTCGTGTCCATGGGCATCCCCTCACCTCGCCGCCCCTTTCCCCACCCCCGGCCGGTCCTCCCCTTGCCGGAGCGCCACCGCCGTGAGTCGTTCGAGCCGCTAAGCCGCCATCGCGCCGCTTTTTCCGCGCCATCTGGCCCGTCTGACAAATTTCAAAGATGCCTCCTCACGTCGCGCGCCCTCTTGCACCTCCCGACCGGTTCCCCATGCTACCCCCTCGTCGGCAGCATGCAGCAGCAAGGCCACAGACGCCCAAAATTTTTAATATTCGTTATCGCCTTTTTGCCACCGCCGCACGTCGTCTTGTGCCGCCAACCATTTTGGTTTGTCGTGGCCATGCCATTGTGTCTAGTAGATCATTATTCCCTATTTTGCCCATCGGTGAAGTTCATTTGATTTTCGGTTGCCGTCAAAGCCATATTCTAGTATCTACCCGTCGTCTTTTGTCGTTGCGTCACGATATATGTACTTCGCAAATTGCAGATCAAATTTGAGCCATGTCAGGACCTCGCTGCCCTATCTTTCAACCGATGGTTGCCACCTTATAATCTCATATGTGTTCTGTTAACGCTTCACCTTCATCGTTAATGTTTCGCCGTTAACGTTCCATCGTTAACGTTCCGCCGTTAACGTTTCGCCGTTAACGTTCCATCGTTAATGTTTCGCTGTTAACATTTCATTGTTAACGTCCCACCGTTAACGCTTTGATCTCATCATATGTGTACATGCAAGGCCCTAGTGCGATGTCATCATCTTTTCTATCGCCTTGATGTGATCTAGCCCTATCACCTTGAGTTTAGCCCCGTCTTCTTATCATCGCCGTCTTGTCATCATCGAGCCTTTTCATCGATGTATGACTGAACCCCATATCAAATCGCAGTAGATGTTGATCCCACTAGTCCTTGTCTTATCTTTGAAAATCTAATCTGCCATTGATTGGGAAATCATTCATGGACTTGGTTGATACACCATTGCCCATATGTCAATATCTGTCCAATCGAGTTAATTAATCTCGAAGGATATTCCCTGGAATATACTCCGTTCTTTCCTAATTATCAGTCGTAACCTTCTCGATAAATCTTTTGAAAGCCTGTTCTCTTTCATCCAATCTTTGATCAAATCTATTCAAGTTCCTAAATTCAATCCCTTTCATTCAGTACCAATCTAATCTTAATTTGGAGTTTATTTGAATTGCCTTTTGAGATTTGTTGTATTTGTGCTTCTTTGTCGTTAGACGTGTCGTCCAGAAGTTACCCGAAATAGCTGAAGGACGAGGAAATCGAAGCATTCGATTGAAGAACCAAAGGTTGAGGAAGTCGAAGATCAATTTAAAAGAGTAAAGAGCAGTTTATAGCAAGTGCTAGGCAAGTTGTGCTTTGATCATATTGCTCCCAGTTTTATAAATTTACTTTGATTCAAATTATTGCATGCTAGTTCAAGATTAAAATGATTTAAATTAATTTGGGATTAGTTATTCAATCCAATTGCTAATATCACCTTGCCATGATTATTTGTATGCCATAATTCATTTGTCACCCTAAGATGGTTGATTATTAGTTGGTTGTTATTACTTGCTAACATGGGTTGGTTAGACCGTGTATAACTGCTTAGCCATGCCACGCAACTCATGTCTTTTGAAAATAAAAGGTTAATACTGATTAATGGATTATGAAATGTGTTTGTGAAATGGTGTGACGTGTTGCCACACGATGATGTTGATATGTGGAACCAGTGTGGTTCTGCATGGATGTTGAGTTGTTGTTGGCATTGTGTTGCGCAATAATCAACTGGGGTGGTAAAATGTTTTAGACTAAGGCAAGTGGCAAGAGTGGCATTGGATATGTCGCTTTGGTATTTGGCGGTGTTGTTGGTGAATTATGTGATGGTATTGTTGGTGAATTATTCGGGGTAGTCTTGCCTTGGTCACCCTAAGGACTTCACCCTGCAAGTGTAGGATCGAGGATGCGCCTAGAGGGGGGTGAATAGGCGTTTTACAAAATTAATCGCTTTTCTAAAACAATCGCTCTAAGCAACCCCTGTGTCAAAACCTAATCAAAGATAATGCGGAATTGATAAACTAGGTTTTGACAATTAAGGCCTAAATCAACTAGGCTTACTAGTGCACTAACTAAATTATGTCTCTATACTAGAATTACTAAATTGAACAATCAATACTAAATAATTCTAATTACAATCAAACAATTGATAAATATACAATAAAGTAGATGCTTGAAGGTAAAAGAGACAACCGATATTTTTCCGTGGTGTTCGGAGACTTGCTGGTCTCCCCTAGTCCACGTTGAGGCTAGCCCAAACCCTTGGACCGGCTCCGCAATGAGCACCTGCCTCAATTCCACTAGATGTGGTTTTTCACGCTTTCGCGTAGGCTCAACCCAAACCTTCACAAACTTTGCCGGGGCTTTTCACAACCTTGAGAGCTCTCGCGCACGACGCTCTACGCCGTCTAGGAGTCGGCAACCTCCAAGAGTAACAAGCCGAGTCCGCTCGAGTTTCACCTAGCACAACACATGCGCTCGCGGTGATCACCAAGTGCAACACATGCACCAAGGCCTTCCTCAAGTGCAACACATGCACAAGAGGTCACTCAACCACTCCTAATTGCAACACATGCAATTAGTCTCACTCTTAGCTCAAAATCAACTTGAGAGAATGCAACACATGCAAACCACCTCCCAAAAACTCACACAAGAGCCAATACACAAATGAGAGCTTCAACACATGAACCACCTCACTCAAAATACTCAATCAACCAGCAAATGCCCCCCATGACCTCCTTTTATAGTCTCACAAAGAAAACTAACCGTTGGGGGGCAAAACGGACATTAAAAGTGCTGAAACTAGCCGTTGCTACAGTACTAGCGGTACTACCGGCCATGAGGAGCGGTAGTACCGGCTTAGGAGCTCAAAAGAACCTCCTCTGGCAAATAACTACCGCAAGGGCGGCACTACCGGTCCCTACGGGCGGTAGTACCGTTTTTGTGGTACTACCGCACCTGCTGATTCAGCACAGACGACACTCAGAAAAACGGTCATAACTTTTGACTCCAAACTTCGATTTAGGTGATTTTGGACTCTATGCAAAGCTTATTACGAGGGCTACAATCTCCACCAATTTTTAAGATTTAAGCAACCATAGATATTTTCCAAAATCACAAAAACAAAGACTCTAATGTAGTCATTCAAGTCCAATTTTGATTTTCTCGAAATCCCTCACATAGACTTGATCAAAAGCATGACTACAAGCTAGCAAGGGTCAACAAACTTGAACCATGTGATGATCAACTCTTGATCAAAATATTTGCAAAACACATTTGCAAATACTATTCACATGTTTTCAAAGAACCGCATGTAAACTCCAAATACAACTTGCTTAAGTATCCTCGTTTTGCAACACATGCAAAACCTAGTTCCATGCAAAACCAAAACAAACTCAAATGCATGAGCTCACTATTTGCAACACATGCAAATCTTAGCTCCATGCATAACCCATAAATACAAATTGCTTAAGCCCTCTCCTTTTGCAACACATGCAAAACTTAGCTCCAAACAATCACTTCAAATAAGAAATTGAATTAAAACAAGCATGAGCTATTTTTCTTTGCAACACATGCAAGTACATAGCTCATGTGAGCACCAAGCATGAATTCAATATTCGCAACACATGCAAAATACGAACTTCATGCAAAAGCCAACGCATACGCTTATCCCACTTGCAACACATGCAAATCAAAGCGGTATGCAAAACCAAAGTACAAGCTTCACCCATTCGCAACACATGCCAAATGATTAGCTCCATACAAAAACCAAACAAGTTGAGCTTGAGTGAAACGCGGGTTGAGCTCACCAACACATGATGAAGCTCAAACTAGAAAACTCGACCCCTCTTAATAGTACGGCGATAAAAACTAGACTCAAAGACTAGAAAGTCCAAGGCCTATCTAGTTATACCTTCGCCGCAGCACGCGATCCCCTTTGGGGCTTTTAAGATCTTTGATCTTTTTGCATCTCCCCGGGATCGTCACCCTTCTTCTCTTCTTTGTCCATAATCTCTTGATGAATTTCTTCTCTTCTTTTCTTCGGGATCTCTTCTTGACACCCATTTTCACTTGATGCGTCACTGTCCCGTTTTCTCATCTCAACCATTTTTGGACTTAACCTAACTCAATCATAACTCATGAAAATAGTTAGTCCAAGATGCATGGTTGTCTCAATTACCTCTTACACTCCATTAACACATAATGGATGCCTTTAGGTCAATTGAGTACAACCTAAATCAATTTGAATGATTAATATGTGTCTTAAGTACAATAATGCAACACATGCTTCATTATACTTAAGAACTATTCATTTGTCCTTAATTAATCAAGGAACACCATCAACACATGATGAAATGTTCTTTAGTGATTATTAAGACAAATGAACTTAATTTAAATTTTCATTTAAATTGATATGAGTATATATTAACTACTCAAGTTTTCATATACTCATGTTGATGCAAAATAATGATCCATAATGTGTGAACTATATGGAAATGATCATTACTCTAAATCATCAACTATAGAATATGCCCCACATGTATATGTGCATAGATATGATTGACTTGGATATAATATGCACATATTCAATTTGATCACATTGGAGTATATCCTACATTATTATGAGTATACTTATAACTAGGCAATTCAAATATATACTCAAGGATTTAGTTTCTTTGTCTTGATCCTTATATGTGTTAATAAAGAATAGATCAATACAATGAAACTTTCAAGTTAAATTACAGACTCCCCCTAAGTATGTGCATCCATGTAATATATGGATTGGGAAACATGATGCACATTTTGTGGTTAATTTAATAGGGATGTTTATACTTTAACTTGAATCCAAAGTATGCAATTTATACTATAAAGAATATGCATACATACCTTGGGTTTTCCATTTTTCATCTAAATATGAGACTGCTAAACATATGCTCAATAAAACATGTTAGTCTCATAAAGATTAGGTTTGTCATTAAACACAAATTAAATATTAATTAACATCAATCACCAAAATCAAAGGCTCTTGAACTTACAGCAAGCCCTTGACTTGAGTCACTCGTACAACCACATGTCTGAATGGGAAGATCTAGTTTAGTAGGATTCTGATATCTCACCTTTGATACCTCGGGGTGTGATTACGTGGGTAATCAGATGGGGAGCGCACTGTATACTGCTTGATACCCATCCAACGGTGTTAAATCGGTCCTATACTTCGCTCGGTGTGAGGAAATGATAGTGAAGGCAACCCGAGAGGTTCCTAGGTTGAGCTAGAAGTTTCGAAAGGCTTTGTTACGATCGCTCATTTGCATACTCTTGTATGGCGATTCACTACCGACGCTAGAGTTGATTGTATCTTGTGGGTAAAGTGTACAACCTCTGCAGAGTGTAAAAACTATTCGAATAGCCATGTTCACGGTATTGGACATTGCTCGGGGATTACAGTCAAGGGTTAGATTTTGATAAAAATGAGGTTGGGAATGTGGACAATGTGATATGAAAATTGGTTAAGGAAGAGAAATGCTTTACTTGAGAATGATTACGAAATTTATTATGGGTATTACTTGTTTTACTACTTTTCTATCTATTTATGATTATTTGTGAGTGCTACTTTATTGCAAAAGAACCATTCAGCCATTCCTTTGGAATAAGCCATGCATGTAGTAATAGAACTGCATTCTGTGCATGACTTGTTGAGTACGGTTGTGTACTCACCCTTGTTATAACAAAACATCACCAGTTGAGGAGAAGTCTTTGTCTTCGAAGAAGGAGAAGTTCTACAAGAAGGCGAATATCTAGGAGTTGAACCTTGTCAAATGCCTGTGTTATTTTGATGGGATTCACCGACGTTCTTCGTTCCGCTGCTGTTCGTTTTACTCTGAGTTGAAGCCATCTAGGCTTCACAATTGTAAGTTGACTTTAAGGTTATTCAACATGTTAAATTAATAGATGAATACTTTATTTATTATTCCATTGTGTATGATTGTGATATTCATCTTTGTTAACTGTGGGCACTAGCTACTGATCCTGGGACTAGTGCTGAAAACACAGAGGGTTTCCGGATTGCGAATTCGGGTCCCGACAACTATGAAATGCACTTTGCAATACATATCAAACTGTGGCCTCGTTGGTTTCGACCCAACTGTTCCTTTGCCAGCAAGTCTACCCTCACGGCGAGATATAGGAACACTGATTGCTTTTTTTTCCAAGATAGTCCACGTAGAACTCAATAACCTCTTCAGTCCTATAACCTTCAATAATACTACCCTCAGGCTTCGACCAATTCCTCATGTATGACTTTAATATACCCATGTACCTCTCGAATAGATACATGTAATATAGACATACAGGTCCACATATCTTAATCTGTTGAATAAGTTGTACTACAAGGTGGACCATCATGTTGAAGAAGGACAGGGGAAATGCATCTCAAGCTAACATAGAGTTTGCACCACCTCACTTTGTAAGTTGTCTAGCACGTCGAGGTCAATAACTTTGCAAGAAAACATATTGAAGAAATAACATAGCTTCATGATTGTGAACCTAACATCCTCTGGCAGAATATTCCTGATTGCAACAGGGAGCATTTAGGTTATCAACACATGGCAGTCGTGGGACTTCATTCCAAGCAACTTTAAATCATCCATGGATACAATCTTCTTAATATTTTGCAGAGTAGTCGATGAAACTTTAATACCTTAGAGACACTTGCAGAGATCTTCTCTTTCTTGGACATAGTATAGCATGCAGCGAGGATGTACCAACCTTTTTCATCCTCCTCTATCACTGCAAGCTTGGGCCTAATTCCCATGTAGGCCATATCGCGATGAGTATTCACACCATCCTTGGTCTTGCTAGGGATGTTTAGTAGGATGCCAACCAAATTATCGCAGACATTCTTCTCAACGTGCATGGCATCAATACAATGCTGGACATCTAACTCCTTCTAGTACGGTAAGTCTCAAAATATCGAACTCTTCTTCCCAATGGTCGTGGGCCAAACAGATTTATGGCTCTTTCTGTACAAAGGAATGATATCCTCCACACATGAATATACTTGCCTTCCAGTCATAGACTGTGGGGCCGAATGAACTTCCCTCTTTCCATCAAATTTGTCATCCATCTTACAGTATCGATGACATCGAGGTAGAAACCTACAGTGACCCATATACACAGTTTTCTTAGAATTCGGCAGCCATAGGCTCTTAGTGTCCTCTTCACAAATAGGACACACTTTGGCTCCTTTCGCACTATAGCCCGCTAAATTACCAAGGACCAGGAAATCATTTATGGTGCAAAATACCATAGTCCGTATGGTGAAGTGCTCTCTTTTGTACGCATCCCACACCACGACCCCATCGTTCCACAGTTTTACCAAATCCTCGATCAATGGAGCAAGGTACACATCAATATCGTTTCCTGGCTGTTTGGGTCCCGAGATTAGCAAAGACATCATGATATACTTTCACTTCATGCATAGCCAAGGAGGGAGATAGTAGATACACAACGGAACTTGCCAAGTGTTGTGACGACTGCTCATGTTACCAAACGGATTCATTCCATCAGTGCTCAAGCCAAACCTTATATTCCTCATTTCGGCTCTGAACTCCTCATATTTCCAATCGATGTTTCTCCATTGAGCTGAATCAGTAGGATGTCTCAGCTTGCCATCTTCCTTTTGAGACTCATAATGCCAACGCAACAATTTTGCCTCTCTAGGATTCGCAAACAACCACTCCAAATGGGGAATGATGGGCAAGTACCATAATACCTTGGCTGGTGCACTTTTAGTGACCTCTTCACCATCATCGGCTCAGCCCTTGTGCTTCTTGTCACTACGCTTCTCCTTTTGTTTGTACCGGGGCACACCACAAATTGGACAAACGTGCAGCTCCTAATGCGCATTATGGTATAAGATGCAATTATTCAGACATGCATGTATTCTTTCTATTTCCATTCCCATGGGACATAGTAGTTTCTTCGCTTCATAAATACTTGTTGGCAACTCGTTTCCCTCTAGATGTAGATCTGATAGAAGAACTAGAACTGCATTGAAACTTTTATCTATCCAACAATGTTTTGCCTTCAGTTAGAACAATGCAAGGACCAAATCCAGCTTGTTGTATGTAACATCCCAAAATTTACTTTAAATATATCTATGGCACTTTTGAATTATTTGAAATTTTCTGGAATCTGTTTGAAATTTATTAAAATTAAGCCGTGCCGAATTTATTATATAAAATAACGATCATGCATTTCGCGTGTGCTTAAATTTCAAATTTAGTTTAAAATAATAACATTTGAAAAATAAGGATATTTCTTTCAAATACCTCAAAAACTTGTTTATAGATTTAGTTTGTCGATTTTATAAATAACCGTACAAGTGTCTGATCCACTAAAAGAATTTTTGCAGAAAATCTATATATCGAAAAATCGTGAAACCAACTTTGTTAAGTTCCAAATATTCCCTAGTATTTTAGGGAATTTTTCCAAGATTTTAGAGCTCTTTTGCTATTTTATCCTAAACGCATCTTGCTCCAATACTATTCAAAATACGAGATTTGATTGGACGAGGACGTGCGTAAATGGAAGGAGTTTATTGCGCGCTATTTCCATTTTCCATTTCCACCATTATGCGCCGCTTTTCCACCTTCTTGATTCATCATGACTTGGTTCCGGTGCTTTTCTACCAACATGCATGCATCGCTCCACTTATCTAGCCATTTCCTTTCTACCAAAGATGCATGCATGTTTCAATTCCTAGCCGCTTCCTTTGCCTTTACTAACCCATGCAATGAAGAGCTCCCACCGCTTCCGCTTCTAATCATTTCTTCCGTGGCGACGACGTTTTAGTGACTTCTTTTCCTTGTCTTTCTTCGTTCTCATTTTTCTCTGCGTGAACGGCCGCTTTCATTCCTTCACTTCATTTTCTTCTCACACTTCCGTCGACCGCAATTCCACACGCATCATTCTTCTGTCTTTGCTTGTCTCGAAAGCGCCGCTTCCACTCTCGCCGCCGCCGCCGTCGGTTGATCACACACTTCCTCCGCTGTCAAGACGTGGATTTCGCCGACGCCAACAAGACTCTTCGCCACGCTTCTTTCCGTCTTTCGCCGACGGCGCTTTCTTGTCTGCCGTCGTCGGTACCTCTTTTCTTTTTTTACACGCTCGTCTCTATCGATCGAGGATCTTGTCATGTGTATTTATACATGTATAGACATGTTAGCGTTATATATGCTGGTACATACATACATACATAATATATAGCTACAGTAATTTTTATGAAATTTTATAAATCAATTTATACTGTTAAAATATTCAAGGAAAGTCCAAACTTATGAATTTTGTAGCTCTTAAACTATACGTTCAAAAATGTCGAAATAAATTTTATAAATCTTAGAAAATGCTAAACTAATTATCTGGAAGTTTTCATGAAGTTACGAATTAGTTTGATTTGTCGCATTTTTCCGAATGTGTGTTTGTATGTCGTTTTGTGTGCTTATTGGTTCTTTATCTGTTACGCATAGACGTTGAGCTATGTGAGAACACGGAATTCGAGGACCAAGCTCCAACCCAAGACTCGCTGCTTTTCGAAGGCAAGTTATGCTTTGACCATTTTGATCCTAAATTTTGAAATGTATTTTGTTTTCAAACTATGCATGCTAATTCAACTAAAAGTGGATTTAAATATTTTGGGTGAATTAGCTAGTCAACCTAATTGTTAATGTCACCTTGTTAATAAAATTTGTATGCCATGATCCCTTGGATAACCTAAGTGGATAATACTAGTTGGTTAATAATATTGTGCCAACACGGGAGGCTAGACCGTGAATAGTTGCTTAGTCATGCTTACTATGTGAATGATATTCTTAAATACAAATGTAACCTTGACTAAATATTATTGAATGATTTTTGAATAAAGTGGAATGTCATGGTAATGGTGTTGGACCAGAGAGACCGTGTGGTTCTACATGAAAGACGACGACATGCATGTGTTGCAATCGTTGAATAATTTGGGGTGGAATTGATTTAGACTGGGGCAAGTGGACCGAGGCTTCGTGCTGTGGGCTGTGTGGCAACTGTGGGGCGGGTTGAGTGTTGTAAGGGTGTGCCAATTTGAGAGAAGGAAGTCTTGCCTTGGTCGATTAAGGACCTTACCTTGCAAGCCTTTGACTGAGTCTCGTACAACCACATGTCCGAATGGGAAGACCTAGCTTAGTAGGGTTCTCGATGTCTTACCTTTGATACCTCGGGGTGGCGATTACAGGGGGTAATCAGACAGGAGCGTGCCTGTGCTTCGGCTTGGTACTCTATCCAACGGTGTTCGTCTGTCCTATACTTCGGCTCTGAGTGAGGGAAGTGATAGTGAAGGCAACACGGAGAGGTTCTTGGCTAAGATAGAAGTTTCAAAAGCTCTCATTACAGTTAATCGCCTTTGTGGTGTGCGATCAGATCTTGTGGGTAAAGTGTACAACCTCTCGCAGAGTGTTAAAAGCTGTTCAATAGCCGAGTCCACGGTAATGGACAATGCTCGGGATTACAAATCAAGGGTAGTGTTCTAAAAATAAAATGGGGTGGTTGGCTGTGTGCCAAAATTGTGAAATGAAGTTGTCTAGGGACTGTGTGTCCAAAATATTGTGAAAATAAACAACTTGAGTTATATATAATGGTTATATGGTTTGATGCTTTCAATCTAATTAGATATTACTTAAAAATATTGATGCAAAGCAAAATAACCAGTAGAGCCATTCCTTTGTAATAAGCCTTGCATATAGTAAATAGATCTCAGATATTGTGCATAACTTGTTGAGTACGGTGTGTACTCACCCTTATGGACAAACTTACCGAAGAAGAGACTACGCCAAAGATACGAAGAGGAGTATGTCAAGAGCCGAAAACCGAGGCAAGCCTTCGCTTGAGCGATCAGGAGAAGATGGACATCACGACTTTTTATATTCTCTGTGAACTTTTGTTATTTGATTATTGTAAGCCTGCGTGGCATAATTATTGCAAGGATGACCATAAGGTCGCACACTCGCTTATATAAATGTTTGAAGTACTTTATTTAATATTCATTGTGTATGATGTGATATTATACCTGCTTAGTCTGTGTGCACTAGCGCGATCTCGACTAGTGTAGGATACACAGAGTGTCCGAATTGCAAATTCGGGCACGACAGAGGTGGTATCAGAGCATACTGACTGTTGGTCTTGACCCTAGATAGTTTGGCCGTTCTTTAGGAGCTTCAAAATTATTTTCTAAAGAGAAAATTTAACTTGAAGAATAACGAGTTCTTGACTTATCTTATTCTTCCATTTCTTTCCCCTTTTGCTGAAATTTCTATCTTTCTCTGCTGATTTAAGTTGAAAATCTTACCTCAGTTGTCTTGAATAGATAACGATGTTTCACACTTTAGAAGGAAGCATCGAATGCCGCTTTGAATCTTAAGATCGTGAAGACAGAATTGTCGAGCTCAAGGAAAGAGTGTCGATGAAGTATTCCGAAGGTAGAAGAACCGATCTTGATGAAGTGTTCAAGAAATTCGAAGAATCAGTGCTTGAGTAGCTGTTGAGACTCATGTGTGAGAGTCGCGTCTGTTTAAGTTAGGAGTGTTACCCTTTCTAGACATTAGACTTGTGTGCTTAGGTTAATTTGATTTTCCTTGTTTGCTAAGTGTGCAGTATGCGTTGCAGAGCTTTTAGGCTTGAATAAGCAACCATACCAAGTTAGTAATTGTTTGCTCAAGTTTTTGAGTTAAATTTTCTCCCCGCATAAGATTCTTGTGTACTCGTCTATTCTGTTCCCTCTTTTCCTTAAATCCTTTTTATTCTTCGATGGTGAACACCGAGGCAACAATGAGTCGAGGCAAGAATTCACAGCAGAGGGCAACAATAACGAAGCACCAAATCCTCAACCAAAGACCACCCGCTGATATGGGTAATCTGGGTGCATTCTTGGTCGCTCAAACCCAATCGATGCAGACTATGATGCATCGATGCAAAGAATGCGTAATCAGTCGCAGACCAACAACAACTAAGCTAATCACCATGGAAATCAGTGTAGATTATCGGACTTCATGAGAACCAGACCCCCAACCTTCTCTCGGAATGTCAACCCCATAGAAGCCGATGATTGGCTTCGCACAATCGAGAGAAAGCTGCACATATCCCAATGTGTAGGCAATGAGAGAGTTTTGTATGCCTCTCACCAGTTAGAGAGGACTGCTGCAGAATGGTGGGAGAATTATTGCGCTTCCCACGAGCATCCTCAGGAGATTACCTGGGATGAGTTTACAATTGCCTTCCGCCAGTATCATGTGCCGGAAGGGATGATGGAACTCAAGAAAGAGGAGTTTCGATCATTGAAGCAGGGAGGCCAATCTATGGCCGATTATCTTAATAAGTTCACGCAGTTGGCTCGCTATGCGCCAGAGGACGTAGCCACGGATAAGGCTAAGCGGTCCTGCTCATGAAGGACTCACTCGACTTCAAGTGGGACTGATCACCCACACCTTCCCTGACTTCCAGGAGTTGGTCAACAAGGCCTTAATTCTGGAAGATAAGCGTAAAGAGTTAGATGATAACCGCAAGCGTCGCTTGGCACAACAAGGAGGACGCCAGGGTCAGCAGAGACCGAGGGTGGTACCTCAACAGTTCACCGATTTCAGCTAGGAGAAGCGCTAGAGCACCATCGCTCAGACAAATGATCCACCGGTCGAATCCACAAACACCAACAAGATCGATTAGCTGCCGCAGAAGGCGACAATGGCGTGAAGACGTTGTTACAACCGCAATGAAATGGGGCATTTTGCCAACGCTCATCTCCAAGAAGGAGGAGTCACCCCGTCCGCTTTAACTCGGGTAATACTCTCGCAAGATCACCAACTCAAGGAGGAAGCCGAGCACCGCTCATGCCGGAGCCGCACCACAATCACCGTGGCGAGGAAGGGTTAACCACATCATGGCGGATGAAGTTCAGAATGCCACGGATGTCGTGCTGGGTAAGTTCCTAGTTAACTCAGTACCAGCTACTATTCTGTTTGACTCGGGAGCTTCTCATTCATTCATTTCTCAAGTTTTTGTCGTGCAAAATGAATTGGATGTGGTTAAACTTAAGAATACGTTAATAGTTCAAACCCCTGGATCAGAACTCCGAGCTAAAGTAGGATGTTCTGGGGTAAAATTAATAATAAATGGAATAGAGTTCCTAGCGAACTTAATTATACTGGACACTCAGATCATAGATGTTATCTTGGGAATGGATTGGTTATCCAAGCACAAGGCAGTGCTTGATTGTGGACGGAGAGTTGTAACCATTGAGAGCCTAGATGGTTGGAAGGTAGAGATTCAAGCACTTGCTGCTCGGAATGGTCAACTGATGGTCAACAATGTGAAAACCATTAATATGGAAGATGTTTTCGTAGTTAATGAGTATCCGGATGTGTTTCCTGAAGATTTACCCGGAATGCCACCAGACCGGGATATAGAATTCGTAATTGAGTTAGTACTTGGGACAGCTCCAATAGCTAAGAGACCCTATAGGATGTCTACCGAGGAATTGGTAGAAATGAAAAAGCAAATTGAAGAATTATTGGAGAAGGGATTTATAAGACCTAGCTCATCACCGTGGGGAGCACCAGTTTTGTTTGTAAAGAAAAAGGATGGGAGTTTCCGAATGTGTATAGATTATCGTGCACTAAATGATGTGACGATAAAGAACAAATATCCGTTGCCCAGGATAGATGATCTCTTCGATCAGTTAATAGGAGCGGGAGTCTTCTCAAAGGTAGATCTTCGGTCTGGATACCATCAGTTAAAGATTCGGACTGAGGATATACCAAAGACGGCTTTTTCGTCAAGGTATGGGCATTATGAATTTACAGTCATGTCTTTTGGACTGACTAATGCTCCTGCGTATTTCATGAATATGATGAACAAAGTATTCATGGAATATTTGGATAAATTTGTCGTCGTATTTATTGACGACATTCTGGTTTATTCCAAGTCAGAGGAAGAGCATGCTGGACATCTAAGGATGGTCTTGGAAAAGCTAAGAGAAAACCAATTGTATGCAAAATTCAGTAAGTGTGACTTCTTGAAAAAAAAGGTTGAATTCTTAGGCCATGTATTGACTGCCGAAGGAGTAGCTGTCGATCCTAAGAAAGTAGAGGCAGTGTTGCATTGGGAGCAACCAAAGTCAGTTACACAGATCAGAAGTTTCCTTGGTATGGCGGGATACTATCGTCGATTCATTGAAGGATTTTCTTCAATTGCGAGACCTCTCACGCAATTGCTAAAGAAAGAGAAAAAGTTTGTTTGGTCGCCCGAGTGCGAAAAGAGTTTCCAAGAGCTGAAGAAGCGTTTAACTTCGGCACCTGTTCTGGTGTTGCCGAATACTAAAGAAAATTTTGATATATACTGTGATGCTTCGCGTCGTGGACCGGATGTGTTCGATGCGAGAATGGTAAAGTGATGGCGATGCGCAAAGGCGATTAAGGCCACATGAATGTAATTACCCGACTCATGATTTAGAATTAGCCATTGAGTGCACGCCTAAAATATGGCGCCACTATCTCATCGAAATCGATGTGAAATATATACTGACCACAAAAGTTTAAAGTATATATTCACTCAGTCGGATCTTAACATGAGGCAGAGAAGATGGTTAGAATTAATCAAGGATTACAATGTCGGAATCCATTACTATCCAGGAAAAGCAAATGTAGTAGCAGATGCTTTGAGTCGGAAAAGCTATAGCTTGAATTCGATGATAGCAGAAGATCAAGCTGATTTGTGTAAGGAACTTCAGAAACTAAGGTTGGAAGTTGTACCAGAAGGGTATTTAGCTACCTTGGAGGTGAAACCGACCTTAGAGGAGCAGATCAGGGAAGGTCAAAAAGATGATGAGAAGATTAATAGAATCAAGTCCAAGATGGACGAAGATTTAGCCAAGGACTTCAGAGTAGATGAGCAAGGTACCCTGTGGATGAAAAATCGAATCTGCATACCCCATAAACCCGAACTGAAGCAGTTAATACTGGAAGAAGCACATGATTCCAAGTACTCGATTCATCCTGGTAGTGCTAAGATGTACCAGGATTTAAAAGAAAGATTTTGGTGGCCGAACATGAAGAAGGAGGTAGCTGAGCATATAGCATTATGCGATGTGTGCCAAAGAGTCAAGGCCATGCATCAGAGACCAGCTGGACTGCTACAACCATTAAAGATACCCGAGTGGAAGTGGGAGGAAATTGGGATGGATTTTATCACCGGGTTGCCAAGGACTCAGGGTGGATATGACTCCATATGGGTCATAGTTGATCGACTAACAAAGGTCGCTCATTTTATACCCGTAAAGACAACTTACTCAGGAGATAAATTAGCGGAATTGTATATAGCAAGAATTGTGTGTTTGCACGGTGTACCCAAGAAGATAGTATCGGATAGAGGTACTCAATTTACCTCGAGATTTTGGGATAAGCTGCATACAGCTATGGGAACTCGTCTGAATTTTAGTACGGCATATCATCCACAGACGGATGGTCAGACTGAAAGGGTTAATCAGATACTTGAAGATATGCTAAGAGCTTGTGCTTTGTCATACACCACATCGTGGGACAAATGCTTACCATATGCCGAGTTCAGTTACAACAATAGCTATCAGGCTAGTCTAAAAATGTCGCCTTTTGAAGCTTTATATGGTCGTTCATGTCGAACACCATTAAACTGGAATGAGACGGGAGAACGTCATGTTTTTGGACCAGACGTACTTTTAGATGCAGAGGAAAAGATTGCTCTAATTAGAGAAAGACTGAAGACTGCACAATCAAGGCAGAAGAGTTACGCAGATAATCGACGCCGTGATTTGAGCTTTGAGCCAGAAGACTATGTTTATCTCAAGGTCACGCCATTAAAAGGAGTTAAAAGGTTTCATGCTAAAGGAAAATTTGCTCGAGATATGTGGGACCATTCAAGATATTGAGCGCAAAGGAGAAGTTGCATACCGCTTGAGCCTGCAGATCTTTGACCGGTACACGATGTATTCCATGTGTCGCAACTGAAGAAATGTCTACGAGTACCGGAGGAGCAGGCGCCTATAGAAGCAATTGAATTGCAAGAGGATTTAACTTACAAAGAACATCTAGTAAAGATTTTGGATACCATGGATTGTGAGACCAGAAACAAGTCAACCCGCTTTTGCAGAGTACAGTGGAGCAATCATTCAGGAAGCGAAGCAACTTGGGAGCGTGAGGAAGATTTGAAGAAAGAGTTTCCCAACCTCTTCTTCTAGTTACTCAATCTCGGGACGAGATTCTCATAAGGGGAGGTTTGTAACATCCCAAAATTTACTTTAAATATATCTATGGCACTTTTGAAATATTTGAAATTTTCTGGAATCTGTTTGAAATTTATTAAAATTAAGCCGTGCCGAATTTATTATATAAAATAACGATCATGCATTTCGCGTGCGCTTAAATTTCAAATTTAGTTTAAAATAATAACATTTGAAAAATAAGGATATTTCTTTCAAATACCTCAAAAACTTGTTTATAGATTTAGTTTGTCGATTTTATAAATAACCGTACAAGTGTCTGATCCACTAAAAGAATTTTTACAGAAAATCTATATATCGAAAAATCGCGAAACCAACTTTGTTAAGTTCCAAATATTCCCTAGTATTTTAGGGAATTTTTCCAAGATTTTAGAGCTCTTTTGCTATTTTATCCTAAACGATCTTGCTCTAATACTATTTAAAATACGAGATTTGATCGGACAAGGACGTGCAGAAATGGAAGGAGTTTATTGCGGGCGTCATTTCCATTTTCCATTTCCAGCCATTATGCAGCCGTTTTCTCCACCTTCTTGATTCATCACGACTTGGTTCCAGTAGTTTTCTACCAAAGATGCATGCATGTTTCAATTCCATAGCCGTTTCCTTTGCCTTTACTAACCCATGCAATGAAGAGCTCCCACCGCTTCCGCTTCTAATCATTTCTTCAGGCGACGACGCTTCTAGTGACTTCTTTTCCTTGTCTTTCTTCGTTCTCATTTTTCTCTGCGTGAACAGCCGCTTTCATTCCTTCACTTCATTTTCTTCTCACACTTCCGCTCGACCGCAATTCCACATGACCTTTATTGTCGCCTTTGCTTGTCTCGAGCGATCAACGCTTCCACTCGTCGCCGCCATTGCCGCGTTGGTTGGATCACACACTTCCTCCCGCTGTCAAGACGTGGACTTCGCCGACGCCAACAAGACTCTTCGCCACGCCTCTTCCGTGTTTCGCCGATTTTGTTCGTCTGCCGACGCAGACCTCTTTTCTTTTTTACACGCTCTGTCTCTATCGATCGAGGATCTTGTCATGTGTATTGATACATGTATAGACATGTTAGCGTTATATATGCTTTATATATATATATATATATATATATATATATATATATATATATATATATATATATATATATATATATATATATAGTATAGTGCCCGTGCGTTAAAGCAGTATCCATATTTTGAATGGTTGTCCTGCTATTACGATAACATGAAACAAGAAAAAAAATATGATGCGTAAATAATACCTTAGTCAAATATAACATACAATATATCGATATTCTCCATTGTTTCATCATAAAATATGATTACAAAAAATATTAGATTGTTTTGTATCACACATGTAGTTGTGCCAATTTGAAGTGAAATCACAAATAAGCGTGTTTGGTAGAATTTGCTGCACAGAACTTTGTCTCGCGTCATGCATTGACCGCGTGACTGCTCGTGTTTGGTTGCTTGCTTCGCTCCCTGCGGGCCTGGCCCATCGCATGCAACGACAGCCAAATCTCGCCCCCACGCCTGCACGCGCGGCCGTTTCCCGCAGGCCAGGCTCGAGCGAGCCGGGCGGAGCGCGTACAGGAACCAAACACGCCAAAAAGCACATTCGCATATGTTTCTCGGCCGGCGTAACCCTAACCCTAATCTCTGCATACCCCTCTCGCTCTCTTTCCTCGCGCACGCCGCCGCCTCTCGGCTCTCTCCCTTTCGCCTCTCTCTCGATCCCCCATGGTCCCGAGTGCTGCCTCCCTCACCTGCGTTGCCGCCTCCTCCCTCTCGGCCCCATGGCGCAGCCGCTCTTTTCTCCCCTCTTCTCCACATCGCCGCCAGCTCCTCCCCTACTTTCTCCACCGCCGCCACTCGACGGATTCGATGGATTTGCGCCAGAATCCACTGGATCTAGCGCTCCCCGATGCAAATTTCTCAACTCTCTCACTGGATACCCCTTGAATCGAAGCCCAGCCCACCAGGATTGCATCTAACCCTAGCAGATAGCTCAAATACAACTTCTGCGCCCCTTATTCTCTCGCTGCCTTCTCTGCCTGTATCTCTCCCTCTTGTTTCCTCCCTCTACAGGCGATCTGGTGGAGAGGAGCTTCGAACTCTGGTGGCCGGCAAGGATCTGATGGGGCTCCGGAACCTCCAATTCAGCGATTCTAGTCACTCTGCACTTCTCTATCAAGGCAGTGAGGCAGTGGCTGCGACTCCGGCTGTGCTGCTTCTACAATCAGGTGCTTCCCCCTCTGCCCTTCTTGCAGATCTGAGTTTATTCCTTGCATATCTGAGGTGGTTAGCTTAAGGTTGTGTTTGATTTATTTTCTTTAGGTCTTTGTGCAAAATGTCAAATGGAAATGCGGAAGAAAGTGCTTCAGCCCTTGTTGTGCAGCACAGAGAGATATTATGGATGCTATTATGTACTAATGCCTAATGTTTAGTGCTTATCTTATGAAATGGCAAATGAATTGTGTTCATCTAGGTCCTTTTTGTTAAGGGAGACTTGCAGAATGCAGATTTGTCTACATTATTAGTATCATGTGTTTCGGTTTTGAGTTTGAAAATTGTCGATCTTAAATTTTTTTTTTGTTGAGTGGTTATGAAACGTTTAAGATCATATATTTTGTGTGTACTCATTTCAATCTGGTTTTCATCTTCACTTTTCTGTTTTGTCACTGCCCTTGCGATTAAGATTCAATATCAGATGCTAACTGCTCTTGCTAACATCAGTCACGTTCTACAGCTGCCGATTCAATATCAGATGCTACTACTGCCCTTGCTAACATCATTCTACTACTGCCCTTGCTAACATCAGTCACGTTATACTATTGCTATATAACGTAGTTTCATATGCCTACTTAAATTCACTTCCCAAGGATTAAATTCACTTCTCAAGGATTGTAGTTTCATATGCCTACTTATTCTATATGGCATTTCGTTTTGTACTTACCTTTGAATCCAAGATGCACATGATGTCTGTGATGTGTAGTGCGAAAGATCTATATTTTGATGAGATTAATCTGTGTCTGTGATGTCTGTGATGTCTTGCCATTTCAACATCTAGAACTTTGTTTTGGATAAGAAGCACTACTGTATGCTGTATGCTATTTTATTACGCTCTTATTCATCATGTTTTTTCGGATTGGTCAATTGACTTATCTATTTTCATCACATCATTAGGTGATATATTGTCCAAAGGAAGACCAGCATCCTCAGGTGATATATTGGTCAATTGCCACTGGTATTTTCATCACATCCTCAGGTATTTGTACCTTTTGTGTCTCATTCTGTGCCATCTTAATTTTATTTTCAATAATGCTTATGCACTACTAAGGATGAGAAACCAGCACTAATAAGCATAAGAGTAGCATGAGAAACCAGCACTACTAAGCATAAGAAACCAGCACTAATACGCAATGCACTCATTCCGTATTGCCATTGCTCAGCACTACTAAGCACTACTAAGCATAAGAAACACATGCACTACTAACCTTGATTGGTTTCACCCTTGTATTGCGTATGTATATGGAAGATTATCCTGCAGTAATAGGAACCAGCACCACTAAGCATAAAAAATTTACTAAACAAATTTATACCAGCAATACTAACCTTGATTGGTTTCACCCTTGCACTGTGTATGTATATGGAAGAGAGGTGCAGTAATAAGATTATCCTGCAGTAATAAGAACCAGCACCACTAAGCATAAGAAACACATGAATGGATTGAGACAGAACCTGCAACTGCCCGCCACTGCTAAGCATTGCTAATACTTCTAAGCATAAGAACCAGAACCACTAAGCATAAGAAGCACTGCCGCCACTGCTCGTTTCTTGCTCGTTTCTTGATTGCTTACAAGTATTAGCAATGCTTAGCACTCGTTTCTTGATTTCATAAGAAGCACTACTAACCTTGATTGCTTTTCACCCTTGATTGCGTTTCAACCTTGATACCAGCAATAAACGAAGTATCCTGCAGTAATAGGAACCAGCACCACTAAGCATAAAAAATTTACTAAACAAATTTATACCAGCACTACTAACCTTGATTGGTTTCACCTTGCACTGTGTATGTATATGGAAGAGAGGTGCAGTAATAAGATTATCCTGCAGTAATAAGAACCAGCACCACTAAGCATAAGAAACACATGAATGGATTGAGACAGAACCTGCCACTGCCCGCCACTGCCCGCCACTGCTCGTTTCTTGATTGCTTACAAGTATTAGCAATGCTTACAAGTATTAGCAATGCTTAGCACTACTAACCTTGATTGCTTTTCACCCTTGATTGCGTTTCAAACTACTAAATAATGGAAGAACCAGCACTACTAAGCAGCACTACTAAGCAGACGTGGATGGAAGACGTTGATGGAAGAGCGGCCGGCCAGACGATCGTTTCTTCTTGCGTATGTATATAAATGAAAGAGCAGTCCAGACGCTTAGTTTTTTGCGTATGTGTATAAATTGAAAGCGGCCGGCCAGACCGTATGTATATGTGTATAAATTGAACAGCTCAATAGCTCATTGCTTCGTTTCTTGCGCCAGACCGAACAGCTCATTGCTTCGTTTCTTGCGCATAGCTCATTTGAACGTTTCGTTTCTCGCGTGTGCATCCACGCCTGAATAACGCTTCGTTTCTCGCGTGTGCATCAACGCCTCAAAAGCTCATGGATAGCTGGCAGCAATGAAGAACGTGGCGGCTCATTTAAGACTATCAGCAGTGGCAGAAGTGGTAATTGGCAGAAGTGGTAATTTTGTTGAACGACGTAGGAAGAAACTTTTATATTATATATATATATATATATATATATATATATATATATATATATATATATATATATATATATATATATATATATATATATACTGAACGTATGTATAAATATTTGGATGATCTGCTTGTGTAAGTCGAATGATATGCGTGTATATGTATACGTTAGGAAGCATGCGTGTATATGTGTATATATATGTTTGAACGTGTACGTACGCATGCATGTATAGATATAGATATATATCAGAATGTATTTATCAAACGCATGCTATTAGGCTGAGTTTAGGACAAACAAGTGTATATATATATGTACATACTAATTTTTGTTGCCTTCATATGCGTGTATATGTAGACATATCGTCGTGCTATGAAAGTATTTTTTTGATATGGTCCCCAGATCCTTCATTGCCGACGCCACGGCCAATTGTGTTTCGTCGCCACCGCCCATGCCAGCATCGCTGCTAATCAACCACACCGCTCACGACCCCGCTTGCCGAAGTCGGTCGTTTCTCTCGTGGTCAAATTTCCTTTTCTTCGTGTGAAGCGGAAGAAGAACCAAACCAATCAAACCATTTGTCCAGGAACAAGTATACGATATCTTAAGTGTAAATTACCATACAAAGTATGACTAGATAAATTTTGTACGTAAATGTGTAACTAAATTAAGGATTTTGTCTTTTTAGATTTATAAATTAGTTATAAGTCTAAATTGCATGCAACAAATTTTGTAAATTAGTAAATATTAATATATAGCTACAAGAATTTTTATGAAATTTTATAAATCAATTTATCTTTGTTAAAATATTCAAGGAAAGTCCAAATTATGAATTTTGTAGCTCTTAAACTATACGTTCAAAAATGTCAAAATAAATTTTATAAATCTTAGAAAATGCTAAACTAATTATCTAGAAGTTTTCATGAAGTTATGAATTAGTTTGATTTGTCGCATTTTTCCGAATGTGTGTTTGTATGTCGTTTTGTGTGCTTACTGGTTCTTTATCTGTTACGCGTAGACGTTGAGCTGTGTGAGAACACGGAATTCGAGGACCAAGCTCCAACCCAAGACTCGCTGCTTTTCGAAGGCAAGTTATGCTTTGACCATTTTGATCCTAAATTTTGAAATGTATTTTGTTTTCAAACTATGCATGCTAATTCAACTAAAAGTGGATTTAAATATTTTGGGTGAATTAGCTAGTCAACCTAATTGTTAATGTCACCTTGTTAATAAAATTTGTATGCCATGATCCCTTGGATAACCTAAGTGGATAATACTAGTTGGTTAATAATATTGTGCCAACACGGAGGCTAGACTGTGAATAGTTGCTTAGTCATGCTTACTATGTGAATGATATTCTTAAATACAAATGTAACCTTGACTAAATATTATTGAATGATTTTTGAATAAAGTGGAATGCTGTTGGTAATGGTGTTGGACTGTAGAGACCTGTGTGGTTCTACATGAAAGACGATTCTGGGCATGTGTTGCAGATTGAATAATTTGGGGTGAAATTGATTTAGACTGGGGCAAGTGGACCGAGGCTTCGTGCTGTGGGCCTGTGGCAACTGTGGGGCGGGTTGAGTGTTGTAAGGGTGTGTGCCAATTTGAGAGAAGGAAGTCTTGCCTTGGTCAGTTAAGGACCTTACCTTGCAAGCCTTTGACCTGAGTCTCTCGTACAACCACATGTCTGAATGGGAAGACCTAGCTTAGTAGGGTTCTGATGTCTTACCTTTGATACCTCGGGGTGGCGATTACAGGGGGTAATCAGACAGGGAAGCGTGCTCGTGCTTCGGCTTGGTACTCTATCCAACGGTGTTCGCTCGTCTCTATACTTGGCTCTGAGTGAGGGAAGTGATAGTGAAGGCAACACGAGAGGTTCTTGGGCTAAGATAGAAGTTTCAAAAGCTCACATTACGGTTAATCGCCTTTGTGGTGTGCGATCGTATCTTGTGGGTAAAGTGTACAACCTCTGCAGAGTGTTAAAACTGTTTCAATAGTCGAGTCCACGATAATGGACAATGCTCGGGGATTATAGTCAAGGGTAGTGTTCTAAAAATAAAATGGGGTGGTTGGTCAGGTGCCAAAATTGTGAAATGAAGTTGTCTAGGACCTGTGTGTCCAAAATATTGTGAAAATAAACAACTTGAGTTATATATAATGGTTATATGGTTTGATGCTTTCAATCTAATTAGATATTACTTAAAAATATTGATGCAAAGCAAAATAACCAAGAGAGCCATTCCTTTGTAATAAGCCTTGCATATAGTAAATAGATCTCGCATATTGTGCATAACTTGTTGAGTACGGTGTGTACTCACCCTTCATGACAAACTTACTGTAAGAAGAGACTACGCCAAAGATACGAAGAGGAGTATGTCAAGAACCGAAAACCAGGGCAAGCCTTCGCTTGAGCGATCAGGAGAAGATGGACATCACGACTTTTTATATTCCGTCTTTGAACTTTTGTTATTTGATTATTGTAAGCCTGCGTGGTATAATTATTGTAAGGATGACCATAAGGTCGTACACTCGCTTATAAATGTTTGAAGTACTTTATTTAATATTCCGCTGTGTATGATGTGATATTATACCCTGTTTAGTCTGTGTGCACTAGCGCGATCCTGGACTAGTGCAGGATACACAGAGTGTCCGGAATTGCAAATTCAGGGCACGACATTGTATTTCGCTTTGCAACCCATGAACAGTAGTTTGGCATCATCTTCTATCAAGATTTTGAACTTTTCAAACTCTCTTTCCGTGTAATTTCCCTCCACATCCCGCAACATTTGCTCCAAATTATCCTCCTCAAACATATGACGCTGCAACTCGTCATCGGGTTCCACCATGTCTTCGTTGCATACCGGAAGGGTACTACAAATCTCCCCATGATGGATCTAACACATGTAATTCCTTACGAAACCACGTCGAATCAGGTGATCCTCAATTTGAGCTGAGTTGTTAAATCTCCTGAGATTGGTGCAATCAATGCAAAGACAATATATGAAGTTTACACCCCTCTTCACCATGTCTTCTTCTGCAATTTTTTTAAACTCCTGAACACCCCTCTGAAATTCATCATTCACACGGCTTTTTTGATACATCCATTCCTCACAGTCTATCTGTAATTAGACTTCACACAATAAATTAAGGAAAAACTGGAGCGACAGCTAGCTAGCTATTTCAAATGTTGAGACAACATTTCAATCAATATTACCTTTGCAAAATAGAGGATGAGTTTCAGGATATATAAAATGTACTCCTGAACGATAGGTAGCTTCTTCCCTAGTTAAGAGCTTCTAATTCCCTAGTTAAGAGACATACATTGCAAACTTCAATAGTGATATCGAATAAACTAATTATATAATGCAGTAGCTTGCAAATCTTTTTGACTTCAATGAAACAAAACTAGGGTACCAACGATGACTCCTAATCTCTAAATAGGTTAGGTCCTAATGCATTTCGAGAATATGTGGTTCGGTCAAGTTCCTAAGCCGTTGTACAACTCTAGAGAAAATTTCAGCAGCATCTCCCCGCTGTTCTCTAGATACACGTCTCAACAACAAGTTAAGAGGGGGGTGTACCCGGAGAACACCATAGGGAGATGCTACCGAAATCTACTCTTGAGTTATACAGCAGCTCAAGAATTTGTCCGAACCACATATCCTCGAACTGTCCAAAGAACGTGGACAATTCGAGACTGCTTGCTTATAAATATGCCATTTCGATCAGCATATTTATAAACAAGCAACCTCAAATGGGAGACATAAGTTCTGTAGCCTAAACTCTAACATTCATCATGTGACAACAACAATATAATTATAGATTAACATGAGAATACTACAAATTAAGATAACTAAATACATGTGTGCTTGTCAAATAAAGGGTGTGAAATCTGATAGAATATATACAATACCAGTGCAACCTAAACTTTCTTTCCGACATATCAAAATTACGTAGTGCAAAATTGAAGGGGTTTGAATGAATGCTCACACTTTGAAGAAAACCACAAATTCTACAAAATGAGAGGAAATCTCCTCCAGCTAGGCTTCTTAATACCCACCCTTGAGGATTTGAATTTTTCTCACCCAAATATTGCTTCCAACCAGAGAATATGAGCTATTTTCTCAAGTGACGGCAGAGAAATATCCTCTAAAAAATAGAGGAGAGTTCATCCCAAGTGGTATAAGTAACCTAGCGAGGCACATCATAATTGGTTCTTACTTAAGAAGCGATAGCAATGTTCACGCTAGTCACTATCGGTTTCTAAATAAGAAGCGATAGTGATGTGATCATGCACATCAAAATCGGTTCTTATGTGAGAAGCGATAGTAATGTACACTATCATCACTATTGCTTACTAAGTAAGAACCGATTGTGATGTGCACGTTCACATCATAATCGGTTCTTATGTCAAAAGCGATAGTGATGATCACTCACGTCACTATCGTTTCTCACAAAATAACCGATTGTAATGTGATCGTGCTCATCACAATCGGTTCTTTAGTAAAAAACGATAGTGATGATCATACACATCACTATCGCTTGTCTCATCACAATCGGTTCTTTTCTGACAAGCGATAGTGATGTGTATGATCATCACTATCGCTTCTCACATAAGAACCGATTGCGATGTGTCTAGTGCTACATCACAATCACTTCTAACCTCAGAACTGATAGTCCTAAGTCATCTATCACAATTGTTTTGTCCTAAAAATTTAAGAACTGACTCAGATGAAGCGATAGTGATGTACCATTCCGTAGCAGTGTCTGCACGACGTGATTGGAAGAAGAAGCCAATAATGAGATGATAGTCGGTGATCTACAACAAGAATAGGGTTGTAGAAAGATGTCATACAAAGGGTTGGCTACGTCTACGCATATGCTTTGTGGGCTCGGTGCTTATCAATGTGCTCAATGTGTTGGCTAAAGGGAATCAATAGTTGTCTAACATGTTCAAATTTTGTTTGAATACATATATGAATTTGAATATACATGGATTCAAAAATGGAATATCTACAACGTGGTCTGATGTGTATACCATGTAACTTGTGAAATTCCAAGACATTACCCCTCATACACGACTTATTTCGTTAATTTAACCAAAAGAAACATGGTTTCATTCTTTTTCTTAAATTCAAGTAACTAGACTTATGGTCATCAAATTCGGATTCAAATAGATAAGATAAATAGCATTTTGTACTGTCAAAACTAAACCAGATAAGGTTTGAACCATTTTTCATTCGGTTGAAGTTTGTTGGTAAGGCTTTTATCAGGTCAGTAGCACTGTCAAAATTTTTTTAAAATTTCTAAGGCTTAATCATCATCTAAAATTTTTATAAAAATATTAGTAATGTATTAGAACCATCCAAAAAAATTTCAAATTTTTTAGTATCGTTTTGACCTTTTTTCACTCAATTTAATTTCGTTGATATTTCGGCAATTCCGGCCAAAATTTCGATAATTCCTACCGAATTTCGGTTCAAAAATTCTAATTTAAAATTTGCCTTTTGAATTTTGACCAGATTTTGTCTGAAGTTCCAAGATTTTGCCAAAATTGTGGATTTCTCCCACCTCCAAGATGTGAACTGAAAACGAAATTTCAAACCTTGACCACCACTTAGTGTGTTGGATTGGTGGATGGCTGCATGCTAAACAGTTCTGTAGTCGCAAACAGGGTTTCACTTTTCATCTAAAACCACTCGAATTTCACAAATTTCATTCGTACAGTGCCGGTTCGAAAATGCTTTTCGTTTGGGTTATAGCTCAATTTCAAATTCAAAAAATTTAGAAAATTTAAAAAAATTATCCAAAAGTTTCCTAAAAATTTAGAAAATTTAAAAAATTATCCAAAAGTTTCCTAAAATTAGTATTAATAGTTTTATAACCTCTGGTGCGAATATTTTTCAAAAAACAAAGTTTGAAATTTTACAATATTTTTTTTGCATCTTTTCCCCTTTTTATATTTTTTTCCTATTTTTTAACCAGTCACCTATTTTCGAGAAAACCGCTTGAAATTCATCATTTTTATAGTATTTTTTGACTTTTTCGTTTGAATTTGTCTGCAATTTGACTAAATTTCAAATTTGTTTGATTTTCAAAATCATTTCTTTTCGAATTTGCTACTTGTTGAAAACCGAGGTCGAAAGGTACTGTTAACTCTGTCGCAAACCCCAAATCTGATACTTTTGAATCCCCATCTTGAACTTGTTCCTCCCTAGTAGGGGTGAAAACGGATCGGATATGGATGGATATTGCTCTTCCCATATCTTAACCCATATTTTTTCCCGAATTCAGAACTGGATACAGGCTAGCCAGATCTAGATACGAATCCGGATAATTCAGGATATGTATATGGGTCGGATATATGACGGATTCGGATCGAGAACGGATAGAGATATACAGATATATAAGCTATAAAGTTAAATAATGATCTATGTTCCAGATAAGAGAACAGTAACAACAAACAAACAAATATTCAACCACTTGAAACCAGATAAGCTAGAAAGATTTCACACTAATAATATCATCAATACATCGCAACTCAGAGCGTAATTCACTACATGAATTGGAGCATAGAGAACATGTTTGATGATGGTGCTAACAAAAAACGCAAAAAAGAAAAAGAAAAAGAAAATACAGCTCCATTGGATCTCCATTGCTATCCTATTAAGTCCTCTTTAGACGGCCATTAGTCCACCGAAGTTGCACATTAGGAAGATGGACCCAGCAAATAGACCACCAGCCTTTATCACCTTCTGTAAATGAAAAAACAAAGAACAGTAGTTTAGCTAGCATTAAGTAGTTTTTCTAACAACACAAGATATTGCCCTAACAACAAGAAAGGTTTGGTATCAATATAAGCTCTAATTAGTTATGTAATATCTTTTAACCCAATCAAAGGTCCGTATATATAATTCTAGAACTTTGAAAGACAAACATCTTGTGATTCTTCCTTGCATTAATCTCTTATTTGCCTTTGTGATGCCTTGTACATGTAGGGCCAATTGATTTTAGTGATGGCCAAGGAAGACAGATCCGTGATCTGGAAACCATGCTTGTGATTATGAATAACAATCTGCATAGAAAACCCTTAATGATCTGCATAGAAAAGCTTAATGGTCTAGTTCCAAGTCCAATGGCGTAGGCACAAGCTGTTCCCTTAAGTATAAATCAGCTGACTGGTCCAGTTCCAAGTCCATCTCTTGTAATATCATGAATCTTGACCCCCAACTTCACTGGTACGTTAAGAGCTAATCATGCAAATGTTGGGGCTGAGGAAAGGTTTGAGAACCACTTACCTAGACTCCTCAATCCTCATCATCAGCTATTTCTTCTTCATCCTACAATTTTGTTATGTCAAACTGTAAATAAACATATAAGTTAGAAACAAATGCTAACTAAAGAAGTAAAGAGTGGTATACCACAATTACCGTATTCACAATTAGGGTTTCCACAACCTCAAGATCATTGAGTATAAATGCAACCTTATTAATAGAATCTGAAAATTTTACAGAAATAAACATTATTAAATAATAGACTTTCTAAGACAATTATATTACAGACTGAGAAACAATATAATCTATCACCTTTTCTAGATGCTTTTACCCAATTCTTAATACAAATCAATGCCTCTACAATCTCAGGTTCTAAGCGGCAGCGAAATGGATCAATGATACATCCACCAACACTGAAGTAGATTCAGAAGCAGTAGTTGACACTTGCATGCCCAACACATCATGAGCAACTTGTGATAAAATAGGATATACATCTTACTGATTTTTCCACCATGATAAAATATCAAATTTCTGATTGGATTTAGCAAGCCTTAGTGGTGGTTCTAAAATATATTTATCCAAGTCATTTCCATCACCTCGATCAGTCCCATGTGTATCATACAAGAAGTTCTCAAGTTCATCATTTTCTTCTACCATAAAGTCCTCTTTTATGATAGAAGGATTGGTCCCAATCTTTTGATGAAAGAGGTGGATTCGATTTGGGAGAAGACATTGGCGACCCGGCTACACTGTCCCCAGACGATGCACCTTAGCGATTGTTACACCAACTCCCGAAGTGTTATTGATCTTGCAGGAAGCACGATCAACCTGACCACAAAGGCCTTTGTCCTTGCAAGCAACCGAAGAACAAGCAAAAACAAGAAACTAAATTGCAATGAAATTGAATTGTTCAATCTGAAAACTAGAGAAAGGTGGAGTTCCAAAGACAAGTTATTCGGGCGGTTTAGCCAACACATGCAATTACAGCAAGAAGTAGCAAAGCTAACTTTCAATCTAGCAAAACCCAAACCCTAATAGAGGTGGAGGCTAGCTATTTATGAGGGAGAAGGGGTGAAACTCAGACAAAATAGATGGAGGCTAATTACAACTCAAATTACAAGGCCCAATGCCCACTTCAATTCGGACTGGAAAAGTAACAACACTTGTTTTGCAGATTCCCATCGACTCGGATGGAATTTGGGGATGATTCTAGATCCGTTGGAAAGTAGACTTGATAAGCTTTCAGTGAAGTACAATAACACCCCAAACGGAGTCCGGATGTAGTTGGCACGGCCAAAACAATTCAGCCCTGTCCTGGAGTCGAAACTGAACCCAACTCATGCACTCCTCTTCTATCCTTCAGCTTGTATTCCTCGCCCTGGTTCCTAAGAAGAAGGACAACTTCACAAGAATTAAATAGTATACCATTCGTTAAAATATTTGTCTGTAGACCGAGCAATGCATTCACCTGGTAATTTAGTGATGTGCGCGAGCTCGAGTAATTAGTCCTTGTATTACAGTAGCAAGTTCAAATTGATGTGTAGGCATGGTTGTATGCATGGAAGTGATGTCCTCATCATCCTCCCCTTGTTGCATTTGAGTCGTCCTTGACTCAAGCTCATCCTCTTCTCCCAAGTATGACTTTAAATATGCAATGTTAAATGTGGGGCTAATCCCAAAATCTATAGGCAACTCAAGTTTATATGCATTATCATTAATCCTTTTCAATACTTCAAAAGAACCATCCGCTCTAGGCATCAACTTAGACTTTCGTAACTTAGGACAATGATCCTTTCTCAAGTGCAAGCAAACAAGGTCACCAGGTTCAAAAATTACATACTTCCTTCCTTTACTAGTAGCAAGCTTATATTTCTCATTCATAGACTCAATGTTTGCTTTAGTTGTCTCATGCATTTTTAACATCAGTTCAGCACATTGTGTAGCATCAAGATTCAACTTCTCCGAAGGTGGAATAGGCAACAAGTCAATGGGAGCACGAGGAACAAAGCCATATACAATCTCAAAAGGGCACAACTTAGTAGCAGAATGCAGTGAACGATTATATGCAAATTCAATATGAGGCAAGCATTCTTCCCATATCTTAATGTTTTGTTTCAAAACAGCCCTAAGCATAGTAAACAAAGTTCTATTAACAACTTCTGTTTGCCCATCAGTTTGGGGATGACAAGTAGTAGAAAACAGCAGCTTAGTCCCCAGTTTAGCCCATAAAGTTCTTTAGAAGTGGCTAAGAAATTTAGCGTCACGGTCTGAAACTATTGTGTTTGGCACACCATGCAATAGAACAATCTCACGGAAAATCAAATCAGCAACATGGGAAGCATCGTCATTTTTATGACAAGGTATGAAGTATGCCATCTTAAAAAATCTATCCACAATAACAAAAATGATATCCCTCTCCTTCTTTGTTCTAGGCAATCCTAAAACAAAGTCCATTGAAATATCCTCCCAAAGCACGCTAGGAACAGGAATAGGCATGTATAAACCAATTATCATCAATCCAATGAACAGTGACACACATATATCCTTTGTTCTAATTTGATGTCCAGATGTCCATAGTTGTGCTAAAGTGGCACTGAACAAATTTAAAACATTCAAGCAATTTATTCTTTTCTTCTACAAAAATATCTATTAGTTTCTTCCTAACAGTAACATGACTCTTGATTGGAAAGTTGGAACGTAGAGATTTGATGAACTCAAAAAAAATATTCATACTCAACAATATTGAATGGATACTCATGCATGATTATGGCCAAATAAAATTTCCTCAAGCTGATTTCTTGGTCATACCTATAAGGCTCAACCACATTTGAACCATCCTCATGATTCTTTTCTAGTTTGAGTTGCTGTTGGCTTGGCTTCAAGTTATGTTTGTTCTTCAAATGGTTCTAGAAGACCTTTGTATCATTGGCACTCTCGCGTCTAGCCTTGTAAACACAATGGTTACATTTGGCCCACTCTTGGACAACATTTTTGCCTTTCTGTGTAGTGGTTACAGAATACTTGGTGTAGTGATTCTAGACACGTGATGTACTCTTCTTCTGTCTCTTTACTTAAAGCTCATCATTTGTCCCTTCCACTTCCACAATAGCAACAGGGTTTGTATCTCCTGTGCCACTAGGCCCACTACCCATGCTTGGAATAGCTTGACTTGGTGCTATCGATGATACACTTACACTTATACTTGCAGTAGCACTTGATGTAGATGCTATGTTCTTCCTAGTATAGAAAAAATCATTGAAATAAACATTGAGATCACTAAGAGGTGAATATTAAGTTATTAACTTTGCCATAGTGATAATTCGGCCATCCACTGTTAGCATAAAAAAATGTACAATTTAGGCATTGTATTATTGTATAGGTGTGCTGCAGTATTCCACTGGTTATCGCTTGGCATTGTCCCTTGACAAACATACCTAGGAGGCTAGGATCTGTAAGTAAAACAAAGATATTTAACAATACAAATCTACACAACATAAGTAAACTGAGAGAGAACTGTTTGTGGAGGGGATTCCCATTTTAGCAAAATCTGAAAGCACAGTATTTGTTGGCATGAAAAAAGATGCAGCAGTAATGAGATTCTCAACAATCATTTCTGACTAATGGAAACAAATAGGACATTGTTCAAATGGATCAAACTGAACACAAAGGACACAAAATCATGCATATGCTGACCATTCTTATCCCCATTGCATCCCCATGAAAGTCTAAATGATGCCTGCAAATATAAGAAACAAATTGTTTCTTAATAAATTTGACCTGACTATAAAACACATTATTTCTTCCAATTGTACCAATGAAAGGCACTCCTGTTACTTCTGAATCAAAAACAAAATGTCATAGACAATTGCTTGTGCTTATAACACTTCTCATATAGATTGAGCAACTTAAAGGTACGGAGTGAATATTGTTGGGTTATGCCCAATGAAAATTATGAGTCGCATATGATGCGGGCTCATGGATAGCGCGGGATACATATGATGTGGACCCGGACCTAATTGGGCCTCCATTGTAGAGGGCCCAATGGTGGGCACTATATAAAGGGAGGTGGTGGAGAGGCTAGTGCAGGATATACATGAGTTATCCCTTTCCACCAAACCCTAGCCATCGTCTCTCCCAAGTGTTTGTGCGCTGGTGCTAGCACACCGCGCATGGACAGATTCCAATCCCTGTATGTGTGGATACCGTAGAGGCACTACACCCTGTGGCGCTAATCAATGCGAACCTGAAAAGAGACGTGATCTGTTCGCGCACAGATTCTAGATGCTATCTTGTTTCGCCGATTCCTAATGATCTAAAGGAATTTGAGGCCAGAACTGGATGCATTGGAAAGATAATTTCGTCAGCTTTACGTGAAGTGGTAGAACACCCAAAACGGAGTCCGGATGTGGCCGGGGCATCCGTTTGAAGGCGGGCTGCGCAGAGAGGTCGCAAATCCCGGCAAGCTCGTAAAGCTCGTCGACGGCGGCCACGGCGTGGAGATCGACCATGCCACACCTCGTGGGACGTGGTGGACCAGCGAGGAGGATGTGATCGGATTGCCGTGTACGACTACTTTCGTACGACTACGCGCAGATCGATGAACCGGCTTCATCGACTCATCTTCCGCTGCACTACGCGTCGTAAAGTAATAACGATCCGATCTATGGTCAATTACGTGCAGGGTGTCATGGGTAGTCGCAGTAGAGAATTTGATTCTATACTTGCGTAGCCCCTGCGTTTCCCTTCAAATATAAAATTTGAAGGTCAAGAAAAATGCTGGATAAATATAATTCTGTAATCTCGATAATGCATAGCTAATGTGCAAAAAAGTTTCAAGCATTTTCATTGTTCTGACTAGATAGACAATATACAGACTAGAAAAACATATTGAGACATATTTTACATCAAAACAAATATCAGCAAATGGGCAGAACATGACCAGAATTTATCTGAGTTACTCCATATTTTTCTCTATTCTTTTTTGTTGGCTTCCTTTCATTATTCTAGGCAACTACTAGTATTTAGAGGTAGACAGGTAGTCCAGCAGCATTGGATGAGGACCAACTGGACATGGGTTGATTTTATCAGCAAACCACGTTACACAAACAAAAAAAATACATCAGTAAGGTCATATATATCAACAGCTGGAAACAAATGTATAATCAACAGCTGTAAACAAATGTATAAAAGGATATGCTTGCCCAAAGGATACCTTTCTTCCAACAATATTGCCAAAGGATCTGGTGGCATTCATGCACTACTCTCTACCCAACTCAAGAAAGGGAGTATAATGTGCATTCAGTATTAAGGGTTGCAAAGCACACACAGATTTTTTTTTACTCAAAGGTGCTGGTGGCATTCATGCACTACTCTTTACCCCCTAAAACAGCAAGTATCTTGGTTTGATTGTGAAAAACCATGTGGAGGTCTATACTTGTGTGTGATGAGTATTTGACTAAATTTAAGCATAGTGTCGACGTGTGTTGTCGGCAATAATGAAAAGGGGGCTAGACACTGGATCTAAACTCGATGGTAGCACGGGACACCGGATGTATACAGGTTCGGGCTTTCGCGGTGGAGATAACACCCTAGTCCTGTGCCCTGGAATTATGTGTCTAGCTAATTGTTGATGAGATTGTCTGATCGTCTCTCCAATCCCCCTCGGGACGCTACCTTACCCCCCCTTTATATAGTAGAGGGGTGCGGTTACAAAGGAGAGTCCTAATCGGTTGCAAGGTGGTGATTGTATCTCTTTCCTTATCCGCTAAATATGATAGCGGTTAGGATTACAATTGTATCCTCCCTAAGCAGGGTTGGTTTCCATCTTCGGAGTTTCCTTGTTGCGCATGGCAGCCTGCCTCCTAGGCAATACCCATCTTCATGTAGTCGGCTTGGCTCATCCCCTCTTGGGTGGTCCTCACGGCCCGCCATGCAGATACCCGGGGTCTATATACTCCACAGTAGCCCCCGAGTGCTTTGCGATCGAGTTGCCGCCTTCCTGGTCGCACCCCAACTGAGTCATGCTTCACGCCGAGTTCTTCCAGTTCTTGATGCAGCTTCCCGACTAGTTTTCCTTTCCAGCCGAGTGCCCTGTTGTAGGCAAAGAGATCGTGAAGGACTCAATAGAGCTCAACACGTTAAACTTTCTAAGTGGTACCCAGCCCAATTATTGGAATACTGGCAGTCGGCTCATCTTGGGGCATACCGTATCCCAAACGATATGCAGAAGTCAAAACGCTTTTCCCGCTCAAGGCGAAATTCAGCGCCGTCTCATTCATCGTTGAAGTTGCTGAAGTCATCGTCGAAGCGTTGGTCCACACACATCGCATCCAAATTTAGTGGCCCTGAAATCATGTATATGTAGAACTTAGGCAATATAAGAACAATTCATTCGGATGTGGTGTCTGACTGGTTTATATATAATTTTAGAGTTTTTTACTCCTTTTCCTTATTGATTTTGAATTCATCCGAGTGGTTTGACTCTTTTTGTTTAAGCACTCTGCCCGACTAATCTAGCCCCCGAGCATCGAGAGTCGGCTCATGGCTCTTTTTCCCAGGCACGCGTTTTGGGTGACTAAAGTTCAGCGTTCATGGGGTCAGAGCTTCACAACTCAGAATTAACGCACTCGGATTCATTTGCAATTGTTAAGTAAAGAAGAAAAACACAACTCAGAAAAAGATGTGTGCATGCACACACTATTAGGTGTAGCCCCTGACTTACAACTTAGTTGTGGATCAACTAAGTAGCAAGTCAACAATTTTATTCATAATGACATAATTGAGTAAAAATGACTTAGCTGCTCTATGTTCCACGTGTTGCTGACGATCGTGATGTCCTTGCTCGTGGCGCGGGTGTAGGCTTGCAGCCGAGCCATAGCTGGCGCTCGGGGTGCTGGCGTAGGCTTATCACCAAGCCGTAGATGGCGCTTGAGGCGCAGGCGTAGGCTTGTAGCCGTGTCGAAGATGGCGCTCGGGGCGCAGGCGTAGGCTCGTAGCTATGCCGAAGATGGCGCTCGGGGCGCAGGCATGGCTCGTGGCCGTGCCGAAGGTGGCGCTCGGGGCGCAGGCGTGGCTCGTGACCGTGCTGAGGGTGGCACTCGGGGCGCAGGTGTGGGCTCATGGCTGTGCGGAAGGTGGCGCTCGGGGCGCAGGCGTAGCGGTCCGCTAATGCGAACATCTCCTTTATCATAGTCGGCGGCCTCTGGGACATCTTCTTGATCAAGTTGGCATCGCTGACTCCTTTCTGAAAAACCGCTATGACGACCACATCCGAGATGTCCCAGATCGAATTCTTACCGTATCCGAATCGGGAAGTCAGCCCCCGGCTTACTACTCGTGAGTAGATGGCCGTAGCACTCCCCGACCCGAACGGAAGTCCGGATGAAGTATCAATGAAGTCTCTCCCAGATTGGATCTGGTTCGAGTCCGAAAGAGCAAACTTGTCGAGATTGTCGGCGATGAAGTCGAGGCTCCCGAAGCGGAAAGCATGGCCGGGAGCGAAGGTGATGACGATTCCATTGATGGAGGCCATCGAGCTTGCCGAGATTGATCTTGACGCTTTCCCTACCTGGCGCGCCAACTGTCGACGTGTGTTGTCGGCAATAATGAAAAGGGGGCTAGGCGCTGGATCCAAACTCGATGGTAGCACGGGACACCGGATGTATACAGGTTCAGACTCTCACGGTGGAGATAACACCCTAGTCCTGTGCTCTGGAATTATATGTGTCTAGCTAATTGTTGATGAGATTGTCTGATCGTCTCTCCAATCCCCCTCGGGACGCTACCTTACCCCCTTTATATAGTAGAGGGGTGCGGTTACAAAGGAGAGTCTTAATCGGTTGCAAGGTGGAGATTGTATCTCTTTCCTTATCCGTTAAATATGATAGCGGTTAGGATTACAATTGTATCCTCCCTAAGCAGGGTTGGTTTCCATCTTCGGAGTTTCCTTGTTGCGCATGGCAGCCTGCCTCCTAGGCAATACCCATCTTCATGTAGTCGGCTTGGCCTATCCCCTCTTGGGTGGTCCTCACGGCCCGCCATGCAGATACCCGGGGTCTATATACTCCACACATACTTTATTTTGGAATTGAGTTTGATTTGAATTGAATTTTTAATTTGAAGCAATTTGAGGTTTTTCTATCTTTTTCAGTACTACCGGCTTGAGGCAGTAGCACGGGACCTTCTAAATGTGATTGATTTGATTAATGATTTTGTGATGATTATTGCATATCCTTTTGGACATTGCTATGTGATAGGTTTTACTTGTCTTTGATGTTTCAGGACGACGGTGCTCGATCATGGTGAGGCGGAGGATGATCGGGACTAGTCAAGGTGCGTTGGAGGTCCAGACGATCGGGGATCATTAGAAGATGATCGGAGATAGAGTTCGTGCAAGCCAAGAAGACAAGAAAAGGATATTATGCTAGTTAGATGCCGCGTGGATCGACGAGAGCCGTTGGATCACGATCTAGTTGATAGGTTAGCGGGTCTAGATAGTATGCTTTGAAAACCATGCAAGAAAACCCATTATTTGTATAGGTTTTGTGTTAGCCCTTGCATGGCTGTGTGAGTGGGTTAATCCTAGCCCTAGGATAAGTGCTCTAAAGTTGGGGGACTCATCCAAGGGTGGTAGATAGCCAAAGAGATATAAATAGAGGGGGAGGGGTAGCCTTCTCCTCTTGAAAGTTGTAGAGGTTTTTGTGCTTCTTTGAGTTTTGCCCATTTTGTTTTGAGATTTTGTAAACCTCCTCCTTCGAGGAATGCAAATTTTTTCATTCATACTTGAATTTACATTACGTATTTACTTTATGTTTTAAATTCAGCATTTAGATTCCTGCAATTTATTTTCTCGCAATTTACTTTCTCACAATTTGGATTTGCCTCCCCTCCTTCTAAATGCTGCTGATCTAGGAAGTCTTGAGTATTCTCATGTGGTTTTATATCTCTCTTGCACCCTAGAATAGACTAAAGATCAAGTTTTCTATTAAGTTGCATCTCTGTCCAGAACTTGTTCTTCGCGTAGTAGTCAGTGTTTGATTTTTTGAAAAATTTAGAAAATTTATTTTTGAGTGATTCTTATTGAAGAAGGTGTACGACTCTCATATCCATTTGTGAAAAAATTGGGGAGTCCACTGGTTACACCGTTTGAGTGCCATGAGGTGAATACCGAGCTCCAAACCTTCTGTTCGAAGTTCCTAACAGTCTATAGTATTTGATTTTTCTTGATTTTTCTACAAGGAATTTTGATGTGGTCTTCGGTGTAGTGCTTCATGACCCATTTGCTCATAGAAAGAAAATTTTTCAAAATAGAGCACCAGAAGTCCACCAGCCACCTGCTCCAAGTGAGGACAATTTTTGAAAATTCTGTTTTTACTTTTCTGAAAGTGACTTTTGTGATTTAACTTAATCTCCTTTCTAAAAGTAAGAGTTGAATTGATTCTTTTTTTTATTTTGGATACTTGACAATAAGGATTGTGACTCAAAAATCCCCACATTCTATGGTTCTCATTTATGCAAGTTAGGGGTACACATAATTGCCTAGTTGTTTGGGTCTTTCATGATTTTTTTTACACGATCTTTTCGAGATCTTAATTGGAGTATTTTGTGAAGAAAATTTTATTTACAACCATTCACCCCTCTCTGTTCGTCATCTCGATCCTTCAGATTGATGATATCCAAGCATCTCAACAAGGCCAAGGCCATATTCAAAATTCTAGCATTTGAATGGATCGAGCTGGCACCAAATCCAATCCAGTACCCACCGGAAGACCATAAAACCAATCAAACCCCACCAATCGAACCAAATCCTAGTTAAATGAACTGTGAGAAGGGGGTGGAGGGAGGAGGCGAACCAACCGGTGATGTCGCCGCAGACGGTGGCGAGGCCAAGGTTGGCGAGGAGAGCAGGGGTCCCGGGATGGCAGGAGTCGACGGCCCAGAGGCGGAGTAGCATGGCAAGCCGGCGGAAAAGTATCCATGTGAAAGATGTCGTCAGGGGAGGGAGATGCCGTTGGGGCCCAAGGGAGGGGGAGGGGGAGCGTCGCCGAGGAGTAGGAGGGGGAGCGCCGCGGGGGCTAGGGGATAACCGGACGAGAGGAGATCCAGATCTAGGGCGTCGCCGCATCGGGAGTGTCGACCACATGGCTTGGGGAATAACCGAATAGGGAGTCTGAATGGGTTGGTGGCGTAGGCTTTGGCACCTTGCATCGTGCGGTTGCACACTTACGCGTTGCACCTGCTAAATCTGAATATCTGAATTACGTAATACCCGATATCCGATTTTTGATCTATATTTTTTAGATATCTATTTTCAACTATCCGATCTGATATCCGTTTTCAACTTTTGAGACTCATCCAAAATACCTCATCCGATTTAGGACGGAAACCCTGCTCCCTCGTTCCCCTCTCTCCCCCCTTCTCACCCCCTAAATTCACCTACCAAATCTTGGAAGCTCTTCTCTCGTGGTCCTCTTCCTCCCCACCGCTGGACTGGCGCGGAGCGCAGATCTTCCGTTTGCTGGCAAGGAACCCCGCCCTCCAGAAGGTTCTAGAAGCTTCGAGGATGCAGGGCTGGGCTGGCCGCCCAGCCGCCGCCGCCTCCCTCCTCGCCCCACTCCTCGCCGCCTCTTGCCTTATCGTGGCCGGATCGCATCAGGTACATCTGTGCTAGTATTACCCTCCTCCTCCTCTTACTGGATTCTAGATTGTTCTATATTGTAAGCGCAGTTCTTGCTTTTCCAGTTGCTATGATGCACATGGCTGCTTATTTTTGTATGTAATTAAGCTTTAGATTACTTAGATTTGGTAGGTGATAAAAAAAAACTCAGTTGCTAATTTAGAGCTTGAGCTGGATTTGTGGGTAGTATTCGTGCGAATCCTAGTATTCCTTACTAAAGATTATGCGAGCTGTGTGAGGCCTGTGATTGGCTCGGGGCCTACCTCAACAAAGGTTTAGCCGTTTTGGTGTATCTTCAGAGGTATTCTTGTGTTGTTTCTTGCGAGAATCTCTGCAAGTTTTAGGGCTTGGATGCTCGATGCTGACTTCATCGACACACACGGCACAAGCTTATCCGGCTTGTTTTGCATGTATAATTTTATCTTTGACGTATGGTTTCTTTCAAGGGTGATTAAAAGTTGACAATTTACTAAGCCAATTGAGGTGATCTAAGGCTCTATTTGAAATTGCGGTGTATTATGATGGTTTTGTTTGATTGAGCCGCTTTTAGATATGGGTGTTTGGCTAGCTGTCTTTGTCTTAATCAAGTTGCACACATATATATTATTGCGTTCGAGAACATTTTAGATGAAATGTGAGAGGACAACTGTTGGATAAAGAATTAAGCTAACTTTAATCCGATTTACCAAACAGAGTACTATACTTTTCACAACTTATTTTTCACAGCAACTTTAAAAGTAAGCACAGTGCAGCACCACAAACTGAGTCTAAACCTTATGCAAGGCAAAAGTAAGTTTTGTTGACTGTTGTGCATGGGGTTGCATGCCATCCATGGTCTAAACCTTTCAGCAAAATGTTCCTGAATTATAATTGATGTGCATGTCGAGTGGATTTATTTGCTTGAATTTAAGTTCTTATGGTATCCATACTGTCATGAATTATTAGAGATACCATATTGTATCTCAATCAGCACTTTCCTTGATCTTGTCGCACTAGGAGTTCTAGTTAATGCTTGCCACTATTACTTTCTTGAAGAATATTGCACACTTGGGTTTTACATGTAATAACTGAATGAGTAAATGTGTTTCTAGCATATTTCATCAGTTTTAATATTCGCATATTAATTATGTGAGCATGTTGTAACCTGCATAAAATAACCTTAATTTTTATCAAAGACAAAGTTCAACTTCCACTTAACTGTTAGGCTTGCTTTATTTTTGTCCTTGATGTTAAGATGAATACCTTATTTCCTCAGTCTGGCTAAAATGGACATTCTTTTTTATGCTCTAGGAATTCCATGAAGCTGCTGGATCAAGGTACTTAACTTAGGCTCTCAAACTAATTTGTACACATGAAAATTTGTCACCTGCTGTTGTATTCTGTGCATTCCACACAAAATAAGATCCTTATCTAGATCCTGCTAAAATGGTACTGTCGATTTTTATCTAGATCCTGCTAAAATGGTACTGTCTTTTGTTCTATGTATAGCACTACAAATAAGGTTCTCATGTAGATCATTTGTCCTCCTAAAGTAGCTCATTCCTTATAGCTCTAACAAGCTGGAAATGGACTTGAGACACAATGCTAAAGAGTTTTGTGCAGAGTTTGTGACAGAATACTGAAAATTGTTATGTTTACACTTGATGCCAGTACTCTTCTTCAAACAAATCCACACACACATGAGGTGCATTGCTCAAGGGAAAGGAGCCGTGCAGCATGGAAAGCCATCGATGAAGTAGGACATGCAATATGAGTATAGGACTGCTCACTGCATTGGTGCATCCATAACAATATTACAAGTTGAACTCTCTTCTTTTTTATGCAGTATTTGATGCCCTTTGTGGAAAAAGAGAAATATGAACTCCCACGCAAATGTCGGCTTCATCCTGATAATGACATGTTTCGGGAACAAGAGCAACATAAGATTCATTTTGATATAAATGAGTGGCATTGTGGCTTCTGCAAGAAAGCCTTTCGAGCAGAGAAGTTCATTGATCAGCATTTTGCAAACCGGCACAATAATCTTGTGGATAATGTATGCTTCTTACTGAATTTCATGATTTGTTCCATTCATCAATTCCTTAAACAACTATACTTTTTTCATATATGTTGACTTAATTTAAATTGATATAGTTTGTGCGGTTCTCAGAAGTGTAATATTTCCTTCTTTTTTGTCGGTTCCTTCCATTTATTGAGAAAGCATGGACAATGTTAAATAAGATGATTTTTATGGCATTTTCTTTGTTATGCACCTCAGTTCCAATATTAACAATTGCATAACATGGTTTCGGCCACTTTCTTGGTTATTCATTTCGATGTACCATGTTAGTATGTTTGCTCTATCCTGGTCAATTCAATCCATATTTTTCTTTTTCTTGTGTGTTTGGGGGTTTTCATTAGAAAATCATTTACCATGCTGTAAAATGGTCTTATACTGTTTGCTTAGAGTCAAGGAAGATGCTTGGCTGATCTATGTGGAGCACTTCACTGTGATCTGACGATGGAGTTCAGGAAACCAAAGAGTAAATGTAATGCAGCTGCGGCTGCAAGGAACCGTCATCTTTGTGAGGTTCTTATCATTTTGTTCTAACTGCTCTAAATTTCTTTGTGTTTTGTACTATCCTTGTACCATGCAAAATACATATCCTATGCTAATATTTGTATTGTACAATTTTTAGCTGGTACTGTTTGTGTAACATTGTGGCATTCTACATATGAAGGTTTGCATTAGACAAAAGCTAGGCATATTTTATCGCCCCTTTTATCTGGTAGCTGACATGTGGGGCCTGCATTATAGCGCAAGTGGTGCTTGGCCCCACCAGATGCGCCCCATCATCTCCACTGCCGTTACTGGAACTTCACCATGGGCTTGTTTGTCCGATGCCGCAAGCAGTGCTGCGTGCACGTCGCAGCCGTGATGTTTGGGAGGTGCTCGTTCAGTGGGCCAACCTTTTTGCAGCTGAAGCTTCATGGAAGCTGCTCACGATGTTTTGTGCTCGCTATCCATCATTCCAGCTCAAGGACGAGCTGTTTGTGAAGGCGGGGAGAGATGTCATGTGGGGCCTGTGTTATAGTCTCAAGCGGCGCTTGGTCCCACCAGATGCAGCTGCTCAATAAGGCTAATCTAGAGATAAATATAGATAAGATTACTTTCCTGGTTTTAGATTCAATATATTAGGAAATAAGAGATTGAGTTAGGCAATAGATATATATTAGGAGATAAGAGATTGAGTTATATATTAGGGGTTCAGCCCTATTTAAAGGGGAGGACAGATTGTTATTGAATCAAGCCAGAAGTTATCAATTATTCCCCTCTCCAATCTCTCTTTCCTTCCCTATCCCTTGCGCCTCTCCCTCCATGCGCATGGCTCCCTCTCACTGCCACCACTGGCCTAAGCCATGGCTCCAAAGAAGAAGCCTTGGTCGAAGCCCCCTACACTGTACACATATTGGTTATGGTCCTTCGGCTGTGACATAGCTATTCTGATATTATCATTTTTTTTTCTTTTAAAACTATTGTTTTGCACTGTGATACCGATAAGCAGCATCGGTTCATGCATGCAGGCATGTTGTGGTGCTTGGTTTGTTAATTGGATGCAATTGTGTGAACTTGGTATATAGATTTACATGCTTGTCTAGCTCTGAATCAACTAGGATGCTCTGGTTGTTGCACTGCTTGTATACACGCACTATGTAGATGATCTTGACTCATTATTGGAGAATTATCAAAGATTGCTGCATAATTGTGTGGCTCTGTTAATTTAATTTGGTAGTTTAGTTCATGTGGTAAAACTACATGCGCTTTGCTGATGTATTTGTGACGGCAGTATTGAACTCCCTTTTGCTTCTGCTAACAGAGCCTTGCAGACAGTTGCTTTCCTATTAATCAAGGGCGTTCCGCCAACCGTCTTCATGGTAAGAGTGCTGCTTGGATGTAATGATCATATACTCATGTTTCTCTCATGTAGGCTTCTTGCTGATGCAACTTGTTTTGCAGAATTTTTCTTGCGCCAATTCTGTGATGCTCACTCTTGCAGTGGGGGTTCTAAACCTTTTCCCAAAGGTGGCAGGGTGAGCAAATTTCTACCTAGAAAACCTTTGATTTCAAGTACCTATTCTGAACTTATTGCTGTGTTATTAAGGGCCTGTTTGTTTCAGCTTTGGATTCTCTAAAAGCTGATTCTGGATTGTGGTTGTAGAGAAGCTGATTCTCCAAAAGCTGGAATCCAAAAGCACATATGAAGTGGATTGTGGATTCTAGTGTATATAGGTGGACTGGATTCTGAGAATCGGATTCTAGAATCAGGCTGTTTGTTTTTGATTCTGCTTTTGGGACCAGAATCCAGAATCAAAAGCTGAAACAAACAGGCCCTAAGCTTTGTATTAACCAATATCTACATCTGAAAAATATGAACATTTAGGGCAGCTGTTAACATTTCATTTGGTTATTATTCTGAGTTGAAGCTTTTTTTTTTTTTTTGGTAACGTAAGATCTTTCATCTCAGTATGTTGCAAATCTTTGTGAATGACTAGAATCAACATTGCTACCTATTGTAGTTTGAGATTTTCAAAAACTATCAAACACCATTACACTTTTTAACATGTCAGTTGCGCCACTGTAGTACACACGTGGATACAGATGTTTTATTGTCAAGAAAAATAACCTTTAGCATTTGAACAAAACTCCTTGCATCTCTCTTTATCTAGATTCAGGTTCTGGAAAATTTTCGATTGAAACTATAGGCTGTTTATTTCATAAAAGGAAAAAAATCTTTCATCTTATCGTTACTTTTTACCCTTTTGTGCAGAAACAAACAAATAGATTCTACCTGGCTCTCTGCATCCTGACAGTGCTTCTTTTGCCCCTGTTCTATCTCATAGTATTCTTGCACCAGAGGTTTGTGCCATCTATTCTATGAATAAGAAGCTTTTTTTTATTGTAACTTTTGAGCATTTCTGGAACTGTTATCATATTTTGTTGTGCAGGGAAATGAGGAAAGGTGTTCAAGATTTAAAACGAATTTCAAAAATTGGGCACAAGAAAAAGCCGTCCTAGTTGTATGTTTCCTCTGTATTCAAGCATCCTAAAAAAGATTTACTCACCATTTTGCTCATGCTAATGATTAGCTACCCTGTGGTATTATCTTTTCAAGATAACGATTAGCTACCCTGAACTACCCCCTTTGGTGTAGTTTTTCCTATTTGTAATGCCTGTGTCCTGCGTGTTCCCTCTGCAGTAAAGCATGCAGATGCAAGTTTCAAGAAGCCTGTGTAATTTTTGTGAGGTTACAGAAGATACTCTTTTTGATGTCAAGCTCAAACTGAAGTCTTGTTGACCTCGATAGTTCACCCCAGAAACATGGGGTTTACATGACTGTACAGACAATCTCAAGAGACTATTGTACCTTGAATGATTGAAGAATGAAAAAATTTATGCAATATTATGTGTAGAGCAACAGCCTGATTTGGAACCTCCATTGGGGGTAGAGTATGGAGTAGGAACATTCACATAATCTGCAATACTTGACGGAGTGTTTGGCATTATTTGTGAAATTCATAAGAATGTTTTAATGTCTTTTCATTCTAAGCTTAGAACAACAATGGGATTTTCAATTCTGAATTTCTGGTACTATATGATACACTCAAACAACTAACCTTTGACGTGGCCCCATGAATAAAATGGCAAATGATATATTGGAAGCTGTAGTCGCCATCAGAGTTCATACTGATGCCATGCAAATATGCTGATGCGGTGCTCATTTTAAACCCTTCGCAGTGTCATTCAAGATGATGATTCTTTTTTTTTAAGCAGCCAATCAACAATATACTGTTCCAACGATATAGCAAAGTTTCGTAAGTTACATTAACAGAATTTTGAGTAGGTTTCGGTCAAGTCTCAAGAAGGTTCATCAGATTTAAGTTTCAAGAAAAAGTTTTATCTGTGCTTATGAAATTTCAGGAAGTTTTGTCAAGTGTTATGGAGTTTTATCAATTTTCTGCAAGAGTTTCAAAATTATTTCAGCAAGTTTAATGAAAAACAAAGGATAAATTTAATGAAAAAATCAAACAAAGACCGAAATCTGGACTCGTGGGAGTCCCCGTTGATGGCCGCAAAAAGTGCCTAAGAAGAAAAATCCTGATTGCTAAGCATGCCAGCAGCTCCTTTTAGACTTTGTGAAACGAGTTCGTGTTCTTATTATAGGATTTTTTTAATGGATTTATCGTAGGAAAATTAGGAAGAAAGGGACTTTGCTGAATCGAACTAGATTGCAGGAGAGTCCAGAGGCGCCTAGTACATCAAGTACAAGTGCTGGCCCCCACCTGTCAGCAAGCACGTACACACCAAAGCCGTCGTAACCCCACTAAAGAAATAAAAAAAAGACGCTCAAGAAAGAAACCGGCTCATGTAGAGCTGGGCGTTGGGCCGGGCCGGCACGGCCCGGGCACGGTGGGCTTCAGGCCATGGCGAGTCGGGTCGGCTCGGCCCGGAAAGGTCAATGGGCTGAGCCGGCCCGGCCCAAAAGCACGGCGGGCTGGAGTCGGGCCGGGCCGGCCTTGGCCCGGCGCCACACTCGTTCACTCTCTCTCCTAACTAAACTCAGACAGTCAGACGGCAGCTCGAGCATGTGTAGTACCTGTTACAAAGGCGCTATGATACATGGATCAAACGATTACATGCACGTATATATAGCATGCATGCCTAGAAGAAAACCAGCAATACATGCTTTGCAGCTATATATTATTACCATGTTTATATCAATATTTTTTCACACATTGTATATATCACTCGATTAGCCATCTGTACCACACTTCTCTTATCACTCAGCTCCTAACTAGTGTAATGGACAATAAAAATGACAATGGGTATTTGGGGAGAATGAAAAATTTTATTGATATTTACATATACAAAGTTACTGCCTCGTTAAAAACCTTACGCCCAGTATGGGATTCCCTTGTAAGGAAAAGAGTATAGTAACTTTAAATATGCATACATATCGCCTACTCTATATTTAGATTAGCTAATGCTTGGGCAATTTCGGGATCCTCCAATTGATGTTGTTGTCGTTCATTTGCACGTTGCCAATCCTTGAGGCAAGTGATGGCCTCTACTGTTTCGGGCGTGAGCGACGATCTTCTTTCTTCAATTATTCTCCCGACCATGCTGAACGTTGCCTCGGAAGAAACAGACGACAAGGGAACGACCAAGACATCCCATGCAAAATAGCACAACATGGGAAATATCCGATGGTTGTCCCTCCACCATTCAAGCAATTGGACCTTTTCACCTTTGAGGGTAGGATCGGTAGCTGCAAAGTTGTGGGCGAGGTAATGATTGAGCTCTACATTAGGGTTCCACCTTGTGCCGGTGGACGACTGAGATGATGAACTGGATTCTTTGCCCTTCAGCCTCTTCCATAAGTGAGCCGTCACGCTCGCTTTCAATGGTTGCACCGCTTGCTGCAACGCATTTAACTCCATCTCGCTTGCGCCGTACTTACTGTAGTACAATTGGAATACTCGAAATAGTTCATCTTTTACATGGCCAAAAGCGGCGGAGAAATCCAAATTGAGAGCCTCTCCTATTCCTTCCATTGCCACTTGCAGCCCATCCAACTTTTTTCGGGGATAAAAAATGGTAAGAAAACAATATAGATGTGATATAGAACTAAAATATTTTAGAAATTTTACCTCTATCGGTGCAACAATAGGGCCTAAAAGTGCATCATGCCTGTATTTTGCAAATGTCTCCGCAATTAACCAAATATAATTAATTACCAAGCATGAGGTAGGGTAGTAAACCCCTGAGAGTTCTTTAGTTGCTTCGTAGAAACAGAATAAAAATTCTTGAAAATATGTAACAACGGTCCAATCTGATTCAGTAAGTACAATATCATCTTATGCATTAGCATTAGCATTGACAAAGATAGTTAAAATCTGTTCATACCCTTGTAACTTTTTTAGCAAGATATATGTTGAATTCCATTGAACCTTCATGTCAAGACCAAATTTCCTTGGCTCCTTATTATTTGCCCTATAGTACTCTTTAAACCTAGCGAACATTTGGGGGCTATTTGAGACAAATCGAATAGCGGAGCGGATGTTGTTTAGATATACACCTATTACCTCCATACCATCCTGGACAACGAGATTGATTATATGGCACACACATCTTTGGTGCAGAACATACCCTTCTATGTAAGACTGTAGATGGGGGCTGAGATACTCTATTGCAGTCGTGTTCGCGGAAGCATTATCAAGAGTAATGGATAAAATCTTGTTGTCTATTTTAAAATCTTGAATTTCTTCTAATATACAGTTCGCAATAGCAAGTCCCGTGTGTGCGTCATCCATTGACTTAAACCCTATGACTCTTTTATTTAGGTTGTATTGTTCATCTAAATAGTGAGCAACAACACTAACATGTTGGTATTGTGAGAGGAAGTCCAAATATCCGATGTTAAAGCAAAGGAAAAGCTAACATGTATGAGTTTTTCCTTCAATGCAGCTAGCTCTTTATTATAAATTGCTAGAATATCAGATTTAGTTGTTCTTCTACTAACATGTTGGTATTGTGGGCAGAACCCGTGTTGGATCATTTTTTCAAAATTACGGCTCTCGCCCATCATAATAGGTAAATCTTCCGAAACTATAAATCTAGCAATTTCATCGCGTGCAGATTGGGGGTTATACATCCAAGTACTTAAAGTGCCGTCTACTGAAAAATTGAGCTGTGTCTGCACACCTCCTCCTTGTGTTTGCCCTAGCTTATGCAGACATGCTTTGTAGTGCCGATTCAGATGCCCTGTCCCTGTCATTGAACCTGCAGTTAATTCATGTCCACAATAATTGCATTTCGCGAATACCTTCCGTTAGCCGTCAATGATTTCAACCCTTTTCGTCATGTGCTTCCAGCACTCTGCTTTGCCAGTGATGGGTTTTTGGGTAGTTGATGAGCCATCTTGTGATTCGATGACCGGAGGAGAGATGTTGGTGCCGACATCCTCGAAGCCTTGCGAGCCGTCCATATGACAGTCTTCCATGCCGTAGTCCCACATACTTGGGGACAGTTGCCGAGCGTCGATAGTATCATCATCAACAGGACTTCTATGTGGGCGCCCTGCCCTCCCTACTAGTTGCTTCCTATTTCTACCAGACATGTTGAGAATGAGTGCTATAGAGTGGCAGAGAAAATGTTGCTTTGGTTTTGTGATGAAACAATGAAAGTGGAGAGGTAAATTTATAGGCTAAAAAAATGTGTCCGTTGGCATGTTTGAAAATTTTGAAATTTTTCAAAATATCCCGCCGGCCGGCTGCCACTCGCTTCCCCTGCCATGCTTGCTGCCGCTCCCATCGGGCGCTGGTGCCTGCGCCTACCACGCATGTCGCCGCTCCCATCGGGCGCCGGGCGCCTGCGCCTCGCCGCTTAGCCACGCGCCACGCCCGTCGCCCGCTTAGCGCCGCCACCTGCCCACGCTACCACGCGGCATCGCACACACCGACACGCGCGCCTAGCCAACCCGTGGCCCCTCGCCTTGTCACGTCGACGCCTAGCCGGCCCTATGTGCCATGCACAAACTCGCCCAGACCCGATGGCCACGCGCCCACACGCTCACGCACCGCACCACACGTGACCCCGCCTGCCTGTGGCTTGCCCCCACGTGTCCCGCCCACAGGCCTCTGGGCCCTCATGGGCTTCTCGGGCTTCCGTGTCGGGATGGCCCGAACCCGGCCCATGTCGTCGGGCCGGGCCGGGCCGCCCGACGGGCCCCATTCCTAGGCCTGGCCCGAATCCACTCGGGCCGTGCTCGTGCTTGGGCCAGGCCGCATCGGCCGGGCCTTGGGCCGCCCGTGGAAAGCCCGGCCCAACTCCCAGGTCTAGGCTCATGATCGAATAGGGTTTCGAAACAACCTGAAAGTTTAGGAGATTAAACAGGACACATAAATAAAATAATCACTTAATTAATGAAAGCCTGAGGTAAAAGTGAACATTATCTTATTGATACAACAATACAATACATGAAAAAGAAATTTCATATATTGGCATCATATACAATTTAATTAAGTACATCAAATAAAATACAAGAAAATATGTACAAGAGACTATGCTTCAGCAATCTTTAGATGACCGTCGGGATGGACCACCTGCAACCATTAAAGACAACAATTCCGAATAAGATATAGACAATAATAAATTGGGAGACAAATCAAATTGCCATTAGACCCAATTAAGATTAAGGAGAGCTCATCAAAATGCCAAACTGTCTAGGGGCTATTGGCACCTCTCGCTAATAAGGGTTTCCTCATCGAGTAAAATACAGACCTATTTATAGTTGGATAACCGTAGCAATGCATAAATAGTGCCAAATTATCTTACACGGTAAAAAGATAAGCCCCAGAAGGTTAAAAAGGAAAAGGGGGAACTAGCATTCACCACATCCATAAACCGAAGCCAACTAAGCTAGCAGCCTAGCAGTCCCCCAACATCCATCTCTTCCCCCAAATCCATTGAAGCCAGCAACAACCGAAGCTAGCCAGAATCAAACTAGGAGCAAGGCCATTACCACCGAGCAAGCCAAGGGTAAAAGCATCTAGGCCCCCATGTGTTTAAGGTTTTGGTAATTAATGACAATCAAGGCTAAAGGACTGACGATGTTTGTATGAGAAAATTGAAAACAGGAGAATCAAGATTCTTCGAGGGCCGTAGAAGTGTCACGAGTACAAAAAGGGAAAAATGTGCATCAAAGGAGCAGGAAGTCAAGGTATAAAGTTTTAAGGTTAACTTTTAGTCTTTTTGCCAATCTTGGTGTTGAAGAAAAGATCGGATTGATAGGTTAGATGCCGTACTATAAAGAGAGACTTGATTAGGTGTTTTGAACTTTAAAAGTGCATCCAATATGGCTCAAGGTCAAAGTAGTTCATTCACGCATTCGAATTGGATTTTATTCTGAGCTCACAGTCTTGGCCGAAACTACCGCAAGTAGTAGGGCGGTAGTACCGGCATAATAATGGCGGTAGCTTTTTAACAGAACGAGCAATTTTTTACGAAACCCTAGCGGCACTACCGGGGTACCAGAGTGGTAGTACCGCATAATCGGTACTACCGCACCTACTCCTACGGTAGCTTTTTAACAGAGCAAATTTCTTGTGGCCGGCAGAGGTGCGGCACTACCGGTCCAAAATGCGTTAGTGCCGGACATGCATGAAATTTTGTGAAAACAGCTACGTTTCTGCGCATTAAATGCTCGATATAGCCGTTAGCACCATGGGCGGTACTACCGGCCCCTAGAGGGCAGTAGTGCCGGCCCAGACGATTTTTCCTGATTAAATTTCAGTAAGGGCTAGTTTGAGTATGGAGGGGCTATAAATACCCCCTCACCTGTATTGAGGGCTGGTTGGTGACTCCATTGAATACATTTAGAGCCCTTGCAACTCTCTCCACTCACAAGTGCATTCATTTCTTGATTCTTGAGTTTTGGAGAAGGAATTTGAGTGCATTGCATTAGTTGAGCCATCTTGGAAGAACTCTAGAGTCTCAAGCCTACGTCAAGTTCATCACTCTTGGAGGTTGCCGCCTCCTAGACGGCTTGGAGGCGTGTGAGTTCGGTGATCTTCACAAGAAGCTTGTGTGAAGGCCCGAATGGTTGTGAAGGCAAGGAGCTCGCCTACCCGGAGTGGGGAAGAGCTACCACGATTAAACGAGGAAGGCTCAAGCAAGTGGAGCCAGCTTGAAGAAGTTCAAGCAACCTCAACGTGGAGTAGGGGAGACCGGCAAGTCTCCGAGACTACGGGATAAAATTCGCGTGTTCTTCAATTGTGGTTTGCATTATTTATTGCCGTGTGCAAATTCTAGCTTATTGATTATCTTGGTGAAATATTTAGTCTAGCCTTTGAAATATTTGAGTAGAGAAGATTATTTGGTAGTCACTAAAATTGCTATATTATAAAAGTGCTAAAATTGTCATTAGTGTTTAGGAATCTCTAAACTTGATTTTAGCGAAGAAAAATTTAAAAACCTACTATTCACCCCCCTCTAGTCGGTATCCTTGATCCTACAAGTGGTATCAGAGCAAAGACCCTTTATTCGGGCTTTACCGCCTAAAGAGCAAGGATGGCTAGTGATGGGGTGTCAATAGGCAAGGCGCCATTTTTCGATGGCACAAATTATGCATATTGGAAAATCCGCATAACCGTCTATCTTAAGGCCATGAGCCCTAACATATGGAGAATTGTAGTTGAGGGTTTTGCTGCGGGAGTCAATCCCACAATAGAACAAGAAGAGCAAAACGCTCATCTCAATGCTCAAGCAATGAACGCTCTCTTTGGTGCTTTGAACGCGGATGAGTTCAATCGAGTGAGCAACCTTGAAACCGCTCATGAGATTTGGACTACCCTCTCGAAAATTCATGAGGGGACATCCTCGGTCAAAGAAGCCAAATTGCATATGCTTCGGATCAAATACGAGAGCTTCATTATGTTACCCCATGAGAACATTAATGAAATGTACTCACGGCTAAATAACATAGTAAATGAGCTCAAAGGCCTTGGAGCATCACTAACTGATTTTGATATTGTTCGAAAGATGCTTAGGGCTCTTTCGGAGAAATATAAAACTTTGGTGACTTTATTCCTTAACTCACCGGAATTGCCAAGGATGACGCCGACCGGACTTCTTGGAAACCTCATCACAAATGAGCTTTACAAGAAGGATAAGGAGGATCTATTGGAACAAAGCTCTTTGAAAAAGAAGAATATTACTTTCAAGGTAAAGGTGGAGTCAAGTGATGAGACACTTGAGGACACCGAAGATGAAGACACCGAGGAAGAAATGGCGCTTCTCGTAAGAAGGATGAAAAGGTTTATGAAAAGGCGCTCAAGCTCAAGTGACTCACAAAGATTCAAGAAAGGGCAACATTCTAGCACTAAGCGGTATGCAAATATCTGGTGCTATGAATGTGATGAGAAGGGGCACATCGCCTTCCATTGTCCTAAGAAGAAGGACGACAAGAATAAGTCGCCCAAGAAGAAGAAATTTTTCCATGGGAAGAAGAAACTCTTCAAGAAGATTTAAAGAGATGGCAAAGACGAAGCTCACATCGGAGAGTGGGATTCCGAGGAAGAATACTCGGACTCCGACTCATTCGAGGAAGATACACCTTCCAAGAAGAAGGGCCTCGCCGGTATCGCCATCCAGGAAGCTTCATCACCGTTCGTCACTCCTTTATGTCTCATGGCTAAAGGAGAATTTAAGGTAAATTCAAATGACGATGATGAACCTTCATATGATGAGTTAATGGATATGCTTGAGGATTTAAATGAGTATCTTGGCAAAGAGAAATCAAAATTTAAGGTTTTGAGAAAAGAGTTTCTTTCTCTCAAAAATTCTTATGAGGAGCTAAAAGAAACTCATGACGTTCTCCTTGCCAAGGACCATTCAAAGTCCTCAAATGACATTGGCATCGAATGTAATATTATTGATAAATTGCCTAGACTTGAAGTTAACTCATGTAGTGTAACAAAAACAAACATAGCTACCTCATGTGATAATTTAGTTGACATATCATGTTTTAGCGTAAACTCATGCCATGAAAATTTGATTGTTGAAAATAATGAGCTCAAAGAACAAGTGAATAAACTCAACAAAAGTTTAGAATGATGCTTTAAGGGTAAGGATACTCTAAATAAAATTTTAAATAGTCAAAGGTGCTCCTACAACAAAGAAGGATTAGGATATGTCCCTAAAAAGAATAAGAAATTAAGGAATAAGGCTCCTCGCTTTGTGAAATCAAATGGTAAATTTTGTTATAAATGTCATGATGTAGGACATTTAGCTATTGATTTTTCATTGAGTAAAGCATCTAAAGAAAATGTTCATGATTCTTGCTATATACTCAAAAGAGATAAAAAATGGTAAAGTTTTTGCTAGATTTGTTGGGACCCTGATAATTGGCCAAAGAAAGAAAGCCGTTTGGGTTCCCAAAACCTTGGTTACTAACCTCCAAGGACCCAAACAAATTTGGGTACCTAAAAAGGTTTGATTTTCTTTTGTAGGTAAACTATAAGACCGGTGGACGGCATTGGGTGCTAGATAGTGGGTGTACCCAACATGTGACCGGCGACTGGAAAATGTTCACCACATTTGATTCGGGAAGTGGACAACATGACAAGATCACATTTGGAGATAATAGCAAAGGAAAGGTATTGGGTTTAGGTAAAATTGCTATATCAAACGATCTTTCCATTTCTAATATGTCCCTAGTTGAAACACTAAATTTTAATTTGCTATCCGTTGCTCAAATATGTGATCTTGGTCTTGTTTGTAGCTTCTCTAAAAATGGTGTTGTTATTTCTAGAGAGAATGATAATTCTTTGGTATTTAAAGGATTTAGATTTGGAAATTTGTATTTGGTTGACTTCACCTCAAATGACTCATGTCTTCAAACATGCTTAATGGCAAAGACATCTTTAGGATGGTTATGGCATAGAAGACTAGCTCATGTTGGGATGATTCAACTTAAAAAGCTTTTCAAAAAGGATTTAGTTGTGGGCTTGAAAGATGTGAAGTTTGAGAAAAATAGACTTTGTAGTGCTTGTCAAGCCGGCAAGCAAGTAGCTAGTTCTCACCCTTCAAAAAGTATCATGTCCACATCTAGACCATTAGATCTCTTACATATGGATTTGTTTGGCCCAACAACCTATAAGACTATCGGGGGTAATTCTTATTGCTTAGTCATTGTTGATAATTACTCTAGATATACTTGGGTATTCTTTCTAGATGACAAATCCGACGCCTCCGAAATTTTCAAAAAGTTTGCAAAGAGGGTTCAAAATAAAGAAAATCCTTAGTGATAACGGTTCCGAATTCAAGAATACAAGAATTAAAGATTATTGTGATGAACTTGGAATAAAGCACGAGCTTTCCGCGACCTACACTCTGGAACAAAATGGAGTTGTAGAACGAAAAAATCAAACATTAATTGAAATGGCAAGAACAATGCTTGATGAATATGGCACTTCCGATAGCTTTTGGGCGGAAGCCATTAATACCGCTTGTCATGCAACAAATAGACTTTATTTGCATCGACTTTTGAAAAAGACCTCTTACGAGCTTCTTGTTGGAAGAAGGCCGAATATTTCTTATTTTCGAGTTTTTGGTTGCAAATGTTATATCTTGAAAAAGGGTGTTCGGCTCTCCAAATTTCAAAGTCATTACGATGAAGGTTTCTTGCTCGGTTATTCCTCAAATAGCAAAGCTTATCGGGTTTTCAATAAAAATAAAGGTTTTGTAGTGGAAACTTGTGATGTTGAATTTGATGAAACTAACGGCTCTCAAGAAGAGCAAGAAAACTTGGATGATGTAGGTGAAGAAAGCCTAAGAGAAGTAATGAAGAATATGACACTTGGAGATGTGAAGTCAGAAGTAGATAAAAATGATCAACCCACATGTACTCAAGGGGAGCCTTCAACCTCCGCAACGCCAAATCAAATTCAAACCATTGATGAAGATGACAAGGATAATGAGCAACAAGTTCAACCTCTACCTCAACGAATTCATCATGGTCTCTCCAAAGATCATCCAATAGAGCAAATATTGAGTGACGTGAATAAGGGTGTCCAAACTCGATCTCGTGTCGCTTCTTTTTGTGAGCATTATTCCTTTGTATCATCATTTGAACCCACTCATGTAGATGAGGCACTAGATGATCCGGATTGGGTAAACGCAATGCATGAAGAACTAAATAATTTTACCCGAAATGATGTTTGGACACTTGTAGAAAGACCTAAGGAACATAATGTGATTGACACAAAATGGGTCTTTCGGAATAAGCAAGATGAAAATGGTATTGTTGTAAGAAATAAAGCTAGATTAGTGGCACAAGGTTTTACTCAAGTTGAAGGGTTATATTTTGGTGAAACCTTTGCACCCGTGGCTAGATTAGAGGCAATTAGAATCTTACTTGCATTTACATCTTGTTTTGATATTAAATTGTTCCAAATAGATGTAAAGAGTGCATTCTTAAATGGATAAATATCCGAGTTGGTATTTGTAGAGCAACCTCCCAGTTTTGAAAATCCTAAACATCCAAATCACGTTTACAAACTCTCTAAGGCGCTATACGGTCTCCAGGGTTCAAAAAACCGACGAAAACCGCTCGAAAACCGCGGTTTTCGACCTTACCGCTCTGGTTCGAAACTCAAAACCGTTCGGTAAACCGTTCTAATTAAAAAAGAAAATTTAAAAATTTAAAAATTTTGAAAAAATTTATGCGAAGCGGTTTTCGCGAAAAACCACTTGCCGCCAAAACCGCCAAAACCGTTTTGAAGAACATTCAAATGGCGGGTCGGTTTTCGGTTTTCAAAAACCGAAATGTTTTTGTTGAAAACCGAACGGTTTTCGATTTTTTCAAAAAAATTTCAAAATTTTTTGATTTTTAAACCTTTCGGTTTTTGACGGTTTTCGAGCGATTTTCGCGCGGTTTTTGCGAAAACCGTACCGCGAATTTCGACGTGAATTTTGAAAAACGGTTTTGTAATCCCTGTGCTTAAGCTCCTAGAGCATGGTATAAGCGACTTAGAAATTTTCTAATTTCAAAAGGTTTCAAAATTGGAAAGGTTGATACAACACTCTTTACAAAAATAATCGATGAAGATTTCTTTGTATGTCAAATTTATGTTGATGATATCATATTTGGTTCTACTAATGAAGATTTTTGCAAGGAATTTGATGATATGATGTCTAGGGCATTTGAAATGTCCATGATTGGTGAATTGAGTTTCTCAAGCAACTCAAAAATAGGACATTCATAAGTCAAACCAAGTACACTAAGGATCTACTTAAAAGGTTTGGCATGGAGGACGCAAAGTCAATCAAGACTCCAATGGCATCAAACGGGTATCTCGACCTAAATGAGGGAGGTAAACCGGTAGACTTAAAGTTTTATAGATCTATGATTGGTAGTTTACTTTATCTCATCGCATCTAGGCCCGATATAATGTTTAGTGTTTGCATGTGTGCTCGTTTTCAAGCTTCTCCTAAAGAATGTCATTTGGTTGCCGTAAAGAGAATTCTAAGATATTTAAAATATTCCTCAAATATAGGGTTATGGTATCCTAAAGGTGCTAAGTTTGATTTAATTAGATATTCGGATTCGGATTATGCGGGTTGCAAAGTGGATAGAAAAAGCACCTCTGGAAGTTGCCAATTTCTAGGAAGATCCCTAGTTTCATGGTTCTCTAAGAAGCAAAATTCCGTAGCTTTATCCCCCATCGAAGTCGAATATATATCCGCCGGTGGTTGTTGCGCTCAATTATTATGGATGAGGCAAACTTTGATGGATTATAGAATAAATTTCAAAAAGGTGCCTCTTTTGTGTGATAATGAAAGCGCGCTCAAAATAGCCAACAATTCGGTCCAACATTCAAGAACCAAACATATAGATATCCACCATCACTTCTTAAGAGATCATGTTAGTAAAGGTGATATTGTGATAAGTCATATTAGAACAAAAGATCAATTAGCGGATATTCTCACCAAACCTTTAGATGAAGCTAGATTTTGCAAATTGAGAAATGAATTAAATGTCATAGATATCTCAAATGTGGCCTGAATGTTGTTCTCTTTTGGATATTTATTGGTTTATTTGATTCTTGACCTTTTAGATGTGTCTCACATCAAGGGGGAGTAATATGTTTTTCATATACATATCATATCCCCTAAATGCGAAAAATCAAAATAGTGCTATTAATCTTCAAAAGATGAAACTAGACCCCTACAGATCAAATTATTTGAAAATAATCTATTTTAGTTTAATAAAGTGCAAAGTTTCTTTAAAAAAAACTTCATTTGCAATGTATTATTATATAAATCTCATCTTTTGAAACTCATATAGTATTATATCTTCCTTATGTTGATAATAAAAATAAATCCTTTTGTTTTTGAAAAATTTATTTTGTCCAAAATTGATGAGGACGGCGATCCCGATCTTTCGGTGAGATGATGATACATCGATTTGGGGGTGTTGATGGCACCGAATTTAGGCTTCCTACCAAATAGGTCGGGAGCTTCACAATCGCAATACCAAATCCACACAGATACAAGATCCAAACGATCAATAGTTCCTGCAAGAAATCGAGAACCCGCAAGAACAAAGTATGAAGCAATCCGAAAAGGTAGTATTGAAATAAAAAAGAAACAAGTTGAGATTCTATTTCTCAGCTCGGGCGGTCTAGTCGATATGCGCAAACACGAGGAGGGACGCACACGGGGTCTACCAAACACAACAAAACCTAAGAAATGAAGAACAGGAGTGAAAACCCAAGATAAAGGGGTACCCACACAAAGGGGGGCACACAAGGGGGGTGCGGCAGCCAGGAGAGGGGCGCCGACCAAGGGGGGTGGAACCCTAAGAGTACATGGGCCTTGGGCCCAAAAGAAAGGTGGCACAGCACCCGGAATTTCTGTCCCGTGAGATTGTTTTGTGATTTTCCATTGCTCCAGGAGAAATTTGGCCTTGAGACCAGATCCATTGGAAAGGTTATCTCGATACCTTTCGAACGAGTTTTCAAACGTCGAAAACGGAGTTCGGATGTGGTCGTGGCGTCTGTTTTAAGTACTGCTGCTCCTGGATGGCCGAACCGGACTCGGAGAGGAATTGGGCTTGATCTTGGGCCTTCCTTGGTGCGTGGGCTATCCTTGGTGGATGTTCTTGACGTGCTGGTCCAGCAAAAGTGGGTGGAAAGGCCTTGCTTCCGGATTAAGCCCTCCAGGCGTCGTAGACGAAGTAGCGGTCGAAACAGCGATGGTTGGGGATGAATTAGCGGTCGTAGGAGAAGAAGGGCCAGCGGTTGTATCCTTGGTTGGGATGTCCTCATCAAAAATCTTGATATAATTAAAGCACAAATCGAGTTTTGCCAATAGAACTAGATTGCTAATAATTCTAGTCTTCTATGAGGTATTTCAGACTCGAACAAGTCAATCATGATTCTTTATTCGCTCTTGTTTAAGCTTTTGTTTCCTGTTTATGCTTCTCGCTTGGATTTGCTCAAAAGTGACTTCATATTGTTATGGAAATCATAAGAGCAACTTTGCGACCAAAGTGACTCAGTTTGGTTGAGAGTCTCCCTGTAGTCTACTTGTGCCCGGCACTACCGACCGCTTGGAGCGGTAGTACCGACTTTGCAGTACTACCGGGTTTTTGGAGCGGTAGTGCCGCTCGACTCATGAACGGGTGGGGACACTTTAATTCCGATCGTTTCTCCTTCCTCTCTCTCATTCATTCCTTTCCTCAACCGTGAAGCCTCCTCTTCACCTCCTCCCGTGCTCTCTCTCTCTCTCTCAAACCCTAATCTCAATCTCCTCAAAACCTTGGTGGTTCTTGGTTTTTTCTTCCTTTGGATTTCATCCTTGTGGTTCTCTCCTTCAAGAGGTATCAATCTTCTCCATTATCCTTTATCATTTCATCTCTTTCAAAGCCTTTTAGGGTTTGGATGAAATTGAATTATGTGAATTCTTTAGCAATTTCTTGTGGCAAAATCTTGGTGGATTAGGTCTAAATAGATGTTGCCTCTTATTACTCAATCCCTAATCCATGCCAAAATAATACTTGTGCCGCCACATTGTCTCAATTTGTTCGGACCATGTCATGGTTGTGCATGGCCGGCACTACCGGCCGCCTGGAGCGGTAGTACCGACTATGCGGTACTACCGAGGCTTTGAGCGGTAGTGCCAACCATACACTGATGGCATGCGCCTGCTGAATATTTGAGGGTTCGATTAATTGCTAAAATTCACACAGTTCTATTTTCTTCGATAAATCCCTTTCGAATTATGCTCATCCTGAATCCTTTGAAATTCTCTCTAGATCATGCCTCGTGCAAAGAATCCTATCTCTGGGGCTGGTTCATCTGGAGGACAAGGGCGTAAAGGTGCCAAGAAGTTGACCCGTGGTAGTGGTGTTCCTACGCCGGACACGGACAGTGGGGATAGCGACAATACCTTTACCATAGCAATGAGGTCCGCAGCGGCCAAAGGAAAAGCACCTGCCGGGGCATCTAAGTCTAAGAAAAGAAAGGACCCGGTGGATGAGCCTTAAGAGAAAGAGATTTATGGAAGTGATGATGAGACAGAAAGTGAAGAAGATGAAAGCTTTGACGAGGATGAGGAGGAGTTACCCTAGGTTGGAAGGCACAAGAATGATCCTTCTCAAATTAAAGGGGATGATTACTTTGTACTCAGGGCAGAAAATCAATATCTTCAGCCTCGCACTGCAACAAATCCTAAATTCCACACTCTCTTCCAGCAAAAGGTCTACGATTAGATTTACTTGGAGAAGGACTTTGCTAATCAAAGGTGGGTGAGTTGGAATCATGTCAAAGATCAGCCTGACTTTGTTGGGATCCCAGAGTTGTTTGGAGGAGCAGGATTGTATCATTTCCTTGGTGGCAGGACTGATTACAATGAAAAGATTATTAAGCAGTTCTATGCCACACTTTTCATTTCTAAATCCTTTGACTCCATCACATGGATGACTGATTCTCGCAAGTATACTGCATCCAAGAAAGATTTTGAGCATGCTTTGGGGATTTTCCACAGTGCACATCCAAAGATTCATGATGACCCTGTTTTGAGCTTGGATGAAGTCGCTGAGTTTTATGATCGGTCCCGTGCCATTAAATTGGGACAACTTGGGGGGCTTCGACTTCAGCCTAACATGGTTAACAAAATTATAAGGGTCACCATTCATCCTTAAAGTGGAAATTTTGATGCCATAAGGGGCTATGCATGGAATTTGATTGCAAAAATTATGGCAAAAGAAAATTTTGATGTGGTGGACTTCATCATGAGGGAGATGGCTCAGTCTGCGAGGGAAAGGGGGAGGACAATTTATTTTGCCCCATATATTATGGCGCTCATCAGAAGAGTGGCAGGATATAATGGTCCCACTCCTACTCCTCACAAGCCATACAAGCCACGAGTTGCACCTCCTCAAATACTGCACCACATCGCTGAGCAGCAGTATCAACAGCAGCAACAGAGGGATCAATCTCAAGAGCAAGCCGCTCAAGCTCATCAAGCTCCTGCAGCACCTGATGCTTATCTTGCTGGCCTCGAGAGTCTTCGGTCTGACATGATGGGACAATTTTCTCTCATGCTTGAGCTTCAGCTCCACAACCGTCAGATGGTGGAAGAAGTTCGGGGGCGTATGGATGCTCTTAGCACCTCCATTGATCAAATTTGCAATGAGCTTCTTCCAGTTTCCTTCCATCGGTTTGGTCGACGCCCTGCCAGCAACAGCGCTCCTTCTCCTCCTCATCCACCTCATCCTTCCTCCTCAGCTCCAGGATCTCCTAAGGACGGAGCGGCATAGAGAGTTCTTGGCGCACCCCTTTTGGTCCTTGATGACAAAGGGGGAGAAGGTGATGAAGAATTGAAGTGGAAGTCATCTTGAAGATCAGAAGCTTAGTAGTTTTATTATATAATTGTCGCGTGTAATGAACCTTATTTCCTTTTGGTTTGTGGTTGTTGGATTTGCTTGATCTTTTGCTTTTGGTTGTGAACTTGGTTGTTGAACTATTTGGTCTTAAATATTAAATATTAACTAGCTTATCTTCTAGATCTTATAGTTATATGCTTTGGTTATTCAATTTCTCATAATATCATGTCAATCAGTTTAAAGGAATTCACATACAAATGTGTATAAACTCTATTTGTTCATCCAAGCACATTTGTAGGGGGAGTTTTTTTTCTCATTTAACAATATTTTGATTCCAATTCCTTTTGTCTCCTAAAGACAAAATATTGTTAAATAAGAATTCCGCGGGGTGTGTAACTAATTTTCAATAGTTGCTCATCCAAAATCTAAATTTATTTCAATTCGTTCATAAGGATTGTCAACAATTACCAAAAAGGGGGAGATTGAAAGCATCTAGGCCCCTATGTGTTTAAGGTTTTGGTAATTAATGACAATCAAGGCTAAAGGACTGACGATGTTTGCATGAGAAAATTGAAAACAGGAGAATCAAGATTCTTCGAGGGCCGTAGAAGTGTCATGAGTACAAAAAGGGAAAAATGTGCATCAAAGGAGCAGGAAGTCAAGGTATAAAGTTTTAAGGTTAACTTTTAGTCTTTTTGCCGATCTTGGTGTTGAAGAAAAGATCGGATTGATAGGTTAGATGCTGTACTATAAAGAGGGACTTGATTAGGTGTTTTGAACTTTAAAAGTGCATCCAATATGGCTCAAAGTCAAAGTAGTTCATTCACGCATTCGAATTGGATTTTATTCTGAGCTCACAGTCTTGGCCGGCACTACCGCAAGTAGTAGGGCGGTAGTACCGCACCTGCAGTACTACTGGCATAATAATGGCGGTAGCTTTTTAATAGAACGAGCATTTTTTGCGAAAGCCTGGCCGGCACTACCGGGGTACCAGAGTGGTAGTACCGCATAATCGGTACTACCACACCTACTCCTGCGGTAGCTTTTTAACAGAGCAAATTTCTTGTGGCCAGCAGAGGTGCGACACTATCGGTCCAAATGCGGTAGTGTAAGATCGAGGATGAGCCTAGAGGGGGGGTGAATAGGCTTTTCTAAAATTTTCTATCACTAAATTCAAGTTTAATGATTGCTAAGAACAAGTGCTAATTTTGCCGAATTTAATACTTAACAATTCTAGTGATCACAAGATAATATCACTACGTAAGTATATTAATTTCTAAGCAAGTAGCACTCAAGAATCAAATTGCTAGAATTTCACGAGAGTAAAGAACAAGCAAACCACAATTAATGGACAAGAGAATTTTTCCCGTGGTCTCGGAGACTTGCCGGTCTCCCCTACTCCACGTTGAGGTAGCTTGAATTTCTTCAAGCCGGCTCCACCCGCTTGAGCCTTCCCCGATCACTAATGATAGCTCTTCCCGCCTCCGGTAGGCGAGCTTCAAGCCTTCACAACCTTGGGTCTTCACACAACCTCCTTTGTGAAGATCACGGTGCCTCACGCCTCAAGCCGTTTAGGAGGCGGCAACCTCCAAGAGTAACAAACTTGACGCTGGCTTGAATCTCAAGAGTGCAATCAATATGGCTCACTAATGCAATGCACTCAATTTTAGCTCTCCAACACTCAAGAATCAAAATTCAATGCACAAGAGAGTGGAGAGTGTTTCTAGGGCTCAATAGTATTCAATGGAGTCACCAACCATGCCCTAGTATGTGGGGGTATTTATAACCCCACCCACTCAAACTAGCCGCTTTCTACTTTTTCGCCGAATTTGCGCTTAAGGCAGTATTACCGCCTCTATGGGCGGTAATACCGCACTGGGTCAGAACGGCTATAATCGAGATTTAATGCACCGACACGAGTCATATCTGCGATTTTTATATGTGGTAAGTATTATCGCCCATGGTGCGGTAGTACCGCACCGCCGACCGGAAAAACAATTGCCTTTGGAAAAAGGTACCGCTAACTATTGTGCGGTAGTATCAAGATTCGCAGTACTACCGCTCGACCATCTTGAAGTGCGGCCTCAAGGGTTCTAAGAAAGCAGTAAAGATCGTTCTCTGGAATTTAGCTACCGCCAACAAAACCCCGGTAGTACGTACTACCGCTTGATGCACGCGGTAGTGCCGGCCTCAGAAGATTTTCCAGATTTCGTTTTAACTCTTGAATGCACGAGTATATGAATGATGAATTGAGCCATATCTTATGCACTTTCAAAATTTAAAGACCCATATCAAGTCCCCCTTAATAGTACGGCTACTATCCTAAAAATCCGATCTTTTTCCCAACTCCGAGATCGGTGAAAATACTAGAAAATACATCTAAGTTTTATACCTTCACTTCTTTAGCTTCTTTTGCGCGTTTTCCTTCCATCTTTGAACTTGAGACACTCCAATGTCGATAGAAGAGTAGTTTTACCTGTTTTCAACTTACTTACGCAAACATAGTTAGTCATTTAACCTTGATTGTCATTAATTACCAAAACCCTTAATCATGTGGGGGCCTAGATGCTTTCAATCTCCCCCTTTTTGGTAATTGATGACAATCTTTATAAACGAATTGAAGTAAATTGAGATTTTGGGTGAGTGACCAAAGAACTTGATTACTCACACCGCGGGATTCTTATTTAGCAATATTTTGTCTTTGGAGAACAAAAGATATTTGAATGAAAATATTGCTAAATGAGAATAGCTCCCCCTACAAATGTGCCATGGATAAACAATAAATTTTGCACATTTGTATATGAGTTTTATATGACAATAGAGATGATATAGTTCGAGTGAATTAACATGACATAATGCAAAACTCATAAGGAAGGATAAATTTTGGATAAAACTTTGAGCACAAAAGAACATAGAAATTAGTTCAAGACCAAGTTCACAATAGATATTCAACAAGACGCAAAACGATAACATAAATAAACACAAAGAGTTCAAATCCAACAACCACAAGGAGTTAAACAAGGTTATTACAATAAAAAGATAGATTTGAGCTTCAATTCTTCATATATCTTCATCTTCATATATCTCTCCCCCTTTGTCATCAAGGACCAAAAGGGGACCGCCATGGAAACGTCTACTCCTCACCATCTCCAGGAGTAGAGCCGGGTGGCGGATGAGGAGACCAAGGATCCCAGCTGGATGACGGAGGAGGATCATGGGAAGGAGGAATACTGCCGCTATCCGGACGACGACGCTGATACGACTGATGGTAGGAGCGATAGTGATCGAAAGAAGTGCTAAGCGAATCCAAGCGCTCGCAGACATCCTCAACCATTTCGCGATTCTGATATTGAAGCTCCATAACAAGTGCAAACTGGCCCTGCATATAGGATTCTTGTCTCGCAAATCCAGCCATCATGTCCGAACGGAGGGTCTCAAGGCTGGCAAGATAGGCATCGGGCACGGAAGCAGCTTGAGCGGCTTGAGCTTCAGCTTGAGCGGCTTGAGCTTGGGCTTGGGCTGCTTGCTCGGCTTGAGCTCTTGCTTGAGCGGCTTGCTCGGCGATGTGATGTAGGACTTGAGGAGGAGCAACACGAGGCTTGTACGGCTTATGAGGAGTAGGGGTGGCACCATTATACTCGGCGACTCTCCGAATTAGCGCCATGATATAAGGAGCAAAATAAATGGTCTTCCCTCTATCCCTAGCCGATTGAGACATCTCCCTTATTATGAAGTCCACCACATCAAACTTCTCTCGTGCCATGACTTTTGCAATGACATTCCAAGCATGGCCTCTCACGGCATCGAAATTGCCACTCTTCGGATGAATAGTGACACGAATAATTTTGTTCACCATGCTTGGTTGGAGCTGTAGACCGGCTGAGTTTCCAATTCTGAAGGTATGAGACTGGTCATAGAAGGTTGCAGGATGTTCCAAGGACAGAGGAGGCTCGTCATGGATTTTAGGGTACTAGCTATGGAAAATTCCCAAAGCATGCTCAAAATCGTCCTTGGAAGCAGTGTATTTAGTAGTGTCAGTCATCCAAGTGATTTGCTCAAGATTTTCAGAAACATAGAGCGTTGCATAAAATTGCTTGATGACCTTCTCATGGTAATCAGTTCTTGTACCAAGGAAGTTGTACAGGCCAGCTCCTCCAAAAAGTTCCGGAATGCCAGCAAACTCAGGCTGCTCACGGATGTGCTTCCAACTGACCCAGCGCTGGTTGGCAAACTCCTTCTCCAGATATATTTGCTCAAACACCCTCTGCTGAAACAAGGAATGGAATCTTGGATTTGGGGCGGAGCGAGGTTGGAGATACAGATTCTGACTTCTGCGAGCATAATAGTCATCTCCTTTAATTTGAGAAGGATCGTGCCTACCAATTGGAGGCACCACTTCTTCTTCCTCTGAGCTCTCCTCATTGTCACTCTCAGTCTCGTCGTCGCTGCCAATAATTTGAGGAGCAGGAGCGGGGACTTTTCTCTTCTTAGCCTGGGAAGGCTCGGCAGGACCCTTCCCTTTAGCTCTTGTGGTCCTCATGGCGACGGTGTAGGAGTTGTCGCTATCTCCGCTGTTTGAGTCCGAAGTGGGCACACCACGACCTTTAGTCGTCTTCTTCGTACCCTTGCCCCCTCCAGAAGGACCGGTTCCGGCGACTTTAGTGCGAGGCATGATCTAGATAAGAATTTCAAGGAGTTTAGGGTATGAGCAAAGGACGGGTAGGATTTGCACTATAGAGATGAAATATATAAATGTTATGGAGAGACAACACTTCAAAAATGCTCAAAATCAGTCTTTGCGATGTTGACGGCTAGCACTACTGCCATCTTGGAGCCAGTAGTAGTCAAGAAAGTCGGTACTACCGCTCCCAGTGGCCGGTAGTGCCGCCCGAGCGCGACCGAGATGGATTTTGGGCAAATTCGAAGCAATGTTGAGGCACTGATGATTTAAACCAGGATTAGGGTCTAGGGAATATTAAGGACTTTTATTTTACACCTTAATCCACGAAGATTTTGCCTCATTTCAAGTTTGCACAATTTTAACTTCCATTTAAACCCTAGGTTGCTCAAAAGAGATGAACCAAGAGGAAATGGAGGAGATGATAGATACCTTCGGTGGAGGAGGTCACAAGGTTTAGGTCCAATGGAAGAAACCCGTAAATCTTCAAGGATTCAAGTGGAGAAGATTTAGGGTTTGAGAGAGAGAGAGAGAGCCGCAGGGAATGGGAGAGGAGGAGGTTTTGGTGAGGGAAATGAAGAAGAGAGAGAAAGGAGAGAACCAAAGAATTTGAAGTGGCCCCACCTTTATGCGATAAGAGCGGTATTACCGCTCTGGACCCAAAGAGTATCAAGATTTATGATTACTACTGCCGTCAATGCCAGTAGTGCTTAGAGAGCGTAAAAGCGAGAACTTTGAGAGAATTGATTTCGAGTTTCCTTCATATATTGATATATCAAGCATGAGAGATTATTAGATCATTTTCAATCACAAGATAGACACAAGACAAAACTTTTAAACCAAAACAAGAGAAAAGAAATAATAATTTGACTTGTTTGAGTTAAAATACCACATGAGAAACTAGAAATGTGGAATTCTAGTTCTATGGGCAAAACCCAATTGTGCTTTTAGTAGATCAATATAGATCAAGATTTTGAATTTTATTAAGCTTTTGAAAAGCAAACGTTTTGTTTCATTATAAACATAGAGAAGGTTATAATTATGGCATAAGTTCCAAAAGATAAGGTTTATATAATTAAGTTTAAAATGAAGATTTGTCAGCCCTTTGTACTTTGTAAATCCAAAATAGATTATTTCCAACTAATTTTGTCTTATAAAGTCTAGTTTTATCTTTTTAAGATATTTATAGCACAATCTTCAATTTTCCACATTTAGGGGAGGAGATATAAACATGAATTACATATTACTCCCCCTTGATGTGAGACTCATCTAAAGAACAGATACCAAATAAAATCCAATTAAAACAACCAAAGAAATTACACTTAGGCCACATTAGAGATATCAATGACATTCAACTCATTCCTCAATTTGCAAAATCTAGACTCATCTAAGGGTTTAGTGAGTATATCCGCTAATTGATTTTCCGTTCTTATGTGACTAATCTCAATATCCCCTTTACTCACGTGATCTCTCAAGAAATGATGGCGAATATCTATATGCTTGGTTCTTGAGTGTTGAACGGGATTATTGGTTATTTTAACCGCGCTTTCATTATCACACAAGAGAGGCACCTTTTTAAAATTTATTCCATAATCCATTAGAGTTTGCCTCATCCATAACAATTGAGCGCAACAACTACCGGCGGATATGTATTCGGCTTCGGCGGTGGATAAAGCTACGGAATTTTGTTTCTTAGAGAACCATGAAACTAGGGATCTACCTAGCAATTGGCAACTCCCGGAGGTGCTTTTTCTATCCACTTTACAACCCGCATAATCCGAATCCGAATATCCAATTAAATCAAATTTTGCACCTTTAGGATACCATAGCCCTATGTTTGAGGAATGCTTTAAATATCTTAGAATTCTCTTTACGGCAACTAAATGGCATTCTTTGGGAGAGGCTTGAAAACGAGCACACATGCAAACACTAAACATAATATCGGGCCTAGATGCGGTGAGGTAAAGTAAACTACCAATCATCGATCGATAAAGCTTTAAGTCTACCGGTTTACCTCCCTCGTTTAAGTCGAGGTGCCCGTTTGATCCCATTGGAGTCTTGATCGCCTTTGCATCCTCCATGCCAAATCTTTTGAGGAGATCCTTCGTGTACTTGGTTTGACTCACGAATGTCCCATTCTTGAGTTGCTTGATTTGGAGTCCAAGGAAGAAGCTCAATTCTCCGATCATCGACATTTCAAACTCCCTAGACATCATATCACCAAATTCTTTGCAAAAATCTTCGTTAGTAGAACCGAAAATGATATCGTCAACATAAATTTGACATACAAAGAAATCTTCATCAATTATTTTAGTAAAGAGTGTAGTGTCAACCTTCCCAATTTTGAAACCCTTTGAGAGAAGAAAATCTCTAAGTCGCTCATACCATGCTCTAGGAGCTTGTTTGAGTCCGTATAACGCCTTAGAGAGTTTGTAGACATGATTAGGATATTTGAAATTTTCAAAACCGGGAGGTTGTTCTACAAATACCAATTCGGATATTTGTCCATTTAGGAAAGCACTCTTTACATCCATTTGAAACAATTTAATATCAAAGCTAGATGCAAATGCAAGCAATATTCTAATAGCCTCTAATCTAGCTACGGGTGCAAAGGTTTCACCGAAATCTAATCCTTCAACTTGAGTGAAACCTTGCGCCACTAATCTAGCTTTGTTTCTTACTACAATTCCATTCTCATCTTGTTTATTTCGAAAAACCCATTTTGTGCCAATTACATTATGTTCTTTAGGTCTTTCGACTAGTGTCCAAACATCATTACGAGTAAAATTATTTAATTCTTCATGCATGGCATTTACCCAATCCGGATCAACTAATGCTTCATCTACATGAGTAGGTTCAATTGAAGATACAAAGGAATAATGCTCACAAAACGAAGCAACACGGATCGGGTTTGAACGCCTTACTCACGCCACCCAATATTTGATCTATTGGATGATCTTTGGAGAGGCCATGATGAATCCTTTGAGGTAGTGGTTGAACTTGTTGCTCGTTATTCTTGTCATCTTCGTTAATTGTTTGAATTCGACTTGGCGTTGTGGAGGTTGAAGGCTCGGCTTGAGTGGATGAAGGTTGATCATGTTTATCCACTTCCGGCTTCACATCTCCAATTGTCATATTCTTCATTGCTTCTCTTAGGCCTTCCTCACCTACATCATCCAAATTCTCTTGCTCTTCTTGAGAGCCATTAGTTTCACCAAATTCAACATCACATGTTTCCTCAACAAAACCTTTGTTTTTATTAAAAACTCGATAAGCTTTGCTATTAGAAGAATAACCAAGCAAAAAGCCTTCATCGCATCGACTTTGAAACTTTGAGAGCCGAACACCCTTTTTCAAAATATAACATTTGCAACCGAAAACTCGAAAATAAGAAATGTTCAGCCTTCTTCCTACAAGAAGCTCATAAGAAGTCTTTTTCAAAAGACGATGCAAATAAAGCCTATTTGTTGCATGGCAAGCGGTATTGATGGCTTCCGCCCAAAAACTATCGGAAGTACTATATTCATCAAGCATTGTTCTTGCCATTTCAATTAATGTACGATTTTTCCGTTCCACAACTCCATTTTGTTCCGGAGTGTAGGTTGCGGAAAGTTCGTGCTTTATTCCAATTTCATCACAATAATCTTCAATTCTTGTGTTTTTGAACTCGGAACCATTATCACTACGAATTTTCTTTATTATAAAATCAAATTCATTTTGAGCCCTTTTTGCAAACTTTTTGAACATGTTGGAGGTTTCGGATTTGTCGTCTAAGAAGAAAACCCATGTATACCTAGAGTAATCATCAACAACGACTAAGCAATAAGAATTACCCCCAATGCTCTTATAGGTTGTCGGGCCAAACAAATCCATGTGTAAGAGCTCTAATGGTCTAGATGAGGACATGATACTTTTTGAGGGATGAGAACTAGCGACTTGTTTACCGGCTTGACAAGCACTACAAAGTCGATTTTTCTCAAACTTCACATCTTTCAAGCCCACAACTAAATCATTTTTAAATAGCTTTTTAAGTTGAATCATTCCAACATGAGCTAGTCTTCTATGCCATAACCATCCTAAAGATGTTTTTGCAATTAAGCAAGTTTGAAGACATGAGTCATTTGAAGTGAAATCAACTAAATACAAATTTCCAAATCTAAAACCTTTAAACACTAGCGAATTATCATTTTCTTTTGTAATAACAACACCATCTTTTGAGAAGCTACAAACAAGACCAAGATCGCATATTTGTGCAACGGATAGCAAATTAAAATTTAGAGTTTCAACAAGAGATACGTTAGAAATGGAAAGATCATTTGATATGGCAATTTTACCTAAACCCAATATCTTTCCTTTGCTATTGTCTCCAAATGTGATCTTGTCATGTTGTCCACTTCCCGAATCAAAAGTAGTGAACATCTTCCGGTCGCCGGTCATGTGTTGAGTGCAACCGCTATCCAACACCCAATGCCGTCCACCGGTCTTGTAGTTTACCTACAAAAGAAAATCAAGCCTTTTTAGGTACCCAAATTTGTTTGGGTCCTTGGAGGTTAGTAACCAAGGTTTTGGAAAACCAAACTGCTTTCTTTCTTTGGCCAATTAACGGGGTCCCAACAAACTTAGCAAAAACATTACCATTTCTATCCTTTTTAAGCACATAACATGAATCATGAACATTATCCTTAGATGCTTTGCTCAAGGCACAATCATTTGCTAGATGTCCTACTTCATGACAATTAAAACAAAATTTACCATTCGATTTCACAAAGCGCGGAGCTTTGTTACTTATTTTCTTGTTCCTTTTAGGGATATATCCTAATCCTTCTTTATTATATGAGCATCTTTGACTACCCAAGATTTTATTTAGTGTTTCTTTACCCTTAAAGCATCTATCCAAGCTTTTGTTTAGTTTATTTACTTGTTCTTTAAGCTCATTGTTTTCAACCATCAAATTTCTATTACATGAGTTTGCACTAGAACATGGCAAATCAACTAAATCATCACAAGAAGTAGATATGCTTGATTTTACTACATGAAATGAGCTATTTTCTAATCTAGGCAAATCATCCATAATATTGCATTGAATACCAACATCATTTGTGGACTTTGGAATATTCTTGGCAAGGAGAATTTCATGAGCTTCCTTTAGCTCCTCATAAGAATCCTTGAGAGAAAGAAATTCTTTTCTCAAGACTCTTGATTTTGATTTTTCTTTGCCAAGATATTCATTTAAATCCTCAAGCATATCGATTAATTCATCATACGATGGTTCATCATTTTCATTTGAGTTTACCTTAGTTTCTCCTTTAGCCATAAGACATAGCGGAGTGACGAAAGGTGATGAAGCCTCTTTGATAGCAATACCGGCAAGCCCCTTTTTCTTTGAAGGAGCTTCATCTTCGGATGAATCGGAGTCCGAGTATTCTTCTTCGGAGTCCCACTCCCCAATGTGAGCTTCACCCTTGCCATCCTTTTGGAATTTCTTGAATAGCTTCTTTTTGCCTTGAAAGAACTTCTTCTTCTTGGGTGATTTGTCCTTGTCATCCTTCTTCTTAGGGCAATGCGAGGCTATGTGTCCCTTTTCATCACATTCATAACACCGAATATTTGCATACCGGTTAGTGTTAGAATTTTGTCCTTTCTTGTACCTTTGCGGACCGCTAAAGCTCGATCGCCTTCTCATAAATTTCTTCATCCTTCTCACGAGGAGTGCCATTTCCTCCTCGGTGTCCTCATCTTCGGAGTCCTCATCACTTGACTCCGCCTTTGCCTTGAAGGCGATGTTTTTCTTCTTTGATGAGCTTTGTTCTAACAATTCTTCCTTGTCTTTCTTGTATAGCTCATTTGTGATGAGATTGCCGAGAAGTCCGGTTGGCGTCATCCTTGGTAACTCCGGTGAGTTGAGAAACAACGTCACCAAAGTCTCGTACTTCTCCGGAAGGGCCCTAAGCATCTTCCTGACAACATCAACATCGCTCAAGGTAGAACCAAGACCCTTGAGCTCATTAACAATGTTATTTAACCGAGAATACATTTCATTTATATTTTCATGAGGCAACATAATGAAACTTTCATACTTTACTCTAAGCATATGCAATTTTGCTTCTTTTACCGTGGATGTTCCTTCATGAATTTCCGATAAGGTATTCCAAATTTCATGTGAGGTTTCTAAATTACTTATGCGATCAAATTCATCCGTATTTAATGCACCAAAGATAGCATTCATAGCTTGAGCATTTAAATGAATAAATCTTTCATTTTGTTCCTCATTTAAAGCGGCACCGGTTGTCACAACATAACCCTCATTGACAATTCTCCATATGTTAGGACTCATAGCTTTGAGATAAACCGTCATACGGATTTTCCAATAAGAATAATTTGTGCCATCGAAAAATGCCACCTTGCCTATTGACACCCCATCACTAGCCATCCTTACTCTTAGGCGGTAAAGCCCGAAATAAGAGTCCTGGCTCTGATACCACTTCTAAGATCGAGGATGAGCCTAGAGGGGGGGTGAATAGGCTTTTCTAAAATTTTCTATCACTAAATTCAAGTTTAATGATTGCTAAGAACAAGTGCTAATTTTACCGAATTTAATACTTAACAATTCTAGTGATCACAAGATAATATCACTACGCAAGTATATTAATTTCTAAGCAAGTAGCACTCAAGAATCAAATTGCTAGAATTTCACGAGAGTAAAGAACAAGCAAACCACAATTAATGGACAAGAGAATTTTTCCCGTGGTCTCGGAGACTTGCCGGTCTCCCCTACTCCACGTTGAGGTAGCTTGAATTTCTTCAAGCCGGCTCCACCCGCTTGAGCCTTCCCCGATCACTAATGATAGCTCTTCCCCGCTCCGGGTAGGCGAGCTTCAAGCCTTCACAACCGCCCGGGTCTTCACACAACCTCCTTTGTGAAGATCACCGGTGCCTCACGCCTCCAAGCCGTCTAGGAGGCGGCAACCTCCAAGAGTAACAAACTTGACGCGGGCTTGAATCTCAAGAGTGCAATCAATATGGCTCACTAATGCAATGCACTCAATTTTAGCTCTCCAACACTCAAGAATCAAAAATTCAATGCACAAGAGAGTGGAGAGTGTTTCTAGGGCTCAATAGTATTCAATGGAGTCACCAACCATGCCCTAGCACAGGTGGGGGGTATTTATAACCCCCACCCACTCAAACTAGCCGTTTTCTACTTTTTCTGCCGAATTTGCGCCAAGGCCGGTACTACCGCCCTCTATGGGCCGATAGTACCGCACCTGGGCTGTAACGGCTATAACGGGCATTTAATCTTGACGACACGTAGTCCGTAAATGATTTTTATATGTGGCCGGTACTACCGCCCATGGGTGCGGTAGTACCGCACCTGCCGACCGGAAAAACAATTGCACTGGAAAAAAGCTACCGCCAACTATTGTGCGGTAGTACCGCATTCGCGGTACTACCGCTCTGACCATGCGGTAGTGCCGGCCTCAGGGGTTCGGAAGAAAGCAGTAAAGATCGTTCTCTGGAATTTAGCTACCGCCAACAAAACCCCGGTAGTACCGCAAATGCGGTACTACCGCTTGATGCACGCGGTAGTGCCGGCCTCAAAAGATTTTCCAGATTTCGTTTTAACTCTTGAATGCACGAGTATATGAATGATGAATTGAGCCATATCTTATGCACTTTCAAAATTTAAAGACCCATATCAAGTCCCCCTTAATAGTACGGCTACTATCCTAAAAATCCGATCTTTTTCCCAACTCCGAGATCGGTGAAAATACTAGAAAATACATCTAAGTTTTATACCTTCACTTCTTTAGCTTCTTTTGCACGTTTTCCTTCCATCTTTGAACTTGAGACACTCCAATGTCGATAGAAGAGTAGTTTTACCTGTTTTCAACTTACTTACGCAAACATAGTTAGTCATTTAACCTTGATTGTCATTAATTACCAAAACCCTTAATCATGTGGGGGCCTAGATGCTTTCAGGTAGTGCCGGACATGCATGAAATTTTGTGAAAACGGCTATGTTTCTGCGCATTAAATGCTTGATATAGCTGTTAGCACCATGGGCGGTACTACCGGCCCCTAGAGGACGGTAGTGCTGGCCCAGACGATTTTTCTTGATTAAATTTCAGTAACGGCTAGTTTGAGTATGGAGGGGCTATAAATACCCCCTCACCTGTATTGAGGGCTGGTTGGTGACTCCTTTAAATACAATTAGAGCCCTTGCAACTCTCTCCACTCACAAGTGCATTCATTTCTTGATTCTTGAGTTTTGGAGAAGAAATTTGAGTGCATTGCATTAGTTGAGCTATCTTGCAAGCACTGTAGAGTCTCAAGCCTACGTCAAGTTCATTACTCTTGGAGGTTGCCGCCTCCTAGATGACTTGGAGGCGTGTGAGTTCGGTGATCTTCACAAGAAGCTTGTGTGAAGGCCCGAACGGTTGTGAAGGCAAGGAGCTCGCCTATCCGGAGTGGGGAAGAGCTACCACGAGTAAACGAGGAAGGCTCAAGCAAGTGGAGCTGGCTTGAAGAAGTTCAAGCAACCTCAACGTGGAGTAGGGGAGACCGGCAAGTCTTCGAGACCACGGGATAAAATTCGCGTGTTCTTCAATTGTGGTTTGCATTATTTATTCCCGTGTGCAAATTCTAGCTTATTGATTATCTTGGTGAAATATTTAGTCTAGCCTTTGAAGTATTTGAGTAGAGAAGATTATTTGGTAATCACTAAAATTGGTATATAATAAAAGTGCTAAAATTGTCATTAGTGTTTAGGAATCTCTAAACTTGATTTTAGCGAAGAAAAATTTGAAAACCTCCTATTCACCCCCCTCTAGTCGGTATCCTTGATCCTACAAAGGGCGATCTGGAGCAAGCCAAGCGAGCCTCAACCAACCAGCTAGTTAGAAGAAGAGCAAGGGAGCACCAGCCACATCACCATCAACACAACCGCGAGCACCTCACCATCAACCATACCACCATCGAGAACCATCCCCATCAAAACCCCCAACATCACAGGTGCATACAAAGTTTATCTTTTGCTATTCGTAGGAGCACGAGTGCACAAATGAAGTAGAAAGGGTAGCCATTAGAGTGGCAACACTAGGGGCGACACCGTGCCTACCTGACAACCGCCTCATACTCCCCAGTGTACGGGAGGTTCCCGGGTGTCGTTGTAGCACCGCCAAACCTTGAGCACCAACCGCAAATCATCATCAACTAGTGAGTTAGCTCAAAAAAAATCAAACAACTTAATCAAGTACATCTTAGTAGGAGGAATAAGGGGATGGAGAAGTATTGCCATGACACACTTTGGCAAGGTGTCAAAGAGAAGCTGGGACTGCACGGTAGGGAAGAGAGGGGGCCGAAACTTGAGGAAGTCGGATGGGAAGGAGCCGTGGTGGACTGGGGGTGAGATGGCGGTGGATCTGGGTGGGAGGTGACGGTGGCTTGGGATGGTGGGATTTGTTTATAAATTATGGGCGAGACTTGTCCTAACAACATTCTTCTTTCATTGTTGGGATGTTCAATTGTCTAATCCAGCACCTTGTTTAGGATTATAGAGTGTTTTGCATTTCTTGTTTATACAAGATTGTCGGGACCCGAATATATATTCAAACCCTCTGTATATAACGCACTAGTCCAGAACCACGGTAGTGCACATAGGCTTAACATCAGTAAATATCACAACCATATACATCGGAAACATTATGAAAGACATCATATATCGATTATTACCTATTGAATGACCTTATAGTCAACTTACATAACTATGTTTCGCAAGACTGAATCAAAAATTAAACTGTAGCAATATGAAAATGTAGATAAACCCCTCAGTATACTATAGACAACTGACAAAACTTGCACCCTAAACATTCGTCTCTTCCTAGTACTCCTCCTCTAGCACTGATGTAGACTCCTCAATTGGTGTTTATTAGTGGCTAGGGTGAGTACTTAAAGCACTCAACAAGTTGTGCAAAGAATGCAATTCTATCATATCTACATGCAAGGTTTATTCTAAAGGAAATGGCTAAAATGACTATTTTACAATAAAGCAGTATTTATGAACAAGTACTATAAATAGGTTGTAAAGATAGTAAAACAGATAACAACAAATAGTAATTTCAGTATTTTTCAAGTAAACCAAGTTTTCCAATCCTAAGTCAAATCCAAACCATCCAATGGCAACCTTCCATCAATCCCAAGTTTTCATTTTATAAAATCTAAGCCTTTAACTGTAATTTCCTAGTATTGCTCAATACTGTGAGCACAACTATCCGAATAGATTTACACTCTGTAAAGGTTATGCACTTTACTCATACGATATGATCATCTCTTGTTGCCAAGCTATTAGAACACTTTCTTTGGTGTGTTAACGGAGAGATCATGATAAAGCCTTTACAAAGCTCTGCCTTAACCCAGTATACCCATTGAGGTTTCTATACTAAAGGGTCTGATTACCACACTCAGGGTCCCCCTCTTGCACCATGTGTGTTAATCCGTGAATGTGGGACTCACACCGCTATTGGTAGTACGAAAGCTAAAACATTACTAATTAATCAGCTAGGTTGTCCCATTCCAAACATGTGGTTGTATGGTTGACTCAGATCAAAAGCTTGCAAGTTTGAGTCCTTAGAGTGATTAGGACAAGAATTCCACATACCCTCTGCCTTGCTGGCCTACCTTGGTACGTTGCCCCTTGTCACTTGCCCCAATCTAAATGATTACTACCCTAGTTGATTACCAATTGCACCATATGTCATCAACAATTCAACATTGTTGCGTGATATCCCTCACCACAACAACTCAATTTCATTGTGTGACAACACCTGATACACAAGTTCATAATCATGTTCCATATTCTATTAATCAAGATTAAACATTGATGATTCAAATACATGTGATGACATCGCTTGGCTAAGAAAACTAATGCTGTCTAACTAACATATGTTGATTTTAGTATTAACCAACTATTCGTGACCAATTTAGGGTGACAATAGATCATAGCATACAAATGACAAGGTAAGGTATAAATCAATAGATAGATTAAATAAGTCCTAATTTAATTGAAATAATTGTATGTGTGAAATAATATGCAATAGGGTGAAAACAATATAGCGATTTTATAAATATGGGTTCAACATGATTAAGCACAACTTGCCTTATAAAAGCTCTTATTTTTTGCTTTGGATCTTGGTTTTGAGTTGATAGATCTTCCTCGGATGTGTCGCTGTAACACCCTGGCACCCCGTGCCCCGAATGTTACACCCTCTGGCACCAAGAACTACAAATCACTAAGAATAAATATTCGCAAAGCAAGCGAACAACTAGGAGGTTGTTAAAATTATTAAAAATTTCGGCAGCACCTCCCCTAAAACTAGGACATCCACTCAGCAGACAGAAGACATTAGCAGTTATAAGATATCATTCTAGCAGGTCCTTAGTTAACCAATCACACATCTAATAGAAATTAATCAACTCTACCACATAACTATTACAGGACAGAAACTCATTAAACATAACCACAAACAACCTTTTACAAGAATTCTTCACGAGCTATTAAGATCAGAATTATGAATCATTATGATGGAACGGTGAGGATGTGAACGTGATTGTGCTACTACCCCCATCCATGCATGCCGGCTTCAAAACACCTACAAACATTAAATCACAAGCGTGAGATCAAACTCAGCAAAGTACACGAGAATAACAATTCCAATTTAGCAGAAGTAAAACAAGAGCTTGACTATAAGAGCAAGTAATACAATTGGAACAACCACAAAAAATTACGCATTTATACCCATTTTAAGCAATAACTTGACCATACCCAAAATTTACCGCAATCAAGTCATCAACTTGATAATAAAACCACTCAACGTAAAAGAGGCATCACTTGGCTCTATATCACAACGTCTCCCGACTCAACCACCCCTTGTTGCAACTCAACTATTTTCATCGACTTTATTCGAGTTCAAAACTCATATTTCACTCCACGATATTCATACAACATAATTAGCAAAGAAAAGAAAAGAAATGCGCTAATTCATCAATTCAATTCAATCTCCCCTTTTTAGGTTGAGTCCACGACTCAACCTTCAATTACCATAATCACCATCCATATGACACCCATTTACCACAACACTCATTATTAAAGATACAATGCACATGAATGCTCATTTCCATGCACGTACCGGTACTGCCGAGTGCCCACCCGTCGGTGTGCACCCTCACGTCCCTTCCATCCCGTAGATGGAAGGTGCCTACTCTTCTTGTCTCGCTCCCATTCACCTCGATGAATGGGACTACGAATAGGACTTTCGTGTTCACTACGTGTGAACACAGAGGCCCTGCATCGTAATGGGTCGCCTCTTCCATTATGAATGCACAAATGCAATTTTCATGAATGAAATGCAACTTTTCATTCAATGCCAACACTAACATACCATAACCATATACATACACATAGCCAATTCTCACATTCATAAGTCACCAAATGATACTAGTAAAATCAGATTCAACCATAAGACATGGCAACTCATAACGTTTCTGTCATGCAACTACATCCTACGGCCCCGAGCCATGTTCACACAATACACTTGCAATTAGATGCTCACATATACTATCTTTATAAATGACTTAACCGTTGGAACCAAACTCATGTTAGCCCCAATCACTCAAACAACATACTCGCTATAATCAACCTTACTAAAAACTCGGTCTCAAATAGAGTTCATCTAATTAACAGAGCAACAATTAAATTAAGAAACACCACATATGAACACACATCCACACTCAATAACACAGTGTACTTGCATCCCTTCCTTAACCTTTTAATCATCATAAACATTTTCATAAGATGAAGCACCTTCTAGCTATATTCAAGCAAAACTTACCTCTTGCGTATTCATCGGCAATTACGTACTCTAAGAGCAAACAATCGATTAATCCTCCTAGCCACAATCTAGGGAATGCACTTGCCTTTTACCGACGAAGAATGGAGTGGCATACGGTCGAGGCCACTCCCGACAGAATATTCTCTGTAATTAAACAATAATCATCCAACTCAACTTTATGCACACTCGAAACAAGCAACAAAAAGAAAACAACTCATTTGCATATCTGACTTCTTCAAAAACTAATGTCCATGCATAAGCTAAAGACATATCAGTATTCCAGATCTAACTAAAGTGCCAACAATTATCTTTCATAAATCATAGTAGCAACAGATTTGCTTGAAACAACAGGAGACACAATCCTCTCACCAACAAATGGAAAATGCAACCATGACTAACATACGGATATCTGATTGACAAACATGTCCAAACTACAGTTTACCCTGGGGAAAATAAACTACTCATACCAAATCAACCTCAGAATAACAGTAGTATATAGATGTACCTAGATGAATGAACTCAAGTAACCAAGACATAACCAGCCAATCAGGTACCAATTGCCACAACCAAATCCATAATCATGCATTACCTGATATCTACTTACTACTTAGCAAACCACATTTCCCACAGAGTTTTACCTCTTGGTCAAAGATCTATTGACACATGCTCAGCTACCTAAAATACATACCCCCTTTTGGCAAATGATTAACATAAACAGTTCAAAACGAAAATAGACTGTTTCTAATAGGCCAACTAACATGAATAAGATCACAACAAGACTCCATACTTTCCACATTGTTTAGCAATATCAGATTAACGCTTGGCAAAACACCCATCCAGCTCTTTCCGATGGCACTTTCTATAACAATAGCTCTTCGGGGTGTACAACCATAAATCAAGTAAGCAAAACTCGAGCACATGCAAGTACTTCAAAAATGATCAGAAGCATCAGCTGATTAGAAGCATCAAACACAAATACATATATAGTCCGATGATCTTCAAAAGAACATGATAACATGGCATCAACGACAATTAATCCTAGCCAAATATTAGTAAACTTGGGAGCATGGTATCGATTCTAGCATTTCAAAGCCCATCTCTCAACCTTGCACACTTCACTCACTGCTATACCACAACCTAAACCTTCTAGGCATTTCATCGAACACCTAGTGAGCAAAGGAAAAACTAAGCTAATATACCTCAAAGAGATTTTTCCATGGAGGGAAGAGGAGGTGGGGAAGGAGGTCTGACTTGGGGCACCCACGGAGGCATGACGGCCGGGAGGCGCTGGAGGAGGCGCGGACGCGCCGGGCGGCAAGGAGCGGAGGCACGCGACGCCAGCCCGGCGAGCTTCAGGCTGGGCGGCAGTGAGGCGAGGGCGGCGCTAGGTGAGGGGAGACCGAGCCATGAGGTGGCCGGGCGGCCTTCAGGCAGGCAAGGCAGAGGCGGTGGCGGGCCTTGAGCAGCAAGGCCAAGGGTGGCGGAGGGCCAGAAGGCCGAGAGGCGCTGGCGACGGGCAGGGGCGATGGGCTTGAGGAGAGGGTGCGACCGAGGCGGCTGGCAAGGCGGGAGGCGACGACGGCGCAAAGACAAAGCACGGTTGGGAGCTGTCCCTCTTTTTTTTTCTCAACTAGGGTTTCCTCTTGAATGCTCTCTTCCTTTTATACTCCATCAATTGGGGGGCTAATAATCAAAAGGCTAGGGGGGAAAATGTAAATAACACTACCCAACAATTCTAAAGGCCACAAGCTCTGGTAGAACGTTTTGCTGTGTTACAGTCGCACAATTCAACGTCTACGCGAAACGAGAGAGGGCCAAATGAACACCAAAATAAAGAGTAAACGAACTCTAAAAATCAAACAAAATTCACCATTAAATAGATCTCATTTTTATAAATTTTTATAAATTTGAATCACCTCAATTGGAGCTCGTATGAGGGAGAGTGGGCTCGTTAAATATTCAAAAATCATAAAAATCTGAAAATTAGATAATACCGAATTTACTGAATTTATTTTTACACTAGAAAATACTATTTATTGCGCAATCGCTGACTTCAGTGTTACCCGATGTTGACACGTGGTTTGTGGTCTATGGACCGAGTCCATGGTTCTGGACCGGCTCATAGTGGAATCGATGCACCATCAACACTACCACTGACATGTGGGCCCACTAGCTGACATGGCATGATGACATGGCCCGCAACTCGGCTGATGTGGTAGTCCGACGCAGACACACACACAAGCAACATGTATGCACCGCTAACTGAGATGGCGCTGACACGGCGACACCTATGCGCACTTGTGGATGACAAATCATTGCCATGCACCTCAACAGACAAGCTTCACGCAGCCAAGACGCACGGCGGAGCTTCCCCAGAGCTTGGGAAGATGGCAACCGAACCAGCAAACAACGACCAAACCCGATACAAAACCTACTAGATCTGAACCGGCGCACCACAAAGATCTTGAATCTAACCTCAAAGGCGGAAAGTCCCACACGGCGGAGATCAATTCACAAGAACGGCCGACGGGCTTCAAAAACTCTGATGAGCTCAACCTCTCCAACAATAGCGTCTCGGGTTGATCTGATCGATAAATCCACGCAAGAACGTGGCGATTCTCGGGAGACGCACGACTGGCTTTATAGTCTCGGGAAACATGTGCAAAATGGAGACCTAATCGGGTACGATGCTGTGGTGAACGAACTTAGAGTCCCCCGGTGACACGGAGAAGACATAATTGCGACCGTCCACATAGTGTGAATCGGACGGCCCCCGGAGACCTTGGACGTGGCGCCATCTCCTCCACCTAGGGATGGCAACGGGGCTATTCCCCGCCGGGGAGTGCCTCCCCGTCCCCGCGATCCAAAATTTTCCCCGTCCCTGTCCCCGTTCCCCATCTCGGAGGAGAAAATCCCCCCGTTCCCATTCCCGTTCGGGTATCGGGGCCCCGTCGGGGACCCATCCCCGCGAAAATTTCACACAAGAGAAGAGCTCTTATAGCCATTTTTACTCTAAAATCATATCAACTGACAAGGAAAAAAAGAATGCATACATTCATTGAAGATTATGTTGTCCTGTTTATGAAAATGTGAATATGATGGGCTAGAGAATATGTTTGCAATCTAATAACTAAATTGAACTAAACTAAATTTAGATCCTCAACCGGGTCCCCACGGGGAAAAAAATTCCCCGTCCCCGTCATCCCCAACGGGGGAATAATTTTCCCCGTTTCCATCCCCGCGGAGGATGATTTCTTCCCATACCCGTCCCCTAATAGAAGAATTCCCCGCCGGGTATCGGGGAACGGGTCCCCATTGCCACCCCTACCTCCACCTGAGTGGCTCGATCCGACGATCAGCAAACCTTAGGATTTACGAACGAAGCTCCAATGAAGCACTAACGGTTGACAATCTAGGTTTTCAACAATTGGATTGAGATGCTACGGTGGACTAGGCTGAAGCGAAATTTGGGCTAGGCCGGCTAGAGTTGTGGCTCATTACTGCTAATAGAGTTTTCCAAAGATTTATGAATTAAATTAATTCCAAACAATAGATTAATACAGTTAAGGCAATAAAAATACCAGAAAAAAATTCAAAAAAATTATCAAAAATACTTTAAAACATTTGGAACTCATATAAAATATTTTTAATAGACATTTATTTTAAATTTATTTATAATTAATTAGTTTTCAAAAAGGCCTTATTTAACAATATACAATAAATTCAAATAAAATCCAGAAAAATCTAATAATTTTAGAAAAATCATAAAATACACAAGTAACACATTAAGTTAATAAAAAGTAAAAATTAGAATGTTACAAAGATGGTTCAAACCCATGATTCATAAGACTTCTACTCATGGGGAGGCTAGCTTATCATCAGCTGCAATTAGATATCATGATTAACTCCCTTCACTAAAAGATCATGAACAATTAGAGAGAGGCTCCGTGGCTTTCCCGAGTCCTTACATAGGATGTCATGTAATGAAAATTTCTTTCCTTGTTTTACTTTGTATGTGATTAGAGGTACATGTTATGCTGCCGTATTATTCGTATGCTGTTTGCCGACATTCTCATTGGACTGATTGAAGTTCATCTTATACTGTAACTACTGTTTTATTGATATTCTTGTTGGACAAATCAACATGGAGGTTATGCAATTAAAGTTTATTTTATGCCGTAACCTTGCAGATATATTTTGGTTTACCGAAAAACTAAAAACCAAAAAAACTATACCAAATTTTTTTGATTAATTCGATTTGGTTTTCAAATTTTAACTTAGAATGTCGGTTTCTAGTTTTTAAAAACCACATTATTTTAAAACCGAAAATACCGAACCCGACACTCTTGAACTGGAGTCCCAGAGATCTCCGGTGGCGAGGCGTGGAACGGCGATGGCGGCGGAGGACGACGTGATGTACGAGATCCACTGCCACGCGTCAGGATACCACAAAATTCCTGATGTGTGTGTGGACTGTGGAAGTGGAACCCCACCCACCCGTCCATCCCCCTCTCTCCTTCCTTGCCACCCACCGGCACGTCTCAAGTCCTATCGCGCGCGTGTTGCGCTAGGAGGAGATTCACGGGCTCATGTCGGTTGCCTTGCCGTTTATGGCAGATTTTTGTTGGATTCTGATTCTTTTCGGTGGGCGGGCGAGTTTATTACATTGGCTCACGAGATTCTTCTCCTTTTAATCTGTTATTTTTCTGCTGTTTTTCATCAATTTTTTTCTCTGATTATATGCGCTATATTTGTTCTTTTTGTGTATATATTGCCGCTATGGTATTTAATTTACCAGATTTTGCAATATTCTGGGAGCTAAACAGTTTCTGCAAGTTCGTTTGTTATCCTGATTGTAATGCAATTCTTGCGATCACAGGAAGAAGAGATGAAAGCCGTTCAGCAAGTGGTGGCAGCTCGGGTGGTGGTGGAGGTGGCGTCGTTTCCTATCTCTCCTTCCAAGGTAGGATCTTTAACCTTTACCCTCTTATCAGATCCAAATCATTCACAAATATATCCATGAAACGCCCCTAACCACTATCTTCAACATGCTGCTACCACCTTGGTTGTTGTAAGCAAGCTCCGGGCCGGGGGAGGTGGAGTGGGTACAGCACACTTTGGAGAAGTAAGAGGAGGGGGAATGCAGCATGTTTGTTCGTCTCGCAGAATGCAGAGTTGTGGCTGTAGCTGTTGGGAATTGCATTGCCATCTTGAGGAAGGGTGATGGCTATGCATTTACAGGTGAGTGGGCATTCCACTTGTTCGTACGTGGCATTAAGTTTTATAGTAATATTTTATTCATTGGCAATAAGCGTACAAGTGCTTAGGCAATAAGCGTACAAGTGCTTACTGGTGAAATACCTAGTAAGCAAGAAACAGTATTTCTCATGCTTCTAGAGAGTTTGAATTTTTTTATTGGAATGAGTGATCACCTAGTGTTTGTAGTCTCTTTGAGAAATATATTGCATTGTTAATTAAAATTTGTTATTGTGCAATCTATCTTTCTTTGGTCTTGTCAATAGCATTTTCGTGCTTGTTATGTTAATAAGAGTCTAGCTCACAACCGATCAAGTACTATAGGAGTAGGTGTAGAAGTTTCTGTTCTGGCAAGATATAGTGCTGGGGTTGTTGCTACTTCCTAGTTTGCTAGTTCACATGAAAAGATCTGTGGAGCCTCCAAATTTATCTATGAAATTGTACAGAATTTGAGTAGCAATTTATTGTTGGCATACTAAGTATTCAGGAATAAAAGTTTTAACTGATTATTGTTTTTAAATTATTTCAGTCCCTGAAACATTTGTTATCATTTCTTCATATCTAGTACATATTTTTCGGAAGTCATTACCTTTCAATTCCCACAAACAATTAGTGGAAATTCAGAGAGCTCAGGTGAAAACATTTTTTTTCCTCTTGTTGGAAATGTTGTCTACTACTGCCGCGGACCCATGCAGTGCCAATCTGCTTCCTTTCCTTTTTTTTTCCTTTCTTTTTGATTGTCTTGAATATAGTGGTACATTTTGCAACATTGTTTCATGTACATTGTGCTGCAGTACATGTTACAGGATTATGATGCATAGTGGTTATCAGAACTGTCATGATCGAATAGTTAAGCTATTGTTTTATAATTATTTCTAGTCAGATAATGACAGAATGCCTTTTTTTTTTTACAAAATGGGGCTTGGCTGGAGGCTCAAGGTATTTTTGGGGTGGTGGTGGATGACTTAAACTCACTTTATTTTATCAAACAAAATGGAGAGACATTAACAAGGAGAACGAGCAATCAGCTGAAGCTGTCTTCACCCAACATTGATCTTGTTGTGCAGGATGCTTCAAGTTCACACAGGTGATTCTCTGTTGTTTTCAGTTAGGAAATTTCTTCTAAAGAGATCATGTGTAATTCTTGTTATGTTTTTGGCAAATAACTAATAAGATCTGTGTAAATGTTTATAGGCTGGGTTTCTACATTTTTACTAGTGATTGCATGGTCCATAAATTTGATTACGCACAAGAATCCGAGGTAAGTTTGTACAAAGTTTCGGTATTAACTAAAGACTCAAGAATCCGAGGCAGATTTAAGCGTTCAGCCGTAGAAAATGTCATCTTTAGGATCTTCTTTAGGTACCGTGTCTGTTCCTCATTGTTCAGTTATTTTCGATGGTTTTAATTATCGACACTGGGTTCTCAATATACACCTTCATATGTGTGGTTAGCGTCTGTGTGAGTTTCTTACCGGTGAGCTATCATGTCCACCTTGTCCTGCTCCCCCTGCCATGCCTGTTATTCTTAAGGAGACAGATGATGCTGCTCGACAGAAGGCCTCTAATGACTAAGCTGATGCTGTGGAGTGTTTTTAGACTTAATTTATTGCATACAAGATATAGATTGATGAAGATACTCATGCCTCAGCTATGTTGGTTGCTAGCATGGAGGTGCATCTCACTGGTGATATTGTCTCTTTCGGCACAATTGATGTGGGTGCATCTTCACGATTGCTATGAGCCTATTGGTAATTCTTTGTACCTTACTGTTATGCGATAGGAGCAGTCGCTGCAGTAGGGTGATTCTACCATATATGAGTTCTATGCACAGTTGTTCTCAGTGTGGCGTCAACTTGATTCTCTTGGATTAGAGGTTTGATGCACTTGCCAGTGCTATTAACGTCAACACTCTCATTTGGTGCTTCGCCACATCTACGACTTCCTGACATGTCTTCAGGCTGAGTTTGAGCAAATTCATGCTTAGCTGCTTACTCGGCATTCTCGTGTGACCTTGTTGGAGGCTCTTGCAGCAATTCGTACTACGGAGACTTGTCTTCGTGGTGCAGGCCTGCTAGTATCTCCCTCAATCTTGGTGATGCCTCATGCTACTCCTCCACCAGTGGCGCATACTCCAGTGTCAGCTACTAGGGGTGGAGGGCTTCACTGCACCTACTGCGACAAGAACGGATATGTGGAGCAGTTTTGTTATCGAAAGAAGAAGGATCTTACTCGTCGAGGTAGACACCCTTCTAAGGGCACTGGACTCTTGGGCACCTCCCCTCAGTAGACCTCTGCTGTTTTTGACTCCACTCAAAGGATTCTTATGCTGCTACGTCGCATGGCTGCCTTTGCACCGTTCGGTTTTGCTGGTTCTATCACTCAGTCTTTCATTGAGACCCCACCATTCACATCCTTTTTAGGTATCTCATCATGGATTCTTGACTCTAGTGCTTCTTTTCATATGACATGTAATACCATGAGTCTTCATTCCATTCATCCTCTTGCTGCTTCTATCACTGCTCAGACCGTAGATGGTACCTCTCTTTCTGTTGCAGGACAAGGCACTCTTTTATCTTCATCTTTTCATGTTCCTGCTATTCTCATGTTCATAAACTGATCATGCATCTCATATCTGCTAATCAGCTCACTGATCATGGCTATCGTATTATCCTCGACTTTGACTCTTGTTGTGTTCAGAATCATTGCATCGGGGTTCTAGTTGGTACCAGCCCTCACCACTATGACTCTCTGCATCTTTGGAAGTTTGATTGGCTTCATCTTCCTTCCGTTGTCACTGTCAGTCTCTCTGTCTCCTTCACTGCTTATACCTTCGCTGCATCTTCGATTGGATCATTTGCTTAGTGGCATCATCATTCGGGTCATCTTTGTAGTTCACGTCTGTCTTCTTTATTTCATCGTGGTCTTTTAGGATCTGTATCAGGTGGCACCTCTTTAGATTGTGTGGGTTATAAGCTTGGTAAGCAGATACAACATCCCTATCCTTCTAGTGAGTATGTGTCCCATCATCTTTTTGATCTTGTTCATTCTGACGTTAGGGTTCCGGATCCATTTATTTCGAAAGGAATTATAAATATTATATTCTTTTTATAGATAATTTCTCTCATCATACCTGGTATATTCTATGTCTTCTCGTAGTGAGGTTTTATCCATCTATAAGAATTTTACCACTATGATCTGTACTTAGTTTGACTCTCCCATTTGAGTTCTTCGTACTGAGTCGGTAGGGGAGTATCTATCAGGAGCAAGGATTACAATCTCACCAAAATTTCATGAGATCTCGCTGAGATCTCGGTTTCTGGATGCGGATGAATGTTGAAATGCTTGCCAGAGTAAAAAAAATTCAAAAAATTTAAATTGCTACAGTAATCTTGGAAATCTCGATGAGATCTCAGGATTTTTGACCTTTTTGACTTTTTTGACCAGATTTGGTCCAATAACCCCATAAGAAAGTCATCTCGTATGAAAATTTGTTGAAAAACTGAATTTTTGAGATATTTTTTAAAACTATAGAAAAATTATCAGATTTTTATAAAATTATACATGCTTTATCGTGATGTGAGCAATTTATGGTACTATAATATGAAGCGTAAGATCATACACAAAAAGTTTCAAAATAATTGAACTTCATTTGTTATCTTTAAAAAATAAAAAGCAAAATGAACATAATTGGGACAGTTACATTTTCATAATTTTATAAATTTTCTCGAGTGTGATCATGATCAAAAAATTTTATGAGAGCTTAACACTTGCCTTATTATCATTATCTAAAATTTTAAAAAAATTCAAATTTTTTTGTTTGCTCAATCAAATCTATGTATGCATTGAACTTCATTTGTTATATTTCAAAAATCAAAAATAGAAAGATCTTGTAAGAATTTTATAAATTCACTAGTGTGTGATAATGATTCAAAATTTTTCGATATCTTAAAAATTTCCTCATAACCCTTCTCAAAAATTTTTGAAAATTTTAAACCTTTTTTTGTTATTAAACCAAATCTATGTATTGATCATTAGGCTTTTATCAAGACGTAGCACTTTTAGAATTTTTGGAACTCTTGAAGTTTTATCATCATATGAAAATTTTATAAAAACATTAATGATAGATCAAGAACATCCATAAAAATTTTCAAAATTTTCTAATATGGTTTGTACCATTTTTTATTTGGTTGAAATTTGCCGGTATGGCTTTTATCAAGATAGTTGCACTGTTTGAATTTTTGAAACTTCATGAAGCTTGATTATCATCTAAAAATTTTATGAAACATAAGTGATGTATCATAACCATGCAAAAAAAATTTAAAATTTTCTAACTTGGTTTGTTTAATTTTCATTCGGTTCAAACTTGCCGGTTAGTGTTTTATCAGGATGGTTGCAATGTTTGAATTTTCAAAAATTCCTAAAATTTGATAATCATCTAACATTTTTATGGAACATCATTAATATATCAGAAACGTACACAAAAATTTTCAAAATTTTTTTACATCGTTTGATCTATTTTTCGCTCAGTGCAATTTTGCCAAGATGTCGGCAAATCTCGCCGAGATCTCGGCAAAACCGGCCAAAATTTTGGTTTTCTCTATAGAAAAAAATCCAAATTTGAATTTTTGTTTTTGTATTTCGTCTAGAATTTGTCCAAAATTTCTAAATCTCGTCGAGATTTCATTCTCCGGCTGTGGACGAGATTTGGAGCAAAAACAAGATTTCAATCCTTTGTCATGAGCCCTTCGTACTTTTCTTTCTGAGTAAGACACACTTTCTCAGTTTTTCTGTTATGGTGTTTATGCTCAGAATGGTGTAGCTGAGCGCAACCATCGTCATCTTCTTTAGATAGCTTGTGCTCTTTTACTTGCCTCCACTATTCCACCTCATTTTTTGGGCTGAGGCTATTTCCACTACCAGTACTTGATTAATATTCAGCCTTCTTCTGCTCCTCAGGATGGGATGACAGTGGAGCATCTTTGTGACATGCCTCCTGATTATTTTAGTCTTTGCCTCTTTAGGTGTGTGAGCTATGTCCTCCTTGCACCTCATGAACATACCAAACTGGCCGCTTAGTTTGTTGAATGCAGTCTTCTGGGCTATAGTGCTGAGCATAAGGAATATCGCTGTTGGGATCCTATTGGCCAATAGGTGTGGATTTCTCGGGGTGTTACTTTTAATGAGTCTCGTCCTTCTACCCTCGTTCTTCTTTCACTTCAAAATCTCTTATTGAGCCACTTTCTTTCCTAACATTTCTTGATACTCCAATTACCACTTTTCCTTCTCCACAGTTGGTGTCTCCTTTTTCGTCGTTCTCTCCATAGGAGCCTTCCCTTTCGGTGCCTCCTCCAGACATTTCTTTTGACATCGTTCCTTTTTATCCTTTGTACTACACTCGTCATCTGTGAGTTAAGGATTCTTTTGATGTGCCATTTTCTCCTACTGTGTTACCTTCTTCAGTGCCACTTTCTCGCTACGCTCTTTGTGATCATCAGTCTATTCGGCCTATTGACCGCCTTGGCTTTACTGGTGCAGTTCTTGCTGAGCTGACTTCTTACTAAGATGTTGTTATTTATCAGGAATGACATCATGTGATAGCAGAGGAGCTTGCTGCTCTTGACAGCACTAGCACGTGGGATCTTGTGCCCCCTCCTCCATGTGTTTGTCCTATTACATGCAAGTGGGTCTATAAGGTTAAGACTCACTTTGATAGTTGTCTTGAGCGCTACAAGGCTCGTCTTGTGGCATGTGGTTTTCAGTAAGAGTATGGTCGTGATTATGATGAGATTCCTATGGCTCACATGACCAATGTTCGCACTCTTTTTGCTATAGCTTCTATTCGTGCGTGGTCTATCTCTCAGCTTAATGTTAAGAATACCTTTCTTAATGGTGAGCTACGTGAGGAGACCTTTATGAAGCCACCATCGGGGTATTCCGTACTTGAGGGCATGGTTTGTTGTTGACTTTATTGCTCTCTTTATGGGCTAAAGCAAGCCCCTATTCCTGGTTTGAGTATTTTTCTTCTGTGTTCACTACTGCTGGCTTTTCTACTAGTGTTGACCATCCCGTGCTCTTTGTTCACACTTCACCTCGCGAACGGACTCTTCTTCTTTTATATATTGATGACATGATCATTATTGCAGTCAGATGATTCTCAGTATATTGCCTTTGTGAAGGAATGTCTCAGTGAGCAGTTTCTCATGTCTGATCTAGGTCCTCATCACTACTATAACATCCTAAATTTTGCTTTGATTGGATTTAATATGCATTTTACCTTTTATGAATTTTTTCGGATTTAATTTAATTTATTTCTTACATATTGAATTAATCCCCTTGTAATCTTTTATTTGTTTATTAGAAAAGTGTTAATAAAATTTTATTAGAAATATTTTATTTGGATTCTAAATGCCTCAAAAAAAATTTCTAGATTTTTCTGGATTTTTTATGATATTTTCGCTATTTATCTGGGCTTTATCTATTTTTGAGATTTGTTTTTACTTGAAAATATTTTAAATATCACGTGCACAATGTTTGGGCCAAAACCGCTGGTCCAACCCATTTTCCTGGTGCCACAGCCTAGTCTGCCAACCTGCGCAACCTGCTTCGTCGAAACCCTAGCCTATGAGCCATTGGATCTAATGCGACGTTTGCCATCTCACCGCGTCATCACTGCACCACGAGCCATCAATCCGCTACCACACGTACGCCCATGATCACGCCACATTAGCTCCATCGTATTTCTCTAAATACGCCGCACCGCCGTATCCCGTGATTCTCGGAATTCATTTCCATCCCGTTCTTGCCCGTTGAGGCGGCTATTTAATGCATCGCCTAGCGCATCGTGTAGCCCACTTCGAGTCGCACCCACAACCCTAGGGCATGCCTGCCTAGTAATCATCATTCGTCTATGTGAGCTCATCGGATTTCATCACCCCTACCGCCGTGGTTTTTGCCTTGCTCCACCGTCGTTGAGCTATCTCCGCTGTCGCAGTTGGTGCTTGCGTGTTCACCTATCAAGATGCTTCGAACGTGCCAGTTAACATCACTAGAGGTGCCCCATAACGCTGTTAGCCATGTCTTCATCTTCGTCTCTGGTGAACCCACTCCGTCATGCCATTGCCGCTGTTGCAAGCTTCATCAGCTGTTGGATCTAATAAACGCTGTCAGATTTCTTCCACGTGTCACGTATTAGAGTAGCCGCATCGTTGTAGGATCGAGGATGCGCCTAGAGGGGGGGTGAATAGGCATTTATAAAATTAATCGCTCACTAATTCAATTCGCTCTAATCAACCCCTTATGTCAAAACTTAATTAAAGATATATATGCGGAATCGATAATCTAGGTTTTGACAATTAACGCCTAAATCAACTAGTCTCACTAGTGCACTAACTAAATTATGTCTCTACACTAGAATTGCAAAATTGAACAATCAATTAATACTAAGCAATTCTAATACATTCAAGCAATTGATCAATATACAATAATTAAAATGCTTGAATATAAATGAGACAAGAGACAACCGATATTTTTCCATAGTGTTCGGAGACTTGTCGGTCTCCCCTAGTCCATGTTGAGGCAAGCCCAAACCCTTGGACCGGCTCCCACTCGAGCACCCGCCTCGATTCACTAGTCGTGGTTTTTCACGCTTTCGCGTAGGCTCAACCCGAACCTTCACAAACTTTGTCGGGGCTTCTCACAACCTTGAGAGCTCCCGCACACGACGCCTACACCGTCTAGGAGTGGCAACCTCCAAGAGTAACAAGCCGCTCCTTTCTTGAACTTCACTGAGCACAACACATGCGCTCCCGGTGATCATCTAGTGCAACACATGCACCTAGGCCTCCCTCAAATGCAACACATGCACAAGAGGCTCTCAAACCACTTCCTAATTGCAACACATGCAATTAGTCTCACTCTTAGCTCAAGAATCAACTTGAGGGGATGCAACACGTGCAAACCACCTCTACACAACTCACACAAGAGCCAAGACCCTTCACAAGTGTAGTAAACCCTACCCCAAGCCCCCCATGGGGTCTATTTATAACCCCACAAAGAAAACTAGCCGTTTGGGGGCAAAACAGGGAAAAACTCGATAAGTCCGGTCCGACCGGACTTAGGCCGGTCCGACCGGCCCTCACAGGGCAACGGTCCAAAATCGACCGTTACATGGCCGGTGTGACCGCAAAAATCCCGGTCCGACCGCTCATCCGGTGCGACCGGAGGCCCGCCGGTCACACCGCCCGTTCAAATTCGGCAATGCACTCGTTCTGGAAAAATCGCACCGGAGAAGGACCGGTTGCACCGGGGGTCCGGTCGCACCGGAGGAAGCCCGGTCGCACCGGAGATCCGGTATGACCGCAGGTGGTCCGGTCACACCACTGGACCAGCCACAAAAACACTCATAACTTTTTACTCCGAACTCCGATTTGGGTGATTTTTGATTCTATGCGAAGCTTATCATGAGGGCTACAATCTCCACCCATTTTCAAGATTTAAGCAACCATAGATATTTTTAAATATCACCAAAACCAAACTCTAATGTAGTCATTCAAGTCTAAAATATGATTTTTCGAAATCTCTCAAATAGACTTGATCAAAGGCATGACTACAAGCTATAAAGAGTCACTAACATCGAATATTGAGCCATGATGATCAACTCATGATCAAAATAACTTTTACAAAACAGATTTGCAAATAACCCGAAAAGCTATAAGATCAATCCTCTAGCCATGTAAGAATCAACACATGATCCCGACACTTTGCAAAACACATTTGCAAATGCCAACACATACTCTAGGATTGAAACCCATAACCTCTAGCTTATTTGCAAACCACTTTTGCAAATAACAAAACAACATTTTGCAAAAACACATTTTGCAAACACAAACCATAAACTTTACTTAGCCTTTGTGATGATCAACACATGATCCAGACACAAGCTAAAACACAATGCATGAGCTCTCACGTTTTGCAACACATGCAAAACTTAGCCCCAAGTAACCACATGTTTTAGAAAGATTGTTTTGTAAATGAAAACAAAACATGAAGCTTCAACATTTGCAACACATGCAAAAGTGACATTCATGCAAAAGCCAACGCATATTGCTTATCCTATTTGCAACACATGCAAATCAAAGCATTATGCGAAAACCAAATGCATATGCTCTTCCTCTTTGCAACACATGCAAATCAGAGTATAAACCAACAACAACCAAGCATAAGCTTAATCCATTCGCAACACATGCCAAATGGTTAACCCTTATGCAAAAACCAAATCCAAATGATTTGAGCTCGAGTGAACGCAGGATTGAGATCATCAACACATGATAAAGCTCAAGCTAGGAGACAACCCCTCTTAATAGTACGGCGATAAAAACTAGACTCAAAAGACTACAAAGTCCTTAGCCTATCTAGTTATACCTTTGCCGCCGCACGCAAGCAAACCCCTTTGGGGTCTTTATGATCTTCACTTATACTCCCCTGGGATCATCACTCGACTCCTCTTTATCTTCGGGATCCACTCTTGACGCTCATCACCTCATAATGCCGTCCTTGTCCTGTTTTCATTCATCCTTGGACTTAACCTAACTCAAACAAAACTCATGAAACTTGTTAGTCCAAGATGCATGGTTGTCTCAACTATCTCTTGCACTCCATTAACACATAATGGATGCCTTTAGATCAATTGAGCACAACCTAAATCAATTTGAATGATTTAAATGTGTCTTAAGTACAATAATGCAACGCATGCTTCATTATACTTAAGAGCTATTTATTTGTTCTTAATTAATCAAGGAACACCATCAAGACATGATGAAATGTTCTTTAATGATTAACAAGACAAATGAACTCAATTTAAATTTTTATTTAAATCGATATGAGTATATGTTAACAACACAAGTTTTCATATACTCATGTTGATGAAGAGTAATGATCCATTATGTGTAGGCTATATGGAATTGATCATTACTCTAAGTCATCAACTATAGAATAAACCCCACATGTATATGTGCATAAATATGATTGACTTGTATATAATATGCACATATTCAATTTGATTACATTGGAGTATATCCTATATTACCATGAGTATATTATGACTAGGCAATTCAAATATATACTCAAGGATTTAGTTCCTTTGTCTTGATCCTTATATGTGTCAATAAGAATTAGATCAATACAAAGAGACTTTCAAGTTAAACTACAAATTCCCCCTAAGTATGTGCATCCATGTAATATATGGATTGGGAAACATGATGCACATTTTGTGGTTATTATAATGGGGACATTCATATTTTAACTTGAATCCAAAATATGCAATTAATACTAGAAAGAATATGCATACATACCTTGGGTTTTTTATTTTTCATCCAAATATGAGACTACTAAATATATGCTCAATAAAACATGTTAGTCTCATAAAGATTAGGTTTGTCATTAAACATAGATTAAACATTAATTAACATCAATCACCAAAACCAAAGACTCTTGAACTTATAATCTCCCCCTTTTTGGTGATTGATGACAAACCCACTAATTCACTCTATTATAACTTTATTTGGATGAAAACAATACTTTGACTCACTTGAAACTAATTCTTTAAAAACTTGTATGCTCTAAATCACTTGTAATATCATTTATTATCAATTACTTACATTGAGCATACTCCCCCTTTTGGTATGAACATCCAAATAATGCAAGCGGGAATTCCAAAATTCCAAATAACAAAGAGGGAATTAGTCAAACATTCTCCCCCTTTTAGCATTAAACACCAAAAATGGGAAAACCAACTTAGAAAATATCTTGAAAACATTTTCCCTTTTTTTGAGTTAAGCATTCTCCCCTTTTTGGCATTGAACCACCCTTCTTAAAGAAGGTCATATAATAATTTGAGATGAACACTTATGACCTTGGCAAGGAATTGAAAGAAGTTAGGCCAAAATAAAAATAAAAAGAAGGTCATTCAAGAAATAAAAGCTTATGCCAAATGAAAACTTGTTTTATTTGAAATATGGCCTAAAAGAAGGAAAACTTGAAAAGAGACCATATTTGGGTTTTTGGATACCACTTGTGAAGATATGCATAAAAAGCAACGAAGGAAGGGTATCACACGGGTTATTTGAAACACATTCAAATAACTCACTTCTCATTTTATTAGGCTTTGCAAATATTTAATATGATTCTCTTGAAGAATCCAATAATTTGCCTAATAGAGTTAAACGAGGAAACCAAAAGAATAAATACCTCTTGAGAAATTAGATATCACTTTAAAGTATATCTCAATGGCTTTGATTGAAAACTCAACATAAATGAGCATTTTCAAATTTTGCTTGAAAAGCAATGCTCAACTAGGAATTTTCCTCTTTATGTATTTCAATGCATAAAGAATCTCACACAGAAAATTCTTAGGAGATTGAACTTACAATTTTGACTTGAGAGAAAATTCTTAATCAAGAATTTTTGGTATCAGATCAATGATACAAGGAGGCAATAATGACACCACTTGTAAGAAATAAATGAATTCAATGATACCACGAGTAAAGATATCTTTCAAATAATACTATTTGTAAGAGATACCACTTGTAAAAGATCATTTTGTATGGGGATACCAATTTTGAGGAAAATATTGATATTTGTTTCAAAACAAGCTCATTTTCTCGGAAACCAACACTATATGTCAATTTAAGATCAACTTTATACCATGACATATCCAAAAAGAGAGCATTTTCCAAATATGCAAAACTTGATTAAACAAGCTCCAAAAGGATTCTAAAGTAAATCATGGAGCTGATACGTTTAAACATACTCAAGTTTTATTTTAAGAGGTTCTTTCAACTTAAAACCACTTTGAACATATGAAATCCACAAGGGTTTCACAAACTGAAATTTCAGGTTTTCAGATTTTGACAATTCATTTAGGCTTCAAAATAGGGCTGAAAAACTGCTCAAATGAGGTCTAAAAAATATAATAAAATTTTTTATTATAGACCAACTATTGAGGATGAATTCTTACAAAGATGATCCCCTCAAATTATTCTCTAATTTAGAGATACAAAAATCATAAATCAGCTTAAAATCATGCAAAACTCTGAATTTTCAGCATTTGATCAAAGAGAGAAAAAGTCATAACTTTTGCAAATTAAGTTGAAATTATTTTAAATTGTGCAGAAACATACTTTAGACTCCTAAAAAACTTTTCTAAAAAGAATTTTCCAAAAAGGAGTCTCCAATCAAAAGATATGCCAAATTTTTCTTTGTAGGCAATATTTTTACTCAAAGAGGAGAAAAGTCAAAACTTTCTCAAATAAAGTCCAAATAATTTGAAAGTTTTCAAAAATGAACTTTGTACTATTTAGAAGGTTTTGCAAAAATAATTTCCTTAAAAGCACATTTCGTTCAAAAAATATGACAGATTGCGCTTTGTAGGTATGAAAAGAAGTCAAATTTGCATCGAATGCTCATAATGCAATCCGATTTGAAATTTATGGAGATTTGAACTTTCATAGCTTTGAATGAGTTAGAAATACTATTTAAAACCAAGATACACAAAGAAATCCAATCGAAATAGCAAAACCCACAATATGCAAGAATAGGTCATTTTGGGTCAAATGAAAGATTTTAGCCAAAATCAAATGGCTATAACTTTTGAACGGTTGGTCGTTTGGAAAAACTTTGAACTAAAGAAATACTTGAAATGACCAATTCTACGAGTTTTGTATTGACCACTTTTCCAAAAACTCAATAGATTTTAACTTATGAAAATATTTCATTTAATCCAAAATCAAGATTCTATAAGATCCATTTGAGGCCAAATTTGCTATTTTGTTTCTAAAATAGAGATTTTCACTCCGAAAGCATTGTAAAACATTTGAAATACATATTTAAAAACTTTTATAAAGATTTTCACAAATATGGGCCTTTCAAACAACAATTTTGACTTTTGACCAAAGAGGTTCATTTGAAGGATATTCATGCATATAGTTTTCAACATTATTCCAAAAAGTATCAAATAAAGCAAATGAGAAGATATTTGATTGGAATTTGTATGTATGAGTTTAGAATACCATTTTGAACCAAGATATGACTAAGAATCTGATCCAAGAGGTGAAACTCACAAGGTGCTATAATGTGACCAATATAGGTCAAGTATGGTTTTAAGGTGAGTTTCAAAATCAAATAATTTTTGATAGATTGGTCTTTTGAAAATATTTTGAATACAAGAATTGTTAAGAATGACCAAGTCTATGTTTTTCATTTTGGAGTTATATTCAAAATCATTTTACAATTTATTCTATAAAAATTATAAATTTAGAGTCAAAACAAGATACTAGTAACTAGTTTTTGGGCTAAAAACTTATTTTCTTTTGAAATTAGTTTTGTAAAGCCAAAACTATTGGAAAACCTTTTGAAAGCATTTGTATACATTTTTCAACTAGTTTTTCACAAGATTAGTAATAGTTACAAAAGTTTTTACTTTTGGCTAAATGGCTCAATTTTGAAAACTTAATGTTTGCACATAATTAATTTCGGCACACATAGGGATGTGATATACATAGTTATGATTTAGCACTCACCCTTAATGTATCACTACCCAACTTGCTCAAGATTGCAATAAGTTCAATTAAGAAGCATGAGCAAGAACATGAACAAGCAATTTAAATTGATTTTTCATGAATAATGCATCTTAACCTACACAAGGCTAGAATCTAAAGTAATCAATTTAAATACTTGTTACCCGAGATAGCATTGGCTCATGATTTAAGTGAACGTCTTCATGCTTGGCTCCATTTTGCAATTGATGAAGTCCTCTTCCCTTTTTGAAGAAGCCAAACGTCCAATCCATCTCATATTACCTAAAAATCCTTTCAGGCGGTTTTTGGTATCCAATTCTTGTTGGGTCCAACAATGTTAGTCATAATAGATTTAGGAACCCAAATGGCCCTAACATTAATAGTCTTAGGTGAACTAACATGACTAGCAATGGATTTGCGATTGTTGTTACTCCTAAGCGATTTGTTGGTATTGAATTGAGGAGGCTTAGGAGTTTTAGCATTCTTAGCAAATTCATTCCTAGTTTGATCCTTTCTAAGCGCATAATAATCATTATATTGAGGACGCTTAGAGGATCTAGCATTTCTAGCAAATGTTTTGCTATAGTTAATTTTCCTAAGCATATAATCAACATGATTTTTCATAGGCTTAGGAAATCTAGTATTTTGAGCAAACACATTTCTAGATTTATTTCTTCTAAGCAAATGATTGTTACTATTTTGCAAAGACTTAGAAGAATCGATAAACTTGGCAAACACATTGCCATTTTTGTCCTTCCTAAGTAAATAGTTATCATTAACAAGAATAAGCTTAGGAGTGATACCTTTAGGACAATCCTTACTGAAATGTCCCTTTTCCCGACAATTGAAGCACATCACGCTATTTGGCCCTCTCTTGACCTTCTTGACTTGCTCATTGCCGGTTTGCCTCATGGTTGATGATTGTGGCTTGATCTCCACTTTGTTTGGGCACACGGAGGCGAGGTGTCCCTTCTTGTTGCAATTGAAGCACTTGATAGTCTTTGTGTGTCTTGCATTGTGCCTCATCTTGCTAGTCTCCCTCTTGGAGATGTAGCCGAGTCCTCGTTTATCTTGAGGCGCTCTTGGCTTGCTCAAGATCTCGTCGAGGACGGCTTTTCCCTTTACGCACCTCTTCAAGTCATTTTCTAATCTAATGACTTGGGCCTTGAGTTCTTTATTTTCCTCTACAAGATTAGTCTTAACATGCATAGAGGAAGTACTAGCATTGGAACTAGAGCTACAAGGCATATCAATTAAATCATTGCAAGAGGTGGACATATCAATTTTTGATGAAATATTAGAATTGACATTTAAGCAAGGCATTTCATCAATTGAATCACATGAGATTCCTATATCCACCTTAGGCTTAAAAATTTCTTTGAGAATGAGAGATTCATGATTTTCTTTAAGCACATTATAATCACTTTGAAGTGATTCATGTTCAAGCTTTAAAATCTTATATTTTGTTTTTTCCTTCCCAAGATAATTATTGAGCTCCTCTAACATATCCATTAAATCATCATAAGAGGAATCATCTTCATTTTCATCATTACTTACCTCAATTTTACCTTTCGCCATGAAGCAACGGATTCGCGATGGGAGTGAATATTCGTCGTCGCTTGAGGCGGAGATTGAGGTTGATGGAGATGTCGGTTCATCACTTGATGTAGAGGTTGAAAAATCATCAACCGATATTTTCTCCTCAATGCAATCCTCAATTGTTGTAGATAATTCAAATAATTCTTGAAGCTTAATCCACATTTCATGAACGCTTGAGAGGTTGCAAATGAGATTAAATATTTCTACGCTCACAACACTAAATAAAACGTTAGTTGCTTGAGCGTCGAGATGTAGGCATTTCTCCTCTCCTTTAGTTGGAGCAATATCATTTAGTGGAGAAGAAAAGCCGACATCTACAATCCACCATATTTGTGGGCTCATGGATTTAAAACGATTAATCATAAATAATTTCCATGAAGTATAATTTGATTCATTTAGCATGAGTGGATCGTGTGAGTGCACTAAACCTCTAGTCGCCATCCCTTTTACTCTCTAAGCGGTTAAGCCTAAAATGAGAGTGACCGTGGCTCTGATACCACTTGTAGGATCGAGGATGCGCCAAGAGGGGGGGTGAATAGGCATTTATAAAATTAATCGCTCACTAATTCAATTCGCTCTAATCAACCCCTTATGTCAAAACTTAATTAAAGATATATATGCGGAAGCGATAATCTAGGTTTTGACAATTAACGCCTAAATCAACTAGTCTCACTAGTGCACTAACTAAATTATGTCTCTACACTAGAATTGCTAAATTTAACAATCAATTAATACTAAGCAATTCTAATACATTCAAACAATTGATCAATATACAATAATTAAAATGCTTGAATATAAATGAGACAAGAGACAACCGATATTTTTCCATAGTGTTCGGAGACTTGTCGGTCTCCCCTAGTCCATGTTGAGGCAAGCCCAAACCCTTGGACCGGCTCCCACTCGAGCACCCGCCTCGATTCACTAGTCGTGGTTTTCACGCTTTCGCGTAGGCTCAACCCGAACCTTCACAAACTTTGTCGGGGCTTCTCACAACCTTGAGAGCTCCCGCGCACGACGCCTACGCCGTCTAGGAGTCGGCAACCTCCAAGAGTAACAAGCCGCTCCTTTCTTGAACTTCACCGAGCACAACACATGCGCTCCCGGTGACCACCTAGTGCAGCACATGCACCTAGGCCTTCCTCAAATGCAACACATGCACAAGAGGCTCTCAAACCACTTCCTAATTGCAACACATGCAATTAGTCTCACTCTTAGCTCAAGAATCAACTTGAGGGGATGCAACACATGCAAACCACCTCTACACAACTCACACAAGAGCCAAGACCCTTCACAAGTGCAGCAAACCCTACCCCAAGCCCCCCATGGGGTCTATTTATAACCCCACAAAGAAAACTAGCCATTTGGGGGCAAAACAGGAAAAAACTCGACAAGCCCGGTCCGACCGGACTCAGGCCGGTTCGATCGGACTCAGGCCGGTCCGACCGGCCCTCACAGGGCAACGGTCGAAAAATCAACCGTTACATGGCCGGTGTGACCGCAAAAATCCCGGTCCGACCGCTCATCCGGTGCGACCGGAGGCCCGCCGGTCACACCGCCCGTTCAAATTCGGCAATGCACTTATTCTGGAAAAATCGCACCAGAGAAGGACCGGTTGCACCGGGGGTCCGGTCGCACTGGAGATCCGGTATGACCGCAGGTGGTCCGGTCACACCACTGGACCAGCCACAAAAACACTCATAACGTTTTACTCCGAACTCCGATTTGGGTGATTTTTGATTCTATGCGAAGCTTATCATGAGGGCTACAATCTCCACCTATTTTCAAGATTTAAGAAACCATAGATATTTTTAAATATCACTAAAACCAAACTCTAATGTAGTCATTCAAGTCTAAAATATGATTTTTCGAAATCTCTCAAATAGACTTGATCAAAGGCATGACTACAAGCTATAAAGAGTCACTAACATCGAATATTGAGCCATGATGATCAACTCATGATCAAAATAACTTTTGGAAAACACATTTGCAAATAACCCGAAAAGCTATAAGATCAATCCTCTAGCCATGTAAGAATCAACACATGATCCCGACACTTTGCAAAACAGATTTGCAAATGCCAACACATACTCTAGGATTGAAACCCATAACCTCTAGCTTATTTGCAAACCACTTTTGCAAATAACAAAACAACATTTTGCAAAAACACATTTTGCAAACACAAACCATAAACTTTACTTAGCCTTTGTGATGATCAACACATGATCCAGTCACAAGCTAAAACACAATGCATGAGCTCTCACCTTTTGCAACACATGCAAAACTTAGCCCCAAGTAACCACATGTTTTAGAAAGATTGTTTTGTAAATGAAAACAAAACATGAAGCTTCAACATTTGCAACACATGCAAAAGTGACCTTCATGCAAAAGCCAACGCATATTGCTTATCCTATTTGCAACACATGCAAATCAAAGTATTATGCGAAAACCAAATGCATATGCTCTTCCTCTTTGCAACACATGCAAATCAGAGTATAAACCAACAACAACCAAGCATAAGCTTAACCCATTCGCAACACATGCCAAATGGTTAACCCTTATGCAAAAACCAAATCCAAATGATTTGAGCTCGAGTGAGCGCAGGATTGAGATCATCAACACATGATGAAGCTCAAGCTAGTAGACAACCCCTCTTAATAGTACGGCGATAAAAACTAGACTCAAAGACTACAAAGTCCTTAGCCTATCTAGTTATACCTTCGCCGCCACACGCAAGCAAACCTCTTTGGGGTCTTTATAATCTTCACTTATACTCCCCCGGGATCATCACTCGACTCCTCTTTATCTTCGGGATCCACTCTTGACGCTCATCACCTCATAATGCCGTCCTTGTCCTATTTTCATTCATCCTTGGACTTAACCTAACTCAAACAAAACTCATGAAACTTGTTAGTCCAAGATGCATGGTTGTCTCAATTATCTCTTGCACTCCATTAACACATAATGGATGCCTTTAGATCAATTGAGCACAACCTAAATCAATTTGAATGATTTAAATGTGTCTTAAGTACAATAATGCAACGCATGCTTCATTATACTTAAGAGCTATTTATTTGTCCTTAATTAATCAAAGAACACCATCAACACATGATGAAATGTTCTTTAATGATTAACAAGACAAATGAACTCAATTTAAATTTTCATTTAAATCGATATGAGTATATGTTAACAACACAAGTTTTCATATACTCATGTTGATGAAGAGTAATGATCCATTATGTGTAGGCTATATGGAATTGATCATTACTCTAAGTCATCAACTATAGAATAAACCCCACATGTATATGTGCATAAATATGATTGACTTGTATATAATATGCACATATTCAATTTGATTACATTGGAGTATATCCTATATTACCATGAGTATATTATGACTAGGCAATTCAAATATATACTCAAGGATTTAGTTCCTTTGTCTTGATCCTTATATGTGTCAATAAGAATTAGATCAATACAAAGAGACTTTCAAGTTAAACTACAAATTCCCCCTAAGTATGTGCATCCATGTAATATATGGATTGGGAAACATGATGCACATTTTGTGGTTATTATAATGGGGACATTCATATTTTAACTTGAATCCAAAATATGCAATTAATACTAGAAAGAATATGCATACATACTTTGGGTTTTTCATTTTTCATCCAAATATGAGACAACTAAATATATGCTCAATAAAACATGTTAGTCTCATAAAGATTAGGTTTGTCATTAAACATAGATTAAACATTAATTAACATCAATCACCAAAACCAAAGGCTCTTGAACTTACAATCATCGCTTATGCTCCATAGATCTAAGCCATCGGATCATCTTTGTGCGACCTAGATTGTTGCCAGGACGAGCGAACACTTGGTCGATTACTGCCAAGTTCTGGCTTGGTCGAGTAATGCCCCGCCAGCTTGTGGTCGAATGATTCGAGTATATTGGGAATCGTTAAGTATCGAGTAGGGATGTTGCTGGGTCAAGCGCCCTGCCATTAGCCTGTCTTGAGTCCTTGGGTTAGCCGCAAGTTACTCGATGTCGACTCATTGACTCGACTTTGAGCAGAGTTACTTGATGTCCTTGGGATATGTATTTTGAATTTATGTGAGATTTATTGCATATCATTTTGGGCAATGCTATGTGTTGTGTTTTTGTTGTTTTTGATGGTTGCAGGATGACGGTGCTAGATCATGTTGAGGCGAAGGATAATCGGGACTAGACAAGATGAGTTGGAGGTCCAGACGGTCGAGGATTACCGAAGATAATCGGAGAAGGAGTCGATGCAAACCTAGAAGACAAGAAATGGATGAGATGCTAGCTAGGAGCTGCTCAGATCAAGGAGAGCCGTTGGATCGCAGTCTAGATGATAGAGTAGCGAGTCTAGTTAGTATGCTTTGAAAAGCATACGAAAACCCGATATGTGTGTGGGTTTCGGGTTAGCCCATGTATGAATAAATGAGTCAATCCTAACCCTTGATGGTGGTCCTAGGGGTACAAGGAACTCATCTAAGGGTGGAGGGTGACTCAAGAGTAGTATAAATAGAGGGGTAGGAGTAGCCTTCCCCCTCTTAAAGGTTTTGAGGTTTTTGTGCTCCCTTGAGCTTTGCCCACTTATTTGTGAGGCTTTGTAAATCTCCCTTCCAGAATTGAAAATCTAATTTCCTCTCAATTCTGAATTTACCTTGCGCATTTACATTATATCTTAAATTTCGTACTTATATTCTGCACTTACTTTCTTGCAATTTACATTTACGCAATTTAGATTCACTTCCTCTCCTTGTACATACTTTTGCTTCTTATGCTGAGGATGTTGATAGTTGGATTAATCTTCTTTCAGATCATATCCCATTCATCTAGGCAATCCATGAGTTTTTATTGCAAGAAACCGATCTTGTGTTCTTAAATGATTTATTCCTCTAGATCATGTTTGTGGAGTTTTTGACTTGTGTTCGTGCTTGTTGGGATGTGTGGGAGGTTATCTAAGATTATCTTGATCACCAAAACCACACGAGTAAGTCTGAGAACAAGTTCTTGAGTTTTGCTCAAATTTGGTGTGTTCTTCTTTCAAAGTGAAAAAGGCTAGAATTTTGACATCAATCCTTGCGATTGAAGGTTGGAATAAGTTCCTGACATCCTTAGGAGTACATCTTCCATATTTCATGAGTTTTTGTCTAGCCGATTAAAATATTTCTCAAAATTTGCTTTTGAGTCGTGCTGTTTGCATAGTCTATTCTTACTGCTGTTCTTGAGACCAGTGCTACCGCACCTTCTCATTTACTCCCTTTTGAGTACTTTCTTTAAGAGCTTGGGGGGACAATTTTGAGTGAAAAAATTTTATTTGGGATCATTCACCCCCCTATGATCGCTATCTCGATCCTTCAAATCTATTTTCTAAAATTATTTTAAATCAAAAATATTTTCAAAAGGGTTTTAATGGTGTCAGGCTGAAACCCATTAGGGTCCAACCCAGTTTTCCTTACACCAGCTCAAGTCAACCTACCATCGCAAACCCTATAACGTTGACCATTGGATCTCGATCGAACGATCATCGTTGCGTCGCATTATTTCCACGTTCCGAGCCGCACGATGTGCACCATGTGGACTGCCACGATTCTTCTGCATTGTTGTCGCCATGTTGGAGCTGAACTCCATCACCACTACCATTTGTCTTGGTTTTTGCGCCCTACATGGAAGTCGAGACTCCTATTTCAACCAGCGCACCCCCTACCGTGTTCCCTGTGTTGCGCTGCCCCTATTGCCCTACTCAACATCATTAGGGGAGTCTCTATAATCAAGAAAGAGCTTGCCGGAGTTGGAGTCATCGCCGCTGTGTTCTAGTGCCATTCACCATCTATGTTGGGTCTCTACCGCCGCTGAGGGTGTCACCGAGTTCGTCGCATTGTGGTACTCCAGATCTATGAGTCTGATCCATCGTGATATCACCGTACTCATGGTCATCTTCCTTCTCTCCAGTGAGAACCTAGCCGCCTCGTGCTGTTGTTCTTCACTCACAGTCTCAACCATTAGATCTGTTGATAGTCATCGAATGTGCACCAAGTGTTAGCGTTGGGTCATGTCACATGTGTGTCAGCAGCCGTGTCATTGCCCACGTTAGCGCTTGCGTCAGTCGTCGCTGGTCCCACCCATTAGTGCCTTTGTGGTCATGGATTGAGTCCACCATGGACTCGTGTGCGTCGTGGACCTAGTCTATAGACTGTGGGCCCACCTGTTAGTCTAATAAGGATTTTTAGATTTATTTTATTTCAAGAAAAACTAGGGTTTACGTTAGCATGACATCATAATGGGATTTCTCATTACAAAAATAATTCAAGAAAATATGATTTTCTATTTTCTAATTTTCGTAATTTTTCAAATATTTTGAGAGTCTGTTTTTTTTCATACGATCTATTTAATAGTGAATTTTATTTTATTTATAGAGTTTGTTTGCTCTTTAGTTTGGTATTTATTTGGTATTTTCTCGATTCGTGTAGAAGTCGAAGTGCCCAGATCATTCTAGGGTGAACCATTGATCCAAGCCAAATTCTAGAGTAGGAATAAGAGATATTCCAAGGCAAGTTGTACTTTGATCATGTTAAAACCCAGTTTTACAAAATTTCTATGTTGATTTAAATTATTGCATGTTATTTCATATGTACAATTGATTTCAAATTAGTTTGGAATCTAATTATTCAACCCAATTATAATATACCTACCTCGTCATTTGTATGCCATTATTATTTGTCACCCTAGGATAGTTCATTATTAGTTGGTTGCTAATAGATACCAATGTGGGATGGTTAGATCGTGAATAGTCTGCTTAGCCATGCAACATACAACTCATTTTTGAAATATCAAAATCAATCTTGACTAATGGACTATGGAACATGTTTATGAGAAGGTGTGTTGGGTGTTGTCACACAATGATATTAAGTTGTAGTGACATGTGTCACGAAACGATGTTAACTTGTTGATGGAATGTGGTGCATGATAAATAAATAGGGTAGTAAATAATTTAGATTGGGGTAAGTGGCAAGGGACCATGTGCCAAGGTGGGCTAGTATGATGGTTGGGTTGTGGAATTCTTGTCTCGGTCAATTAAGGACTTAACCTTACAAGCCTTTGAACTGATTCAAAAATACAACCACATGTTTGGTGTGGGGCGGACCTAACTAAGTAGGAGTACTGATGTCTTGATATGTGATACCTTAGGAGGATAATCACATGAAAGTGTGGTTACATGAAAGTGTGGTTATGGTGGAGGATATGGTGTACTTAGATCTCACATCAATCCAACGATATGTTGGACCTATTGTAATACCGCGCCTGAGATTAATCTTTTGTTTTGCCGTAATTGATTTTACGGTCGATCTTCAATTTTCTTAATTTGCAAAACGGTTGTTTTTAACATGTTTAAATTTTTTTATTTATTTGTGGAAAATATTTTATTGCATCTTAAATTTATTTGAGGTGTATTTCTAGAGAGAGTGAGAGAGGGATTACTTAAGTGTGGCTTTGGTTTCTTCTCTCTCACTTAAAGCAAAGCATTTTTTTCCTCCTCTTTGGTTTCTTCTCCTGCTTTCTTGTGGGAGAGCAGCAGCAGCACCAACTCCATTCCTTTTCTCCCCATTCGGCTGCAGCAAGGGAGCTCCTTCCCCAAGGTTGGCCAGCAGCAGCAAGGGAGCTCCTCCCCCAAGGTTGGCGGCGCCTGCTCCTCCTCCTTGCTGCCGGCCAGCATCTCCTCCACCCGAGCTCTCCTCTCCTTCATCTTCCTTCACTTGGTGAGTAGGGAAAAACCTCCATTATTTTCGTGGTGAGCTGAGATCTTGGAGCTTTGGTCTGGTTAGTAGGTTTCTAGAGTGCCTAGGGTCGAAATTTTTGGGGGGAAACTAGATCCCAAGTGGAGGGAAGAAATTTTCTGTTTTCGGACTGTGTTCTGGCCGGCCCTTGGAGCTGCATTTCGAAGGCCTTAGAGGCGTTATCTGGATTTTCAATTGCTTAGAAAGTTGTAGATCTTTCCCTTACCTTTAATTTGAGACCAAGAACACTAAAATCCATCCAGCCATTTAAAAGTTATGCTATGTTTAGTGATCTCTGTCCTGGTTGTGTGGACAGTGATGGTTGTGATGTTCATCAGTTGATTTGATCTAGATGCAGGTTAGTATGGTTTTTTTGTTTGCCTAGAGATATCTAGGGTTTTCTCTGTAGATTAATAAAAATGTATTTGTTTGCTACATTTGCATTCAAGAATCAAAAGTTATGTGGTTTTGATCTTGTTGTTCAGAAATCTATTTTTTTTCTGGAAGTTCAGAAATTGGGGTTGAAGTTGATGGATCGATTTGAGGCTTTTACAGCCATCTCCTAAACCTTGAGTGTAAATAAAGTTGTAGCTGGTTCTCTTAAGTTTCTGTAGAGCTCAAGATCACAAGAATTGGCCAAGCCAATTATGAATTATGCTATTTTCATTGCTTGCTGTCCAGAACTTGAGAGACTGCAACTTTCCTCTATTCATCAGTAATCTGGGAGTTGTTGGAGCATCTCCTGCAGTATTGGCTATGGGGAAATGGTAGATTAGTCTCTTGTTGTCATTTAGAGCCAAATAGCACTACGTTTCCTTTTGCCAATCAAAAGTTATGCAATTTAGAAGTTGCTACCATGAAATCTGAAATCTGTATCAAGTTTAGATTGTGGCTAAGTTAGAGAGCATAAATTGAGGGCCTTTGAGGCCTCTCCTTAATGAATGGTTGTACCATACTTGTAGATCATTCTCTTGTGGTTATGTAAAGTGCAAGAACTCGAAATTTCGGATTAACCAATTAGAAGATGTGTTCGTTTTAGTAATTTCTGTCTAGTTTTCGTTTAATTAGGTTTTTGGGAGTCGTTTTGGATTAGGGCGTAGTTTCGTAATATGAAGTTGACCTTGTTTAGTTTTTTGAGTTGTGTATGCGAATGTGTGGTTCCTTTTCAGGTGAAGTAGCCTCGGGTCCGGCTTCTTCCTCTCGCCACCCCCTCCTCGCGGTTAAGGCAAGTGCAACCTCTATATCTCTTATAGGGTAGTTAGTTAATTGTTTGTGTTATGTATGTGTTTACGCTATGGTTGCATTCGTGTTTATAAGCACGTTTAGTAAGGTAATTGTCTTTTGATGAAAAGGGTAAGTAATCTGATACAAGTGCATCGTTGTTTGAACGTGTTATGATTTGTTTGATGAACTTTATGTGCCTTGCCATCAGGGAATTATGCTGCATCTCCGGATTGAATGTTATGTGCGTTATTTAATGAATTTCGTCTAGATGCCGTGATGACATCTTGCTAAATTTTACTTTCATATTCATGTTCACTAGTTGATAAGCTAGTAGAAATATCGAAAGTATGGGATTGGATTGTGAAAATGATTTGAGTTATGATCAAGATAGATGGAATTAGTAATTACTCGAGTATTGGTGATGTGAGTATGAATATGAATGTCGAGAATGTGATTATGAGTGCTGAGAATGCGATTATGAGAATGTGATTATGAGAATGTGATTATGAGTGTTGAGAATGTGATTATGAGTGTTGAGAATATGAATATGGAAGTTGAGAATTTGGATATGATGTTGAGAATGGTATTTGCATAAGTGCATTCATGAAAAGTGCATTGAGCCAGGGCGGTGAGAAAGTCATACGGAATGTATGACTAATCCGGTGTGCTGGGAGCGGTGTTAAGCGTAGGACCCGCTACTAGGTAGCGGGCAAGTCCTGTCTCGGCAGGCCCCTTCCACGGGATGGTTGGGTTTGAGGGCACGCATCGACGGGTGGTGCTCGGCAATACCGGTATGTGCTAAAGAAGAGATGAGACATGCATGATTGGGTTTGAGGGCACGCATCGACGGGTGGTGCTCGGCAATATCGGTATGTGCTAAAGAAGAGATGAGACATGCATGGTTGGGTTTGAGGGCACGCATTGACGGGTGGTGCTCGGCAATATCGGTATGTGCTAAAGAAGAGATGAGACATGCATAATGCATCATGTACCATGAGATATTATGTGAATGAAAGCATGGCTGCGTTGCATTATTTAGCATTTCATTGCACTGCATTGAATTTGTTAATGGTTGACTTATGTGAATGAAAGTATGGTTGCGTTGCAGTATTTAGCATTTCATTGCACTGCATTGAATTTGTTAATGGTTGACTTATGTGAATGAAAGCATGGTTGCGTTGCATTATTTAGCATTTCATTGCACTGCATTGAATTTGTTAATGGTTGATTTATGTGAATGAAAGCATAGCTGCGTTGCATTATTTAGCATTTCATTGCACTGCATTGAAATTGCAAATTGATGATTTTTTGGGAATGGAAGTGAAAAATGGAGGATTGAGTAGTGGACTCATCTAGAAAGGATTAGCGAGGCATGGGTAAGGTTTCCTTACGTTTTTCTTTTGAGTTGTGTTGGTTGCGGTAAGTGGAGGTAGGTACTGCTTCTTGTACTTGATTATTTAAATTAAGTAATGGCTATGGTAAATTCTAAAGTAAAGGTAATCCAGTTGAATGTATTTCATTTCTTTACTGTTGCACTTTGCTGAGTCTTGAACTCACGCTTGTTGTTTTCTTGTTTTAGGTGCTTTGAAGCTGGCTCGCCGGGTTGGGAGTAGTAACACGTGCACGACTTCGGTCTCCAACCATTCATTTAACCAATTCATTAATTCTGGATGTAATTAATTCGGTTATAATGTGTTGTTGTCGTGGTGAAGTTTACTATTTTCTATTGGATGTGATTGATTAACTAAGGACCTGCTAGAATGATATATTATATCTACAATGTTTTCTGTCTGCTGAGTGGATGTCCTATTTTTCTAGAGAGGTCATGCCGAAATTTTGTAAATTTCGATGACTCAGTTTCCAGCCGGTTTTAGAGTTTAGTGGTTGATTACAGTCAAGTTCGTAGAGGTGTTAGGTTTTTATGTCTTCTTCGGAAATTCTCGGTTTAATTGATCTTGTTGTGGAGAATTATCGTGTGTTGGTAACCCTTCGGACATGTGTGGGTCCGAGGAGTGTCGCTAGTGAATCAGGATTTTGGTAGCATCCGTGGCGCGTTGGCGTCGGGGTGTTACACCTATACTTACACTTTGATGAGGGAAGGGATAGCAGTGGCAAGGGTTACAGTCAAGAGTTAGATTTTATAAAATGAAACTTGGAATAGGAAGCAGTGTGTTATGGAAAGTTTAGAATATAATTAGGGCTTGTGCCAATTTACTCTTGAGAAATATTTGAAAGTTATAATTACTGTTATTTGTTTTACTATCATTTTACTCTAATTATTGTATTCATTTGTAAATACTGCTTTACTGTAAAATAACCATGCCAATTATTCCATTGGAATAAATCTTGCATATAGTTATATTAGAATTGCATTTTGAGGAGTCTACGCCAGCTTCGGAGGAATAGTATCAGTAGCAGATGAACGTTTAAGGTGCAAGCCTTATCAGTTGCCTATGGTATATTAAGGGGTTTATCTATATTTTCTTTCTGCTACAATTTAATTTGTTTAGCCGTGCTTGGTAAAGTCATGTAAAGTTGACCATAAGGTCAGTCAATAGGTTTATACTCAATATTGAAGCATTTTATTATGTTTTCGCTATGTATGACTGTGATATTCATCTATGTTGAGCCTATGTGCACTAGCATGATCCTGGATTACTGTGATATACACAAAGGGTCTAGATTTACATATTTGGGTCCAGACATGTTTTTTCTATGTATGATTGTGATATTCATTTATATTGACACTGTGTGCATTAGCGTGATCCAGAACTAGTGTGATACACATAGTGGGTCTGAATTTGCATATTCGAGTCTTGACAATTTCTCAAGTACAGCTAATCCATCTTATCATTCTTAAACCTTTTTCTTATACTTATGGCAAAAAAATTTATCATCTTCCCAAGCAATTCCGCCTTTAGGGAACACTTACCCTAGGGTCAAGGTTCTCTTTCCCCTATTGAGGCATTTTGCCAAACTAGGTGCTGAGATGATAATCATATGAGAGGTTTTCTCCTTTAAAGTCCTTAGCATAAAAATTTTACCATGAAAATAGAATAACCAAGATTAAAGATTGAGTTTTTACTTACTCCATTCTACAAAATAATTTACATATAGTTTTTCCTTTAAGGAACCCCAACCTTGACTTGGTACAAAGAAATATTATCTAACAATACCTTAAGGCTTATAAACCTTCTTACACTTTACAAATTACAACTACTATGCTAGAGTGGAAATGTGTGGAGTGGAGTGAAGATTATCTTACAATACCTTAAGGCTTATAAACCTTCTTACACTTTGCAAATTACTACTACTATGCTGGAGTGGAGATGGCATGGAGTGGAGTGGAGTGGAGTAACAAAGTAAGGGCCTGAAATCTGAAACTTGTAGGCTAAAATAAAGTGAATTAAATTTATATTTTTGGTCTAAAATGTAAACAAGATGATCCATCTAAACACTCTTAATGTACTCACAGCTCCAGCTTCATGAATCTGGTGAAGCTAAAATTTTTAGCTTCACCAGATTCTCAGAATCTGGAGAAGCTGAATCCCTGCCAAACAGGCCCTAACTTGTTCTTCTTCTTGCTTCTTATTGTGTCTTCTGGATAGAGAAGTCCCCCTTATATAGAGAAGCCTATGTGTCTCATGGCTGCAGCTATATTATTAATGTTATTCCTATCTACCTTTATCCATGTCTAGCGATAGCCATATGCTCTTCTTCAGTGAGAGGAATTTCTAATTTATCATCAATTATCCTTTTTACTTCTTTAATTTTATTTTCTATTTCTTTCTTTAATTCTTCTGTAATATCATTTTTTATCTTTTCATTATGCTGCAATGATATCAAATTTTTTTCTATTTTCCAATCTATACATTCTCCATCTAATGGGTCAACATCTTTCATAAGGCATTCTTTATGTGTAGACATCTTTTTATGACTTCATCTTTTTCTTCATTTAAGTCTATTAACAGAGCCATTGATGTTGCTTTCTTATTCTTAGCACTTTTGTAATTTGCCTTATATTCCCTTGATAGTGGCTCTATATAATAATTTGGACCCAATATTCTTCTAGCATTCTGTAATGCTTCTTCAATGTCACCATATTTCTTTCAAGATAACGTACCCCATAACATTGAGTCTATTTTCGCACTTAACACTTCTTCGAAGGTGTTAGCACCAGAATTTGGTAAGGTACAACCAATTTGTTAAGCTAAAGATGAAATTGGATATTGCTGGCCGATATTGGTTCAAAAAGGAAAAAGTTAAGTTAAAATTAGAATTCTAGCCGATGTTGATTCAAAGAATGAATTTTACTTGTTAAAGAGGTGGAGGCTCATACAATTCATATGATGGATTGAAAAATGATACGATCAGCCAATACGCTATAAAAAGGGATCAAGGGCAAGCTAAAAGATACAACAATCAATCAAACAACTTGCATATATTTTTTATCTACTTTTTTCTGCCAACTAAGAGTAGCTCTTGTAATTTAGACTTTATAATTTGTCTTTGATCAATAAAGTGATAAGCTGATACATGTTTGCACAAGTTGAAAGCTCTACCAAATTGCTTGGTCTACTTAGGGGTTGTTTGGTTGGCTGCATCCAAAGAGAATTGCATCTACAGATACAAAAGACACTTGTTTGGTTGGCTGCACGAGGGGTGGAGCCTGTCCCCCGAGATGTAATTGCATCTGCCGAGCCAGGCTATGGGGAAACATAGATTTTGGTCATTTCCTGTGGGCCTAGCTGGTGGGATGCAAGTTGGGGTGCATGCAAGGTATGGGGAGGCACATAAACAGTCAACCAAACACATTCTCCCCATTCTTCTCACAGCCTGGCTCAACTCATGCTCTCAACCAAACACCATCTCTTTGCATCTACGCAACCTGGCACTCACCAGCCTGGCTGACTCGTACGAGCCAGGCTGAGGTGAGAAGGCAACCAAACAGCCCCTTAGTAGCACCAAGCACACAGAGCCTACTGTTAGTGGTTGATCCTAAGCCATTGGCTCCAACTCCTACCATGATGCCAAACCAGATGACCATAATATTGCCATGAGATCCTCGTACAAGTGGGGTTGTGGATTATCAAGTATATACTGATAGCGCTAAGTTGGATGCACCAGTCAGCTTACCACCAATGGCTCTATTTTACACCTACCCACAATTAGTTCCACAGCCGATTGAAACCCCTATACACCCACAGTACACCGAGCTGATTCCACAAAGGAATCTAGTCCTGTATAGGATCGTGACCTACTCAGAGCCCTTTGTTCCATTACCAAAGTCGATGGCCAAAAGGCCGAACATAGGCTATGAACAGCCTCATCAGCTCAAGCAACCTATCAACCCGAGCCTGCACTCAGGGAGCAGAATGTCAGTTATGATCCTAATTGGCAAGCCCCTAACACATTATCAACCAATACAATAAATTGGGCTGATCATATTGCTATCGTGCTGCAAGATCAATTTGGCATACAGTCGAAGTGGAGGATAACCGACTATCGAAAGCCGTATCCTGATTATATTGATAGGATTACACACCCTAATAATTTCAAGGTCTCTGATTTTGTAAAGTTTTTAGGAGACAATTTGACCAACACCTTAGAGCATATCAGACGAGTCATGGCACAATGCGGTGAGGCAGCCCACTCCGTTGGCCTGAGGATCAAATTGTTTCCACTGTCATTATCAGGGGCTGCTTTTACATGGTTCACAACTTTGCCCCCAAATTTGGTCGACATTTGGACCATTTTTGAGAGCCAATTCCACGAGTACTTTTTCTCTAGAAGTTTGGAGCTTAGGATTTCTGATTTAAGTTCTCTCTGATAGAAGTTTGGTGAATCAGTCATAGAATAATACATTAAGAGGTTCAAGAAAATTAGAAATTGGTGTTTTAGTGTCACCTCGCCCAATAATCCATTAGCCAATTTGACCTTCCAGGGGTTAGTACTTCAATTGAAGGAAAATTTTGGTGGACAAGAGTTTACTGATTTGAGTCATTTGGTATATCAGATATTGGCTCAAGAGAACCGTTTTACCGATAATAGAGGTTTTAGAAATAAGTTCAACAACAACAACAACAACAATAATAATAATAAAGCCAAAGTTAACCTCGTCAACTATGGTTCAAGTAATTCCTTAGAAGATGATGAGGCTGAAATAAATATAGCCGAATGTGTTAAAGGGTCTAAGAAGTCTATAGTCTATTCATAGCTTAAGCCAACTAAAAATAAGTCACAAATAAAATATTCTTTTGATGTCTCTAAATGTGATCGTATTTTTGATCTACTACTGCAAGAAAAAATAATACGGTTGCCCAAAGGACACACTATACCATCGGCTGAAGAAATTAAGAAGCGAAAGTATTACAAATGGCATCATTCTTTTTCTCATAACAATAATGTTTGCAATATTTTTCAACAGCAAATGCAATCAGCTATGGAAGATGGACAACTCAAATTCGCAGAAGAGTTGATGATGTAGTTAGATGCTAATCCCTTCGTGATCAACATGGTCCAATGTTCCAGAAAGGGAAAAAAGATGATACAAGACATGGGGTCAAGAGTTGCCTGTCATGTTGATGTTCAGTCAAGCTCTAGTGGTAGGGAGACACTGAAAATCATGGTCGACTCACTTCAAATAGAAATTCATTGTGAAGGGAAGAATTTGAGGACCATCAAGCCAAAGGGAGACTTGCAATCGGCTAGTGGTACAAGGATGAAAGAGTATTGCCACCATGGAAGTCGATTCACAAGTCAAAACCAACTTTCTCCCAACTATTGGAAAAATATGAAAGGAGAAACAGTAGGCCATGTCATCATGTACGTCAACCAGATAATATGTATTGGCCCTAACAACCTTGAAAAAGCTCACCAACGGTGCCCTTTTTGGTAAATCTGTTAGGAGAGGAGTTCAGTTTTATTGTCACCATACACTTATCCCATGGAACATTACCCACGTCAAGGTGATTGGCAATGACGAGCGGCTAAAGAAAGAATATCTAAGCTGGTGTAGGATCATCATGATGAACAAGTAAATAAAGGGCCAGTCCACGAAAGTATTTCCAAACCGATCCAGAAGAAAAACATGACCAGATGAGCGGTCAAGTTCTATGGCTAAGGTTGATATGGCAGGAAAGATACGTGAGCCGATTGAACTAAACCTAGATGGTGTCCTCTGGGGCTTAGCCAATCTCAACACAAACAACTTTAAAGGCTAAGGACTCAAGAGAGGAGTGAAGCCAAGCAGGAAAAATAGAGGGGTGACACCTTCAATAAGCTCCAGCTGATGATAATCGCTATGAAGGAGTGGAGGAAAAAAGAACCGGTTGTTGATGAATTCGACTCAGCATATGATTTTGAAGGATCGAGATGGCGAACAGAGCGGGGGTGAATGGTCGCAAACAAATTTTCCCCAAAATACTCCAAATCAAACCTCGACAAGATCGCTCAAAGGAAATCGTGAAAAACCCGAAAACGTAGACAACTATGTGTACCCCTAACTTGTATGGATAAGTACCATCAAATATGTGGGGATTTTTGAGTCACAATTCTGGTTGTCTAGTGTCCAAAAATGAGAAGGAATCAATTCAACTCTTGCTTTTAGAAAGGAGATCAATTCAAATTACAAAAGCCACTTTCAGAAAAGCAAAAGCAGAATTTCCAGAAGCTGTCCTCAATTTGAACAGGTGGTTGGTGGGTTTCCGCAGCTCAAGAAATTTTGAGAATTTTTCTCCCTATGATAAGAAGAGTCGTGAAGAACTCCACCAAATTTCAACTCAAAAACCCTTCCATAAAAAACATGAAAATCTAAGAACACAGACAGTCAGGAACTTCGAGCAGAAAGTATAGGGCTCGGTTTTCACCTCATGGCTCCCAAACGGTGTAACCAGTAGACTCCAAAATTTTTCTATAGATGGATATGAGAGCCTGCACCTTCTCCAACAAGAATCACTCAAAAAGGATTTTTCTATATTTTTCTAAAAATCAAACACTAACTGCTACACGAAGAACAAGTTCTGGACAGAGTTGCAACTTGCAAGAAAAGATGATCTCTACTCAATCCAAGAGTGCAAAAGAGATGTAAAACCAAGTGAACATACTCAAACATCCAAGATCAGAATTTAGAAGGAGGGGAGGCAAATCCAAATTGCAAGAAAGTAAATTACGCGAAAGTAAATGCGTAAAGTAAATGCTGAATTTAAATTGCTTAAAGTAAAGACATAATGTAAATGCGGAATTTAAATTCACAATAATGTGAAATTTTTTTTTGTATTTCTGGTGGGAAGGTTTACAAAGCCTCAATTCATGTGGGCAAAGCTCAAAGGAGCAACTCAAACCTTCAAGGGGAGGAGGCCACCCCTCCACCCCTATTTATACTACTCTTAGGCCACCTACCACCCTTGGATGAGTCCCTCAACCCTAGGACACTCATCTAAGGGCTGGGATTGACCCACTCACACAGCCATGCAAGGACTAACCCAAAACCCGCACACATAATGGGTTTTTTTGCACGGTTTTCAAAGCATACTACCTAGACCCGCTAACCTATCAACTAGACCGCGATCCGACGACCCTCATTGATCCACGCGGCATCTAGCTAGCATCATCTCCTTTCCTTGTCTTCTTCGCTTGCCCGGACTCCGTCTCCGATCATCTTCCGGCGATCTCCCGACCGTCTGGACCTCCGACGCTCCTCGCCTAGTCCCGGTCATCCTCCGCCTCACCATGACCTGGCACCGTCGCCCTGCAACCATCAAAGACAAGGAAAAACCTTTCACATAGCAATGCCCACAAAGATATTCAATGATCATCACAAAATCATTAATCAATCATAATTGTGCTCAATGGTCCGGTGCTACTGCCCCCAGGCCGGTAGCACTAGGAAAAGCAACCAACACTCAAATTGCTTCAATTTGAAGATCAAATTCAAATCAAACTCAATTTCAAATCAATCCAATCTCAAATCTCGTCAATTACTCATCACACACAAGGATAGACCTCCACATGGTCTTTCAATCTCCCCCTTGATGAGTATATTGACAAACACATGAAAAGGCATATGTTTTGAGTTTGAATAAGAGAGAAGAAAGCAATTTGAATGCAAAGCCAAACTTGATCAAGGAAATGGAAATCAGGAACGTGACCTAGTTGGCAACTGAAAATACTTATAATCTATGAAAGATAGCAAAGATTAACAAAGATCATAAGAATTAAGATGAATCAAGAATCAAGATGCAAAATGATGCCTTTTCTACGATTTCTCCCCTTTTTGGCAATATAGGCATCAAGATGATATTTTCTTTTCTCCCCCTTTTTTGTTGTTTTTTTGCAAGTAATGCAGCCTAAAGGAGCTTTGAAGATTATCCATATGACCAACAAGACAAGTTATGACACCAAGCTAAGTTATGGCAAAAATAGACTAAGCTAAGGCATGTCTAAGTGCAAATAAACTTTTTGTTAGCAAGATTTAATTAAAACCATGTCATTTTTAGCAAGATTGAACATGAGCAACACTTGTCATTAGTTTCAAAACTAGAAGCAAAGCCATTCAAAGGATCAAATGGAAAGCCTAGAGTTCAACCTACTCAACACTTTAGGGAATCTAGAAGTGCACACAAGGTCCTTCGAGCTTATTTTTTTCATTGTATGCAAATTTTTTTTGAATCTTTGAAAGACATAGCGGGGTGCAAATGTTTGACATTATTTGCATTCTTTACCCACATATGTTTTTTTTTGCATTTTTAAAGCAATTGACTCAAGCCATAATCGATCATCTCAAGAGGAACTCTTAAGAGAATGATCTTGGTCATACACAACCCATTCCAAGTTCATCTCAAGTGCAATGAGAAGCCGTCTTGTGAATGTGACGTGTTGAGTCTAATGCGTACAAAAAGAGTCAATTTTGCTTTACTTTCATTTTAGCATTTTCATTGTTAAGCTAGTGAGGGACTCAAGTATGGATCAAACAAGATTCACCCAAGTTGCTATAGGGACTCTAGAGAATTTCAGAATTTCACAAATCATGGCAAAACACCTAGAGAAGAAACTTAACAAGTAAACGCAACATGTTTTATCAAGTTTTTCTTTTAACGCTCATTTTTCAATTTTTGTAAGCTTAGCAAGATAAATGAACTTGGACATATCTAAGCAAGTAATTTTCTTCATAATATAGCATGGTGTACAAAATGAAACATGGATCATTTGCATAAAAGACAAAGCTCATAAAATGAAAAATCAAGTCTATATGCAATGCATGAGACAGATTCTTAAACTCCCCCTCAACATGTGATTCCATTTTAAGCACAAATCTGGTTCAAATTGAGTTATTAGCAAGATTAAGCTCAAGAATGGTCGAAAAGAACTCAATTAAAGTTAGAAACACAGAATGGAGGGAAGAAGTCAAGAAACTGTGAACTGAGTGGCTATAGAGCAAAGAAAAGATGGTAGAGAACACTACAGCTCAGACTCGCTCTCATCTTCCCCAATGACTAATATAGGGAAGCTGCCTCTAGATCCCAAACTAAGGAGTGCACACAGACCCTGTCTACCCAGGGGGCCCAACACCTGCTAGACTTATAAGACTGTGAGTGAACTCAACCTAGAGAGAAGAGAGAACAGCTAATTAAGCATGATAGCAACCTAAAGCACAAGATGAGAGGTCCATGCAAAAGCATGCCAGAAGTCTAAGTGATGTGAACTCATAACTCTAAGGAATAAAACCCATAAGCACCCAGAGCAATACAAAAGAAAGGAAAAACTGAAATAAAATATAATACATAATATACAGATTAGCTCCCCCTCACAGAAGGCCGTAAGGGTACACAACTCCAAGCTCACTCCTCAAGGCAACAAACCTAGAGCTATCCAAAGGCTTGGTAAAGATATCGGCCAACTGGTGGTCACTCTCCACAAACTGAAGCACTATGTCTCCTTTTTCCACATGGTCTCTAAGGAAGTGATATCTAACATCAATGTGCTTGGTCTGGGATGTGCTTGGTCCGGGAGTGCTGCACTGGGTTCTTAGCAATGCAAATAGCAGAAGTGTTATCACAGAAAAGTGGAACACTCTCTATCTCTAACCCAAAGTCCCGCAAGGTCGATCTCATCCAGAGCACTGCTACAAAGAATCGGCTGCAAAGAACATACTCGGCCTCGGCGGTGGATCAGGCGACTCGGACTGCTTCTTAGATGACCAAGAAACAAGAGAAATGCCAATGAATTGGCAAGTGCCAGAAGTGCTCTTCCTATCTATCCTACAGCCGGCAAAGTCTGCATCAGAAAAGGCTCTAAGGGATAGATAAGAGGAAGAAGAGTACCAGATACCATAATCAATGGTAGCTCAAGGTACTGAAGATGCGCTTCACCGCCTGGCGATGAGAGGCGCGAGGAGAAGCTCGAAAGCGGCGCACATACACACAAAGAAAGTGTATGTCCGCCACGAGGCAAGAAGATACAAGAGAGAGCCAATCATGCTTCAAACTCCTTTTGATCAAGAGGCTCACCATCCTCATCGGGCTCGAGGACAGCGAAGGTGGCCATAGGAGTCATCACAGTTTCCCATCGGACATATCAAACCGCCTCAGAGGTCCCGAGTGTACTTACCTTGGTGCAGAAAGTACCTCTCGAGTCTCGCTTGATTTGGAAGCCGAGGAAATAGCTCAACTCACCCATCATACTCATCTCAAATTCGTGCTCATCACCTCGTAAAAATGAGACACAAGTGGTGAGATGAGCCACCAAAGATAATATCGTCCACATAAATCTGGACGAGAAGGAAATGAGAATCCTGATGTCTGATGAATAGAGTTTTGTCTACTATACCCATTTTGAAACTATGACTGAGAAGATAGGACTTAAGCCTCTCATACCAAGCTCTAGGGGCCTGCTTAAGTCCATACAAGGCTTTGGAAAGTTTGTAGACATGGTTCGGGTATTTAGGGTTCTCAAATCCTGGAGGTTGCTTGACATACACCTCTTCCTCAATGAAGCTATTGAGAAATGCACTCTTGACATCCATTTGATAGAGCTTGAAGCCCTGGGATGCAGAGAATGCAAGCCGGATTCTAATCGCCTCTAGTCTAGCTACAGGGGCAAAGGTCTCCTCAAAGTTAAGACCCTCAACCTAAGTGAAGCCCTGTGCAACTAGCCTAGCCTTATTGCGAACGACAACCCCATCCTCACTCTACTTGTTTTTGAACACCCACTTGGTCCCAATGACATTATGACCAGATGGGGGCTCTACAAGCTGCCAGACTTTGTTCCTCTCAAAGTTTTCCAGTTTCTCATGCATAGCATTAATCCATGATTCATCGGATAATGCATGAGTAACATCCTTTGGCTCAAATGAGGCAACAAAGGCAGAGTGAAGGCAGAAAGAGGATAAGCCTAATTTTGAGCGCGTCACACGCTCAAACAGATCACCAATGATTTGCTCAGGTGGATGAGAACATTGAATGTGGCGAGGACCAGCAGCAGAAGTGGCCTCTACCTCTTGAGCAGAAGAGGAAGGAACAGAGCCACTCGCTGAAGGAGAGTCTGAAGGCAAAGGCTGATCTTCCTGAGGTGCAGAAATGGAAACAGGAGGCACCTCAGGTGTAGAGGAGACTGGATCAGGTGGAGCACCATCATCTCCATCATCCTCATCCTCTACAAAGATGGTCTCAGAGGGATAAGAAGAGCCTGAAATATCAGGTCTAGCTCCTGAGCTAGCCTCATCAAAGGTCACGTCATAGGTCTCTATGATCCTATTCGCATCACAACTCCAGACCCTATAGCTATGAGAAGAAATCGAGTAACCCAGAAAAATACCATCAGAAGAACGAGACTCAAATTTATCTAGGTTACCAAACTTCAAAATAAAACACTTGCAACCAAAAACGCGAAAATGAGAAACACTGGGCTTTCACCCATACCTCAACTCATAAGAAGTGCGATGCAAATGTGCTCTCAAGAAAACGCGATTGGAAACATGACAAGCAAGAGCTCTAGCCTCATTTCAAAACTTCCTAGAGTATCAGATTGTCTAGCATCGTCTGGTCATCTCAACCAGTGGTCCTATTCTTCCTTTCCACTACGCCATTTTGCTAAGGGACGATGGAGAGGAGAACGATGCTCTAACCTGGACTCCACAGAATCTCTCAAAGTAGGAATTCTTGAACTCAGTGCCATTATCACTGCGTATAGCTCTTAATGCACCTGGGAGCTCAATAGACAACCTACTAACAAATCCTCTGAAGTGAGAAAAAGTCTCATCCTTCGAGGCCATGAAAAATACCCAAAAATACCTCAAAAATCATCAACAATGACAAGGACATACCACTTCCCTCCCGCCGATTGCAGACTCTAGCCGACCAACAAGGTCCATATGTAAAAGCTGTCTCGGTGCATCAGTCATCACTACGGTGGATCGGAGGATGAGAAGCAAGAACCATCTTGCCATGTCGGCAGGGAGAGCAAACTAAGTCTTTGACCATCTTGAGTTTAGGCAAACCACTAATAAGATCACTACCGCTAACTCGTCAAATGATCAAAACCAATGTGACTAAGTCTCCTATGCCGAAGGAGAGATCACGGACTCGAAGCAATCAAACACCAAGAGAGTCTCCGGAAGAAACAAAAAATCAGACGAAAGACTCTCCCAAATCTAGAAATCCCGCAAACTAACTCTCCTGATGAATCAAGGATTCTACAAGCATTACACTTAAAGCTTACCTCGAAAGAGTCATCGATAAACTGAGAAACAGAAAGCAAATTATATTGCAGCTTACTCACTAAGGCAACGTCCTTAAGAATAAAATTTTCATTAATGCAGACGGTACCTTTAGCAATGACTCTACCTGAAGAAGCATCCCCAAAAGTGATCAACTCATCACCAGGGGCTCGGACTAGGGAAGAGAACCAACGAGAGTCTTCGGTCATATGACGAGAACAACCGGAGTGAACAATCCAAACATCTCCCTTCCCCATCCGACGAACCTGATCAAGTCAAAAGAGAGAGAGAAGATTCAGTACTGGGATAAAGTGAGGACCTGGGAACCCAATACTGAATCACACGATGTCTCAAAATACCAACCACAGAGGAAGAAGACTGGACTCTAGTGTCTCTCTGACGCTCGACTCTCACAAGATCAGAAGAAGCAACTCTAGTAGAAGATGTAGGAGCTATCATTGGTTTGGCCCGCCGTGGTGCAAAGGCCGGACCATCCCAACGAGGCTGCCTAAATCTCCTACTTGAAAACACCTCACGCCGCTGATATCTACCTCGATGGGAAAAACGAGGAATATCAAGAGGACGGTGGAAAGACTGACCACGAGTAACTCTAGGACTAAAACTCGACTGAACAGCATGAAAACCGAGTCCTGGATGCTGCCCAAAAACAATCGACTCTCTAACCTGCCTAGTAGCAGTGCGTGCCTTAGAAGCTCTCAAAGTTTGGGGATGACTCTGAATACCCCTAAGAGCAGCAACACGCTCACGCCTCATGATCTTGGCGCGTCTAAAATAGAAATCTACTAGGTGACCATCCTTCTTACAGAAGGTGCATGAATACTTCGCCTTGCTAGAGGCGTATGACAGAGAAGCACCTTCGCTCGGAAGTCCCATGGACAACCCCAAAGAGACCTAAACACAGTGGTACTCACCCTGGGAGCTACCACTATCTCTCCACTCTTGGATCCACGCACAATGGTAGGAGGATGAGTCCTAGCATGCTCCAAGTAGTCAAATCCTAGACCCTGATTAAATCTGCTAATTTTTGATTGGTCTAGAATAAGATTCAGCTTTTTCTTACCTCCTACAAACTTCTCGAGAGTGCTCATGAGATACTCACACTCCCGAAAAGAGAGTGCTCATGAGATACTCACACTCCCGAAAAAGAGAGGCACAGGAAGAACAGGGGTGAGAGGAAGAAGAAGAACCAGAAGGAGAAGAAGAAACACCAGCACGTGCATTTTTCTCCCTCAGCATGGCTGCCTCAATCTTGAGGGCCTCACAAGAAACGCACGATGCTTCTCTAATCCTATGGACTTGTTCTTTTAATTTCTTCCTAAGTTCGACATGGATTTTCTCCAAGTCCCCCTCAATCACAGAACAATGCACGCAAACTCTTAAGTGACTTATCTAGTAAGTCCTTATCAAGTTTAGCACACTTGACATTTAAAGCTTTATTGTCAAGTTTTAGTTGCTTACAGCCCTCACATGAGCTTACAGGGTCCTTAGAAGCATGCATTTCAAGTTCATCATTTCTAGTAGAAAGCTTCCTAAGGTGAACGCTCATGGCATCTATTTCAGCAAGTAACTTAGGGCAATTTTCACATGAAGGAGTAGTATGACCATGAAAAAAACTAGCATCTAGAGAGGAGATATCAACAGAACAAGTACTAGCATTCTTTGACCTAAGACTTTCAAGTTCAGTTTGTACACTATCATGCAAAGTCCTTAGGTTCTCAAGCTCCACAAGTAAAGCATCACATAAAGAACAATCATCAGTGACTCGGGAGGGAGAAGATCTAAGAAAAGCTAACTCCCGAGTCAAGGTATCTACTTCCTTCTCAAGCTCCATAACCCAAGCTCTAGCTCTAGCATGAAATTTTCCTAATTTGCAAAAAGCTTCATTGAGCTGGTCATAGGAAGGTACCTCGTCCGAATCGCTATAGAGCTCGGAGTCGCTGATGTCGTTGGTGTTCGCCATGAAGCACATGCCGGAGAAGTCGTCACCACCTTTCTTCTCTTGCGGATCATCCTCGCCTTCGTCGCTCCATGTCTCCGTGTCGGAGAGGTTGATGTCGTCGAGGGCGGTGAGGACGCGGTGGAAGAGCTTCTTGTTCTTCGAGAAGTTGTGGTACTTCTTCTCGTGCACCGGCTCACGAACTGGAGGCTTCTTGTTGTGGTTCTTGTCGATGTAGTCGTTCTTGCCGGAACCGCCGGAGTCGTTCTTGCCCTTCTCCAGTTTGGGACAATTCGCTCGAATGTGGTTGGGGCCGCCACATTCGAAGCAGGTGATCCCACCACCTCTCTTCCTCTCACTCACCCTCTTGTAGGCGTGAGAAAACTTACGAGCTAAAAGAGCAAGCTCAGTTTCTAGAAACTTGTCCAGTTGGTCATCGCTTAGCTCGCAAAGTGCAGAGAGGGAAAAACCAGCAAAAGAATCAAGAGAAGATCCAATGGGATCGGTGACCAAGGCCATCGACTGTGATTTCGTCTTGCAAGAGACGACGTCGATCTCATGAGTCTTGAGTCGAGAATAAAGCCCGTCAAGAGTCAAAGTCGACAAGTCAGTAGTATCCTTGATGGTGGTCACTTTCATTTCCCAAACACGAAGATCGAGTGCGGTCAAGAAGTGACGAGCATTATCCGAGTCAGGGTATGTGCGACCAACTACTTGGAGATCGCTCAAAATTTTAGTAAATCGACCAAAACACTCGTCAAGACTCTCACCAGCGTGTTGTTCAAACTTGTTGTACTCACGCTTGTGTTGATCCTACCTCACGGTCTTGATTTGGGTAGTGCCCTCATGGTATACATCGAGGGTCACCCAAATCTCATGAGCGGATCGCAGGTGAGAGATCCTATCATACTCACTTCTTGCCGAGTCCTCAGATGAGAATGTTCTCGCCTTAGCATTTGCCTCAACGTCACCATATTGCCGGCCGTGGACGTTCTCATCGGCAGAACCTCATATGGGAGCTTCACCTTCGCCATATCAGAAGCCCCAGGCAATGATGTATGACTCCATCCGGGATTTCCAAAAAGGAAAATCGACACCACAAAAAATGGGAGGCTTGGTGGAATACTTGTCTGTCGCCATGGCTCTTGAGACCGGTCAAGATCTATGGAAGAGCAAAACCGACTCTGATACCAATTGAAGGATCGAGATGGCGAACAGAGGGGGGGTGAATGGTCGCAAACAAATTTTTCCCAAAATACTCCAAATCAAATCTCGACAAGATCGCTCAAAGGAAATCGTAAAAAACCCGAAAACCTAGACAACTATGTGTACCCCAAACTTACATGGATAAGTACCATCAAATATGTGGGGATTTTTTAGTCACAATTCTGGTTGTCTAGTGTCCAAAAATGAGAAGGAATCAATTCAACTCTTGCTTTTAGAAAGGAGATCAATTCAAATTACAAAAGCCACTTTCAGAAAAGCAAAAGCAGAATTTCCAGAAGCTGTCCTCAATTTGAATAGGTGGTTGGTGGGTTTCTTCAGCTCAAGAAATTTTGAGAATTTTTCTCCCTATGAGAAGAAGAGTCATGAAGAACTCCACCAAATTTCAACTCAAAAAACCTTCTATAAAAAACATGAAAAATCCAAAAACACAGATAGTCAGGAACTTCGAGCAGAAAGTTTAGAGCTTGGTTTTCACCTCATGGCTCCCAAACGGTGCAACCAGTAGACTCCACAATTTTTCTATAGATGGATATGAGAGTCCTGCACCTTATCCAATAATAATCACTCAAAAAGGATTTTTCTATATTGTTCTAAAAATCAAACACTAACTGCTGCGTGAAGAACAAGTTCTGGACAGAGTTGCAACTTGCAAGAAAAGATGATCTCTACTCAATCCAAGAGTGCAAAAGAGATGTAAAACCAAATGAACATACTCAAAACATCCAAGATAAGCATTTAGAAGGAGGGGAGGCAAATCCAAATTGCAAGAAAGTAAATTACGCGAAAGTAAATGCGTAAAATAAATGCTGAATTTAAATTGCTTAAAGTAAAGACATAATGTAAATGCGGAATTTAAATTCACAATAATGTGAAGAAATTTTTTGTATTTCTGGTGGGAAGGTTTACAAAGCCTCAATTCGTGTGGGCAAAGCTCAAAGGAGCAACTCAAACCTTCAAGCGGAGGAGGCCACCCCTCCACCCCTATTTATACTACTCTTGGGCCACCTACCACCCTTGGATGAGTCCCTCAACCCTAGGACACTCATCTAAGGGCTAGGATTGACCCACTCACACAGCCATGCAAGGGCTAACCCAAAACCCGCACACATAATGGGTTTTCTTGCACGGTTTTCAAAGCATACTACCTAGACCCGCTAACCTATCAACTAGACCGCGATCCGACGGCCCTCATTGATCCACGCGGCATCTAGCTAGCATCATCTCCTTTCCTTGTCTTCTTGGCTTGCCCGGACTCCGTCTCCGATCATCTTCCGGTGATCTCCCGATCGTCTGGACCTCCGACGCTCCTCGCCTAGTCCCGGTCATCCTCCGCCTCACCATGACCTAGCACCGTCGCCCTGCAACCATCAAAGACAAGGAAAAACCTTTCACATAGCAATTCCCACAAAGATATTCAATGATCATCGCAAAATCATTAATCAATTATAATTGCGCTCAATGATCCGGTGCTACTGCCCCCAGGCGGTAGCACTAGGAAAAGCAACCTACACTCAAATTGCTTCAATTTGAAGATCCAATTCAAATCAAACTCAATTTCAAATCAATCCAATCTCAAATCTCGTCAATTACTCATCACACACAAGGATAGACCTCCGCATGGTCTTTCAGATTTAGATTCGCTTGTGATTCAAGATGACTCTTTACTTTCGATGGATATCAATATGGTGTTCACTCTGCCAGTCGAATTCAAGATAAGTAATGCATTGGTCAAAGAAACTTTTGCTCAGCTATGCTTGGGAACGCAAGTTGTGGTCTTCGAGAAGCCTCAAGATGATCATCATTATTTGAATACAATATATTTGAAAGCTCATATTAATGGCAAGCAGATATCAAGGATGCTGGGTGATGGAGATATCAATCTGATACCCTACACCACATGCAAAAAACTAATATGATTTTAAATGACTTCACAAGCGATCCTACAGTGGCAAAAGGGGTCATGGTAACAGAGCTAACAATCAGTAGTAAAATATTGTCAACCACTTTTTTGTGGTCGATAGGTATTACAGTGTTCTGTAGGGAGAGATTGGATTCACACCAATTGCTGCATCCCATTGACCATGCATCAGATGCTTGTTCAATAGAATGAGGATGAAGTCGAAGTGATTCAAGCCGATACATTGGCTCAGAGAGCCATGGCCAATTCAAATGCAAATTGGCAACATGATGAGGCTGAGTGCATATCGTCTAAAGCCCTAGATGATTGTGATTTTATTTGCATCAACAAACCTGGGCTCAATGCGATCAATGTAAGGCCGGGCGTGCTAGATCAAACAGGTGAAATTTTATGTGGTGGAGCCCAAATTGGTAGTAAAGGCTTTGTAAAATAAAATGCGAAGCTAACGGTAGACATCGGATAACTATGATGCCATTGAAGATTTTCAAGAAGTCAAGAAATTAGGCCATGGTTTCATGTTGACTGATTTACTGAATAAAGTTGACATAGGTGATGGTAATAGAAAAGACCAACTTTTATTAGTTTGAAATTAGCAATAGATTATAAAGAAAAGTTGGTCAAGCTTTTGAGAAATTATAAAGATTGTTTGCTTGAGAATATCATAAGATGCCTGGTTTGAGCTAACAGCTCGTTGAACATCGGCTCTAATAAAATTGGGTTATCGACCGTTTAAATAATATCTTGGACAATTTAATCCAGCTATGTATAATATAATAAAAGAGGAGATTAAGCGATTGTTGGAGGCTAAGTTTATCAGGCCTTACCATTATGCTAAGTAGGTTTCCAATATTATTTCTGTTATAAAGAAAAATGGTAAACTTAGTGTGTGTGTTGATTTTAAAGATTTGAATAAAGCCACACTGAAAGACGAGTATCCAATGCCTATAGCCGATATGCTTATCGATGCTACATTTGGAAACAAGATTATTAGCTTTCTTGATCGTAATACTAGATATGACCAAAGATTCATGGCAGAAACCGATATCCCTAAGACAGCTTTCAGTGCCCTAGGCTTGCTTGAATGGGTGGTAATGATATTCAGTTTGAAAAATGCTGGTGCAATATATCTGTGTGCCATGAATTTAATCTTTTATTATTTAATCGGCCATATCATGGAAATTTATATCAATGATGTTGTTGTGAAATCCAAGGAAGATTTGCAGCATCTAGCCGATTTGAAAATAGTGTTAAGGAAAACAAGGGCTCACGGCTTTAAAATGAATCCATACAAATGTGCTGTTGTATCAACTAGACAGTTTTTAGGCTTTATGATTCACAAAAGGGGAATTGAAGTCAATCAAGAAAGGATCAAAACTATAGCCAATACCACGCCACCAGCTTGCAAAAAGGATATATAGAAATTGATTGGCAAGATTAATTATTTATGGCATTTCATTTCAAATTTGTTCGATCCTATTAGTTTGTTTACCCCATTGCTAAAATTGAAGGAAAATCAAGAGTTTTTTGGGGAGCCAATCAGCAGAAGGCTTTTGAGAGTATTAAGGAGTATTTGTCCAAGCCTCTAATTTTGGCCGCACCTAGGAAAGGCATCCCAATTAAATTATATATATCAGCTGAAGAGGTGACAATAGGAGTTTTTTTTGGTGCAGGAGATTGATGGAAAAAAGCGAGTTATTTTCTACCTAAGTCGATGGTTAATTGATACAGAAACTAGGTATCCTTTTGTAGAAAAACTTTACTTGTCATTATATTTTTCTTACATAAAATTAAGGCATTATATTTTAGCATCGGCTTATAAAATTGTTTGTAAAACTGATATTATAAAATACATGCTTTCAACTCCAATTTTACAAGGTCAACTTGGCAAATGGGCATATACGCTCATCGAGTTCGACTTAACATATGAGTCCGCTAAAGCAATCAAGGGTCAGGAGATTGCTGATTTTATAATAGGACATAAAACCAATATGAATGCTGATATGATATCTATTGCCCCATTGTTTTTAATGGATCAGTATGCCGAGAAGGTGATGGTATCGGAGTAGTGTTAATTTCACCAAAAGGATACAATTTTGAGTTTGCATTCAGGTTAAATTGTGAGTGCTCTAACAATCAAACCGAATATAAAGCATTACTTAAATGCCTATAGTTGCTCAACAATATCGGAGTCAACTCTATTGAGGCTTATGGTGATTCTTTGTTGGTGGTCTAGGAGATTAGGAGAGAATATAATTGCTATGATGAAATTTTGATCAAATATTTAGAGCAGTGCCTAAATATAATCAGCTCGTTTACTTCTTTTTCAATTTGTCATATTCCTTGTAGATTGAATGATAAGGCCAACTTGTTAGCCCAACAAGCCTCAGGCTATAAAGTTTTTGTCTTGTTAGAAGAATGTGAGCCGATACAGAAAATGATCATGTGCATCACTACAGACAATTGGAGGGAAAATTATTATTTAACCGACCCTTCAAAGCCCATCGATCGAAAAATTAAGAGACGAACCCTAAAGTATGTATTGCTTGATAATGTGCTTTATTATCAGATTTTAGGTGGTTTGTTGTTAAGATGTCTTGGAGCTGAAGAAGCTAAAGTAGCGATGGGTAAAGTACATGAAGGTATTTGTGGAACTCACCAATCGGCTCATAAGATGAAATAGCTACTACGGTAGATTGGATATTTTTGGCCAAAAAGTTGGAAGATTGTTTCAAGTATTACAAAGGATGCCAACTTGTTAATAATTTGCTAACTTGCAATTAGCTCCATTATCAGCTTTGCACCCAATTATCAAGCCTTTGCTGTTCAGAGGATGGGGAATAGATGTAATCAGACAAATATTTCTTGTGTCAAATAAAGGCTATAAGTATATTTTGGCTACAACCAATTATTTTTCTAAATTGGTTGAAGTGATACCACTCAAGAAGTTTACAAGTGTTGAGGCTATCGGATTTGTTATAGAACATGTTGTCCATCGGTTTGGAATTCCTCAAACTATTACAATTGTTCTTGGTACTGTGTTTATATCTGATAAGTTTCAAGGTTTTGCTAGAAACTTGGGTATAAAATTGATAAATTCACCTTGTTGTGCTCAAGCTAATAGTCAAGCCGAGTCATCAAATAAAACATTGATCAAGCTAATCAAAAGAAAGATCAAGAAAAAAAATGAGGAATTAGCATGTGATGTTATCGAAATATTTATGGGCATATCGGATTGCTTGCCATGGTAAACTATCGTCTTATCAGTTGGTTTATGAGAAAGAAGTTGTATTGTCTGTAGAGATTAATATTGATTCAATAAGGATGGCCAGACAAAATGGGTTGTTGTCTCAGGATTATAAAGATTTAATGCACGATAACTTAGATGACTTGGCGAAATTATGATTACATACATTGGGTCGGCTTAAGAAGAATAAGGCAAGAGTTGCAAGGGCTTACAAAAAAATTTTTAATGCCCAAGTCATTTTGCAAAGCTGATCACATTTGAAAAACTATATTGCTTGTCGGCTCTAGAGATAACTGATTTGGCAAATAGTTTCCAACTTGGGAAGGACCATACAGAGTTCATCGGTTTGTAACATCCCAAAATTTGGGTTTTCAAAAATTTATATTAAACTAGATTTCCAAAAAATTTACATCAATCTTATTTGATTAAAGAAGCTTAATTTAGAATTTTCTAAATCTAAAACAATTTAATGTGCCTTCTGTGTGCATTAAGTAATCTAAAATTTAGTTTTTACAGTGTTCTTTGTATCTCAGGGAATTTTCCAAATTTCAGATTTGCTAAAAACTAATTAAAATTATTAATTCAAACATTTGGATGTTAATTGGATTTTTAATTTGAATTATTAATTGTTCGGGCAATTCTATATCCAAATTCTAAATTCAAACCTTTCCTTTGAAATTCCATTTAAATTTAAAATTTGGATTTTTCCACGGTGTTCTAATTAACCGGGCATCCATATCCTTCCGAAATTGGAGTTCAATCCTTTCCCGTCCGCAAAGTAAAAATTTCAATTCTGGTCCTTATTTGAAATTTCACCCGAGTTCCAAAATACTTCAAAAATCTCAAAATTCATAGAATTAGGTTCCAAATATTCCAAAATAATTTTGGGAATTTTTCCAAGATTTATAGAATCCCTTTGGTACTTTATCTCTCGCGGTCTTTCGTTAAATCCAGTATATTCGTCCCGGAATTGTCTAAATTTCAAAACGTATCTAAATTCAGTGAAACCAATTTTATTGGGTTCCAAATAATCTCTAGTATTTTTAGGAAGTTTTCCAAGATTTTTAGATCATTTTTGCTATTTTATTCCTCGCGCTTTTGTCTCTCCATTTCTTCCAACCAATGAGAAAGCGACACGTGGCCTTTCACTATTCATCTTCAACCTCCAGCCTCCGGCCTGTGCTACTGTTCACGCGTAGAACCCCATGTCTGGCTCAATTTCCAATCCCCATATCTCTCAAAATACAGCACCAAATCGCGTGGGAAATGAAGCATCGCGACGGCGTCATAATGGAGAACAAGTTCCAAGGTGTTGCCCGTCCTCAATCCACGCGATTCGGCCGCAATTAACCGATAATGACAATTCATTGCTCGGCCCATATCTCGAGCGTCTCTTCACTTCCCGAGGCGTGCGAGTACTCAAAATGTGCGTATTGACGTCCTCTATCCCGTACTCACCTTGCCCAGTTGTTTCAACATCGTTTCCCCTTCCAAAACTCATGAAAACCCCACGCCGACGTTCTCCAAAGACACCGGTGAGCCATCTCTTGCTCAGGTGAGTTTCCGAGTAATCCGACCGCGTCACTTTGTGCCTTTTGCTTCTGTGATCACAACCATCTGGTCGGACTTGATTTTTGTTGCAGTTGCCCCCGAATTTCGAGTTTGTTCATCGTCGGTCGTCGCTCTGTTCGTCGTCGATTCCTCCCAAACCGGTAATCCCCAATCAAATTCCTTTTAGATGTAGCCTAGTATGATCTTGCTCTACGCCGTGCTCTCGCTGGTTTTGAGAAATTCCACGTTCTATTGTGTTTTTGGCCGCCATGCCATTCGGGCCATTTTTGGTCGCTCCGGTCGTCCATGGCGCCGCCGCCTAGGCATCCCTGATCGGCCGTCATGTCCACGAGCATCCTCACCTTGCCGCCCCATCCCACCCCTTGGCGCCTCCCCCGCCGGAGCACGCCGCCGCCATGTGCCTCTGTTCACGAACAAGCCGCCGCCGTGCCACCTTCATGCGCTATCCGGCCCCGTCAAGCCTTGACCCGCCTCCTCACGATCTTGCGCCCTCTGCACCTCCCAATGGCTCCCTATATGCCCCCTCGCCGAGCACCACGCAGCCACACGGTTGCAGCCCGAGCGCCCGGTCTTGCTGCCAAGCCACCGTCATTGAGCCATTGCTTGCCTCGGTGCCGCATCGTCGTCCTCGTTCCATTTTGTCGCTCCCCATGCGCTGCCATGTCCCCATGCGCTACAATGTGATAAGGAAATTGGTTAAGAAAGAGAAATGCTTTACTTGAGAATGATTACGAAATTTATTATGGGTATCATTTGTTTTACTACTTTTCTATCTACTATGATTATTTATGAATGCTGCTTTATTGCAAAAGAACCATTCATCCATTCCTTTGGAATAAGCCATGCATGTAGTAATAGAAATGCATTCTGTGCACGACTTGTTGAGTACGGTTGTGTACTCACCCTTGCTATAACAAAACATCACCAGTTGAGGAGAAGTCTTTGTCTTCGAAGAAGGAGAAATTCTGCAAGAAGGCGAATATCTAGGAGTTGAACCTTGTTAAATGCCTGTGGTATTTTGATGGGATTCACCGACGTTCTTCGTTCCGCTGCTGTTTGTTTTACTCTGAGTTGAAGCCATCTAGGCTTCACAATTGTAAGTTGACCTTAAGGTTGTTCAACAAGTTATATTAAAAGATGAATTCTTTATTTATTACTCCGTTGTGTATGATTGTGATATTCATCTTTGTTAACTGTGGGCACTAGCGACTGATCCTGGGACTAGTGCTGAAAACACAGAGGGTTTCCGGATTGTGAATTCGGGTCCCGACACGGTTTATGGATGGAAATTCTTATATTATGAAAATGCTGGAAGGAGTGGTATTTCCTAAAGTAATCAATGGCAAGTACTTGATAAAATATCCTCTAAGTATTTGGATTGGTTCTTGATCGGCTGAAAGTGAGTGTTGTTTGTGAAAGGCCAAATTAACTTATTGTGGTTAATTCTGGTTATGAACTATAACAGTAAAGTAAACTATAGCCGATTACAAACGTCATGGTAGAAATAAGATTAAAACATAAAATCAATTAAACAAATGATTATATAATATTGTTTATAGGGCATTCAAAACATTGTTTTCATAACAAACCCATCCATTACAACCATTCATTGTTTATAAATAAAATAGTAGCCAATTCAAGGTTAATTAAGGGTTGCGCCAAGAGCCGATAGTGCCGCAGTAGTCTTTGCGATAGTCTGTTCCACAACCGCAAGAATCTTGTTATCTTCTTCTTCTAAGCTGGGGACAGGAACGACTTTGACCAATTGCTTTTTCACTGTGCCTAAGTCAACTTTCTGATTCTTTAAGGCTGATGATGAAGATGTCAGGTTCTCCTGGACCTTGGTCAGGGAAATATTAATTTTGGCTAGCTCTTCTTCCAAAGAATTCTTGGTCAACTCAAGTTTGAGCGCCATTTCCTTAGTTGCCTTCAGATTTTGAAACTCTTCATCATATCGGACTTTGAGGGCTTTAGTGTTGGCCACTAGTTTGTCGAGTAGCTTTTGATCTTCATGTTGTGCTATCCGATGAGCAATTCTTGTCTTGGCTGCTTCCACCACCTCTTTTGTATCGTCGACATGGCATATGTTTAGCAATGCAGCCATAGCCTCCGCTGGCATATCAGTTTGCAGCGCCACCATGGCATCCTAGAGAGGTTGGGCATTTTCAAGCAGATTGGGCGACGGGGTGAAGAGCAATTTGAAGAAATTGTTTAGCCTTTCTACCATGCCCGGGGCTAAAGTTACTTGAACCAACGCATCCTTTGAGACAACCAAGATTTTATAGATTTCTTCTAAGAAGTTGTCTGCACCCAGATCTAATTCATCTTCCAAATTGGACCAATCAAATCCCAGCACATTGCTCAAGGACTCGATCGGCTTGACGCTTGGCCCCACAGCAGCAACAGCAGGGACAGCAGCAATGGTTGGTGCACCTTGGGAATTTTGGCTTGGGTTGTTGTTTGTGTCGGCAATGTGCGCAGTAGGAGAAAGTGAAGGATGCAAGAAATGTTAAGACTTATTAGCCGATTAGTAAGGTTAAAATTGCATTGTAAATCGGTTTTGAAAGAGACTTTACCTGATCTGTGCCTAAAGCATGGGGTGAGCTCTCAGCTAATTGTTCCTGGGTTTTTTCAACTGAGCAACCCTTTCACTTAGAGAAATGGCAGATCATGCGGAGAAGAACCAAGAATCACCATGTGAATTGGTTCGATCCCATCATAGTTGAGTAAAGAGCCGTTTGAAATGCTAGAATTTCCTCTTGTTCAGGCAGGAATTGCACTGTTTTCCTGCTGAGTTCTGGAGAAATCCCGATGAAATTCTTGGCGATTCAGATGTGCAAACTAGGCTTAGCTTCCAGGGGAAAGGGATCCGGTGCAATCCCTGTGAGGACTGCAACTTAAGCAATCCCCATAGGCACAGACCGTCCAATTGGAGCATAGGACGGCCTGGATTGGCTGGAAATGAGATGAATAGTATTTGATACAGTATAATAAACAATATTGTGCATAGTAAAAAAAACTGCACGGTACTTTTAACCGATCCAGAACGTCCATTTTTGATCCGACAGTCCTACGGGGACTGCTTAAGTTGCAATCCCATCGAGACTACACCGTATCCCTTTCCCATCCAAGGACATTGAGTTTGTGATAGAGTGTGTCGACATTTGACTGTTTGTTATGACGGTTAGAATTAAACATGTATGAGTAGGAAACTATTTATTTATGAGTAGAATTTGTTTCCTTGGTACTATAAAATCAAAGCACTAGCTGTTTGTATGCTATGAGAAGAAAAGAGTGAAAAAAAGACGTAAGTTGTAGCGACGTTAGGAAAAAAAAACTCTCCATGTGCTATTGTGTTCTTTCTCGTATTCATATGTATGTGTTTATGACCCAGGGCTAAAACCAATAATTGGTACCAGAGTGGGGATCTAATCTTAGTACCGCACTTGCCCCAGGGGAGGCCACCATTGTTACACCTCAGGGCAGGCTATCGTCGTAGAGTGATGTAGTGTTAAGTGAGATCCAACAGAAGCGCGGGTACAACGGTGCTTGTAGCTCCACGGCGAGGCAGTGAGCCGTCATCGAGTCAAAGTCACATCACGGGCGGGAAGAGTCGATGAGAAGATATGACAGTAAACGTTGAAGAAGACATGTCTCTATCGATGAATGTTGTCGACAACTTGTGTGACAAGATGGCATTGGCGGCCATATGTATATCTCGTTAAGAAGGCAGCCAAAGCTACGTATTGTCATGTTAGTTGTATCCACAAGACACTATGTATCGTCACTGAGTTCTTGTGCAAGTTATGTGCACAAGATAAATATGAGCGAGTTCTTTCAGATATGTTGTGTGCATCAAAAGAGACTATGTAGCATGAAAAGACCAAGAGGAGGCCACTGTTTATGGCATGAGGAGTTGTGGCCATTGTCATAGCTATGTGTGTGCATGCAGGAGTTATCCAAGATATTGATGGGGGCGTAAACACCATCCTGATAGTTGTTGTGTGTGCAGTGCAAGTCGAAGTTGAGTTCATGATGTTAAAGAGATGTGTTTGCTATCTTGTGTCAAGTAAATGTTGGATAAGTCATAGTTGAAACCAACTATATTAGCAAGTTAATGTTGTGTCAAAAATTAGAGCTATTTAATGTTTCAAGATTAAGAGGGTGAATATTAGAATTAATCTTGTATGAGTAATTCGTTTCTTTGTAGATTAGTTAATAGTATTACTATATAATCAAAACACTGGTTGCTTGTAAGCTACGAAAAGAAAAGAGAAAAAAAAAAGTCAAGTTGCGGTGATGCTAAGAAAAAAACTCCCGGTGTGGTATTGTATTTTTTCTCGTGTTCACATGTAACGCTAAAACGAACAGTGACTTATGAATTGAGTCACGTGTTATTTTCCCTCTTAACCGACTGGTGCAGTGCAGCGGTTGATGCTGGGCATGCTGCTAGTGCTATCCGGACTGGAACAAAAAACTTTGCTTTCCTTAATGCGTAGCTGCAAGCCTGCAACCGCAAATGCAGCAGTAGCAGAGACGAATCTGCGTGGGTGCTGGCTATTTGGTGGCACCTCTAAAAGTTTGAAAAACGTTACAACATTACAGGACAAATTTGTCGATTAAATTAATTCCGATTTTAATGGTTTGGAAGTTGTAAAACATTAGAATTATTTATATTATATTTTAAACAAAATTTGAATATATATATTTAATTTATGATATTATGAAACTATTATACAAGATTATAGTGTTATATGTGCAAAATATGCACTCCTGATTAAAAAATTTTCAGTTCTGCCACTAACAATAGGCATGAAAAACCAAGCATGAAACCGTATTTTCTAAACCACATATCAAAGGACAACAGACGGCTTCCTCATTTTTTTTTCCATATGCAACTCGACGTGGGTAAACAATCCATCGCTTATCTGGTTTCATGTACGTTTTCTTTTGTAAATCTCGTCACTTCGTATATTTATTTGTAAATTTAGTCTACTTTTCTACCGTAGAAGACGTGACGTGACAGACAATATTTATCATTTGTATCGCCCTAGGAGCTCAGCCGACCACGACAACAGGCGCATGGCCCACTGCAGCAAAATTCCTACCGCACTATCATGGCTCGGTAGCAAGGTGTCGTGCTAGGGTGACGGTTCCCGAGGTCCACCTGCTGCGTTGAAGTAGCTCGACAGCGCCTCTAATCCCACGGTTCCACATCCTGCCGCAACTCCAATCACTTGCCGAACTCCCCGGACGCGATAGGTAATTGGTGCCACCTCCGCTCCTTATGTGGTGAGGAAAGATGCCAAATTTACAAATGCATGCATAAGAGGATTAGATTCATTAAAAAAAATGCTCACATAAGATGTTGTCTGTCGTGTCTTTTGCAATAAGGAAGGATGTGAAATTTAGAAATACATATGGATTTATAAAAAAAATGTTCCCAGGATCAGATAACCGAAGGTTTATCTTGAACCTGATATCTCCTTTATTCATCTCCCATCTGCCGTCGCACGTGATGCCAAACAGGCAGCTGTTTACCCAAAGATCAGCGTTGTGGCGCCGTGGCAAATATGGCGCACCCCCACGGGTTTGGCCGTGCCGAGGCGCACCGCGAACCCCCCTGCGTGGTGCATCTCTATTGGTGGCCAACATTTTCACTGCTGCATAATCTAAACTTCAATTAAATGAAAAACAATTTTATTTGGGTTCCTTGTGTTGTGAAGCATTTTCTTGAAATTTTCCAAGTTTATTTGGTATTTCTTTAGATTTATTTGAATTTTTAGCCTTTTCATTAATTCATAAATCCTTTCTTTCTCTAGAAATCCTCTAGAATAGAATCTTCATCCGACCTGTCTCCTTCTTCTCTCTCCGGCCCAAATTGTCATGGCCAGCTATCTTCTCTTTCCCACTATTCGACCTGACCACATCCGCCACCACTCCCCGCACACATGCACGTGACCCACCCCAGTCGAGCCGCACATATGCTTCATCTCCAAGGAGTTTTGTAACAACTCAATCCCAAATTCGCTCAATACCTAGCCTACACATAGGGTGGATCCGCGCATACATAGCATCCTACTTGCACTATCGTCCTTGCTTTGTGTTAAAAAAGTTAACATGAGCTGCTACGTTTAGATCCAATAGGCATATACTAGTACAACTCACTTTAGATGAGTAATGTGCGACTAATCTCGTCACCACTCTAATATGGGCTACATGGACCTTCGCACTAACGGACTAGGGTACTACACTCACCTTCTTTAAGGGCTGACACCCTCGACAGTATAGTGTATACACGGCAGATACTCACAACCACCCTTCATCCATGCGTCCAAAGCCACTACATATGTCATGCCATATATATGTTCACTCTAGGCCCACATGTGTCCTTGCAGCGAATGTTGATGCTCAGATACCATTTGTAACACCCTGACTCAAAATTCACTCAATGTCTAGCCTACTCATGGTGTCGAACCTGCGCACATATAGCACCCCGCTTATACTTTTGCCTTTACTTCATGTAAAGGGTTTAACCCGGATGTATTATATTTAGACCAAACGGGCATTCTATGCTGCTACAACTACTTTAGACAAGCAATGTTAACACCCTCGATAGCATATCGCATACGAGGCAAATACTTAGAATTGCACCTTGGTACACGTCTATGCATATAGTGCCGGCGCATAGGCCATGTTGCGTGTCCACTTTGGGCCCACATATGCCATGCACCATATACCCGCACCCTTGTCCTACACGTGTCTGTACAGCAAAGGTTGATGATCTATACCATCTGTAACATATTGGCTCAAAATTCGCCCAATGCCTAGCCAATCCATAAGGCGGACTTGCATAGACATAGCATCATTATTCACACTTTTGTCCTCGCTTGATGTAAAATAGTTAACCAAGAAGTGCTATATTTGGACCTAATAAATATTATATGCTACTACAACTCATTTTAGATAAGCAATATAAGGGTAATCCCACCTCCACTCTAATATGGGCCACATGGGCCATCACATTAACGGATCACGGCATTCAAGCCTAGCATTCACATGGCCGCCACCACTTGCATTGGTGTGCACGTTGTGGACAACACCTCCACACGTCTTCCCCGGGTATATAAGGCCGTCACGACCCACACATTTGTATCGCCTCCTTATGCTGCCCTTTAAAACCCTAGCGCCATTGCCCAGGACTCCTCCATGAGTCGCTGTCCTAGTTGTTTTCTTCCACACCAGCACTGTCGTCACAATGCCCTTTCCCCACCACTGCCGTCTAGGTGTATCCTATCATCGTCTATCCCCACCATTATCTTCCTCTCGTTGCACATGTCTTGGAACCTCTCATTTCTCCTTCATATGAGCTCTTATTAAGTCCATTCAAGTTTTTAATTTCATCTAAAAGCATGCCTTATCTTTTAGTACTATCCATTATCAATTTACACTTTATTTGATTTATCATTTGAGTTTTGTTTGTATTTGTGTTTTCTTTCCCGTTAGAGGTAGGCGTTCAGAAGTTGTTCAAAGGAGTTGAAAGTAAGGAAGTTAAAGACCGAAGATAAAGATACAGGGATAGCAACATAGCAAGAGCAAGGTAAGTTGTGCTTTCATGATGTTGCACCTAGTTTTTACAAAAGTTATTTTGATTCAAATTATTGCATGTTAGTTTAAAGTATCAATCTTCTATTCTTTCGGGATTAATTATGCAATCCATTTGAATTATGCCTATCCTTGCAATTTGTATGACATAATCATGTGCTACACTGGATTGATTAATTATTAGTTGGTCATAAATATAGAATCGACGTGGATTGGTTTTGTCATGATAAGTATACATAGTCATGCAATATGTTATTGATATCATTTTAAAAGTTGCAAATTCAAATATGGCTAAGTGATTATGGAACGCCTTTTTGAAAAGGGGGAATTCATAATATACCACTACATTCGTTGACACTTCAGGAAATACCACTCATTGTTTCAATAACATGTGGGTCCAGGGGCCACGTTATTGAGGCGAGTGGTATTTCTTGAAGTGCCAATGAATGGAGTTGTATATCTCGAATTTTCAAAAGGGTTTATCATGTGTTGTCACAACATGTTGGCGTTGATGATATCATGTGTTGCACTGTAATTAACTGGGGTAGGAAAACGATTTAGACTAGGGCAATTGGCAAGAAACTATATGCTGATGGTTCTATGTACGAAATTGGGTTGTTGATTCTATGTGAATCCACATAATTTTTTGTGAATAGGTATAGTATTCTAGATAGTCTTACCCTGATCAACTAAGAACTTAACATTTAATCCATTGAACTGAATTAATCATATAACCACATGAGTGGAACAGAACAGACTTGACTTAGTAAGTGACTAGTCTTGATGTTGGCTACCTTAGGAGGTAGGGTAGTCTTAATGCTTGGGCAGAGAATATAGTCTCACTTGGTAGGATGCATAACCGATGGTTATTGTTCTTTAATCCAATGGTGATCCCTTTCCATTCTCTTGTTTTGTGGGAGAGTGAGAGGGCAAGCATCAGATTTATAGGGAAAATCAATGTCAAGGCAGATTTTTCGAAAGGCTTAGTTATTATCTTCTTAGCCGCACGCCTAAGTTAGCGTGTCTCTAGAATGATATGATAAGATAATCATATCATATGGGGAAAAGCTATACAACCTCTGTAGGGTGTTAATCAAACTATTCGAATATCTATGTCTACAGATATAGACATGCTTAGGGATTTCACGAGAGAATTAGATTTTATAAAATAAAAATTGGGTGGAAGGTTACACGAAAGACCTAATTTTGACTATGTGTAATCTTTGTAAAAGTTCTATTGTTCTATTTACTTATATTTTCAATCTATCTAATGTATTAAACAAAATTATTACTTTATGCAAAACAAACCATGTTAGATATCCTTTGGAACAAGTGTTGAATATAGTTAAATAGACTTGCATTCTACTTGCTTGAGTACTTTATGTGCTTACTCTTACTATAAACAATATTTTTTAGTTGCTGAAAATGTCATTAAGTTGTCAATAGTCATTACGAAGATCATGGAGAACCTATTCGAGTCAATTGCCTATGAGCATATAGATAGGTTTCACTTGATAATATTCCATTTCCTTACGCTACTATTTACTTGAATTCGCATTCTGTGACATTAATTGTAAACTTTGATCATAAGATTACTACTCAGATAGTCAATGTTAATTGCTTCTTTCTTAGCTATTGCGCACATATCATTTCATCGATGTTACAAATGTATGCGCTAATGTAATCCTTACCAAATGCAATATTATACCGAGCCTATCTGGTTGGCAGCGATATGGGTGTCCATGGTTGATGGCGTTAGTATGCCTCCTTCACTCAGAGTACGTGTTACACATACGTGTGATAACTTGAAATGCGTAGTGGACACATGTCATAACCAGGTTTTCGAATTTTTTTTAAAAAAATTTAGTACACACCAAAATCACTGAAATTCAATGATTTCGAAAATTTCGATTGCATTTCAGAACAAAAAAATGAAGTGTGTATCCACGCACCATATTTTGTTCAACTGATTTTACCAGCCTACGCATATGCCGCAAGTGGACCCCAAACATTTCAAACATGCAAAGCCGTTCGTCCTATGGCCAAGCAACCTCATGATATGACTGATTGCCCACTCAGTAGAAAATTCTGTGGGATATGACATTACCGAGCTACCCAGCCCCATTTGCCACGCTTTAGACGGAGAAAGCATCGTTCACAACCGAACTCAAACTCAATTTTTGAAGTACACAAGCTTATAGTGCGACAACCTTCATTTGCCGAATTAGTAAGGGCCTGTTTATTTTTGCTACGGATTCTAGATTCAGATCTTAAAAGCTGAATATAAAACAAGCAATCTGGTTCTAGGAATCGATTCTCATAATCTAGCTCACCTATATACACTAGAATCCACAATCCATTTCATATGTACTTCTGTAGATTCTGAGAAATACAAATATAAGAATAACACTGAAAATTCCAAGTAATTACCTATTAAATACTATCCTAGAATCCAAAATGAGCATCTCTACAACCATAATTCAGAATCAACTTTTGAAAAATCTACAGCAAAAACAAGACCTAAGTAGCAATGATTGTGCCCCTTCTTTTGGTCTATCCGATCGATCCTGTCATTAATTACTGCATAAAACAAGAAGAAATTTTATAAAACTATAGGTTTTTTTTTACAAACTATTAAAAACTACAAATGTTAGAAAAACTTATTTCACAAAACTACAAGTTTCTTGTATAAATTATCAGAAAACTACATATTTTAGCTTCTACACTACAGATTTTAGAACTTATATCACAAAACTACATATTTTAAAATTAATCATTTCTTGTAATGGATCTGACAATTTGAGCCTACATAAAAATCTCATGCATGAGTGCAAGGGAAATAAGAGCGTATAAGACCGCTGTGTGGACCCACATTGTCAAACCTGTTATAAGAAATGGTCAATTCTAAAACCTATAATTTTGTAAATAAGTTCTTCTAAAACCAGTAGTTTCTAAAACCTATAGTTTGGTGATACAAATTCCCCTAAAATCTATAGTTTTGTCAAATAGAAGCTAAAATCTGTAGTTTTCCAATAGTTTGTACAAGAAACCTGTAGTTTTGTAAAAAAATTCTTTTAAAATCTATAGTTTTGTGAAATAAAGCTAAAGTCTGTAATTTTTTGATAGTTTGTAAAAGAATATGTTGTTTTACAAAATTTACTCAAACAAGAGCCCACGTCCAGTTTCAGCACACGGAGATAGAAAGGCTAGAGCTGACTAACTATTGCCGGTACCAGGTAGTTCAAACATGCGCAGAACCTGCAATGCATTAGAACACACAGGAAATAAGTGTGCAAGAGCAGTACACCCATCCCGTCCAAAAAACCCAATAGTAAAGCAGATTGGTAGAGGAGCAAGGAGTTAATACACGATCGGGATCCATACCTTTCGCCACCACTTAAACCCCATTGCTTCGTTTCTCGCTGCTAGCCTGCTCATTGCCCTCATTATTGTGTCAGTCCCCAGCACTGCCGCTGCGCCTCCCCCATCGGTGGTCAATGGCGGCATAGCATCCACGACGCAGGAGATGCAGCGAGCACGCTACTTCACCTTCGTCATGCTTATCAGGATGGTGCAGGAGAAGATACCACACAGCACGACCTTCCTGATGCCCAACGACAGGCTGCATCCATACCCGCGGACCAGGCGCTGGACTTCCTGTCGAGGCATTCCATACCGGCACCACTCATGTTTGATTACCTCATCAGGCTTCCCAATGGTACGATAGTTTCCACGCACCACGCAAGCCAGATAGATGATCACAATAACCAACAGGGAACACCAGAAGCTTTACTTCAACAATGTTGAGCTCACCACGACATCTGCCGTCTAGGGGATTTGTTCAGGTGCCATGGAATAAATGCAGTTATAAGAACAGTGTCAAGAAGAGGTAAAGGGACTTCTGCAACTAGTGTAGCACCGGGGCCAGCTTCAGCTGCAAACCAATCCTTGGAGACTTCTTCTCTAACATCTCCCAACATGGGTTCTGCCACAAGTACTGCCCTGGAACCTGCAGCAGAAAGCCCTCAAAGTTCATGCGTCTCCGAATCACAATTTGGATGGTCTTGTATTAACTTGATGATAGTCCTAGTGTTTTCTATTTTCTAAATCTGGATACATTGGCAGATTCTTTCCTCAATGGATTAGTGCAACAAGTTATTAGTGTTTGCCTTGTTAAGTTTTAACATCTCTTTCTAAAAGTTTATATGATACTACCAGCGTTTGGAATCAAACATTAGGTTAGAAATAATTTACTAATAATAGAAATAGAAATCCAAAAATTATTAATAAACTTGAGCATACATACCTACACGAGCTATGCATAACTAATCTCGTAGGACAAAATTCCATCACCTAGTTATCCAAAACTATCTTCCTGTACACAAATGAAACAAAATAATTAATTAGAAGTGCTAAAAGCAAACCATTTTTATCAGAATTCAAGGCCATCTTGTAGTAGCTGGCAGGATCAAAGTTCAATAAAATATTTCAACTGCGCCTTTCACAGGTAAAAGTTGAAAAACAAGGTGCTGTTACTGAGAATAAGAGCAATGCGTTTTTTTAACAAACAGTGCCTATGGTGGGCAGTTCATCTGCTTAACAACATTTCGCGGCACAGCTCCCAAATTCAGCCCAGCAACAGCACAACTCAAGCAACTTGAAAGAAAAAATCGCAAAAATAGGAAGGGGGGCAGTAATACAAAAATTATTCAATAGTGGGAAATGTTTAACACACTCAGCAAGCAAAGGTTCCTTCTCCATTTGTTCATTATATTATATCAAATGTGTGGGAACAAACTGATGCAAGCAAACTTTTAAGATAACCTAGGCACCAGTGCAAGCCTAGCCAAATGTTCAACCTCACTGCATTAAAAGATACTGGTCTTTCTTCAGGTATACATAACAATAATAGTAAGCAATACAGATTTGTAAACTTATCAACTATTTCTAACTGATACAGTGAACTGGATCAACCTAAATTTCCAGTGATATCTTGACTTCTAAAAGATAAGCCAAGACAGATCTGGAACAGGAACCAGCCACGCAAGGTTGGTAGTAACATTATCACGACCCAGTAACAATTAACCGCAATGAAGTATAGAGTTAATACACATACTACAACTGCGCCTGCCAATAATCTAGTTAGGGCTATGCTCTGCGAGCATTGCATGATAGCTCAATTAGTTTCCTTTTTCGGGCTGTCATCGTCAGAATGTTGCAGCTTATTGTCAAGTCCTGCCTCATCAGTCTTGTGTTGTTTGTCTCCAAGTTTTTCCTACAGAGCAGAAAAAAAAACTTGAAGTTTTAGCATCTATGCTTAAGAATAATAAGATAGCAAAAAAGTGGAAGACAAACCTTTAGTGAACTATTCTTAGATAGAAGTTCATCATACTCCTTTCTGATCCGGTTCACTTCATCCCTAAGTGAAGCATTTTCCTGCTTTAAAGCTTCAGCACGTTGAGCCAAGTCCTCACATTCAGCCTGCAAAAAATTCCAAATTGTGCTTCATCAATTGGAGGTTCTGCATAAGACAGTGCAATCCACAGTACAGCTCAAAATGAACAAACAGCTACCTGCTTGCGCAACCTAGATCTGCGAGCAGACTCCCTGTTGGACTGCTTTCTTCTCTGCCTTTTCAGTTCACGTTCATCCTGAATCATGGGAGCCAACATGACAACTTTCTCCATTTGCCAAACTCACTAAAACTCTAGATTTGTATCCACATAATTTTTTTATAATTAAGTGCCTCTTCAATAGATTTCAAATTTGACATAAGGATTGCACATCCTATTAGAAAACATAAGCCAAAATGACAGGATTTGGATAGAAAGAGATACATTTACAAAGGCTACATTAAAAAATTGATGAGTAACACAAATAATGAAAAAGATTATAGAATTATGTTTTAGACGTGTGCACTAAGACAAAATTATGCTTACGAATTATTAGACAGGGATAGCCTCCTACTTTGGATGGTATGCAAAAATGTTTAAGTACATAAAATTTCATGATGAGTGAAATGACTAGCATATACAAATGCATTCCTAATGCAACAGTAATTTCAATTGCATATATAAAGTTCATTCTAAACAAATATCTTTCTGATGAATATCTATATTGCAAAAATATTGACCTCTTTGTCCAATTAAATGGTACATGCAAATGCAAACAGAAATCATACAAATGTAAAAGGAAAAAAGTGGGGAACAAAAATATTTATGAAGCAGAACAGTGGAAGCTACAAAAGAAAAACAAATTCTTGTAAGGGTACAACTCTAATTCTTAAGGCAAAGGCAAAGAAGATACCTGCATCCACTGCTCTGTTGGAACCACAGCTCCTGGAACTGCAGTTGCTTTACCATGCATTGCAGGAGTGGAGCTTGCTGTGTTGGCCCAGTAATCCATTCCTATGTTCAAGTTTGTAGTTGGACCAGGTACTGGACCACTTGATGGCATTGGCATGATTGCCACAGTCTGGTTCAACTTTGCCTGAGATGGTGAACGTGATTCACCATTCGGAGAACTTCGAATCTCTGATAGCATGAACAGCAAGATTAAGAAGCTTGAGTAAGTGCAAAAAGGAAAGCAAGCAGCCACAGAAATTTCCATAGGCATACCTCCGTCTTGTTCCTGTTCATTTTCCTTGTTCTGTGAATCCTGTAAAGATTACTCAACGATGCAAATATATTAGGCCTTCTCCCAAGCTAATAACTACTAAATGGTATAATATGTCTGAAATTGTAGACCACATGCATTTAAACTCAAGTACAGACAATGCCTAAAAAAGTACAGGCAAGTACGTAAATCTGATCAAAAAAAATATAAACATCAATCAAAGATATTCGATAGGAAAACAACACCAGGAGATCATCTCTTGTGGATATCCGAAAAGAAAGCAAGATTTTTTTTTGCAAATGTTCTTTTGTGTGTGTGTGTGTACATGTACATGTGTATATGCAGATATAGATGTACATGTACATATGTGTATGTGTATACATGTACATATGTGTATGCATGTACATATACATGTGTGTATTTATACATACTCAATAAACCGCAGGGGCAGAGCTTACATTCTGAGAATTTGCTTCACTTCCTTCACTTGAACTTTCACTTCCACTTTCCCCACTGCAACAACAGCGACATTTCTTTTAGCAATGCAAATGGAATGTTGTAAAACAGAAACAAGAATTATCACTGTTATTTAAGTTAATGACGCACTAACCTTTGAGAGATAGCTCCATTAGCCGATGCCCCTGATGTCTTACCATGTTCAGTAGAGTTCTTTCCTGTAATCATGTTCAAGCTACCTAAACTTCCTTTGGATCTTTTAATGAGACATGTTTCTTTCCCTTCAGAGGATTTTCCATCTGTGTCACCACCAGCAGCAACAGTGGTGGCAGCGGCTGTTCCCTGGAAAGCTCAGATGCATTAGACTCCATGAAAAGCATACAAAAAGTCAAGCTCATTGGCTTATCTTACAGTAGCATCAGCATTTCCATTTGGAGAAGTCATAGCATAAGGAGTAAATGGGTGTGCACCCTGCAGGATTGTGCAATTACACAACAAAGGTCAGCTCTCAGAGATTGTGCAATTACACAACAAAGGTCAGCTCTCAGAATTACCATTTGGAGAAGTATAACTGAAAACTAAGCAAGGTGCTGAGGCTATCATGCACCGATACATGGAACCGGTACGGCGATACGGATATGGCAATACGACATTCCCCAAAATCACCGATATGGCAATACGGCAGTGTGTGTGTGTGTGTGTGTGTGTGTGTGTGTGTGTGTGTGTGTGTAATAAAAGTATAAAATATAGTGATAACTCCATAAGATAAGCACTAAACATTAGGCATTAGTACATAATAATGTCCATAATATCTCTATCTGCTGCACAGGAGGGGCTCAAGCACTTCTGTATGTCACTCGACATATTGCACAAAGACCTAAAGAAAACCAATCAAACAACACTAAGCTAACCAACTAAAATCTGCAAGGGAATCAACTCAGATCTGCAAGAAGGGCACGAGGGGAAGCACCTGATGTGTAGAAGCAGCACAGGGAATCAACTCAGATCTGCAAGAAGGGCACAAGGGGAAGCACCTGATGTGTAGAAGCAGCACAGCCAAAGTTGCAGTTGCTGCCTTGCTAGAGAAGTGGAGAGTGGAATTGCTGAAATGAAGTTGCCGAAACCAAGCAAGATCCTTGCTGGAGCCTCACCAGCCACTGGAGCCTGGAACTTCGCTCCACCAGATCGCCGGCAAAGGGAGGCAACAAGAGGGAGAGACACAAGCAGAGGAGGCGCCAAGAGAATGGGGGCACAGGAGTGGTATCTGAGCTGTGTGCTAGGGTTAGATGCAATCCTAGTGGGATGGGCTTCAATTCAAAGGGTGTCTTATGGGCCGTATAAGGGCAGCAACAAGTATCGCGCTGTATTGGAATTATATATTCTTTATTTTAAAATGGAAAATTCGCTGGTACATCCAATAAGTCTCGAGTACGTATCGGTGCTGTACCATATCGAGGTACTAGTACACCACCTGGGTGAAGTATCGGTGTGTCAGAGTGTTGAATGAAGCATACCGGGGGCATAGATGGGTGAGCATATATTCCTCCAGGAGGGTACATGACATATGGTGGCGGAGTCCCATATGGTGGTATCATAGGCTGAAAGAAAGTAACGAGAAAACCATGAACAAAAAACATTCCTTAAAGCACATATATTATTACAAAAACTATGCGTTCACTAGCAAATATCAATTGATTGAACCATCGAATTCACCTTCCAAAATTACATGGCTACCTGCAGCCCTAAATCAGCAGAACTTGTGATACAGACGCATTTTTCATATAATGAAACATCATCCAAAGGGATAGTTTCACATTTTAATGAAAATCTTATAAATAAATCACTAAATATTGTTCAATATTGTTAACAAATATTGCCTCCTAACAAACTAACACCCAGTTAACAGCTCTTCAACCAAAAACTTAATTAGAAACTTACTGTAATTCTTGAAACAATATTGATGTCAAAATTTTCATAAAACTACTATAAAATCAACTACTTCTATTAGATAGCTATGTTCAAACATTAAAGAAACGTTGCTACAAGTTCGACCTACATCTACTCTTTCGCTGTTAAGGTTTTTTTTTTGGAAGAATTTCAGGCATTCTGAAATAACATTCTCGAGTTTCGACAGAGAAAAATGAAACAGAACAATACAACAGTTAACCACCATTGTAATAGAGAAGGCAAAAGCCATACCTGAGCTCCCCACATGTAAGGATGACCCTGTGGGCTTGACGCCACAGGTGAGGGGAAGAACCCATGTGGTGGAATTGGAGGATATGCCTACAAAAACCAGTACAGAACATAATGAGCAACCTAGGGCACATAGTTCACGCAATATCTCTATTAACGATATAGATGAATCAAGAAGGCAAATGAATGCAGCAAGAGGAGAATATGATGGTCGAGAAAGAGTTTCCTTTCCTTGCATGCATACCAAAGCAAAAAAAAAATCCAAAAATCAGCACCAATCTTTCTCCATTGAGGGCAAGGAACTATATTTGGCATTAATTTTATTTTTCCCTTTTCCTCATGTTGACACTCAAGGGGGCATAAATGCTTGAGTCATCAATCTCCTAAACAAGAAAAAAATCTTACCTGAAAGTTGGCCCAATCTGGGTAAACAGCTGGTGTTGCAGCACTTGAAGTAGCAGATGGCTGTTGCTCCTGTTACAAAAAAGGACAAGTTTATAGTAAGGATGCATTTACTTTTTTTGGTACAGGAATAATGCCACAGGGCAAAGCACTAAAAACCTGACGTGCAGATGCCTTGCTTGCCTTAGTCGGTGCATCTGCTCCACTGCTTCCCATGACGATTCACAGATAGTGGGCAGCGATTAATCCATTTTCCATGAAAACATGAAGTTGCATAAAGTAAAACCTGAATTGACCACACAAAGAGCACAGTTAAGCTAAAATCTACCCCAAAATGAAAATCTTTTACTAGGACCACCATCCCAATGCCAAAACTATCTTATGATCTCAAATTCTTCCTACAATTGTGAACGAACAAAATACCATCACAGAAATAGATGTAGTGCAGGATAGCCTAAATTGACCCAAGTAAACCAATCCAAACAAATGAAAGCTAATTTAACTGCTTGAAACATGTAAGCATTTTCTTGTTGAAAACATTAGCTTAAAGCCTCATTATGTTGATCAGTCAAGGCCAAATATAGTGAACCCTACTAGTAATCACACAACCACATCACAACCTGGAACTTAAACTAGAAAAGCCTCATTTGTTGATCAGTCAAGGCCAAATATAGTGAACCCTACTAGTAATCACACAACCACATCACAACCTGGAACTTAAACTAGACTTTTATCACAAAGTATAGGTCGAATTAGCTTCAATCCGCATAATATCCGTGGTTCATATCAGTTATAGCACAGAACAAGCCATTGAACTCGAAATCACAAGTAATCCCATGGACCACACGATCAAAAGACCCTGTCGAAAACAGAAAATTTCCCATAAAGCCCAATGTCCACAATTCTACCATAGTACCAAGGTTATTAAGTGGGTAAGTAGAGTCGAGTCGCCAACAGACCGACTTGCCGACTAGTCGGTCGACTACTTTTCGACTTGCCAACAAACCACCCTTGGACGATAGCAAATTAAATAGAGAATGAAATAAACAAGACGAATAAATTTAGAGCATGTTACCTCATCTTCTACTACAACATAACGGAGCAGCTACAACATAACGGAGCAGCTGCTACCACCACATCTGCTACTCTGCTACTATACTGCTAATAGTACTTGCGGCTGCTGCTAGTCTAGTAGTACTACATTAGTATTTAGTACATTACTACTTGCCGGCCGCTGCTACTACTACTAGATCTACAAGAGGTTGAGAGCATTCGAGCAAAACAGAGCAGACCAGCATTCAGCAAAATAGGGCATCAAAGCAGAAAGAAGGGAGCTCAGGAGAAAAAGGATCTAAGGGGAAAGGGATGAAGGAGGGAGACGAATATGGAGGATAAGGCGAAGCCAGGGGCAAAGGCAACTGGCGCTGCGAGATGACCAGAAGGGAGGGAATGAACAGTGCAAAGGCAAGAACCAGTGGCAGCTACTTGCTAATTGCTAGGGTTTGAGTGCCAAGACCATTTATCCTCTTCAATTTTCAGCCTGGCACTAGGCCACCTCAAATCACACACCAAGTCGCAGAAAAAGTGAGCCAAGTCGCGCGCCCTCTCCCACACTTACCCACAAGTCGCCTGGCTTGCCTCTCCAAGTCAATGACTAGCCGATCCAAATTGACCAGTCAACAGCAGGTCACTCAACTTGCTCAACTAGTCGAGTCGGTGGCTCTAGTCGAGCGCCTCCAGCTGATTGGACAACTAGTGGTTGACTTAATAACACAGCACAGTACAGCATTATGCAGCCCAAAATCCTCAAACCCTAACCTAGTGTTTCGAAACTAATTTGGCATGCTACCTGCCACGTATGGAAACTAAATAATAAATCAAATGTCCCAAAACCAGGATTCTCAAATAGTGATGCTGAAATGTTTAACAACCTAATGAACCCTAAGCCTTCCAATTTTACATGGTGATAGCTCCAAATGCCTAACTTAACAACACAAATCGCTCGAAAAGCGCAACACAGTGACTGGAACACAGTGGGGACTGGAAGACTTACCCAAACTATATATAAAGAAAGCCATAACCTCCATATCCCCCTCAATAGGAATTGCCCCTGAGGAAATTTCATATCGTTTCTGCCGCACTAAGCCCATCCAGCTCTCGCAAGTCACTTTTTTTTGCATTTTCCTTTAAACGAAAAGCTGCAATTAACCTATTGCAGCCCAAACCAAAACCAGACAAAATTACACCTAATAAACCCTAGTTTCGTCGGTTCAAAATCCAACTCCTAAACTCGAAACCTGGAAACTTGCCACTAAGGGGCCGTTGCTCCTGAGAAGAATTTCAACCAGGCCCCACGAAAACCCTAACCCTAAGCCGACAAAACCCTCCAAGTCTCTCTCGCGTCAGGCCAGCCACTGCCACTACTACCACCTAGCCACGGATGCAAGCAAAACCGGAAGCCCAAACTCGGGGAGTCGTCCCCCGCTGCGAAGAATTTAGAAACCAGCGGCCGGATCCGGCGAGGCTGCGGGGTATTCGGCTGGTGAGTACCTGATGTGTTGAAGCAGCACAGGGAATCAACTCAGATCTGCAAGAAGGGCACAAGAGGAAGCACCTGATGTGTAGAAGCAGCACAGCCGAAATCGCAGTCGCTGCCTTGCTAGAGAAGTGGAGTTGCTGAAATAAAGCTGCCAGAGCCCCGCCAGACCCTTGCTGGAGCCTCACCAGCCGCCGGAGTCCGGAACTTCGCTCCACCAGATCGCCGGCAAAGGGAGGCAACAAGAGACACAAGCAGAGGAGGCGGTCAGAGAACGGGGGCGCATGAGTGGTATCTGAGCTGTGTGCTAGGGTTAGATGCAATACTAGTGGCCTGGGCTTCAATTCAAGGGGGGTGTCTTATGGGCCGTATCAGGGTAGCAACAGCTATCGCGCTGCATTGAAATTATTTTTTCTTTATTTTGAAACAGAAAATTCACTGGTACATAGGGATGGCAAAAATACCGTTGGTCCGGGTACCCGTGGTACCCGACTCGATGGGTCCGGGTCTGGGTCCAAATTTGGACCCACGGGTATATTATTTCGGGTCCGGGTCCGGGTTCGGGTCCGGGTCTCATTTTGGACCCGTGGGTATCCAGACCCGGACCCGTTACACACCTTAACTCACGTGAAGGACAGAGCACCGACCGGCAGATGTAACTGCTCGTGTAATTGGTGTTTAGTTCGCCGATTATGCAGGGCGTTAACCCGATTGGTCGAGCCACGGCACATGTATCAAAGTGACAGTTTAATGGCCCTTGGGCCTAACCAAGTGCTGAAGCAAAACCGGGAGCAAAGCACTTCAATGAACCACCAAGCCCCAAGTCGACATGCGCACAGCACTTCAATGAGTAGCAACACAGGCGGGACAGGTTTAATGGCCCTTGGGCCTAACCAAGTGCTGAAGCAAAACCGGGAGCAAAGCACTTCAATGAGTAGCAATTTCGGGTCCGGGTACCCATCGGGTCCGGGTCCGAGTTTGGACCCGTGACTGACTTCGGGTCCGGGTCCGGGTCCAAACTTCGGGTCTTGAGTCCGGATCCACGGAGGTTGGACCTGGAGGTACCCGGACCCGTTGCCATCCCTACTGGTACAACCAGTAAGTGTCGAGCACGTATAGGTGCCGTACCATATCGAGGTATTGGTACACCACCTGGGTGAAGTATCAGTTCATCTGACAGCGTTGAAAGAAGCATACCGGGGGCATTGATGGGTGAGCATATATCCCCCAGAAGAGTACATGACATATGGCGGCAGAGTCCCGTAAGGTGGTATGATAGGCTGAAAGAAAGTAAGGAAAAAACCGTGAACAAAAAAACATTCCTTAAAGTGCCTATCTCTACTACTTCTAATTACAAGTTAGTAGTGGTGATTCATTCTCCTCCTTCTCGGACATACCCATAAAACCATCATTGTCCTGATCTTCTATACATTGGCGAACAGAAAAAGTTTTAATTCGGTTAGATATATATACATATATGATCTGCAACATATCATATTCTTATCTCAATCAGCCAATTCTATTTCCAAATACTGCACGGTCGATTCTTTTTTCATATACTGCACGCATACAGATTCTGAGTTACCATGTGTCTTTGAATTACCATATGCATCATTTCCATTAAATATTTACTTGCATGTTTAGATAAGATCATCTTTTTTTATCTAATCACGTATGGACTTGATTACAGTCAGCCAGCAGCATGCACACGGCTACACATGACGTGACTAGATAAGTTTGTTATCTCTATCTCTGCTAATTCTAATTAGGAGTTGGTGGTGGTATGTCCGTTCTCCACCCTCACCCCAACATGTGTGTGCACCTGTGTGGTTGAGTGGGAAGCGGGCAGTGGCCACCCCGGTAGATTGGATTGGATCATCTTATTACGGGAGGTAAATGAATATGTATGACTCATTTATTGCTTTTCTTTCTCCCATTGATCTGGCATTTGAATCGGCGGCAATTACTCCAGGTGTTTTTCAGATTGGATTGGTTGATTCCCTTTCGAAGGAAACAGAGATCTGATACATGGAATTGGTCTCTTTTTGCCTCTGTTTCTTTTGTTGCCTTTCTTATTCGACGATTTCTTAATCTGGATTCCATAGATATCTCCTCGGTTGCTGAATCTATATAGCCCTACCGCTTCTAACCTCTCTTGCAGATGTGCTGAGCTTATCCGTTGAGCGGAGGTAATGTGCAACCTGCCTGATCTCGTCGATGCGGCACAGGGGTAGTCCGCCAGTGGTGGACAGCGAGATAGGTTGGCAGCGCTGCTAGAGCTCGCCATGGTGGATGATGTCAATAGGTTGAGAAAGGCGCTCGCAGGGGGAGGCGAGAAGGTGGTGAAGCTGGTTGATAAGGTGGGGCTATGGTATGGTTGGAGCAAGGCATACGAGCTATGCACGCCGCTGATTGTGGCAGCCACATACGAATGAAGTCTATTTCTTCAATGCCTTTGCACCCATGGAACAGCAGGTAATGCCTCTCACTACTACAGACTGCTTTATCCGCGACCCCCCATCACTGCCAGGTAGGCCCGAGCCGGCAATGATAATATTATCACTGCCAGTTCTAAATTGAACCGGCAGTGATAAGAACAATATAATTTTTTCACGCGAACGGAAGCAATATCACTGCCAGTTTTAGAGATAGAACTGGCAGTGATGTATTACTGCCGGTTCAACAGTATAAGGGGCAGTGATAAAGTGTTTTGCGCGGGAAACGGCAGCGATATCACTACCGAATTTAGAGATAGAAGGGGTAGTGATATATTACTGTCGGTTGTAGAGAAAAAGCCAGCAGTGATAATGTGGCACTATATATATCCTGGCTTTCTTCCCCAACCTGTCTAGAATAGAGAGGAGCTCTGTTCTTACTCGGTTGGGGTGGAGAGGGGGTGAATTTTTGCTCTCAAATTTGGTGGAATTCGTTTCTAACTCGTGATCTAAGGTTCGTATCTTGATGTACATTTCTTTAGTAGTTTATTTAGTTGGATATTACGTTCTATATTGTTATAGGTTGTGAGAATGATTGATTGCATAGTCAACACAATTAGAGCTCTAATCTAAAGGCTATATTTGAAATTACCAACTTTTATATGTATAGTGATCGGTGAGATTATGATGTAGGTTGAATTTAAGTATTTAGAGGACTAAATTAGTGATTGCATTTAATACGTTGATTGAATTTAAATGTGGTAGCACTTCATAATTAACTATTGTTTAATCTAATTACTTAAAATTGTTTCTTTATTTAGGTGTATGTTAATTTAATACTTTTGTAAGTAATGTAAATTTGTTGGATTTGACCGTTATATATAACTAATAGCAATTATTTAATTGATTTTACAATCAAGATTTGGATATAGATTTATAAGTAATGAAAATTTGTAGATTAATTAGCAGTATATAACAAATTAAATGAATAAAACAATTTGTGAGCACTTATTGATTTACTGAGATTTTATTTGTTATAAATATTTGTAGATGGACCGAAGATAGATGTATGAAGCGGATCGTCGCGATAGAGAGTACATTAACGGTCTGACTAGTTTTCTAAGCGCGGTTGCGGCATACAAGTCAAATAAGCTGATGGACTATATTTGTTGCCCGTGCATTGATTGCAAGAATGAGAAGCAATTTTCTAACTATCGGGGATTGGGTAACTCCCATAAAGACCGTCGCACCTCGGCGGCCCAATTGGCCGACCATGCCTGCCCCGACCACGATCAAGCTCGTCCCCGAGCATCCCTGCTCGGGAGAAACAACGGACGACCAAAGCCGAAGGAAGACCTTAGACATGATCGGCAGGTCGGGCACGGCCTACGAAGGCGACGTGGCATTAATCACTCGGCTGCACGAAGGACCGTACGGCCACGTCCTAAGCCCACTACGCCCACGTTGTGGTATGGCAAAAAGCGAAGGAACAGCCACACCTACGTCCGGGCACAGTAGTGGCATGTCATTCTGTAATAAATGATGTAAAACTATAATCATCTATAAATACCCCGTTGTATGTAGTGTTCAAGAGAGGAGAAATCTGGCTACCTAGCAACCCTCAATAGGAGACACTGTAAAGAAGAAAGAAAACACCCCTGAGTGCCCTGTAATCCACTCTTGAGTATTAGTGAAACCACTGGACGTAGGGTTGTTATCTCCTCCGTGAGAGGCCCGAACCAGGATAAAAAAGACTCTTGTCTATGGTCTCATCGGCAACCATCCGACCATTCCTCCTTAGCTCGGTAGGCCCTCGGACGCTATACCCTTCGCGGAAAAGGGACCCTGGTTGATCCCTCATTCAACAAGTAAGCTCGGCAGGGGACTGGTTCCCAAATCGTCGACAGCTGGCGCCGTCTGTGGGGATCGACTGAGTCCTTTCGTAAAGAATCCCTGAGGATGCTGAATTCCCAGGATGGTTAAGACCTCTGTGTCTTCGACGACATCGAAGACGACGACGTGTACTATGGTGGCGAAGGTGTAGTTGGTGTGGCTGACCTGGAAGGCCACACCAAGTCCAGGAGTCTTTCCCCGGCGACTGTAGCGTGAGAGCGTTTCCTCCACTCGCAGCGTGATTCCCTCATTGGTGAGGAGGAGCGTGACGATCTCTACGACGGTCTGGACATTTCTGACCATCTTGAGCTCAGTCATGAGACCGCGTCGCGCGGGGACACCATGATGTCGCCCTCGCGGTCCCAGTACCCCCACAACGTCAATATGGCGGGAAGAGAAGGAGAGCCCAAGGTCGAATCCTCGGCGGTTGCTCGTCGTCATTAGCACGAGGTGGCCAAGAATCGTCCAGAGCTGTCCCTGGACAGGACCTTGGCGAGCATCCGCCGCCGAACCCGCGGAAAGGCGGGCACTGGGGCTGAAGACTCGGCTCGCAAAAATGCTCGCGAACCCCACTCTTCGGAGCATGTGCGCGATCGACGGCCGAGATCGCCCCCTCCAGCTCCCCAAAGCGCCGAGCGGCTGCGGGCCATGGCGACGGTCGTGCGCAATTTTTGAAATTTCCCCGGCCAGGTGGACTTGGAAGCCAAGGGCGCGATCGTGGCTGAGAATTTAGAAAAACTCGCCACCGACATGAGGTTTTCGGGGTCCCTTGGCGGTGAAGAGGCCCGGGGTGTTTCCCTAGACCACAAACATCATTCCCCTATTCGCTCCCGTCGCGGCGCCTCCCGAAGTCCTGCTCGGGAGGGCCGCGGGAAGCAAGATCGGCGCCGTGAGGACGTTCAGAGCAGTTCCCAGGCGGCCTCACAGGATCGAGGGCACGCTCGGTCCGACTACAGCCATACCGAGTGTTCTACCTCAGGGCGATCTCTGCCACGCCGATATGGAGGCATATTTTCTCGCCTCGGCCCGCGCATAGCGGACCACCGCGACGGTGACCGCCATGGTCACCGCACCCAGAGGGGTCGCCACGATAGCCCGGCGTTTGGGTGCCGAGCCTTCTCGGCATCCCTCCGCGACATCTCGTGGCCGAGTAAGTTCAAGCCCGGCCACATCGAGAGGTTTGACGGGACTCAGAATCCGGATGAGTTCCTCTCGATCTACTCCACCGCCATTCTGGCCGCTGGGGGGGACGAGGGAGTTATGTCTAACTTCCTCCCCACGGTCCTCGACGGTTCCGCGAGGACATGGCTCTTCAACTAGAAGGAGAGCTCGATCCACTCGTGGGGGTAGCTCAGTGAAGCGCTCTGGGCGAATTTCTAGAGTTGCTACACTCGCCAGGGCAAGGAGCGCGACCTCGAGCGCTTGATCCAGACCGAAAAGGAGTCCTTAAGGCACTTCGTTCAAAGGTTCATCAAAGTGAGGAATTCCATTCCAAGCATCTCGGATGAGGCGGTCGTCCGAGCTTTCAAATTTGGAGTTCGGGACGTTCGCTTCACGCAGGATCTGGAGATTCACCCAGATCTTACGGCCAATGAGCTGTTCTGTATGGCCGACCGTTATGCGAACGCCGACGAGGCAGTTCAATGGAAAAAGATGCTGGACGAAGGCAAGCTGCTGCCCCAGCCAGGCCTGGAAGAATCCACGAGCAAAAAGCACCCGTGCTCCATGGAAAAGAAGATTAAGAAGAAGAATAGGTCGTCTGCGCCGGGCATAGTGGCGGCCGTCAAGCATCGCCCGCCATGGGCTCCGCCGGCTCAGCAGCCCGAGGGCGGGAGAGGCCGGCCACCTCTGCGGCGCAACGACCAGGGTTGTGACGATCGTGGTCGTGAAGGTAGAAGTGCGCCTTCGAACGACCACTTTTGCCCGCTTCATCAGGCATACGAGCACGACCTTCGCAATTGTTGAACCTAGGCGTTTCGCCTGGAGAAGTTCTACAATGGCAAGGGCCCCATGCCTACACTCCTAAGAAAAGGGGAGAGCGGCAAGGGCAAGGGTCCCATGGATGAGGACGACGGCATGGAGTACCAGGAGCCCCATAACCACATAGCCATTATATTCGGGGCCTCCTCGGCGTATAAGTCCCGCAGGGACCTGAAGAAGGTAGCACAGGAGGTATACCACATCGCCCAGGGCAAGCCCCGTCTGCGGCTCGGTGGTCCGTTGTCGTCACTTTCTCCAAGGATGATTGTCCCCTTGGAATGACCAAGCCTCAGAAGCTCCCGTTGGTCATGAGCCCGACCATCAGCAACGCCAAGGTGGGGCGGGTTCTCATCGACGGCGGGAGCTCCTTGGATCTCATATCCACTAAGGTCCTGGATGAGATGCAAATCCCTCGGTCCAAAATCAAGAGCATAGCAGTCTTGTTCTTTGGGATCGTCCCGGGCACTTCGATCAAGCCCCTTGGCCAGATCGTTTTGCCTGTCACGTTCGGGAGCCCAAACAACTTCCGAACCGAGATGATCACATTCGAGGTCGTCGACCTCGAGTCGGCCTACAACGCCATCCTCAGCAAGCCGGCTCTTTCTAAGTTCATAGTCGCCACGCATCACGCTTATCAGTGTTTGAAGGTTCCCGGCCCGAAAGGTGTCATCACCATTAAGGGGGACCAACGGGCAGCCTTGAACTGTGATGAGAAGTCACTCGATATGGTCGGGCAGCTGCCTCAACGCGGCCCCGACCAAGGGCCGATGTGCTCCCGACCGAAAGTTGCCCTCCGGCCTGGAGGAGAAACCAAGGCGGTCCTGCTGAGCAGCGCGGACCCGACCAAGGTCGTACATTTAAGGTCTTCCTTAGATTCCAAATAGGAACTCGAGCTCATTACTTTACTCCGGAAGAGCGCGGACATGTTCGCCTGTGAACCGTCTGACATGCCCGGGGTCCCAAGAGAAGTAATTGAGCACAGGCTAGCTGTTCGGCCTGATAAAAAGCCTATGCGCCAGAAGCTCAGGTGTTTCTCCCCAGAGAAACAGACAATCATCTGGGATGAACTCGACAAACTCCTCAAGGCCGGCTTCATCTAAGAAGTCGAGCATTCAGAATGGCTGGCGAACCCAATCATCATCAAGAAGAAAGGCGGCAAGTGGCGCATGTGTGTCGACTACACCGACCTGAACGTCGCTTGCCCCAAAGATAATTTCCCACTGCCACACATAGACCAGCTGGTTGATGCGACGGCGGAATCCCAGGTGATGAGTTTTCTGGATGCCTATTTGGGCTACCACTAGATTAGCCTATCCCCTGAAGATGAAGGGAAGACTTCCTTCATTACACCGTTTGGCATGTTCTGCTACATGACTATGTCATTCGGTCTGAGGAACGCTGGAGTAACCTTCCAGTGCCTAATGCAGAAGACATTCCCAGATCAGATAGGTCGAAACCTGGAGGTGTATGTAGATGACATTGCGGTGAAAAGTAGGCTCGCCTCGGGTCATGTAGCTGACCTTGAGGAAATATTTTGTAACCTCAATAGACATCGAATAAAACTTAATCCTAAAAAGTGTGTCTTTGGGGTGAAAGTAGGCAAAGTACTCGGCTACATGATCGGACCACAAGGCATCGGGGCGAATCCGAAAAAAATTGAAGCCATTGAAAGAATGCGACCTCCGAGCTGCGTAAAGGAGGTCCAAGCCTTGACCGGGCGCATGGTAACTCTGAGTCGCTTTATTTCCTGGTCAGGTGAGCGCGGGCTGCCTTTCTTCAAGGCGCTCCGCAGGCACGAGGGATTTGCATTGACGGAAGAAGTCAACCGCTCCTTCGAGGAGCTAAAGCAGTACCTGTCCAGCCCGCCTGTCCTAGCCACACCGAGGTCGGGGGAGCCGCTTCTGCTATACCTTGTAGTGACTCCCCAGTCCGTAAGCGCGGTGTTGACGGTCGAACGAGACGGGGTGCAGTGACTGATATACTACGTTAGCGAGGTCTTGCACGGACCGAAGGAGCGGTACCCTGAGGTCCAGAAGCTCTTGTACTCATTGCTCGTGGCCTCGAGGAAGTTGCGCCACTACTTTCAAGCCCATAAGGTCGTTGTTCCGACCAACTTTCCACTTAGGGAGATCCTAAGAAATCGGGACACCGACGGCCGGATAGCGAAGTGGGCTATGGAGCTCGCCGAGTTCGATATCCACTTCTCGGCTCGAACGGCGATCAAGTCCCAGATCCTAGCGGACTTCGTGGCAGAATGGACGAATCGGTGCCACCCCGCCGAGACCGGTGGGTGCAGGGGCGATCGTTGGGCCATGCACTTTGATGAGTCCCGAGCTTCTTAACGCCGGGCCGGTGTTAGCCGGTATCCCCGCAGGGGGATCAACTTCAGTACGTCATTCAATTACACTTCGTCGCGACCAACAACGCGGCGGAGTATGAAGGCCTTCTGGCCGGACTGCGAGCATGTAAAGCGCTCAGAGTCCAGTGGCTGACTGTGAGAGGCGATTCGCAGTTGGTCGTCAACCAAGTTAATGAGAAGTATCAGTGTTCCGATAACTCAATGGCGCTTTACTTGGTTGAAGTGAGGAAGATGGAGCGGTACTTTAGGAATTTCGAAGTACTCTACATCCCCAGAAAGGACAATTCCCTGGCCGACCATCTCTCCAAGGTCGATTCCTCCCAGATGCCCGCCCACCTGGGGCGCTCGTCGAGCATCTATTCAAGCCCTCCATTCCCTCTGTAGAGGAGGCACCGAAGACGTGCGGTAACGTCTCCCTCCTCGAGCATGGTGCAGACTAGATGACGCTATTTGTTCAGTATCTTGCCCATGGGACACTGCCCAAGGAAGAAGCCGAGCGTTCCTGGCTTATAAGGCGCTCCTCTCCTTACAAGTTGATCGAGGGCACCTTATACCGCAAAGGGGCACTTGAAGTCCTCTCGAAGTGCATATCTCGGGAAGAGGGCAATTTCCTTCTCATAGATATCCATGAGGGAGTGTGCGGAGCTCACTCGTCTTTTAGGACGCTCGTGAGCAAAGTCTTCCGGTTGGGATATTATTGGCCCACGGCCTTAGCCGACGCCCGGGCGATCGTGGCGACTTGCTGGGCATGCTAGTTTTATGCCTGCAAGACACACCAATCGGCGTACGCACTTCAAACTATCCCACTCTCATGGCCATTCTCGCCCTGGGGGGTCGATATACTCGGGCATTTCCCCCGTGGTCGAAGAGGTTACAAATTCTTGCTCGTGGCTGTCGACACTTTCACTAAGTAGATCGAGGCCGAACCCGTGTCAACTATTTCGGCTCAGGTAGCCAAGAGATTTTTCTGCAGTAATGAGGTGACGCGCTTTGGGGTCCCCACCGCCTCATCACATATAACGACACTCAGTTCACTAGTGAACTGTTCCAAGCCTACTGCGAAGACATCGGGACAAAGGCTGCTTCGCCTCTATAGCTCATCCGCAGAGCAACGGAGCAGCCGAACGAGCAAACGGTCAAATCTTTCAAGGGATTAAGAAGAGGGTCTTCAAAGACCTCACCTAGCATAGCAAATCGTGGGTGGACGAGCTTCCTTCCATCCTGTGGTCTATTCGCACTACGTCAAGCCGGGCTACGGGCGAAACACCCTTCCAGCTCGTCTACGGTGCTGAAGACATTTTACCTGCCGAGATCGTGCTGGGTTCCCAAAGAGTGCACCTAGTCGATAGCGTCGACCAAGAGCTCGAGCATCTCTTCGACCTCGACCTCACTGAGGAGACACGCGAAAGGGCGCCGCTGCGATCTGCCGCCTACCTACAAGCTCTTCGTAGGCATGCGGCTAAATCGATTCGGCCAAGGACCTTGCAAGTTGGCGACCTTGTCCTACGTCACATCCAGGACACGTCGAAGGCCAACAAGCTATCCCCTAGGTGGGAAGGTCCGTTCACAGTCGTCTCGATGGCATGCCCGGGTGCTGTCCGCTTAGCGATGGACGATGGTCGGGTGCTCGCGAGCTCCTGGAATATTGACCAGTTGCGCAAATTCTTCATCTAAGCTCGCATTTTCTTTTACATTTCGCGCTTGCTTAGCAGTTTTTCTGTAAAAATTCGGTTCCTTTGCCCGTGCGAAGTCCGTTACCCCTAAGATTTTGTGAATGCTTTCAAGGTCACTGCCCGTTGATAGGCCGGCTTAGTCTCGCACAAGGGCATACTTTTTCCTCACAACCTTGGTGATGGGACGAGCGCGTCGGGCAGGAACGTTCGCTTCAAACATCCTTATTCTAAGGTTTGGCTAGCGCACGCATGAACGCACAGAGTGCCACGACCAAACGCCCAGTCTCTAAACTCGCCGCTAAAGGCTTCAGTCTCCATAAGCCGACTATTGTCCGTAGTGGTTTTTTCGCTCCATGTTCATGGTCGCATACAGACACCCTCTGGGCCGATCCAGAGTTTTAGTTCGATTTGCATGTCGTTCGGTCGTCGAACACTCTGTCGGGCAACCGCGCGTTCTTCCTCGCTAATGGCCATGCTCGCAAAATAGGGGTATGTGTCCAGGACGCTAAGGAAGTTGAGGCCTCAAACATTTTCCTTCTCCCGACCTAGCCCATGCTCGCAAATCAGAGAAGTTGGTGACTTGGTCGGAGGAGCAACGCGCATTTTTCTAACTCTCTTGCGAACGAGCTTGTGCTCGCAAAATTAGGTGCATGACCTTCATTCGCAGCGGGGGCTTAGTAGGAACGAACTACCGCACTAACGTTTTTTCAAAAACGAGCTTGTGTCGCTAGTGCCTTGTTCTAACTCATACTTTTATTTGCTAGTGCCTCATTCTAACTCATACTTTTATTTGCCTATCTTTCGCATGTTCGTCCGGCATTTGTTATTTGTAGATGATCACCAGAAGGATGCAAAAACAACAAAGGCACAAGGCAAAAAACAAAGACTTGGGGGGGAAAGGACTATACTTTATTTGCATCGTTAGGAAGTACAAAAAGAAGAAAGTTTTCTACACCCCAGGCCTTGCTCCTCTAAGCACTGCGGAAAGCTTTTGCCTCATTTCGTCGAGCTTGGCCTCGAGGTCGAGCACCTTCCGCCGAGCTTCCTGTCCTTCACGGGCTTCCTGGTGGAGCTGCTCTGTCTCCTCCTTGCCATAGTCAGGAAGCTCGGCAGCCTCCCGTGCAGCCCGGCCCAGCTCCACCACCTTCGACTCGAGAACTTAGGAGTGTTGCTTTTCTTGCTCGAGCTCTAGCTCGAGCTTGCAAATTTTCTCCCCCTTCTCGGTGGCATCTCACTCGGCCTGGCGGCACCTCTCCATGATCAGCAGATCCCTGGCCTTAAGGTCGTCTATCTGCTATTCGAGGTCGGCCACCTAGGCGTCATGATCAGCTTGTAGCTTGACCAAGACCTCGGGAGGAACCGTCGTCGAGTCGAAGTCCTTCATGGTCTTTTGAAGGACCTGCAGACAAAAAGATTTCAGACACCCCTCCCTCAGACTCCAAAGAAGAAACTACCACGACAAGGAAGGAAGTATGCTTACCCGACCAAGGCGCACGTAGAGGTTGACCCGGAAAACTTTGGCGATGTTCGCCCCCCGAAGATCCGCAAGATTCCCCTCGGACGACTTTGGCAGCGGGGCTCAGCCTTCCGCCCGGGCAAGGAGTTTGCCCAGGATTTCCTCTGAGTCCCCCCGGGCACGCAGTTCGCCCGGGGACGTCACGTCGTCCTCCCGGGCAGGGAGTGCGCTCGGAGCCCTCTTGCTATCCCCCCAGGCATGCAGTTTGTCTGGGGACGTCGTGCCTCCCTCCTGAGCGGCCGGTCCGCTCAGGGTCTTCTCACTATCCGCCCGAGCATGTGGTCCGCTCAAGGACAAGATCTTTGCGTCACCGAAAGCATGTGGTCGCTGCGGGGACAAAGGCTGCGTCACCGAAAAGCGTGGTCCACTCAAAGACAACGCAGTTCCCTCCCGAGCATGCTGTACGCTCGGGGGCTCCTCGCTCTTTTCCCGGGCAGGTGGTTCGCCTAGGGACCTCGTGCTCTCTTGGGCAGCCTTTTCACCCAAGACCACGAGATCCTCTTCCTCCCCCTCCCGAGCGTCCTCCGTGCTCGGGAGGGCCAGGAGCGAGCCCTAGGGAACTGGTCCTTCCAGGGCAAGGGGTTCGGCGGCCTCCTGGTCGCTGTTGTCATCAACAAAAAGGGTCAACACGAGCATAAATGATACATGCAAAGCGGAAATTGATCAAGACCATAAGACTTACTGGAGTCAGCCTCTCGAGTAAGATCCTACCACCCAGAGACCTTGAAGAATGGGTGCTCCCTCCTTCTCAGAGGGGACACCCTGTTCCTGAGGAAGTCCCGTACGATGTCCCGCCTAGTGAGCCCCATGTTCGTGAGCTCGCTGATTGTTATCAAGGCCCGCTCCTCCTCGTCTTGCACAGGTGGGCACGGGGTCTCGATGCTCGGTGCCGCTGTTCTGGAATAACGAAGGGTGCTTCCCTCCGCCTTCCTCAGATAGAACCAGGAATCAGCCCAGCCCGACACCGAGTCATTGAGAGTAAAGAAAGTATACTCGTATGGTCGGCTGGGCCGCAAATGGAAATACAAAGAACCGATGGGAGAAGCCTCGCCGGTGCGAAACAAGGAATAGAAGTGAAAAAAGAGGCTCGCCGTGGGCAAGATGCCCACGAATCCCTTGCAGAGGTGCGAGAAGATGGCCAAGACAAGGATAGAGTTGGGGTTTAAGTTGGTGATCTCGCACTCGCATTGGGCAAGTACGGACTCAAGAAACTCACTCTCGGGCATTCGAAGCCCGTGGACGATGTAGAGCTCGCACGTGACGATTTCGTCGTCTTTCGGCGTGGGAGCTCCTTCACTGCTGGAGATCCGTTAGGTGCCCACATCGAGGTAACCGAAGCCCTTGAGTGCCCGAAGCCTCTCCTCGGTGATCTTGGTCAGGCCGAACTTCGCCATGGGAAAGGTTTGGAGAAAGGACGCAAGAGCGAGAGAAAGCTTGAAGGTTGAAGAGCTTTGGAGTTTGATTGCGAGGTGCGGAAGAAGAAAGTCTCCGTACTGTTCCCGCCAGGTATTTATAGCCAGAGAAGCTGAACGGACAGAAAACTGCCCCCGCCCGTTCGTGAACCGACGCACGGCAACGCAGTTTCCAAAACTATCCAATAAAGGCATGGTTTCCAAAAACTGTCAAAACTGTACCAGCGAGGCTTTGCGAAGAAGGAACCGTCGCGACTTTTCGCTTTCGTTCCCGAGCCCTATTTTAGTCGGACCTAGAGCAAGATGCTCAGTCCCGCCCGAACATGTCCATCCCCGAGCAAGGATTGCTCGGATGTTGCAGTAGTGTTTCGCTGCAAGATTCTAATTCTATTCCCGAGCAAGGATTGCTCGGATATTGCAGTAGTGTTTCGCTGCAAGATTCTCATTCTATTCCTGAGTAAGGGTTGCTCGAATGCTGCGGCAATCTTCCACCACAAGGTTTTAACCCCATACTGCGGAAGTTTTGGTCGCTGTGAGATCCTAATCCCTCCTATGGGTCTGGAGGCTCAAGGGGAAGGCCCCGTCGAGCACATCTCCACTTGAGCCTCGGGGGCTAGCTATCGGGGATTGGGTAACTCCCATAAAGACCGTCGCACCTCGGTTGCCCAATCGGCCGACCATGCCTGCCCCGACCACGATCAAGCTTGTCCCCGAGCACCCTACTCGGGAGAAACAACGGACAACCAAAGCCGAAGGAAGACCTCAGACATGATTGGCAGGTTGGACACGACCTACGAAGGCGACGTGGCATTAATCACTCGGCTACACAAAGGACCGTACGGCCACGTCCTAAGCCCACTACGCCCACGTTGCGGTATGGCAAAAAGCGAAGGAACAGCCACACCCACGTCCGGGCACAGTAGTGGCATATCATTCTGTAATAAATGATGTAAAGCTGTAATCGTCTATAAATACCCCGTTGTATGTAGTGTTTAAGGGGGAGATCTGGCTACCTAGCAACCCTTAATAGGAGACACTGTAAAGAAGAAAGAAAACCTGAGTGCCCTGTAATCCACTCTTGAGTATTAGTGAAACCACTGGACGTAGGGCTGTTATCTCCTCCATGAGAGGCCAGAACCATGATAAAAACATACTCTTGTCTGTGGTCTCATCGGCAACCATCCGACCATTCCTCCTTAGCTCGGTAGGCCCTCGGACGCTATACCCTTCGTGGAAAAGGGGCCCTAGTTGATCCCTCATTCAACAAGTAAGCTCGGTGGGGGACCGGTTCCCGAATCGTCGACACTAACCTTGAGGCGATCCGTGCACACTTGCTTCGAAGGGGTTTCAAGCTGCCTATACCTGTTGGACCGAGCACGGTGAAGATGAGATTGTATTTGAAGGGCATCTGATTGATGATGATGAAGACAACGACTCGACTGCGATTGAAAATACGTTCGTCGACACCCATGAAGACATGTTCATCGATAACCATGAAGATGATCTAGAATAGATGTTGCATGATAAGGAGGAGGACCTCACGAGTGAAAGGGATTTTTAGAAGTTTCAGCATATGGTAGAGGATTCTACAACACCCTTGTACCCAGGCTGCAAGGAGGAGCTCAAAAAGCTGCATGTTGTGCTTACACTGCTGCAGTTGAAGGCAAACAATAGTTGGTTCGATAAGAGTTTCACAGAGCTGTTAGGTTTCTTCAGAGATGTCCTTCTAGAGGGTAACGTGTTACCAGCAACCACGTACCAGGGCAAGCAGGTTGTTTGCCCGTTGGGACTAGAAGTGCAGAAAATACACGCATGTCCAAACGATTGCATATCGTATTGCAATGAGTTTGCAAATTTGGATGCGTGTCCCGTTTGCAAGGCATCTCGGTATAAGCGCGGCGATGACGACATCGAAGCACAGCGTAAGAAGAAAAGACCTCCGACCAAGGTGGTGTGGTATTTCCCTATAATCCCCCGTTTGAAGCGTCTATTTGCGAACAAAAGGCATGCACAATTACTACGATGGCACGCCGAAGAGCATAAGAAGGATGGAATGCTTAGACACCCTGCTGACTCTGCGCAGTGGAGGAATATCAATAGAAAATATAAGAAACACTTTGCATATGATTTGAGGAATATAAGGTTCGGACTCAGTACGGATGGGATGAATCCTTTCGGTAACATGAGTAGTCGTCATAGCACTTGGCCGGTGACTTCATGTATCTACAACCTTTCTTCTTGGCTTTGTATGAAGCAGAAGTATATTATGATGCCGCTGCTGATCCAAGGGCCGAGACAACCTAGCAATGATATTGATGTGTTCCTCAAACCACTAGTTGAAGATCTTCTGGTATTGTGGAACGATGGTGTACGGGTATGGGATAAGTACAAAAGAGAGAACTTCATGCTACGCGCGTTGTTATTCGTAACCATCAATGATTACCCTGCTCTTGGCAATCTTTCGGGCCAGACTATAAAAGGATTCAATGGATGCGTCCATTGCATGGATGATACAGGTAGCCGGTGGCTGAAATACTACCGAAAAATGTGTTATATGCGGCATCATAGGTTTCTTCACAGGGACCATCCGTATTGTAACAACAAGAGAGCTTTTGATGGTACAAAGGAGACTGCTTCAGCTCCACAACATCGTAACGGGAAAGAGATATTTATGGCTGTAAAGGATATTAAAATTATCCATGGAAAGGGAGCAAGAAGTACATCAGTCCCGAGTTCCGGTGATACAATTCCTTTGTGGAAAAAGAGATCAGTATTTATGGACCTACCTTATTAGCAGCACATGGATGTTCGACATGCGATCGATGTCATGCATATAGAGAAGAACGTGTGTGACAGCTTGCATGGTATTTTACTAGACATACCTGGCGAAACAAAAGATACACTCAACGCACGGATGAACCTGAAAGATATGAAACTCAGGAAGGAGCTGCATCATGAAGACCTGGGTCAAGGAAAAAAAGTACCTTCCCATAGCTTGCTACACTTTAAGCAAGAATGAGAAAATTAGCGTGTGTGAGTGCTTGCACGGAGTCAAAATTCCATCCGGTTATTCTGCCAACATAAAGAGGCTAGTCTCAATGAAAGACTTGAAATTGATTGGTATGAAGTCTCATGATTGCCACGTGATGATGACACAGATGCTTCCTGTTGCAATTAGGGGTGTTCTGCTAGAGAAAGTGCGAGACCCAATTATAAAGTTGTGTTCATTCTTCAACACGATTTCACAGAAGGTCATCGATCCGTTGAAACTGGATAAGCTGCAGCAAGACATGATCCACACTCTATGCCGGCTTGAGATGTGCTTCTTTCCATTCTTCTTCGATATTATGGTCCATCTCATTATTTATATTGTGAAAGAGATACAATTTCTTGGCCCTGTGTTTCTACATCAGATGTACCCTTTCAAGAGGTTCATGGGGGTTGTGAAGAAATATGTTCGTAATCGACATCGGCCGGAGGGGTGCATTGCCGAAGGTTGGGGTACCGAGGAGATCATCGAGTTCTGCATCGATTACATGGATCTCAAACCGATTGATGTGCCTGTATCTCGCCATGAAGGGAGGCTACAAGGGAAAGGGACACTAGGTCATAAATTGATCCGTATGAATGATCGTGCTTCATTCACGCAAGCACATTTTATAGTTCTGCATCAATCAGTTGTAGCAGCCCCGTATGTCAATATACACAAGAACATGCTACGAAGAAAAAACCCATGTAAGTCTAAGGTTTGGATCACGAGAGAACACAGAGATAACTTTGGAGATTGGTTGCTTAGACACATGATGCATACACAGAAAGAGTGTGCTCAATTGAGAGCATTGGCTAAGGGATTGTCATATACAATTTTGACATTTGAAGGATACGACATCAATGGATATACATTTTATACAAGAGCACAAGATAACAAGAGTACCAACCAGAACAGCGGGGTCCGTATAGATGCCTATGACAGCAATGGCAATATGCAGACGTACTACGGATTCATAGAAGAGATTTGGGAGCTTGACTATGGGCCTTTGAAGGCCCCTCTCTTTCGGTGCCAGTGGGTTAGGCTACCTAGGAGCGTGAACATCGAGAAGTACTGTATCACTACTGTGGACTTCAAACACGTCAGATACAGAGAAGAACTATTCGTACTTGCTAATGTCGTTACACAAATTTTCTTTGTAAGGGATTCGATTGACAAGGAACGCCACGTGGTTCTTCAAGAAAAAAGAAGGATTGTGTGAGCTAAGAATGAAGTCGACGAGGAAGACTATAACCAATTCGATGTGCTTCCTCCTTTTGGTGAGAATATCGACCTAGGTCTCATGGAAGACATAGAGGAAGCTACATACATATGCCGCGATCATAACGAAGGTCGAATCGTAACTTAGTTGTATAATTAAGGATATGCTTTATTTTGTATGAAGCTCAAGCTTCAATTTGTAATATAAACATTTTGTACGAAGGACATGCTTCAATTTGTAATATATGGAGTATTGATTATTATAATCATTCGGAAAAAGTTTTAGAATATTTCGATATTGTTTGATACCTGTATAAAATCAATAACAGAGAAATCAATAGTCAATTAGTCAGCTTGTCAGAATTTTACAAACTTCCTCAGGTCAATCTCATATTTTTATCTTTGATATTTATATTCTAATAATTATGACATTGAAATTTTTTTAGTTATTTACTTTTAGTTTTGAATTTTTAAAAGCTCCAAATGTAAGTTTTAATTTTTGATCTTTTTACCACAAATGGATAATAATCCGATGTCAGCATGGTAAAAATCTCAGCTTTAGATCTTCTATAGGGATTTCTACAAAAATCTGAGAATTACTGTTTACAGTGTAATCTTCGTGATTTCACATATCTTATCTTTAATAAATGTGTTCATTTTACTTTGGACAGCATTATAAGGGTTCTGGAGTGCTTTGATATTTTAGTATGAGTTTTGCAGATTTTTGTTGATTTTATGTTTTTACTTTTTTACTTTTACCATTTTACCATTTCACTATATTGGACTTTTATTTTTAAAAGCAAAAGCTCAATAAAAACCATTAGTGCTAGAAAATTCAAAAAATACAAATTCAAATTAAGATCACATTTCAAACTCATTTTTACAGTTTATTTGCTTTGGAAGAAATATTTTTAATATTGCTTTTCTTTTCTTAAGATTAAAATGCAGGAAAATAAAGAAAAGATATTGTTTTAAATCAAAATTTTGATTCCAATTGGCATGCAGACGACAAAGACAGCACTTGCAATCCTTTGGCGACAATTTACGCCACTCAAAGACTTGGCATGCACACGAGAGTGGGGGGTGGGCGCAGGGACTATCACTACCGGTTCTTTACTAACGCGGCACAGATGGTGAACATCAGTACCGGTTGACATACAACGATCGGCACTAATATAATACATCAGTGCCTCATTTTACCCTGCACTCGGCACTGATAGTTCCACATCACTACTAGACTATATTTCAACCGACAGTGATATTGTTATATTACTGCCGGTTCATAAATGAACCGGCACTAATAGTCATACATCACTACCGGGTTATATTAGAGCAAGCGATGATATTATTATATTCTTGCGGTTCATAAATACCCCCGGCGATAATAGTCCTATATCCATTGGGATCTAAAACAACCCGGTAGAGATAATACATCAGTGCCGGGTCATTTTATTGAACTGGCAGTAATAATCCTCCCTATATATACATCATCTTTCCCGCACTTAGACATTTCGCATCCCGTTTGTAGTTCCTGTCCTTTGTCTATGCGCCCTAGCCGCCACGAGCACTCCGCGTCCCCGCGCCAGCCCTCCCCGCGACCCCTCCCCGCCGTCTCCCCCTGTCGCGCCTCCCCCCGGCATCTCCCTCCCCACGTCGCCCCTCCCCGCGCCGGTAAGCTTGTGCTATGTGCTATGTTCTTGTTCCATTTGGCCTTTGGTATGGCAGCTCTGGGATGGCAAATTAGCAAAAGAAATGAATCTAACGAATTATTAAGCGGCAAATGTTTCTCTACATACATGTCATCCACCTTGAGTTACTATCTGGCATACATTTGGGGCTTCTAATTTCAAATTTGGCATTGGTGGATACTGAAGTTGTCGCCAAAGGTCCTGAAAACTTGATGCAGTTCTGCACTGTGAAGTTCTCAGAATCAATAGTCTATGATATTTCCTCCACCTTGAAATGTTGGTGAATGTTGCTGAAATTCTTGGTGAAATGGAGATGGGCTAGGCCTAATGGAAGGTCGTAAGTTCATGGATTCGATTGCTCATGGGTTGTGAAGTTCTCGAATGGCATACTCATGCCATAGATCGTAGGACAAAATACAATCTCTTAGGCAGCGTGTATATTGATTGGCTACTTGTATTTGATCGACACTATAGTTTGCAATGGCTGAAAGTTTTTGTCTATGGAGTAAGTATTTAAATTAAACTAATAAGTTGGTTCCCCTTGTCTAGATGAGATTCCGATATAGCCTCCGTTTTGTCGAGTTTTGGAAATTAGTACAAAATCTCATGTTCATTTGCATTAACCAAACCAACGGGAGAAAACAATCAAAGCTCCCGGTTGAGTCTACAAAAAGAAAAAAAAAGAAAGAGGAAAGGCTCACACGGGCGATCAAGATCATGATACATGAGCAATCAAATCAATGAACTTACGGCCTTCCATTAGGCCTAGCCCATCTCCATTTTAGCAAAGCCTAGGCCATGTGTTAATCAACCTCCTAATAAAACGTTGCTGAAATTCTTGGTGAATTTAGAAGTTTCTATGTATATGTGAATTTTGAAGCAATTTCTATGTATCATGTATATGTGAAAGTAATGTATTTGAATTTTGAAATTTCTATGTATCATGTCAAATGTATATGTATCATGTGAACTATTCTAATTTTTGGTGAATTTTGAAGTTTCTATGTATATGTGAATTTTGAAGCAATTTCTATGAATCATGTATGTGTGAAATGTAATGTATTTGAATTTTAAAATTTCTATGTATCATGTGAACTATTCTAATTCTTGGTGAATTTTGAAGTTTCTATGTATATGTGAATTTTGAAGCAATTTCTATGTATCATGTATATGTGAAAGTAATGTATTGGAATTTTGAAATTTCTATGTATCATGTCAAATGTATATGTATCATGTGAATTATTCTAATTCTTGGTGAATTTCGAAGTTTCTATATACATGTGAATTTTGAAGCAATTTCTATGTATCATGTATATGTGAAATGTAATGTATTTGAATTCTGAAATTTTTATCTATCATGTCAAATGTATTGGCATCATGTGAATTTGTTCCACCGTTGGTGTCGGCATTTTTTGCCAGCCAGCTATTGTTCCTCGAAGGGGCCCAAGGTTCGATAGAAGGAATCTTCACGGATGGACACCTATGGGCTCTCCCGAGGGATCCACATGAACAAAGATTAAAGAACATGTCGATGTACCCAGGTTCGAGCCCCCGTTGTGGGTAATAGCCCTACGTCCTGCTACGGCCTTTGTTATTGTGTTCTAGGAGGATTACAAGTGCACAATCTCCACCCCGGATTCTACTTGAACTCCCTAGCCGTTCTTCTTCCCTTCCTTTCTTCTGGTTCTTTTTTTCCGTCTCTCCCCTTCTCTCCCATGCACCGAACCCCCCTTATATAGGCCGGGCTGGCTCGGGCAGGTAAGAAGAATGACATCACAATGATTACACTTCATTTATTACATCAGTCACTGTAGCCCCATCCACTGGCCTCATTCTTTGCACCATCGTCCAACTCCACCCGATCCGCCCGGGAAATGACCTATATAGGACTGGTTAAGTGTAGTACGTCAGAGGGACAAGCTATCATATCGTCAGCGAAGCCACAAGCATTTAATGGTTCTGACACGGGTTGTCAGGGGAGAAGACTTCAGGGTGAAGCTCCCTATTTTGCCGACGTACATCTTCATGCCTGACCGGTGGTGTACCCCCCGGTTCCTTCGACCGACCACATAGCGCGGTCGCCTGGCAGCAGGGCGCGCTCACCTACCTGCTCACCAGGCCGCCACGCAGCCCAAACGCCCGGTAGCAGGGCGTGCTCGCCCACCTGCTAAGCAGGTTGCCACGCAGCGCGGTCGCCCGGCAGTAGGGCATGTTCACCCACCTACTCGCCAGGCTGTCACGCGGTGCGGTCGCTCGGCAGCAGGGCTTGATCGTCCACCTGCTCGCCAGGCCGCCACGCGGCCCAGTCACCCGGCAGCAGGGCTTGATAGCCCACCTGCTCTCTAGGCTGCCACGCGGTGCGGTCGCCCGACAGCAGGGCTTGATCGCCCACCTTGCCAGTCGCCACGCGGCATGATCGCCCGGCGGCCAGGCGTTTCGCCAGCCGCCACGCGGCCCGGGCCGCTTAGCAGCGAGGCTTGATCGCCCACCGCCGCCAGTGTTAAACCGGCACTGTGGCCCCGCCAGCGATGGCGGAGAGGTACCTGGTGCAAAGTACGCCGACAGTAGCCCCCGGGCTCATCTTGGAGCATGCACCAGCCTTGTCAGACCTCTTTAATGCTGACGTGCTCCCGGACGGCCCACCACTTCTGCGCATGCAACCGCTCCAGCCCTCTCCGCTTCCGCCGCATTCTCTCGGGACCTGAAGCGTCGCGCACTTTCGTCTTTTCATGAACTGCCATCGCAAGAAACCTATTAATATGCACACCTAGGGCTGACAGTTCACGCTCTTTTTGGACTCCTTTGTCTTCTTCCTTGGCTGCTCCGACTTCCTTGTCTTCAGCCCTTGCTCTGTTCTAATGGCGCAAACTTTCCTTGCCTCGACTGTCGATGGGGAGAGGCAAGCGAGGCTCTCATGGATCGCCCCCGAAGGCTCTCTTCGACTACGTCGCGACACCTCTATGCCACGATACGAAGCCGGGGAGATCGTCATCTTCTCCTGGGCGATGTTGGCGGGCCTGGTCCTGCCTTTCTCCAAATTCTTTCTCATTGTTCTCCACTTCTACGAAATCCACCATCTTCACCTTACCCCCAATGCCGTCCTGGCCGTCTCCACCTTCGCGTACCTTTGTGAGATGTTCGTGGGGGTGATGCCAAATCTCCCTCTCTTTCGGTACTTCTACACTCTCCGCGGCTCCACCGATGGTGGGGTCGTGGGGTGCTGCCATATCCGTTTTCGCGATGGATCTGCCTCCCGCTACATTCCCTTCTAGACGAAGACCAACTGGAAGGCGTGGCGGAGCGATCGCTATATGTCGGTGGCGATAGCGCCTTGGCATACAGGGATACCCTCTGCACCGTGAGGCCAATGAGGCGGGGCTCACCGTCGATGAGACGGCGGAGCTCCAAACAATGGTGGCCTGCATCGACTGGCTACGGGACTCAGGGTTGACCGGGGCACTAGTGGTCCGGGACTTCATGACTCAGAGGATTAGGCCCCTGTGTCGGTGCGCTCGACCGGCGTGGCAGTATATGGGTGATGACGACATAACCCGTACCTACCCGGGCTGTAAGTTCCTGTTCTTCTTTTCTTCTGATTTCACGTGGTCACCATCAGTCGGTAACCCTTTCTTTTTCTTCAGGCGCAGGGAATTTAGACGCCCCTTCCATCGTCAAGTGGCTGGGCAGGCTAGTCCCGCCAACGCCAAGCGGTTCAGATTTCCTGACCGACGCCCAACCATTGTGTGATCTGGAGTTCACGGAACATCTCCGGATCATCAAGTCACTCCCAGCGATGGACTCCACCAGGCCGGCGACGCTGCTGCCTCACGGTCCCCTGACGATCAGGGACCCCGCCTTGGTGGACGACTGGAGCATGGGCAAGCGGTCGTCCTCCTCGGACACCTCAAGTGAAGACCCTAAGAGGCCTCGCACCGATGACCGGACAGCTGCCCCCTCCAGTTCCATTGTGCCTTCGAGCGCAGCTGGAACGGGGTCTTCTTCCGCTGCAGTGACGTCTTCAGCTCCTCCTCCGGAGCCGACTTCGTCTGCTTTTGCTCCACCGACGCCGAGAGCCCTCCCTACTGCTCCGCATGGAGGATTTAACCTTCCTGCGTCCTCCTTCCGCTTCCCGACGCTCCCAAGGACGGCCCCCAGCAACGTCACGCAAGGCTAGGCACCCGCCCCAGCGGCCGGAGATCCTGCTCGTGGTCTGTCCGGCACCCTGGAGGCGGTCCATGGGGACGTCGCTGTCGCCAGCACCTCTGCCAACCCTTCGTTGAGCGCTCTCACCGCCCCCGTCTCTCGGCTAGCAACGCTGCTCACTGAGCTTGGCAGCGTTCATGCTTCAATAGGCACCCTCTTCACGGCGGCCACCCCAGCAAGAGGCACAGTTGAGCTAGCAGATGGGACGGCTGCGCAAAGAGCTGGCGCAGGAGAGGGAAAGAGGGGCGGCCCTGCTTGCCCAGGAGAAGGCGAGTACGGTAGCCCTGCTCGCCCGGACGGAGGAGGCCGAGGCAGGATGGAAGCGAGCTGAAGACGAACTACGCCGCTCACTGCACAACCTTACCATCATGCTCCGTCCTGCGTACAATCGCATGGTTAGGAGCTTGCGGCCCCTGGGGGTGGAGTTGAGCGATCCACTGGAGTCTTCGGCGATGTAGTACACCCTCAGCATCATCCGCGTCACTGAAGCTCTCACCGGCCTACCCGCCGCTTTGTCCGCTTGAGAGGGCGGAGGTCACTGCCGCCATGCATGGGTGCGTCTTGGCTTTCTTTGCACCGGTAGCGACACCTCCTTCGACGCCATGTCCGCCGTGGCCGGTATCGAAGGCAATGAGGCCCAGACGCAAGCTCGTGTGCGCGAAGCCTCGGAGTACATGGCAGGGCTGATGACGGTGGAGGACCTGGCTCTCAACAAGGCGATGGCGGAGGAGGAGGCGGCGGATGACCCCGGGCACATCCAAGTCGCCGATGAAGAATGATGGCCTAGGCAGCCCTTCTTGTTTTCTTCGTTCTTTTCTTTTTTGATGTAACCATGTAGATACATCTTTTAGCAAACTTAATGAAATGGTTATCTTTTGCACTTACCTGAATGCCTGTTCGCGAGCATGTTTGTCCGTGTTTGTTTGCCTAAGTCCCCGGGCGACCAGCCCCTAGACTGTGCCATGATGGGGGTTTAGTTTAGATCGATGCTCTGGCATTCTTCCTGTACTTGCACACAACCGCTACAAATACGAGCAGAAGTTACACAAGATATGCAAGAAAAATATCAAAAGACCATCAGTCCCATCGCGTGTGATTGTCACTGTCCCTTTGTCTTTCAGATCTTAAACCCTTGCGATCTCTTGGAACCTGACCATAGCACTGCGTGGCAAGGCAGCAGGTTCCCAGGGGTGGTTTTTGGGCTAGTGGTGCTCGCGGTGACATCCCAAGGTGTGCTAGCCGCATGGAGCACCGTGCCGAACTAGACCCCCTAGTCGCCCGTCCCCGCACGACGCAAGTGCTAGGCGTTACTACTTATCGACCAGGAGCCGTTAGGCTATCGGTACCCATGACAACCATATAAAACACGGCCCACCAGGGCAAAATGGGACAGGTAAAATAGATTTACAGGGAGCCCGTAAGGCAAACAACTTAACTTATCATTGGCCGTCGACTGACCAGCTAAATGGAGGAAAAGACCCACTCCCTGGCTGATTGGAGCGGATTGTCGAGCACTTATAGAACTTTAGGGGTAGAATTTTCGCAACATCTCTAAGTTGAGTTTGCCAGTTCTTGGCCATCCTTAGTGGCCAATCGGACCGCCCCAGGTTGAGAAACTGAGACCACCTTGAAGGGGCCCTCTCACAGGGGAGACAGCTTGTTACGACTGGCCTGCGCCTGAATTCTACGCAGGACAAGGTCGTCCACTGCCAATGCTCTCTTGTGGACCCGGGTGGTGTGGTACCGCCTGAAGCTCTGCTGGTATCAAGCAGCACATAGAGTTGCTCGATCGCGCACCTCCTCCAGGAGGTTGACTTCTTCACTGGCGATCTTCTGGCTCTCCTCCTTGAATCTTTGAAATGCAGGGAGACTAAAAACGGCTTCAGACGAAAGAACAACCTCATACAGAGACCACGAAGAAATGTGTCTCCCCGGTCGCCCGGCTGGGCGTGGTTCGAAGCGACCACAGCACCGCCGGAAGTTCGTCAGTCCATTACGGTCCCCGCTTGTGGAGCCGGTTAAATGCTCTGTTCTTGAGGCCCCTTAATACCAGCGCGTTGGCATGCTTTGCCTGGCCATTGCTCTTGGGGTGGGCCACCGAGGCGAAACACACCTTGGTGCCCATTTCATTGCAGAACTCCAGGAAAGCCGCGCTGGTGAACAAGGTGCCGTTGTCGGTGATGATGCGGTTGGCGACTCCGAAGCGGGTAAAGGTCCCACGCATGAACTTGACGGCAGTGGAGGCCATAATGGCGTGCACCGCCTCGGCTTCGAACCATTTGGTGAACTTGTCTATGGCGGCGAATAGATGGGTGAAGCCCCCTGTGGCCCGCGGGAACGGACCCAGGATATCCAGCCCCCAGATCGCGAATGGCCAAGAGAGCAGGATGGTTTGCAGTGCTTGGGCTGGTCGGTGGATCTACCTAGCATAGAATTGGCACGCCTCGCATCTCCTCACCAACTCGCAAGCATCCTGGAGGGCAGTAGGCCAATAGAATCCCTGGCGGAACGCTTTTCCAACTAGCGTCCGACTAGACATATGGCTCCTGCACATGCCTCCATGGATATCAGAGAGCAGGTTGCTCCCCTCTTCCCGAGTGATGCACTTCAGAAGAATTTCGTTTCTACTTTGGCGATATAGGTCCCCACCTACCAGAGTATAGCACTTGGCTTTACGTGCAATTTTCTCGGCTGACGCATCATCGTCGGGGATCACTTGGTCCCACAAGAAGGCTAGGATCGGATCCATCCACTGACCTTCCCGGCCAAGTGTAGCGATCTCACAGTGATCGCCTGGGTACTCCGCTTGGCCAGACTTTTCCCCGGGTGCCGCACCGGTAACACCGCCGTCTTCCCTCCTGGAACCGGGGGCTGAGGCGGGCACGCTGCCTTCCCTCCCTGAACTGGAGGCCGCGATAGCCACACCACCTTCCCCACCTGAGTCGGAAGCCGTGACAGCTGCACCTCGTCCCCACCTTGAACAGGGGCAGCGACGGACGGTCGCGTAAGTTTTTCTTCAAAGACCCCGACCGGGATAGAGGCTCTTGACGACGCGAGCTGTGAAAGCCCGTCCGCCATGTGATTGTCGCGCCGTGGGATATGGATATATCCCAGTCCTTCGAAGTGATGCTCCATCTTTCTAACCTCCACCAGGTATGCTACCATGGCGGGATCAAAGCATTGAAATTCCTTCCGCGCTTGATTGATGACTAGCAGGGAGTCACCTTTGACTTGCAGATGCCGGACGCCTAACGCGGCGGTGGTGCGCAGTCCCGCCAGTAGACCTTCATACTCGACAGTGTTGGTGGCCTTGAAATCCAGGACGACCACATACCGGAGGATGTCACCGGTCGGGGAGACTAGGACAACCCTAGCCCCCGCGCCCTCAAGCCTGAAGGAGCCATCGAAGAATAAAGTCCAGGGAGAAGACGCGAGTATCTCTTCAGCTCCAAGAGTGGTAGGAGTCCACTCGGCGACGAACTTCGCCAGTCTTTGACTCTTGATAGCAGTGCGAGGGGTGAACTTGAGGCAGAACTCCCCCAGCTCTACCAACCACTTGGCGACGCGGCCCTTGGCTTCCCGATTGTGGAGGATCTCCCGCAGGGGATAGGCAGTGACCACCATGATCTCCCGTCCATGGAAGTAATGCCGTAGCTTCCTGGACGCCACTAGGACGGCGTACAACATCTTCTGTGCTTGCGGGTATCTGGTCTCCGCTTCATGTAGCACCTTCGACATAGTAGATCAAGCACGGACACCTTTCGCTCTCGCCACCGATGTGCGCTCACCACTATGGGGGTTGCCGTGATATACAGGAGCAACGGCTCACCCGGCTTGGGGGCAACCAACACTGGCGGAGAGGAGAGATACTTCTTCAGGTCTTCAAACGCTTGCTAGGCCTCCGGGGTCCATTCGAAATAGTTGGTCTTCTTCAGTAACTTGAACAGGGGCAGGCTCCTTTCTCCCAAACGAGCGATAAACCGCCCAAGGGAGGCCAGCCGGCGAGACACTGTACTTGCTTGAGCCAAGTGGGTGGTTTCATGTATTTGATGGCCACTATCTTGTCGGGGTTGGCCTCAATGCCTCGGCTGGACACAAGGAACTCGAGCAATTTCCTGGAGGGCACGCCGAATATGCACTTCTCGGGGTTGAGCTTCAGACAATTCTTCTGGAGGTTGGTGAAGGTTTCTTCCAGATCTCCGACCAGTCCCCCGCCCTCCTTGGCCTTCACCACCAGGTCATCGACGTAGACCTCGAGGTTCCGCCCTATCTGCGGACAGACGAAGGTATGCATAGCGCACTGATAAGTGGAACCAGCATTCTTTAACCCAAATGCCATTCTGACATAACAATAAATGCCCATTGGGGTTACAAAAGTAGTTTTTTCTTCGTCCTCCGTTGCCATGCTAATCTGATGGTACCCAGAGTACGCATCGAGAAAGCATAGCAGCTCGCACCCTGCCGTAGAGTCGACGATGAGATCAATGCGCGATAAAGGGTACGGATCCTTCGGCAAAGCCTTGTTGAGGTCGGTGAAGTCGACGCACATTTGCCACATCCCATTGGACTTCTTGACGAGCACGGGATTGGCAAGCCACTCGAGGTGAGAGACTTCCCTGAAGATGCCCGCATGTAGCAGCTTCTCCACTTCCTCCCAAATGGCATCTTGTCACTCTAGTGCCTGCCTCCGAACCTTTTGTCGGACCAGGTGCACTCCTGGAAGCGTTGCTAGTCGATGCTCGATCACCTCCCTAGGGACCCCAGTCATGTCAGACGGTTGCTAGGCAAACACGTAGGAGTTAGACCGGAGGAAGGTGATGAGCGTGTTTTCCTATTTGGCGTCAAGGTGGGCGCCCACCTTGACGGTCTTCTCGGGCTCGGCCACACTCAGGGAGACCGCCTTAACCTCACCGGACGAACCAGGTGAGGCACGGGTCTTTGCCGGAGGGGCTCCCAAGTAGGTAGCATCAGCTTGCCTAGCACAGGTGGCACCGGCCAGGTCCAATGCCGGTTTATGGCAGCGCAAGGCTTCCGACCTGTCCACCCGGACGACTATGGGGCCACCAGGCCCTAGTATCTTCACCACCATGTACGCATAGTGGGTTTCCACCATGAACTTGACTAACGCTGGTCGGTCAATCAAGGTGTTGTACGGAAGATCAAAATCGACGACCTCAAAGTCCACCACTTTCGTACGGTAATTGCTCTCATCTCCAAAGGTGACGGGGAGGCGCACCTGGCCCAGAGGCACTGAGCCAGCGCCCGGGGTGACCCCGTAGAAAGGTAGGGCCGGGCGCAGCTCCAGCCGTGATATCTGGAGCACCTGAAACGCTTTAAACCTTAATTAAGCTAGGAATAAACCTTTAATTGCAATTTTACAGTACAAATGAAGAGAGGAGACATATTTTACACACCTTGGAACAATTCTAGGAAATAGAAGCACAAGATCTTGGCCAAACGAAATCTGAAATCAAAAAGCTACCTTTTCTTCTCGGGGAGGAAGATGACCAATGACAAGCAACAGCGGGTATTTATAGGAAACATTATTTGTGGTGGTTTTAAATTAAAACCGCCACAGATAATGGATTATCTGTGGCGGTTCTAGAAAAAAATATCCGCAGATAGTTTCGGTATTATCAGTAGCAGTTCCAAAGAAGAACTACCACAGATAATATATTATCTGTGGCGGTTCCAACCAATAACCGCCACAGATAGTTTCGTCATTATCAGTGGCGGTTCCAAATAAGAACCGCCACAGATAATATATTATCTGTGGCGGTTTCAACCAAAAACCGCCAGAAATGGTCCTCCCGCCAATTTCGATTTAGAACCGCCACTGATACATGTATTTGTGACGGTTCCAAAAGAACCGCCACAAATAGGGCATCACCTATGTGTTGTTTTGTAGTAGTGAGTACATATGATGACGTGACATGACTAAGCAAGCTAATACGATATAACCATCCCATGTTGACTTTAATATCAATCAACTATAATGAACCAACCAAGGGTGACAAATAAGTTGTGACATGCAAATGATAAGGTAGGGTATAGATCAACTTGGTATGATAGCTAAGTCCTAACTTAGATTGAAAACATTTATACACATGAAATAGCATGCAATATTGTAAAATGAAATAGCAACTTTATAACCATGGGTTCAAGAAGATAAAAGCACAACTTACCTTAAAAAAGACCTTATTCCTTCTCTGAACCTTGGTCTTGGGTCGATGAATTTTCCTCGGATGAGTCGCACAATTCAACGTCTACACGAATCGAAAGAGAAGACCAAGTAAATACCAAAATAGAGAGCAAACAATCTCCAAAATTCAATTAAAATTTGCCATTATATAGATCTTAATTTTACAAATTTTTATAAATTTTAATCACCTCAATCGGGGTTTGTATGGGGGAGAACAAGCTCTCGGAAGATTCAAAAATCATACAAACCTGAAAATTAAAAATCAAATATTGATCTGAATTATTTTTATAAAGAAATTTTGTCTTATTGCGTCAGTGTGACGTCAACATCGCCCTGGACCATTCGCATGCTGACACGTGGCATGGTCCATAGACTTGGTCCACGGGACCTCCTTTGGTCCACCGTGGACATGGTCCACAGCGCCTTGCATTAGTGCCTGACACGCGTCAGCGTCTGATTGGCTATGGTTGCGGTGCAATCTAAACCGTCTCTCTGGATCCAACGGTCCAAATCATCCCGACACACGAAGAACACGTAACGCCATCTCTACAGTCCGTGACAGATCAAGGCTATGGCGAGATCCGATCTAAGCCATCCAAGCTAATCCGACGTTCCATGCTACTCGCGAAGTCGTCAATGAGGTTTTGCGGCAGCGCCATGAATGGAGACGAAGACGATGACTCACCGGTGGCGTTCTGGCGCTGGTTCGGTAAGGAAAAGCGGTGGCTTGGACGCAGCGCAAGACGTAGAGTCCAGATCGGGTGCCGATGAGGTGAGGCACATCTTGATGGCGGCGCAAATTGAAGAGACAAGCGGTGACACGAATATAAACTTCGGTGAGGCTGCGAGCCTCAGCGGCGACTTCTCAGGCGACAGCGCTTTAGGGAAAAGGTGCGGCAGGGGACGAGGAACTTCGGAAGGGGTGCTGTAACATCCCAATTTTTTTAGCCTTTTTAATTAATTAATATTATTTTATTGCCATTTATGGATTTTATGTTTTTTTTGGATTTTATTGGATTTTTTGAGATTTATTTGAATTCTTTTGAATTAAAATACATTATCTTTGTCAAGAAATAATTATAAAAGATATTTGCAAAATAAAGTTTTTATGAAAATATTTTATTTAAGTCCAGAATATCTCAAAGTATTTTTGAGAATTTTCAGGAATTTCTAGAGTATTTTGATGCTTTAAATAAATCAAAACATTTAATCGGATTATTTAAAATAGGAAATTCGGAAAATAAGGAATGAAACGATGTCAGCGGCCCATCTCTTTGTCACAGGCTGAATAGGAAATGGGAGGTTAACCTCGACCGTTGGATCAAGATCAACGGCCTCCATCACGACACCTAAATAGGAAACCCTCAGCGACTCGGGCGTCGGATGATCATCGAGCGGTTGCGTCGTCGTTCTAACTTCGGACTCGCGCCCAGTATCCAAACCGAACTTCGCCGCGCCGGATTTTCCTTATTCTTCGCACCTCGCCGGGTATAAAAGGATCCCGCGCCCTTCCCGAAACTCACCTTGAGCCGCCGCCTTGATTCCCTCACGCGCCGCCAGCTGAGACACCTTGAGGAGCGCGCTAGCCTTCGCCAGAGTTTTTGAGGACTTCGCGCCGTGTTTCGTCGTCGTCGAGTTACTCTTCCGCAGCGTGAAGGCGGTGAGTTCGTCGCGTTGAGAGCGCTTCGTCATGCCGCTATCTCTCGTCGCCGAGTCACGCAGGAGCGCCGTCCGGCATCGTCGTCCTCGGCTCCGTCGGTTCTTGCGCCGCTGTCGACATCGTCGGGCGAAGTCTCTCAGCCGTCCGATCAACCATCATCAGCGAGATTTGTCCCGTCATCAAGCGAGGTGGGTTAATACTTCCTTGACACGTGTCGCCACGTAGATCACATTGCTGAGGTGGCGCCGCGTTGGCACTGCGTGGCTAGCTGATGTCGGAAAATCGGATTTTTCCATATAAAAATAATTCGCTAAATTCGGAAATTTCTATTTTCAGGGTATTTTCAAGATTTTCAAACTTCAAAACCTTATAACTTTCGCATACGAACTCCATTTGAGGTGATTCAAATTCCTAAAAATTTGTAAAAATGAGATCTTTTTAATGGTGGCTTTTATTTGAATTTTTGAATTTGTTCGTTCTTTGGTTTTGGTTTTTATTTGCTTTTCTCTCTCGATTCGCGTAGACGTTGAATTGTGCGAGGCTTCGGAAGGGGATTTTTCAGCTCAGGAATTATTTCCAGACCAGGAGCAGGAGCTTAACGAAGGCAAGTTGTGCTTTGATCATGTGGCACCCATAAACTAGATTGCATGCTATTTTGATTTACCTTATCACATGTTACTTTATGTGTATAAATGATTTCAACCTAAATTTGGGACTAGCTATCGTACCCTTTGAATTACACCTACCTTGTTAAAATTGTATGCCATGATCCGCTTGTCACCCTAGGTTGGTTAATTATAGTTGGTTAAATAGAAAATCAACATGGGTGGTTAGACCGAATTAGAGATGCTTAGCCATGCCACGTCATCATATGCTCATGGAATATTGTTTATTAATCTTGACTAATGGAATATGGAACTATGATGATAATTTGTGGGCCATGTGGGGTCGCACAAAGAGATTGAATTGTTGTGACAATGGAGTCACGCAACGATGTTGATTTGTGAAGAACACATGGTGTTTGGTAATCAACTGGGGTGGGAAAAATGATTTAGACTGGGGCAAGTGGCAAGATTATTTATGGTGGGCCAAGACTGGCAATTGGGCGGTCGCATTTGGTTTTTGGTGGGCCAAGAGTGGCAATTGGGCGGTCACATTTGGTTTTTGGTGGGCCAAGAGTGGCAATTGGGCGGTCGCATTTGGATTTTGGTGGGCCAAGAGTGGCAATTGGGCGGTCGCATTTGGTGGGCCAAGAGTGGCAATTGGGCGGTCGTATTTGGTTTTATGATGAACTTTTGGTTAGTCTTGCCTCGGTCAACTAAGGGTTTAGACTTTTGCAAAATAAAACTTGGGATGGATGGCAGGTTGCCATGGGAGGTTGAATCTTGACTTAGGATGGAAAACTTGGTTTACTTGAGAAATACTGAATCTATTACTTGTTACTATTTGTTTTACTATCTTTTCAATCTATTAATGTATGTGTTTCAAATGCTGCTTTACTGCTTATGAACCATAAGCCTTTCTTTGGAATAAGCCTGCATATAGTTATAATAGAAATGCATTACATGCACAACTTGTTGAGTGCGTGTTGGTGTACTCACCCTTGCTTAACAACCAACAACGATTGGAGGAATCATCTTCAATATTGGAGAAGGACTTTCGGTGGGCCGCGTGTCACTAGGCCAATCCTTGTCGATCGCTTTGTGGTGTCTTGATGGGACATCTCGTTTTCTACTACTTTCATTGCATTTGTCTTATTGGTCTTATTATTGCCTTGCAAGGCTGAATAATGTAAGTGATCATAAGATCATACACTAGTTACATTCAATCAATAAAGTCCTATTATTCTTATTGTTGTGTATGATATGATGCTTACCGATGTTAAGCTGTGTGCACTAGTGTTTGATCATGGGACTAGTGCGGAAAAACACAGTGGATTCGAATGGTTGGATTTGGGTCCTTACAAAGGTGGTATCAGAGCCTACTGACTGTAGGACTTGGCCCTAGCTTGGTAGAGTGTCCAAAACTATTTTCTAAAGGAAAAACCACAAATTGATTAAGACAACACTCTTGACTCATCTGATTCTCTACCCCTTACCTTTGCTGAAATTTACCCCAAATTTTTCGAGGAGGCATTACAAGAGAAGAACCGCACTATACCGACATCATCAGAAGAGGCAGAATCCAAGAAGATGAAATCCGAGTTAGAGGATCAACCGGTGAAGAACGTTGGGATCGATTCAAACAAAGCACCGACTCACCCTTGATATACCCACGGGAAGTTCCGTGGAGGATGGCTCGAGGTGAGAGTCTTAGTTTAAGTTGAGGCTCAATTATTGAGTCGCGTCAAATAGAATAATCTTACCCAAATGTAATAGGCGTTAAAATTTGAGTGTTTAGTTTGGATTTTAATGTTTGTTGAGTGTGCGTTATGTGTTGCAAAGCTTTTTAGGCTTATATAAGCAACCATACCAAGTTATTAATATTGATTGCTTAAGTTATTGGGTTAAACCTATCTTCCTATATTAGGATCTCTACTTCTTACCTATGCTACCTTCTCTCTCACCTAACCTGTAAAGTAATCAAGCGAGCGGTTCGGATTAGTGATAGCAATAAAGCCGGTGAAAGTGAAAACCAACTCAATAGAAACTCCAAGGATAGATTAGTTTTCAACCGTCACCACCGATGGATCGTAGAGTTTCAAATAGTTTCGCCGATCGAGCCTTGATTAATGCAAGCAATGTTGAAGACAAATAATTCCTATAGCTAGGGATATGCAGGAAGTTATCGGTCCGATACATAACGCTAAGAGTGGCGGTGAAATTGCGGAAGAAATTTGTCTAGAGAACCAATCGAAGAAAAAGTCGTTCGGGTAAAAGATATTGTTCCAATCAGCGAATAACCAAGAAAGAAAGTTCACCCTAGACTCTGCTATAATTGCCACAAACCTAAGCAGTTTGCCAGCAAATGCCCTCAAAGAAAAGCAATCGCAATGGTTCAAGTCAATTACAACTCCGTCCCTATCAAAGCCCCAGCGCCAAAGCCAAATCAAGGTAGATAGGGCCGTGAGTTTACTTAGTGCAATGAATCATGCTCTAAATAAAGAAAAGATCGAAAACAAGTACCCCGTATCAGGATCGATAACGTGTTGGGACGATTGAGAAGAAAGTTGGAAATTTCCTAAGATAAGACCTTGCCTCGGATGTCGTCAGTTAGGAAGTCATGTGAAGAATGTTTCTAGGATTGCGTTCTTACACTATATGGACAATATAAGTTTTGGCTATATCTCCTGGATTGACTAATGTTCCACATACTTCATGAACATGAGGAGTAAGGTGTTTATGGATTATTGGGATAAATTCATAACGACCATATAGATAACAACCTAGCATACTCTAAGATAAAAGAAAAAAAAACAACATGTAGAACCTAGAAATGAGTTACTGAGAGTGGAGGTGCGACGCTAAAGTTCAATAAGTTTGAATTTCTAGAAGAAAAGATGGAATCTCGTTAGCCACGCAAGGACTGCTAAAGGAGTCGACATTGAAACAAGCAAGATGGAAATCGTGTTACATCGGAATCAACCAAAGTTCGTTACTTAGATTGAAGGTTCTAGGAAGGGCAAGACATTATCACTGGTTCATAGTAAGGTTCTCGACAATAGCTAAACCTCTTATGCGACTGTGGAAATAGTTTTCGGAAGCTGAAGAAGCGATTAATATCAACGCCTATGTTAGCGTGGATTAGTTTCGACATATATAAGTGGTGCTTGTAGATATGATTTAAGACACGAATTGGCATGAAAGGGGACAAGATTGTTGCCTATGTAGTAAGCGAATTGAGACAGCATGAGGAGAATCACCCTACGTATAACTTGGAACTAGCTGTCATAGTGCGCGATTGAAAATATGGTGTCACTATTCCAACGAAGAAAGATATGAAGATTCTAAATTATATATCTACTAGTTAAATCTTAATATGGAACAAAGAAAATGGTTGGAAATAATCAAGGGTTTTAGTGTTAAAATCCATAAGTATTATAAATCCAATATGATAGATGACGTTTGAGCTACGAGGCCGTAGTGCAAGTAAGTTGATAATGAACGGTTAATCAGGGTTATGCAAATGATTGAGAAGCGAAATCGTAAATCGTTGACAAAGTTTCATATCCGTCTTAAATCAACATTAGAAGATAAAATCACGAGAAAGTTCGAGGAGAAAAATACAAAATCAAGTTAAAGAAGAAGGCAGCCAAGAAGTAGAATTTCGGTGATTAGGATACCCTAGGGATTTAAGGGCAAATCATTGTCTTGGGATAGGAATATCCTAAGCGAGATACTTGAGAAACCCATGATTTTAAGTACTTGATTTATTCAAAAGATGCCAAGATGAATTAATATCGAAAAAATAATAATAATAAATAAATAAATAAATAAAAATAATAATAAAAAAAATAAAATAAAAATAAAAATAAAAATATTGGTGATCTAAATGAAGAACGGAATTGTTGGATATTTCGACGTAACACGTGTCCGAGAATGAAAGCAATGCATCAGGGACCTAAAGGATCGTTGCAATCAGTATAGAATTCCTGAGTGGAAATAAGAGGCAAATCATTAAATGGATCCTTAGTGTGAATTGGCCATAAAGGATATGAATTCAAAAGAATAGTTACTGATGATTGGACCAAAGTTGATCATTTTATACCACTAAAGGACTACGTATTCAAAAGATTATTTGACAAATCAGTATAGGCTAAGGATTAAGTGACTGTATAAAGTACCCAAGAAAATTCTGTCCGATAAAGGTATTCGATGTATCTCGAGGTTTTAGAACAAGTACATGAAACAATGATAACTCGCTTAGTACCGCATTTCATCCGCAAACAGATGATCAGACCGAGAGGGTTAACCAGATTTTGGGGATATGATAAGATCCTGTGCGATATCATACAGCACGTCATGGGATAAATGTTTGTCGTATGCAGAGTTCAGTTATAACAATAACCACTAGGTTAGTTGAAATGTCACCATTTTGAAGCCTTATATGGTCGTGCCTGTCGTACCCCGTTGAAATTGGAATAAAACGGGGAAGCGTTCGGTATTTGGACCTGAGATTCTTAGGGAGGCCGAAGAGCAAGTTGCCATGATCAGGGAGAGATTGAAGACAACACAGTCAAGGCAAAAGAGTTATGCTGATAATCGCCGTCGTGACTTGAGTTTTGAGCCCAATGATTATGTGTACCTTAGGGTTACTCCCCTTAAAGGTGTTAAGAGGTTCCATGTCAAAGGGAAGCTTGCACCTAGGTTTGTAGGACCGTTTAAGATATTGAGCCGTCGAGGAGAGGTTGCTTATCAGTTGGAATTGCCAGAGTCATTAGCAGGAGTACATGATGTGTTCCATGTATCACAGCTCAAGAAATGTCTTCGAGTGCCAGCTGAGAAGACGCCGTTGGAGGCTATTGAGTTGCAGGAAGATCTGACATACCAGGAACATCCGATTAGGATTTTGGATGTGATGGAGCGTAGGACCAGGAACAAGTCCACTCGCTTTTGCAGAGTTCAATGAAGTAATCATTCAGAAAATGAAGCAACCTGGGAGCATGAGGAAAATCTGAGGGCGGAATTTCCAAGCCTATTCTCTAGTCAGCCTTAAATCTCGGGGTCGAGATTCCGTTAAGGGGGGGAGGTTTGTAACATCCCAATTTTTTTAGCCTTTTTAATTAATTAATATTATTTTCTTGCCATTTATGGATTTTATGTTTTTCTGGATTTTATTGGATTTTCTGAGATTTATTTGAATTCTTTTGAATTAAAATACATTATCTTTTGTCAAGAAATAATTATAAAAAGATATTTGCAAAATAAAGTTTTTGTGAAAATATTTTATTTAAGTCCAGAATATCTCAAAGTATTTTTGAGAATTTTCTGGGAATTTCTAGAGTATTTTTGATGCTTTAAATAAATCAAAACATTTAATCGGATTATTTAAAATAGGAAATTCGGGAAAATAAGGAATGAACGATGTCGGTCGGCCCATCTCTTCTGACGGCTGAATAGGAAACGGGAGGGTTAACCTCGACCGTTGGATCAAGATCCAACGACCTCCATCACCGCACACTAAATAGGAAACCCTCAAGCGACTCGGGCCGTCGGATGATCATCAGACGGTTGCGCGTCATCGTTCCCAACTCGGACTCGCGCCGCCGTATCCAAACCGAACTCGCCGCCGCCGGACTTTCCTTATTCTTCGCACCTCGCCGGGTATAAAAGGGATCCCCGCGCCCTCCCCGAAACTCACCTTGAGCCGCCGCCTTGATTCCCTCACGCGCCGCCAGCTGAGACGCCTTGAGGAGCGCGCTAGCCTTCACCGGAGTTTTCGAGGACTTCGCGCCGTGTTTCGTCATCGTCGAGTTACTCTTCCGCCGCGTGAAGGCCAGGGCTGAGTTCGTCGCATTGAGACGCGCTCGTGCCGCTATCTCTCGTCGCCGGAGTCACGCCGGAGCGCCGTCCGAAGCATCGTTGTCCTCAGCTCCGATCGGTTGTGCCGCTGCGTCGACATCGTCGGGGCCGAAGTCTCTCTGCCGTCCGATCAACCATCAACGCGCGAGATTTGTCCACGTCATCAACTGAGGTGGGTTAATACTTCCTTGACACGTGTCGCCACGTAGATCACATTGCTGAGGTGGCGCCGCGTTGGCATTGCGTGGCTAGCTGACGTCGGAAAATCGGATTTTTCCATATAAAAATAATTCGCTAAATTCGGAAATTTCTATTTTCAGGGTATTTTCAAGATTTTCAAACTTCAAAACCTTATAACTTTCGCATACGAACTCCATTTGAGGTGATTCAAATTCCTAAAAATTTGTAAAAATGAGATCTTTTTAATGGTGTCTTTTATTTGAATTTTTGAATTTGTTCGCTCTTTGGTTTTGGTTTTTATTTGCTTTTCTCTCTCGATTCGCGTAGACGTTGAATTGTGCGAGGCTTGGAAGGATTTCTCGGCTCAGAATTATTTCGAGACCGGAGGCGAGGAGCTTAACGAAGGCAAGTTGTGCTTTGATCATATTGCACCCATAAACTAGATTGCATGCTATTTTGATTTACCTTATCACATGTTACTTTATGTGTATAAATGATTTCAACCTAAATTTGGGACTAGCTATCGTACCCTTTGAATTACACCTACCTTGTTAAAATTGTATGCCATGATCCGCTTGTCACCCTAGGTTGGTTAATTATAGTTGGTTAAATAGAAAATCAACATGGGTGGTGTCGACGTTTGTTACCGACAATAATGAAAAGGGGACTACGCGCTGGACCCAAACTCAATGGTAGCACAAGAACACCCGATGTTTACAGGTTCGGGCTCTCACGGTGGAGATAATACCCTAGTCCTGTGCTCTGGAATTATATGTGGCTAGCTGATTGCCGATGAGATGTTCTGTCTTGTTACGTGTTTGAGATGCCCGTCCCTCCTTTATATAATAGAGAAGGGCGGTTACAATATTGAGTCCTACTCGGATCTAAGTAGGGGTTTCTTTCCGATCCGTGTCGGTTTGGATTACAATCATCCCCTACCCAATACGACTCGGTTTCTTTAACTAAGGCCTATCTCGATTCTTCACGCTTTGCTTGGCCCAAGTAACCTTGATTTTATCCAATCGACATGATCCAAGTTCGCTTTGCCGAGCCTTGGAGGATGCTTGGTGGGCCGGGACATACATATCCCACAAGAGTCTCCCAAGTGCTTCATGATCGAATGCCTTCGGTAGTTAAGCCTTCCGAGTGCTTTTAGCCGAGTGCTTGTCGTTGGGCAAAAGAGGTCACGAAGAACTCGCTGAATTCTCTTTGTTTTGAGCTGTCTTTGTCCCGGATTACCAGGCCGACTGATTTCTTGTATGTTTCGAAAATCATCTTTCTGGCTTTTGATTTCGATTCAGAACGCTTATCGACTTTTGGCTGACATGAGGCATACCATAAGAGGATGTTGTTTCTGGGTGGTACCCATCTATTCCGTGCATTACGGATTTCTGGCTTTTGGGCCCATCTTGGGGCATACCACTTGTTAACTTGATTCTTTTGGGCCATCGGCAGTTACGTACGTCGTGCGTACTTGCCAGCCCACCCTGAAATGCTCCCTAGGGCGGTTTCAGGGTTTTGGGAAGGGTGATGCGATTTCCCGCTCGGGGCGAGAATCGGCGCCGCTTCCTTATCAATACGGAGCAAATAGAGTGGCTTTATACCGTTGCTACTTGCCCCTTTATTCTCCAACTTTCTTCTCCTTCGCGACCTCCGCTGCTAGGGCTAACTTTTCCCGTTACCCTAGTTTTCGCGCGATCGCGAGGATTCTTTATTCAAGAATGTCGCCTTCTTCTCCCGCAACCGCTCCCCCATCCGCCTCGACCAAAGATTGCCGCGCACTTGGAGGACGTTGCAATTACGAGTGCCAGCCAGGTGTTGGCGATCACCAAGTCTCTGTATCCACGAGTGGAGCTAAAAGTCGTCCAAGAGGGTTTTGCCCAAGACTGTTGATGATGATCGGCGCTTGCCCTCGGGGACGAAGTCAAGAATACTTCTTTGTTTTGGTGAAAAACTTAGATCTGGGTCTGTGTAATCCTCTATTTGTACCAAACTTGCTCTGTGTTTGGATTTGGGCTTTTTGTTCGATCTTTGAAAAGAATTGTCTCGGACTTGAATTTTCTTTGCGAAATATTTAATCCTTGTTTTAGCACGTCCGTTGAGCTTGGGCCCGTTAAACCTTTTGCTCCTCCTGGGCCGTCCAGCTGTTTCTGTTTCCTGAGCCTCCTCGAGATATGTGTAAGCAAGACGCCCGAAGGTGGACCGTCTTCCGCTCAAAGGACATGCGTCGTTTTGAGCGGCATTGAGTCTCTCTCGAGGGGCGGCGTTGCCTCGCATAAGAGCGAGTTCGACCTTGGTTTTTGCATTTTTTGCGCAAGACTACCCTCTTCCTCCGTCCTATCCGTCTTCCTTGGCGGGGGTTTTTTGAAGTGCTCGCCTGCATCGTCTCCTTGATTTTTTTCATCTTCTTGTGCACGCCAAATTGTACCGTATTTGGATCACTCTTCTTTCGCGAGTTCTTCTCTTCTTCTTCATGGACTCTTCTTCTTCCTCCGAGGATCTCTCTCCTTGCCTCTCTCCCGAAGTCGCCAGGGCGCCGGCTTGCGCCATGGATTGCGAACCTCATCTTCAATTTTGGGGATGATGCCTGTGGAGCCCAAAGACGATAATGCCGAGCTCTGGCGAATTTGATCTTGCCATGGCGAGGCGGCGAGAGGGAGGCCGCCGCCGGGATACCACCGCTGTTGATGCTTTGATCGAGGCCATCCCTAGGCTTATTAAAGCCAGGGACGCCCTCATTGAAGCCGTCGGTAGTCTTGCGCCGGGCGAGAAGGGCGAGAAGCGAGAAGTCGGCCTCATTTTGAACTTTTGCGATAGTACTTTTGCTTTGTGTGTATATTTGGTAAAAGATGCTGAAGTCGTGAACAATGATGGTCTTCTTGTAATATTATTTTAACCGCAGATCGCCTTCTACTTTTTCCTTATTTAGATCTTGGTCGACCTTGCCGAGTGATTTTTCCTTTGTGCTTGATCTCCTTGTTCGATTAAGCGTAGCCCCGAGCAACAGCGAAGTTTTTCCTCAAGCGTGCTTTTAGGCGACTAGACTTTTTTAGTCACAGGAGCATCAGATTCGGCAGCTTTAGAGCACTCGGATTTTAGTCGTGATCATTGAAAAATAGGAGGCTGGTTTGCATGCGGGGTTGCACATGTGCAACACTATTAGGTGTAGCCCAGACTTCTTCGCTTAATTGAGAAACAATTGAGTAGCAAGTCAATTGAATAAAGAATTACGATACATGATCTTGCTTTGAACAAACATCCTCTTGATTAGAGTTGCGCATGCAACACTATTAGGTGTAGCCCCCGACTACAGCTTAATTGAGGAACAATTGAGTAGCAAGTCAATTTTGGACATCCTATTGAACTTTTTTCAAGAATAAAAGCGACGTAGCTGCTCTATATTCCATGAGTTGCTAATGATGGCGCCGTCTTCTCGCTTAAGCCTGTAGGCCCCTGGTCGTGTCACCTCGTCAGCGATGTAGGGCCTTCCCAAATTGGAGATAACTTGTGCTCGTGTGAGCCGACTCTTTATCAGAACCAAATCGCCCTTGGAGAATGCTCGGTTTCGGACGTTTCGGTCGTGATATCGGCGCAGGGCCTGAAGGTATCTGGCCGACTGGACCACGGCGATCTCTCTTGCCTCTTCCAATCTGTCAATATCTTCCATTCTGGTTTCTTCTGACTCGTCCTCCTTGAAGCTCCGGACCCGGGGGGATCCGAAGGTCAATTTCAGAGGTAGGACCGCCCGAGCCAGAGACCGTAAAGAAGGGTGATCGCCGGTGGATCTGCTGGGGGTGGTTCTCAGCCCCCAGAGTACTGACGGCAGTTCTTTCACCCATCGGGTGGCGTATGGCTTGAGACGGTCAAAGATTCGTGCCTTTAGGCCTTGCAGCACCATGCCGTTTGCCCTTTCCACCTGACCGTTGCTTTTCGGATGAGCCACGGAGGCGAAGCAAATTTTGATGCCGAGCTTATCGCACCAGTCTTGAAAGTCTTATCCTCGGAATTGGGTTCCATTGTCCGTGATAATCTGTTTGGTACGCCAAATCTTACCACAATTTCTTGAAGAATTCTTTGGCCTTGGCATTGTGATTGTAGCCACCGGTTTTGCTTCTATCCACATAGTGAATTTATCCACGGCAACAAAGAGGTGGGTGAAGCCGCCTTGAGCCTTCTTCAATGGGCCGACCATGTCGAGCCCCAGACCTACAAATGGCCAAGTGATTGGAATTGTTTGCGGTTTACGGTGATACGTGTATTTGGCGGCGAAAACCGGCGGCCTTCACAAGTTCGAACGATGTCTTCTGCGTCGGTCACGGCGATCGGCGAAGAAACCTTGTCGACACGCCTTGCCCACCAATGTGCTTGACGCCGCGTGATGCCCACAAATTTCGAGTGGATTTCCACGAGTAATTGCTTTCCTTCTTCTGGCGATATGCATCGCCTTAGAACTCAGAGGCACTTTTTGAAATAACTCTTCGCCTACCACCACGTAACTCTTCTGCGCGCATGAGATGCGCTCGCTTCATTCGGTCTTACGGAAGTTCGTCTTTCAATAGGTAATTGAGAAAAGGAGCCGCCCGATGCAGGCCGATGACTAGGACCTCCTCTTCGTTAGATCTCTCTTGACTTGTTACGCTCTCGCTTTTGGCTTCTGGGGTTTGTAGATTTCCTCAACAAAAACCCCACGGTGCGATGGCTTTGAGTGGAGCCCAATTTTGCCAATTCATCGCGCTTCGTTGTCACGCGGAGCACATGAATGAGCTCGGCCGTCAAACTTGTCTTCAAGCTTCCGTACCTCTGGCAAGATGTCGTCATGATGTCCTCGACACATGACCAATCTTTTGGACTTGATTGATCACCAAAGATGGAGTCGCCTCGAATTGTTAGCCGCGAATACCGGAGATATCGCGATGCGAAGTCCGTGGATGAGTGCTTCATACTCGGCGGCGTTGTTAGATCTTTGGGAAGTGAATCTGCAAGGCGTATTTTAGGCGCCACTGTTGGAGAGATGAGGACCACGCGCTGCTCTGCGCCATCGAGCATGAGAGATCCGTCAAGTACATTGTCCAATATTCCGGCTCTTCAACGTTTGTTGGTGATTGCGCTCTATCAATTCGGCGGTGAAATCGGCAAGTACTTGAGATTTTCTTGCCGTCCGTGGGCTGAAGGATACTTGAAGGCTCCAAGCTCGATCGCCCATTTTGCGATCCTCCCGTGGCCTCCGGTTGTGAAGTATGTCCCGGCGGAAAAGTGGTAATCACCGTGATTGAATGCTCTTGGAAGTAGTGCTTGAGTTTGCGGGAGGCAAGCAACACGGCGTATAGTAGTTTCTGTACTTGTGGATAGCGTACCTTGGACTCTCCCAATACCTCGCTGACGAAGTAGACAGGTTTCTGTACTTTCTGGAGGTGCCCTTCTTCCTTCCGCTCTACTACAATTGCCGCGCTGACTACATGAGTTGTTGCGGCGATGTAGAGCAAAAGGGGTTCTTCTGATATTGGGGGAACCAGCACGGGTGGAGATGACAGGAACGTCTTCAATTCTTCGAAGGCCTGCTGTGCTTCAGTGGTCCATTGAAAATTACCTTGCTTCTTGAGAAGTTTGAAAAAAGGCATCCCCCGCGACCCCAGTCGGGAGATGAATCTGCCGAGTGCCACCATGCATCCAGTGAGCTTTTGGACGTCTTTCTGATTGGCTGGAGGCTTCATCTTCAAGATTGTATTGATTTTCTCTGGGTTTGCCTCGATGCCTCGTTGTGAAACAATGAATCCGAGTAATTTCCCAGACGGGACTCCGAAGACGCATTTTTCAGGGTTGAGCTTCATTTTGTAGGCCCTTAGGCTTTCAAAGGTTTCGGCTAAGTCAGATATTAGGTCTTCCTTTGCGAGATTTGACGACAACGTCATCAACGTATGCTTCCACATTGCGCCCGTCGAGAATGAAAAACCGCTGAATTGCGCGTTGGTAAGTCGCGCCGTTCTTCAAGCCGAATGGCATTGTGGACGTAGCGAAGGCTCGAGCGGAGTGATGAATGAGGTCTTGATGCAATCTTCTTCTTTAGCCCGATCTGGTGATATCCCGAGTAGGCATCCGTAAAGTCGAGGAGTTCACGACCGTACCGTGGAATCTACCACCGGTCATCTGAGGCAACCCGAAAGGATCTTTCGGGCAAGCCTTGTTGAGATCGGTATAATCAACGCACATCGCGCCACTTTTATTCTTTTGCGAACAAATCTTTGGGTTCACCACCGGTCCAGATGGTACACTTCTTTTATGAAGCTGCTTGCTACTTGACTTCGTGATTTCCTCCTTGATGGCCTCTCTCTGTCTTGGCGAACCTTCGGAGCCATTGCTTGATGGGTTTGGCCTTTTCGTCCACGTTCAAGGAGTGCTCGATCACCTCCACGGGAACAGGGCATGTCGGATGGTTTCCGCGAAGATGTCGGTTAGAAGGAAGGTGACGGCGCGTCCTCCTATTTGGCGGAGAGACACGCCCCAATCAAAGCCGTCTGGTTGGAGTTGGATGGATCAAGGATTACCTTTTGGTTCCCTCATCGGGCTTCAAACTTGTCTTGCTTTGTTTCTTGACCGGTACTTCTCCTTCATCTTCTTGATATGCGCTTTCACGGATCTTCATTTGTCATTTGCTATCTCTTGAGCTTGACCATCTCACAACTTTCTTTGTCGCAGATTTAACGACCGCTTGACATCGCCATGAGCAGAGATTATACCCTTGGTCTGGCATTTTCAGGATGAGGTAGGTATAATGTGGCACGGCCATGAATCTGGCCAGGCCGGGCCTGCCCAAAATGGCATGATATGCCGTCTGGAAGTCAGCTACCTCGAAGTTAAGGTATTCCGTCCGAAAATTATCCTTGGTTCCAAACGTGACCGGCAAGGTGATTTGGCCGAGTGGAACAGAGGAAGTTCCGGGAATTACTCCATGGAAGGGTGTGAGCCCCGCTTCAACCTCGGAGCGAGGATCTTCATTTCGTCGAAGGTCTTGGAGAAGAGTACATTGAGTCCACTTCCCCATCGACCGGCACCTTTTTGAGCTTGACGTTGCGAACCATCGGGTCCAATACCGGTGAAATCTTCCGGCACGGATGTAGTCCGGATGGTCTGAGCGGCTAAAGGTTATGGGGACTTCGGACCATTTGAGGTATTGAGGTACAGCTGGCACGATGGCGTTGACGTCTCTCTCCGTGAGCTTCTGCTTTCGTTTTGACTCATAGGCCATTGAGCCCCCGTAGATGTAATTGAGTTCCCATTCCGTCTTTTGATATTCTCCGTCGTCATCTTCAGGGAGATCTTGTTTCTTCTTCTCTTCTTCTTTTGCTTCGCCCTTGGCGAATCCTTCTGGACTCTCCGCAAACCTCCTCGAGTGAAACAATCCTTCGCCGCATGTTTACTATTTGGGTGAAAGGGACATATTGCCTCCATCATCGTGTCATAATTGTCGGTCCGTAGCACGATCGTCGGTCTTGCTTTCCGCCGCCACTATTTCTTCAGCTTCCTCTTTACATCCTTGTTGTCTTGATGACTCAACAGAATCCTTTTGTCCTTCCGACGGGCGATCATCTTGTCGCTCGGCCAAAGCATCCGAGGCCGTATGCGTCGATCCGCCACTCAAACATCTCCCTTACGGTGGATGGCGTTTCGAGACATCTTTTGATCGGTCGGGTCGTTGACGCCCTTCCGAATCTTTGCGATGATCGCTGCTCGAAATGTCACCGATCGTATTCTTCTTCGCATGAAGCGCCGGATGAATTCTCGGTTGCCTCGTTCTTCTTCTGGCGAAATGGTATAGGTCCCCTTGTGTTCCGGGCCGCTCAGAAGTGCCACGAAAATTGGTGATAAAATGCTCGCAGAGTTCCTCCCAGAGTCTATGGAATTGGCAGGGAGCCCCGTGAGCCATGCTTGAGCCAAGAGGTGAGCATGACCGGAGATAATTAGCCATCACATTATGATTTCCCCATGACCATGATCGCAAGGGAGTAGACTTGGAGCCAAGCTTAGGATCTCTTTCCCGTCAAATTTGGTGATGCTTTTGGGTTGAATCCTCGGGCCAAACCACTCGGCGGCGTTGAGTGAAAGCCCGGATGCCCTCAATAGGGCCATTGCCTCGCTTTTGTGGAGAACGCCGATGAGGCGACTTCAGCTCAGTGACCTTCTCCTTCTCCTCCGTCGTGGTAGCGGAGGTTTCGACGGTCTTCTCGTTAAATCGTGGCCAATGCCAAACGCTCATAGTTATCTCTGCGCTGCGGCTCTTCATCTTCGCGATCATATTTTACGGCGCTCAAATCTGCACGGAGGTCCCGAGGCGTCTTTGTGTCGGCATCCTCTCCTCGTTGAAGCTCCCTTTGTGGCGATCAGGGTCAGATATCGCTTTCGACTGCGAGCAAATGAGGCGAGTACGGATGGCGCCTTTTCTCTTGGTGCCTCTTGGTGTCGCTTGAATTGCCGCCGCCGCAACCATAGCTTTGAACTTGGGCTACGATCGGAGCGGCCGGGCTATCCGGTCCGAGTAGTGGTGCCAAGGTGTCAAGGAGCGTCTTGGAGGCGACGATGTTCTGCTGGGGGGTATGAAAAACTGACTGGTTCCCCACCTTTGTCTGCAAGATTTCTTCATTCACGCTACGGCCTCTGTGTTGGAGGAGTCTCGCAGGGTTTTCTTGGTGGTGATGGTTCTCCTCCGTAGCATTTGCCGCGTCCTTTTGCGGAGGGTTCGTTTCGATCACAAAAATGCTGTGAAAGCTCGGGGAATTTCCTACCTCGCCTTCTGGATTGAAGGTGCAGGAAGATGAAGCGCACCGGCCAGTGGGTCTGAGTGGTTTGCTTGTGTATTCGACCACTCGGGGCTCGTCATTAGCCGCCCCGACTCGAGACGAGGATCGGGCCCTTGGCTTATTGCCCGTGACGAGATGGCCATGCCGGTTCTCGATCCGAGTGGTTGGCGGCTAAGAGAACCTCAGATTGGTTCCAGATCGAACGATCCGAATCAAAGCGGAGAGACGACCAAAGTTTCGGCGATGAAATCAGGCTTCCAAAGCCAAATACCGCCGTGGCGAAGATGGTCGTGCTCTGAAGATTGCCATCGAGCTTGTCTGCGATTGATCCTAGCGCAGCCCCTACCGGCGCGCTAACCGCCGACGTTTGTTACCGATAATAATGAAAAGGGGCTACGCTGCTGGACCCAAACTCGATGGTAGCACAAGAACACCCGATGTATCTGAGTTCGGGCTCTCACGGTGGAGATAATACCCTAGTCTGTGGCTCGAAATTATATGTGGCTAGGCGATTGCCGATGAGATGTTACGTCTTGTTACGTGTTTGAGATGCCCGTCCCTCCCTTTATATAATAGAGAAGGGCGGTTACAATATTGAGTCCTACTCGGATCACAGTAGGGGTTTCTATCCTGAGCCCGTATCGGTTTGGATTACAATCATCCCCTACCCAATACGACTCGGTTTCTTTAACTAAGGCCTATCCTGATTCTTCACGCTTTGCTTGGCCCAAGTAACCTTCAGTTTTATCCAGTCGACATGATCCAAGTTCGCCTGGCTGAGCCTTGGAGGACTGCTTGGTTAAATAGAAAATCAACATGGGTGGTTAGACCGAATTAGAGATGCTTAGCCATGCCACGTCATCACATGCTCATGGAATATTGTTTATTAATCTTGACTAATGGAATATGGAACTATGATGATAATTTGTGGGCCATGTGGGGTCGCACAAAGAGATTGAATTGTTGTGACAACGGAGTCACGCAACGATGTTGATTTGTGAAGAACACATGGTGTTTGGTAATCAACTGGGGTGGGAAAAATGATTTAGACTAGGGCAAGTGGCAAGATTATTTATGGTGGGCCAAGACTGGCAATTGGGCGGTCGCATTTGGTTTTTGGTGGGCCAAGAGTGGCAATTGGGATCGCATTTGGTTTTTGTGGGCCAAGAGTGGCAATTGGGTGATCGCATTTGGATTTTGTGGGCCAAGAGTGGCAATTGGTGTCGCATTTGGTGGGCCAAGAGTGGCAATTGGGCGGTCGTATTTGGTTTTATGATGAACTTTTGGTTAGTCTTGCCTCGGTCAACTAAGGGTTTAGACTTTTGCAAAATAAAACTTGGGATGGATGGCAGGTTGCCATGGGAGGTTGAATCTTGACTTAGGATGGAAAACTTGGTTTACTTGAGAAATACTGAATCTATTACTTGTTACTATTTGTTTTACTATCTTTTCAATCTATTAATGTATGTGTTTCAAATGTCGCCATCGCTTATGAACCATAAGCCTTCCTTTGGAATAAGCACGCATATAGTTATAATAGAAATGCATTCATGCACAACTTGTTGAGTACGTGTTGGTGTACTCACCCTTGCTTAACAACCAACAACAGTGGAGGAATCATCTTCAATATTGGAGAAGGACTTTCAGGTGGACGCGTGTCACTAGGCCAATCCTTGTCAGTCGCCTGTGGTGTGCTGATGGGACATCTACGTTTTCTACTACTTTCCACTGCATTTGTCTTATTGGTCTTATTATTGCCTTGCAAGGCTGAATAATGTAAGTGATCATAAGATCATACACTAGTTACATTCAATCAATAAAGTCCTATTATTCTTATTGTTGTGTATGATATGATGCTTACCGATGTTAAGCTGTGTGCACTAGCGTTTGATCCTGGGACTAGTGCGGAAAAACACAGTGGATTTGAATGGTTGGATTCGGGTCCTTACAGGTGCGGCTCCACTTAAATACCCTCGGTGTTCACGAAAATCTCAGAAACCTAACCTACACAGCGGCGCACTCGTGCCGGACCTGGACTCCAACGGTGACTCAGAGAAGGACTCCGACGGTCGTCTGATCGACGATCAACGGATGCAATTCCTCGAGACGTGGCACAATTTGGGCGGATGACATCATCCAACGGTGGAAATTAGAAGATGGCCTTTACTGATTCGTTTAATCTGGACCATCCAACTCAATCCAACGGTCGAGTCTTGTTAGGGTTTTCGTCGACTTTAACAAACCTCCACTGTTTGATTCGATCCAACGGCCCGCATTCATCCTTCTCAGAAACAGGCTAGGTCAGGCCAACCACTGCGCATAGTGATGGGCCTGGCCCGATACTATTCGTCATATTTTTCTGATTCTTTTTTATTTACTTTAATTCCCTAAAATAGATTGATTTATTTAAGGCACTAGAAATACTAGGAAAAATCCAATAAAATTCTCATAAATATTTGGAGATATTTTGAACTCAAATAAAATAATTTTGGCAAAACTTTATATTAATTAATCTATAAATAATTATTTTTCACAAAAGGCTAAATTACTTAATTGAAAATAAATTCAAATAAATTCCAAAAAAATCCAATAACTCCAGAAAATTCACAAAACTCACAGATTACAATTAAACACTATTATCTAATAATAAAGAGCAAATTTTTGGGATGTTACAAACCTCCCCCCTTAACAGAATCTCGACCCCGAGATTCAGGGCTGCCTAGTGTAACACCCCAGCTCTAAATAAGCCCAAGATGGTACCAAGACTCCCAAAATTTTTCACAAAAAAATTCAGTATGACCTCTTTAGAAATAAGGTCATCCACTCAGCAGACAAAGGAACAAATACCAAGATAACAACATTACATACAGATAACAACTATGGAACATACTAGGAGGGTGAAGCCAAGTAAAGCGATACGAGAACTCAGTCCAAAATACCACCTCGGCACAAATTTCACATTCACCTACATAAGTATCTAGAGAAGCAACATAGAACATACTTATAACCACCACTACAAGCAAAAGGATCTAACATAGATAGCCTCGACCAACCACAAGTACACTAATACAAGGTTCCACTACTAGTTCCCAAAATAGACCACAAGGTGATAGTTCTACAAGCTACAAATTCACAAGGGCATGAACGTGAGTGGAAGTGAAGCTAAGTTCCGTTCCCGCATGTCGTCCTCACAGAACCTAAAAAAACATAAACACAAGCGTGAGTTCATAAAACTCAGCAAATTATAACAAACATAACATAAAAAAAGCTTACCAACAGTATTCCATTGCAAGATATCAACATTCTTTCTGTATATGCAATTGATGATTCTCAACAACAATTTACGCTACTGACTCACTCATGCGATGCAATATGCATTTATGCTCAACAAATTCTCTCTTTCAAGACTATACCGGTATAGTAAGGATGCACACCCGTCGATGTCGCACCCTTCCTTTCCCTTCCATCCCGGTGGAGGGGCCTACTCTTACTGTCTTGCTCCCATCCATCCCTGTGGATGAGACTACGAGGTAGGACTTCTCAGGAGCACTCCGGATTAGTCATATGTCCCCACATGACTTTCACACCGACCGGGCTCAAAATCATTTCATGTTATGAATGCAAGTGACATGATAAAATAGCTAAAACTTTGAAATAGCATGAATCATCGAGATATAACATAGCAGTATTGACACAAGTAATAATATCAAAACAACCATTTCCCATGAATCATGTTTTGCACGTTATACTTGCCTCCTTGTCCCGTGCTGAGGTGGGGCGTGAGCTTGAGGCCACCCCTGAGGCTACTCCATCTGTGTCATATCATTTCGGAAATTCATGTCTAAGACAACACAACCAACAATTAAACATGCAACTCTAAGCCCTACAAGTGAAACTACACCCCAAAACTAAATCTGCCCTCATTTTCAGCAACCTCGGTACAGCATGTAGTGTTTTCATCATAACAATTGATATACAAGTCAGAATCATACAAACAATAGGAGTATAGTGATCTACTCGAGATTCCCTACAACTTTCTAGGCAATTATAAATTCCAATTCGACCTCTAAGCATTTCTAAACAACAGATTAGATTTCAGCCCATAGATTTCAGCATTTCAGGACAGCATGCAATCTTTAGCTCATAGAAATTGCTATACTTAATGAAATCAAGTAAACGATGGCAATTTCACAATCTACACGAAATTTCCCAAAACTTTCCAGGAAATTGGAAATTCTAATTCGGCCTCTAAATATTTCTAAACAACAGGTTAAGTTTCAGCCCCAAATTTCAGTAACTTCAGAACAACATGCAATGTTTAGCTCATAAAAATTGCTATATGGATGGAATCAAGTAAACGATGGCAGTTTAGTGATCTACACAAATTTTTTCACAATTCTCTAGGCAATTGCAAATTCCAATTCGGCCTCTAAGTAATTATAAACAATAGGTTAAGTTTCAGCCCCAAATTTTAGTAACTTCAGAACAGCATGCAATGTTTAGCTCATAAATATTGCTATACTGAATGGAATCAAGTAAACGATGGCAGTTTAATAATCTACATGAAATTTCCCACGACCCTCTAGGAAATTGTAAATTCCAATTCAGCCTCTAAGTAACTCAAAAACCCAGCCCTAACAGGAGCTCCAATCTGCCCCAAACTGAGAACAACCAAATCAGCTCAAATACTCCAAATCCCCAACTAATTCAACTCCCAACTTGAATAACCCTAGCAAGAACTCAAAGAATATCCACATGCATGGTCAATAACCCCTCTAAACAGCAAGCACCAACCTTACCTTCACCAAAACGGATGGGGAAGAAGCAGGAGAGAGAGGGGGTACGGCCAAGGAGGGAAGAGCCGATCTAACATTCCAAAAATTTGGCTATTTTGAATTTTATAATTTATTCTAAATTTTTAAGAATTTTCAGAATTTATTTGGAATTAAATGGATTTTTGGAAATAGACCTTTCTTTGGAAATTAATTTAATAATGAAAATTTTTAATAAAATATAAATGGAAATATTTTATTTGAGTTCAAAATGTCCTAAAATATTTTCTAGAATTTTTCTAGAATTTTCCTGATATTTTTAATGTCTCAAATAATTTAAATGAATATTTAGAATTATTTTTATTCGAAAACAATTGAAAATCAATATGAACGAGAATGGGCCAAGCCCACTCATCAGGCGCACCGCGACAAACCCACTCGGCCGAAACCCTAACGCCGCTGGACCGCAGCCGTCCGATCCGCATCGTGCGGTATGGAGCGCCTGTCGCTGTTCACGCCCCACGCCATTGATTGTCGCGCGTGTCTGCGAGATGAGGCCACGTTAGCCGTCTTCGGTTTCGGAAGCCTTGCCGAGCGTTATCGCCGAAGAAAAACGCCCGCCATTAACGCCGGCGAGTAACTCCTCCGCTTCATAAGCCGGCGCATGGTATTAAGCACATCGTTCCGCACCTTTCGAGACCTTTCACGCATTCCGAGAACCACCGTAGCTCCCTCACGACCTCGCCGTAGTACCGAAGCACTTCCGCCGTTGTTCCGCTGTCTCCGGTCATTCTCCGCCGCATCTGTGGTCACCGGAGTACTTCTCGTGACAAGCCGCGTCGAGTTGTCCATTCGGTGTCACCGGAGAAGCCCCGGAGCGCCATCGGAGCCATCATCTTCTTCAACTCTGGCCACTTCTACTCATGGCGCGAGACGAGACCTGACTTTTCGATACCGTCCGATCATTGCCGAACGCACCAAATTCGTCCACGTCTCCATCAACAGTGAGTTCCATCTTCTAATCTTAGCCGTAGATTTGAAATGAATGGCTAGGATAGCGCCACGTGCCCGTAGCGGGATCGCCCACGTGTGCTCATAACCGAGTAAATGTTAGCCGAAGGATCTTAGATGTGCGGCCTAGATCTAGACACGTAGCCATGGTACAGTAAACTTCATCTTCAATTAGCCACCATTAGATCTTGATCGTATGATTCCTGTGAAGCCACGTAGCCTAGACAATCGTAGCCATTGGATCTGTGATATTAGCGTAGGATTGATTAGATCTAGACCGTTGGATCTAGCCGCACACGGTCCAGATGCGGCCACGCGTCGCGCACCGGAGTAGCCGCGTCGCCTGTCACGCCGCGGGATTTTGATTTAATCTAGGCCGTTGATTTTGTAATGAACGTTCGGGATTGCGCCGCGCGCCGGGCCAGTTCCAAGACGACACGTGTCGCACGGGAACTGAGGCGACAGAGCCGCCGTTACTATCGACGTCACTCGGTCGTTGGCCGCCATTCGATTTTGATCCGATGGTCACGGTTAAGCCACGTGTCAGCACCGCAGTAGCGATCCGAATTGTCGGTGCAATCTTGGCCGTTGATTTCATCGCACGGCTCAGATTGAGACGCGTGGCAAGAGCACCAATCTTGGCGTTTGACCGGGTCAGTTGAGTCATCATTCGGTTTGATCTCCGCCGTTAGATTTTGATCCAGTGGTTGAGATTGTGCCACGTGTCAACACCGGAATAACCCGAGCCGAACCGACGTTTGATCGTGGCCGTTCGTTCCGAATCGGACAGTCAAGATTAAATCAACCTCTCGGTTGATAGTTCGTCGCCACATGTCACGGCCAGATCATGACACGTGTCACGCTGACGTCAGCGGCCGACGTCATCAGTGGGTCCCACCTGTCAGACCTGGCACGGTGAATGCTGACGTCAGCAGTGACGTCATGCTGATGTAATAATTCGATTTTAGTTAATAAATATATTCGTTTGAAAATGGTTTCGGTGCTGACGTCATTATTAGGCATGCTGATGTCATAATTGCGGAATTTTCCGTATAAAAATAAATAAAAAAATTTGGTTTATTCTTTTTGATTTATTTTAAAACTTCAAATGGCTATAACTTTTGCGTTTTAACTCCGATTTGAGTGATTCCAATTTCTAAAAATTTGTAAAATCAAGACTATTTATTGGTGAATTTTATTGAATTTTTAGAGATGAATTTCCTCTCTGTAAAATATATTTATTGTGTGTATGTTGATTTTAATTAGACGTTGATTTGCCGAGGAGTTACGAGGGAGAATTTCCAGTACAAGACTTAGCTCCGGACCAGTATCAGCAACTCTTTGAAGGTAAGTAATGCTTTGACCATATTGCTCCTAAATTTCGAAAATGTATCTTGTTTCAAACTATTCATGCTAAATTCAACTAAAAATGACTTAAATATTTTGGGTGAATTAGTTAATTAACCCAATTGTTAACACCTTCTTGTTAATAATATTTGTATGCCTTGATACCTTTGATAACCTAGGATTGGTAATACTAGTTGGTTGTTAATATTGTGCCAATACGGGAGGCTAGATCGTGAATAGTTGCTTAGCCATGCTTATAACGTGAACAATTTTGTTTGGATTACAAAAGCAAAACTGACTAAAGACATAGTGAATGCTTTTCGATAAAAGGTGGAATATTGTTGGTAATGATGTTGGAATGTAGAGACTTGTGTGGTTCTACATGAAGGATGATTACGGACATGTGTTACACTGTTAATAACTTGGGGTGGAATTGATTTAGACTGGGGCAAGTGGACCGAGGCTTTGTGCCAGGTGGGCCTATGTGGCAACTGGGGTGGGTTGAGTGTTGTGAGGACTGTGTGCTAAAACTTGAGAGAAGGATGTCTTGCCTTGGTCAGTTAAGGACTTCACCTTGTAAGCCTTTGACCTGAGTCTCTCGTACAACCACATGTCTGAATGGAAAGACCTAATTTAGTAGGATTCTAATGTCTTACCTTTGATACCTCGGGGTGGCAGTTACACGGGGTAACTGTATGGGGGAGCGTGCCTGTGCTACGGCTTGGTACCTATCCAACGGTGTTTGTCGGTCCTATACTTCGGCTCTGAGTGAGGGAAGTGATAGTGAAGGCAACCCGGAGAGTTTCTTAGGTGGAGATAGAAGTCTCTGAAAGGCTTTGTTACGGTCAATTGCCTTTGTGGTATGTGACTGTATCTTGTGGGTGAAGTGTACAACCTCTGCAGAGTATTAAAACTGTTCGAATAGCCAAGTCCACGGTACTGGACAATGCTCGGGAATTATAGTCAAGGGGTAGTGTTTTGAAAATAAAATAGGGTGGAAGGCTATGTGCCAGATTAATGATGAAAGTCGATTAAGGACTGTGTGTCCAAAATAATGTGGAAAACAACTTGAGACATATAATGGTTACGTGGTTTTGATGCTTTCAATCTAAATAGATAGTAGTTTAAAATATTGATGCAAAAGCAAAATAACCAGTAAAGACATTCCTTTGTAACAAGCTATGCATGTAGTAATAGAACTGCATTCTGTGTATGACTTGTTGAGTACGGTGTGTACTCACCCTTGTGGACAAAATTTACCAGAAGAAGAGACTACGCCAGCATATGAGGAAGAGTTCGTTGAAGTGCCAGACAACTAGGGAGCAAGCCTCTATCAGGGCGTCTATGGCGATGGAGGGATCACTACGAAGTTTACTTTCTGCTGTTATTTACTGTTTACTCTGAATAATATAAGCCCTGTGTGGCAAATTATTGTAAGGGACCATAAGGTCGTACAACTCATTTATATATGTGCTTGAAGTACTTATTTGTTATTCCGCTATGTATGATGTGATGCTTTAACCCTGTTTAGACTGTGTGCACTAGCACGATCCTGGACTAGTGCTGAATACACAGAGTGTCCAGATTTGCAAATTTGGGGCACGACAACCGAGGAGGAGGCCAAGCTAGGGGAGGAGACGTCGGCCAGAGAGGGAGCCAAGGCTGAGGTTCAACCAGGGAGGAGATGCCCAGGTGCTGCCATGAATGGAGAAGAGCTAGGGAGGGGAGGGGGTTTCGGCCAGGAAGGGGGCGCAAGGGAGTAGGAGGGGGGAGAAAAAGAAAAGGTAAGGGTGATTTGGGGATGGGAAAGGGAGTAATTGAAAAGAATTCCTCCCAACAGGTCCAAACAAAGAGCTCAGCAGCCCTAGAGCCTGAGCCAAACCCGAAATCTTCCATACTAGGAAAACAGGTTTTATCCCTCCCTAGGAGAACTGTACTGCTACACCTAGAGAACAAATTTGAAAATTCTACTTTCAGACCATCTTCACGCTCCTAAGTTGCTTCGCTCTCTGAGTGATTTCTCTATTGAACTCTACAAAAGCAAACAGACTTGTTTCTGGTCCTGTGGTCTATCACATGCAGAATCTTGATCGGCTACTCTTTGTAGGTCAGATCTTCTTGCAACTCGATTGCTTCGAGTGGTGTCTGCTCTGCTGGCACTCTGAGACATTTCTTGAGCTGCGATACATGAAACACTTCATGCACTCCTGTCAATGACTGCGGCAACTCCAACTGATACACAACCTCTCCTCGACGGCTCAAGATTTTGAACGGTCCCACACATCTCGATGCAAGTTTTCTGTTGGCTTGAATCCTTTTGACACCTTTAGAAGGGGTAACTCCAAGATTTTTCAAATCATCTGGCTCAAAGCTCAAATCGTAGCAACGATTATCTGCATCGTTCTTTTGCCTTAACTACTCTATCTTCAATATCTTTCTGATCCTAGCAACTCACTCTTCAGCTTCCCTAGGAACATCACCAAACGCTCTTCCGTCTCATTCCAATTAAACAGTGGTACAACAGGCGTGACTATATAAAACCTCAATTGGCGATATTTGCAAACTAACCTGATAACTATTGTTTTAGCTGAATTCTGCATGCGACAAACACGTATCCCATGATGTAGCGTAGGCTAAGGTATAGACTCTTAACATATCTTTCAAACTCTGATTAACCCTTTCTGTTTGACTATCTGTCTGCGGATGATAAACTGTACTGAAATTCAAGCGAGTTCCTATTGCTTCAAGCGGCTTACTCCAAAATCTCGATAAATTGGGTCTCTCTATCTCACACAATCTCCTTAGGCTCACCATGTGAACATACAATTCTTCGCATATACAGCTCTACCAAGCGATCTCCTAAGTAAGTTCTCTTTACAGGAACAAGGTGAGCGTCTTTTGGTCAAACGATCCATGATGCCTCAAATAGAATCATAATCTCTTTGAGTCTTAGGCAAATCCTTCATAACAAGGATTTAATTACCATTTTGCCTTCTAATTCCACTCAGAGATCTGCACGACTATATCCAATAGGCTCCGATGCATTGCCTTTACTTTCCAACACACACTACATAGAGCATCATACCCAATAGCCTTGCTCTTCACCTTAGGCCACCAAATTTTTTTCTAAATCTTCTTACATCTTGGAACTTTCTAAATGAATCAAATGCTTGGAATCATTAGCTTCCTAAAGAATTAATTGCTTGAGCTCCTCCCTGTTCGGTGCATGGATTTGACCTTAAAACCACATAGTGTCCTAATCATTCAAAATTCTACTCCTTGGCTAAGCCTTCATCTCTCTTTGACTTGATTCTGTATTTCATCACCCTTCGAACTTTTTGTGATCTGATTTTCTAATGTTGGTTTTACTTCCAAAGCAGCTATGAAACTTTGTGGAACGACCTCCAATTTCATCCTCTCAAATTCTTTGCACGACTCTGGTTGACCGCTCATTATCAACATACTCGCACTGCGGCTCTCATGACTCAAAACGTTGGCTATCACATTGGCCTTACCAGGATGATAATAGATTCTAACATTATTGATCAATTTCAGCCATCCTCTTCATTCCATATTAAGGTCTGACTGAGTGAACATGTACTTTAAACTCTTATGGTCCGCATATATCTCACATCTATTTCCGATGAGATGGTGACATCACATTTTCCAATCGTGCACTATGACAGCTAATTCCAAATCATGCGTAGGGTAATTCTCCTCTTGTAGTCTCATTTGCCCTATCGCATAGGCAACAACCTTGCCATTTTGCACTGATTCGCATCCCAGGTCATGCCTAAAAGCATCACAGTATATGTTGAAACTACTCTGCACAGCTGGTAATACTAACACAGGTGTTGATGTTAACTACCTCTTCAACTTCCGAAAACTCTTTTCGCACTCCGACATCCATGCAATTTTTTCTTTTAAACAATCGCGTAGGAGGTTTAGCAGTTGTTGAAAACCCTTCTATGAGCCAACGAAAATATCCTGCCATTCCCAAAAAACTATGAATCTGAATAACAAATTTTGGTTGCTTCCAATGTAACACAACTTCTACCTTGCTTAGTTTAACAGCAACTCCTTTAGCAGTCGTTACACGGCCAAGGAATTCAACCTTCTTCCAGAAATCACACTTGTTGAACTTAGCGTACAAATGCTGCTCTTGCAATCTTTCCAAAACCAATCTCAAATGTTCTGCATGTTCTTCTTTTGTCTTAGAGTATACTAGAATATCATCTATAAGGCAACCACGAATTTATCCAAATAATCCATAAACACCTTACTCTTCATGTTCATGAAGTACGCAGGGGCATTGGTCAATCCAGGAGATATCTGAAACTCATACTGTCCATATCATATAGAGAGTGCAATCTTAGAAACATCCTTCGCACGACTCTTCAATTGATGATAATCTGATCGAAGATCTATCTTAGGGGAAACTCTAGCCCCTTTCCACAAGTCGTCGATCCTGGATAAGGGATACTTATTCTGGATCTTTTCTTAATTCAGAGCGCGATTCTAGGGCATACTACCAATCTTTCATTTTCCTTTCTGATAAATAATGGCTCCCAAGGCGACGTACTAAGTCTTCTCAAAACTCTTTCTAGTAACTCCTCGATATGCTCTTTTATTTCCCACTAATTCATTAGTAGACATTTGATGATCTTTTTGCTATTGGTGCTGTTCCAAGCACTAACTCGCTCATGAACCTGATCTCTCGATATGACGGTATACCTGGCAAATCCTTAGAATGTCAAGGTATTCTCTGACAACTAACGCATCTCCTAAACTAGTAACTTCCACACTATTTAAACATCAGCTGACTAACACGAACTGTAGTCACTTGAGACCCCCTTTTTCACATTTAGGGTTTTAGATTGATATAACTTTTCACCAAAACTAGCCTTAGGTTTGAGCATTTGATTCATTCCAACAATAACATTAAAGGCCTAAGTATCCAACACAATATGATTTGCTTGAAACTCCACTCACTCAATAAGCACTGAGCTCTCAACATTCTGGGTTAAGTCTAGCACAACTAAACACTTACTAACAATGACAATCCTCTGGCTAACAAGCTCACGTGGGGTACCACTAAACTAGCCACCATTGCACATGTATCATTTTCACGTGAACTATCAACACAAGTGAATACTCAGAGAAAAAATATGACAATTCTTTTACCATTCATGCTTTTATTCCATCACTTTACATTCCAACCTCTCAACCATCTTTAGTTTATTTCTTTAAACAAGAAAACCCGTACATGGAATTTACCACTAATCATTTTTCTTTACAAACGAGGATATGACCCTTGCATAGGGTAAAATCATTGATCCAAACTTTTAAGATTGACGTTGGCGTTGAAATCATGACTGGGGCAGAGTTGAGATTGATGTGAACTGGCATAGTTAGTTTCTTCTGTGGGCAGATGTTGGCAAAATGCCTGAGCTTATGATAGGTATAGCAAAGTTTAAGGCAACTCTTTTCCTTGAGCATTTGTTGACCGGGATAGTGTCTTTGCTTAGATGCCTTTTCTGCAACTGATTCTCTGGGCAAACTTCTCCTGCAACTTTACCTCTCACTCTTGGCATTATATCCCAGACTGTGGTAACCTCTAGTATGTCCGCGGCTGTAGAAAATATTTGTCTTCTCTGTGGACATCGGTTAGCATAATAGCCTTTTCTGTGACAGTTGTAGCACTCAATGCCGCTCTTCTTGTGATTCATTACTTGTTGATTCGCAGCACATCCCCTAGTAAAACGATCTTCTTCACCATATAAGGGACCTACTGTGGGTGATGGCCACTTACCGGTTTGTTGATGAATGCTGACAGAATCAAGGTGCTGCGTTTTTAGCTCTTCAAGCGGCATTACCTGTGCAGCTGGTGTCTCACACCATCTTGCTAACTCTTGAGCAAAAATGGCTCGTAGATTCTCTTGCTGAAGCTGAGTCACAGTGGTCACTATCAAATCCAAGGGATATTGAGCTGGGCAGTGATCTTGCCCTTCACAAAGGTCACATGTGATGTTGCTTGTAGGACATTCTCCAGAAGAATGGCTTCCTTCATAACTAGAGCAATTGATCACATGCTCATCAGTGGTATGTCCTATTTCTCCACAGCGAATGCACGCACGATCTTCTAACTTGTTTGGTTGATAGCACTTCATAGAACAATGCCTAGGTTTCGAACAAGGTGCAGGGGTAGAATCCTTCTCTGAATTCACTGTGACCATACTATCCTTAGTGGAGCAAAGAGATCACGAAAAGCAACAATAAATTCGCTCCAAGTGATATTCTGCGGGGCCTCATGGTTAGCACAATATTCCTTCCACCATTCAGCAGCAATTCCTTGTAACTGATATGAAGCATACAAGACCTTCTCATCACTTCTGCACTAAGCTATGAGTAGCTTTCTTTCAATGGTCTTGAGTCAATCTTCTGCTTCCAAAGGTGAAACATTTCCTGAAAACATTGGTGGATGAGTCCTTATGAATTCTGATAACCTTAAGTAAGTACAGAAATCATTGATAATAGCCCGAGATGCTTTATTGACATTAGCCTGATTGGTCATATTCTGTATTTGCTTCATCATTGCCTGCATCAACTGAATCTGAGCAGCCAAAAGCTCTCTGAAACTCTGCATATCTATCTGAATTGACGGTTGAAGGACTGATCCATCCCTAAAATTCTCACTGGGTTGATTACCACTTCCACTAACTTCGTTGCTTCCACCAATCTGAACCATCTGCTTGATTCCTTCACAGGGGTTAGGGGAGAGGGAAATAGCACAGGTAAGGAGCAAGAATGCTAACACAGGGAAGATAGGTTTAACCCAATCAACTTAGGCAACTATATTAATAACTTGGTATGGTTGCTTACATATGCCTAAAAACTCTGCAATACATACTGCACACCCAGCAATCAGGAAGAACCAATTCAACCTAAACACACAAAACTACCATCTACATGGGTGGCACTCCTATCTTAGGAAACACGACAACCACACATGAGTCTCAGTTGGCTACTTGAAGCCCTGAGTCTTCTAGCTCCTAAAACGCTTCATCGATCCGCTCTTCCATGAGCTTGATGATTCTTTCCTTCATGATCATTAGGGTAGCAGCAGGCACCCGATGCCATCTCATAAAGTGTGGTATATCGTTTCTACTCAAGATAGCTCAGGTAAGATTTCAGCTCAATTTAACAGAGGTAAGAGAAAGAAATTTTAGCAAGGGAAAAGAAAGAATTTTTGGTAAGGACAGGAATGGAAGAATGAGATGAGTCAAGAACATATTATTCTTTCGGGTTATGTCTTTTACTTTAGAAAATAATTTTGAAGGACCTATAGAGACGACCAACTATCTAGGGTCAAGACCTACAGTCAGTATGGCTCTGATACCACCTCTGTCGAGACCCGAATATGCAAATCCGGACCCTCTGTGTATACTGCACTAGTCTAGAATCATGCTAGTGCACACAGGCTCAACATCAGTGAATATCACAATCATACACAGCGGAAATTTGATAAAAGACATCATATAATGAGCATTACTAATTGTGTGACCTTATGGTCAACTTACGTGACTTCACCTCGCAAGGTTGAACAACAAATCGAACTGCAGCGGATTGAAGACGTAGATAACCCTTCAGTATACCATAGGCAACTGACAAGGTTCGCAACCTAAATATTCGTCTCTTCAAGGTACACCTCCTTCAGCACTGGTGATGTTGTAGGCAAAGGTGAGTACATAAAGTACTCAACAAGTTGTGCACAGAATGTAATTTTAACATATCTATATGCAAGGCTTATTCCAAAGGAATGGCTAACAATGGCTATTTTGCAGGAAAGCAGCATTTATGAAGAAATACAATAAATAGATTGAAAAAGATAGTAAAACAAATAACAGTAATAGATAGATTCAGTGTTTCTCAAGTAAACCAAGTTTCCAATCCTAAATCAAGATTCAACCTCCCCTGAAAACCTGTCATCCATCCCAAGTTTTATTTTGTAAAAGTCTAACCCTTAACTGTAATTCCCGCGCATTGCTCAATACCGCGAGCACGGCTATTCGAATAGATTTTACACTCTGCAGAGGTTATGCACTTTACCCACATGACATGATAATCTTTTTGTGCCTGGCCATTAACACACTTCCTTTGGTGTGTCGGCAGAGAATCATGACAAAGCCTTTACAATGCTCTGTCTTAACTCAGTACCACCCGCTAAGGTTTCAACACTGAAGGGACTGGTTACCACAACAGTGCCCCCCTCTTGCGCCATCTGGGTTCATTAAAAAGGGTGAACCACACCACCACTGGTAGTACCAAAGCTAAGACATTGCAAATTAATCGGTTAGGTCCGTCCCATTTCGGACATGTGGTTGCATTATTAACTCAGGTCAAAGGCTTGTAAGGTTAAGTCCTTAGAGTGATCAAAGCAAGACTTGCACATACCCTTTGCCCATTGGGCCCACCCAAGCACCCTTGCCCTTGCCACTTACTCCGATCTAAATCATAGCCACCCCAGTTGATTACCAAGTACCACATGCCATCAACAATTCAATATCGTTGCATGACATCCATCACCACAATAACTCAATCTCATCGTGTGACCACACAAGACACACAAGTTCATAACATTGTTCCATATTCCATTAGTCAAGATTAATTATCAATGATTCAAGTATATATGATGACATGGCATGGTTAAGCAAGCTAATACGATCTAACCATCCCATGTTGACTTTAATATCAATCAACTATAATGAACCAACCATGGGTGACAAATAAGTTGTGGCATACAAATGACAAGGTAGGGTATAGATCAACTTGGTATGATAGCTAAGTCCCAACTTAGATTGAAAATATTTATACACATGAAATAGCATGCAATATTGTAAAACGAAATAGCAACTTTATAACCATGGGTTCAACAGGATCAAAACACAATTTGCCTTAGAAAAACCCTTATTTCTTCTCTGGACCTTGGGCTTGGGTCGATGAATTTTCCTCGAATGCGTCGCACAATTCAACGTCTACGCGAATCGAAAGAGAAGGCCAAATAAATACCAAAACAGAGAGCAAACAATCTCCAAAATTCAAATAAAATTTGCCATTAGATAGATCTTAATTTTATAAATTTTAATCACCTCAATCGGAGTTCGTATGGGGGAAAACGAGCTCTCGGAAGATTCAAAAATCATAAAAATCTAAAAATTGAAAATCAAATATTAATCTAAATTATTTTTATAAAGAAAATTCATCTTATTGCATCAGCGTGACGTCAGCATCGCCTTGGACCATTCGCATGCTGACACGTGGCATGGTACATAGACTTGGTCCACGGGACCTCCTTTGGTCCACCGTGGACACGGTCCACGATGCCTTGCATCAGTGCCCGACACACGTCAGCATCTGATTGGCTATGGTTGCGGTGCAATCTAGACCATTTCTCTGGATCCAACGGTCCAAATCATCTCGACACACGAAGAACACGTAACGCCATCTCTGCAGTCCGTGACAGATCAAATGGCTATGGAGAGATCCGATCTAAGCCGTCCAAGCTAATCTGACGGTCCACGCTACTCGCGAAGTCGTCGATGAGGTTTTGCAGTGATGCCATGAACAGAGACGAAGACGATGATTCACCGGTGGCATTCTGGTGCTGGTTCGGTAAGGAAAAGCGGTGGCTTGGACGCGGCGCAAGACGTAGAGTCCAGATCGTGTGCCGACAGGGTGAGGAACGTCTTGACAGCAGCGCAAATTGAAGAGACAAGTGGCGGCACGAATACAAACTTCGGTGAGGCTGCGAGCCTCAGCGACGACGCTTTAGGGAAAAGGTGCGGCAAGGGACGAGGAACTTCGGAAGGGGTGTGGCTCCACTTAAATACCCTCGGCGTCCATGAAAATCTCAGAAACCTAACCTACACGGCGGCGCACTCGTGTCGGACCTGGACTCCGACGGTGACTCAGAGAAGGACTCCGCACGACCGTCCGATCGGCGATCAACGGACGCAATTCCTCGAGACGTGGCGCAATCTAGGCGGATGACATCGTCCAACAGTGGCGATTAGAAGATGGCCTTTACTGATTCATTTAATCTGGACCATCCAACTCAATCCAACGGTCGTGTCTTGTTAGTGTTTCCGTCGACTTTAACAAACCTCCACCGGTCAATTCGATCCAACGGCTTTACAAACCGCATTCATCCTTCTCCTAAACAGTCTAGGTCAGGCCGACCGCAGTGCATAGTGATGGGCCTGGCCTGATACTATTCGTTATATTTTTCTGATTCTTTTTTATTTACTTTATTCCCGAAAATAGATTTAAGGCAATAGAAATACTAGGAAAAATCCAATAAAATCCTCATAAATATTTGGAGATATTTTGAAATCAAATAAAATAATTTTGGCAAAACTTTCTATTAATTTTATCTACTAGATAAATGCCCATGCGTTGCTACGAAAAATAAAATTGGTAACGAAACATAAAGGTCAAGCAATAAAAAAAATTGTGCTACAAGATCAAATATCTATTTCTCATGATTATAAAAGTTTTTATGGTTTCTTCTCCGGTATGAATTAAAACCAAATATATTGTACATAGCAATATATATTACCAATATCAAAAATCAATTAATCCTTTTTTGCAATTTATATTACCAGTTCGCGTTCCTCTTCCTCTCGCCATGCCCGCACCGCGCGCTCCTCGGAGTCGTTGATCTCGTCTTTATCATCGCCTCGCTCGTCCTCGTCATCCACCGCCTTCGTAGGGACGACACGGGAGCTTCCCCCGAGCACGAGGCGATGCTGCCGAAGCCACCGCCATTCCAAACCACTGGCCGCTACGCAGTCGCGCTCGGGGCATTCGCTGTCTTCGCCACGACGTCCGCCGTCCTCCTCGCGCTCACGTTCTTCCTCTTGCCGAGCACGTCATGGCGCGTTGTGGGGTCCACCTTCCTTGCCGCCCACTTCGTCGCGCCCGCCATGGCCGCGTGGTCAGTCGCCTCGGAAAAAGGGGCCACCACCGCCACCCAGCCTTTGCACCTCCGCGTCTTCTGGATCGCCACCACCCTTGTCGCCGCACTCTTCTCTGCTTCGACGGTGGTTCGCTGCGCCGACGGTTCGCTACTTTTCCTAGATGACCCTCTCGCCTTTGTCAGCATACTCATCTCCATACCTCTGGCGTACTTAGCCATCACTAGCTTCACCGGGCATGACGCCGGAGCCCATGAAGGTGAACCAGAAAACACCAACGCCGAGGCGCCCGCCACGCCGTGCGCCGCCGTGTCGTTCCTCTCTCTCGCGACGTTCAGCTGGATCAACCCATTTATCTCCAAGGGGTATGCCAATGACTCTCTCACCACCAACAACGTCCCACCGGTGTCGCCGGGCAACCGCGTCGAAGCGTCGTATGCTTTGTTCATGTCCAACTGGCCGGTGCTGGGGTCACGGCATCCGGTGGGCGTCGCGCTATGGCTATCCTTCTGGCCGCAGTTACTACTTACCGCAGCGCTCAGCCTCCTGTCGGTCCGTTACTTATTGATCAGTTCATCGAGTTTATTCGTCGTGACGGCACGACATAGGAGATCTTGAATGAATTCCCTTGATTGATTCTGTGAAAACTGTACAGCATATATAGAGTACAAAAGGAATGATTGGCGGCTATTAATTACCAAAGAATAATCGTGATTTTGCTATAATAATCACCATATTTAGAGAGATATGGTGGTCAAATCGAGAAAAAAATAATTAGCTATAATGACCTACCATTATTAGAGATATGGGGGGAGGGCTAGGAAGAACGGACCGCTGCCACCATCTGCAAATTTATATTAATAGAGATAAATAATTATTTTTCACAAAAGGCCAAATTACTTAATTGAAAATAAATTCAAATAAATTCCATAAAAATCCAATAACTCCAAAAAATTCACAAAACTCACAAATTACAATCAAACACTATTATCTAATAATAAAGAGCAAAATTTTTGGGATATTACACCCACTAAGGTTTCGCCCCTTAGGGCCCCCTCTTGAGCCATGTGAATCAACCCATCCATCCCGAAACCCACACCACCAATTGGCAATACTCAAGGCTAGACATTGCAAATTACTCGGCTAGGTTTGTCCCATTTCAGATTTGTGGTTACACGGTTAGGCCTAGTTCAATGGTGCACAAGATTAAGTCATTAAGTTGTATAAGGTAAAACATCTACATCCCAATGTTCTAAAAGCACCCCATTTACTGCATGATCACTTGCCAAAGGGAAAACATTTTGTTCAACCTAAGACTAATGGCACACCCTACCATGGTACAACAAATTTTACAACAGTGCCTAACGGCCTCAATATCTCATTAAATCAAGATTAACATTAATTCACATGTGATATGGATCCCATCGTAAAACTAAGTATGTCTAAGCATAGCTATGATAACCCATTGTTGGTAATATAATCATGTCCAACTAGTAATGTTCCAACCTAGAGTTAACAATGGATACATGGCTTTCTAATAATCATGGTGGCATAATGTCAACTAGGTATATAGCTATTCCCATGAAATAATCATTGATACACAAATAACATGCAATTGTACAAAACAAATTACTTTGTAAACATCTGATCAATGTGATCAAAGGTTATGACTTGCCTTGTTGATCTATTATTGAATCTTGATCTTCAAATTATTCGTTCGCTCCCTCGAGATTCATGTCTACTAGAAAAGAAAGTGACGGATTCAAATAAATACAAAACAAAGACTCAAACAAGCTCAAAATTGAAAATAAATAGCTCTGGAAGATAGAGTTTGATTTTAGAAAAATTTAGAAACTTGAATCACCTCAATCGGAGTTCGTATGAGAGAGAACAAGCCTCTAAAAAAATTTGAAAATAAATAAATTAAAAAAAATCATATTTAACAAAATTATTTTTCTACTAAAAATTCAATTTATTGCGCAACGCTGACATTAACTAGGGTTCACGGTAGACCAAGTCCATCGAGCTAGACTAGGGTTGATGCCACCACTGATGGGGATGACACGCGGGCGATAGGGCTGACGCGACGGTTGAGGTGGATGTTGACATAGGCTTCAAAGCTGATGTGGTGGTTGAGGTGGCGGCTGATGTGGGCTTGCCACAGGTCGCACATCCAATGACTCGGTTGGATCATAAGGTGGAGAGACACCAGTGAGGTCGGCGATGACGTGGCTGGATCCGGAGCCTCCGCTGTGTATCGAACGTCCAAGGTTGGGTGATAAAGACCGACGACGACCGGTGACGGTGCAACCTACCAGAGCCAAGGAAGACAACATGGGCTTCAACGGAAAGGCAACAGATCGGGTGCTAGTTGGCACAGATCTGGAAGAGGGCAATGCGGCTTACTCGTTGGCACAAACAGTTGTGGTGGAGGTGGACTAACGGCAGAGATTGACGTGGTGGAGCACCTCGTTTGTGATGATGAACTCCGTCGACTTCATTCTCGGCGACGGAGGGGTCTCGGGTAGCAAGAAAAGAGGTGGCGGGTGCGGCGCAACGAGGCGAACCTTGGATGGGGATTAGCAGCGCCTTAAATAGGACTAGGAAGGCGTGTGCAACACGGACACCGAGGGCCGCGCGGGACACGGCGGCTATGCAGTTAGGGTTAGGGTTTCGATCGATGGTGTGAGTGCGTAGGCTGGATGGGTTGCGGCTGGCAAGATGGGTTGAGCGGACACGCTGACGAAGCAGGCTGGGGAAATGGGCCGGATGGAGTGGCTGAGAGGACGTAGCTCAAAATCAAAAGGGAGAAATAAAAATCATTTTCCAAATTAAGAAAATTCTAAGAATTCAAAAAAAAGAAAATAAATTCAAAAAAAATCTCCACAAATACAAAAAAAATTCCTTGAAGCACATTGAACCCAACTATGACTAAAAATCTTTTATTTGATAAATAGTTTAGCCAAATTAAATCCTTTCATTAATCCAATTAAGCTTTGATTAATTCAGGAAAAATGAAAATGGTTCGTTTCTTCATATTCAAACATTACAAGACTCATATTTTGGGATCTTACAAGTGGTGGATGATCCTATTGTTGTTATACGATATGAACATGTAGACACTAACGTAGCTGAAGTCGTCACCGTTGACTTCGACTCTGAGATAGTACACAAATAAGCAAATCAAGGCAAGCACCCCCTTTGGTCATGTAGATCCTATTATTTAAATTAGTTTAATTTGTTTTATCAAAACTATTATGCATGCCCGTATTTTCTATAAATTTGCTATATTGTGATACTGGTAGATAAACCTGTTGTCTTGGGACATCCTTAATAAATATTGACATGTGAACCTTGATAACCCTAGATTAAGATTAGACAATACATAATGTCATACCGGGTATATGCGATTATATATTGAACATGCTTAGCCATGCTTTAGTAATGAAATAATCAGGACATTCTTAAGAATTTAAAAAGGTTGGATATGACAATGAAGGTTGCTAGTATGTTGATTGAAAATAAAAATAAAAATAAAAATATGGTTTGGACATGGGCGATATTGGCAGTAGCCGGATATGCATGGGGACTTGCACATAGTGTAGGGGGAGATAATCGCCCGATCAGATTAAAGGCTAAACTATTGTGTTGTTATCAGGCCAAGAAATAAGTGTAACCACAAGTGTTGGTATGGGATGATATTAACCTAATAAGTTACTTAGATTTAATTTTGCACATTGGAAGGCTGGAGTAGTACGAGCTCTCCGGATAGGTTTGCTTGTAGAGGTTTCCACACAAAGATGTAGGTAAACATATACCAATACAACGGTGTACACCTTGCTATGGGGAGAAATGGTCATAGCAGGGGTGGACTGACTTGGTTACTGTGTAATGACAGGGATGGACTGTCATGTCTTGGATGTGTATTTCTGCTACCATAGAAAGGGTTTGATGATACTAGGTTGGTGCAACGTTAGGTTTAGGTAATGTAACAGTTATATTATGATCTCCTTGTCAACACACAAAAGGAAGTGTGTTATTGGTGTGGCAAAAAGGATTGATCATTTCTTGTAGGTAAAATTGTACACCTCTGTAGAGTTTAAATCTTTTTGAAAAAACCGCGCCTGCGATCAAAGGTACTTGGTAAAGTCATCATATAGTTAGATGTTTTTGTATTTTCAAATAAGTTGGGATATTGGTTTGGAAAGTTAATATGCTATGCCAAGGATTGGGCACAAATTGATGTGATACAATCATAGAGGATTGTGGAATAAGTTGTGATACTTTACTCTTATTTTTATAACAATCATACTTGCTTTTATACACTCCGCTTGCAATCTATTACATATGATTCTATTTCGCCGATGCAAATAAACATAGAAGCATTTTGATTGACATAGCCTGCATTCTATTATATCTGCATTTGTGATACATTATTGGGCTGTTTGGTTGCCTGCATGCATAGAGATTTGCATCCATAGATGCAGAATCTTGCTTTTTTCTTGTGTTTGGTTGCCTACATTTAGTTTTGAGCCTGGCTCTCTGTCGTGCCCCGAATTCACGGATTCAGACACTCTGTGTATTCTGTACTAGTTCAGGATCACGCTAGTACACACAGGATAACAGGTTGAAGTACCACAATCATACACAGCGGAAATAAATAAATAAGTACTTCAAGCATAATATAATCGAGTTACATGACCTTATGGTCGCCTTACAATAATTCGCCACGCAGGGTGATAAATATCAGAGTAGCGCAAGTTTATCAGCGGAAGCAAAAGTAGAGCAAGGAACCCTTCCTAACCACAGGCTACTGAGTGCGGCTCAACCCCTTAATCCTCCTGGCCTTCGACGAACTCCTCCTCCCAGGTGGGTACGGCTTCTTCTGCTGAGGTTTTTGTCGATGCAAGGGTGAGTATATCACATACTCAACAAGTCATGCACAATGCAGGTCTATTACTACATGCATGGCTTATTCCAAAGGAAAGGCCTAATTGGCTATTTTGCATAAAACGACATTTCTTTTTAACAAGTAATCTTATTAGATTAAAAGCGGTAAAACCAGTATTAATAATAATTAGTTTCTCAATTCTTTTCCAAGAGTTTGGCACACAGCCCTAAATTCATTCATCATTCTTTTGGCACATAGCCACCCATTCCACACTTTTATTTTGAAACTCTAACCCTTGACTGTAATCACCGAGCAATGTCCAGTACCGCGGACACGGCTGTTTGAATAGATTCACACACACACTCTGCAGAGGCTGTACACTTTACCCACAGGATACAGTCGCTCACCACACAGGTGATTGATTGCAACAAAGTCTTTCAGAGACTAACACTTAACCAGTGAACCTCACCAGTACTGCCTTCCTAACACTTCCCTCACACAGAGCCAAAGCTTAGAACAGGCACATACCGTTAGATGGGTACCAAGCCACAGCACAGGTACGCTCCCCCGAACGGTCACACCTTTGTGTAACTGTCACCCCGAGGTATCAAAGGAAACATATTAGAAACCTACTGAACTAGGCCCGTCCCATTCTGGACAAGTGGTTGTACACGGAACTCAGTTCAAAGGCTCACAAGGTTAAGTCCTTAATTGTCCTGGGCAAGACATCCATTTTATACATCTCGGCACATAGCCTTCACAATCTTTCACACATCCCGTTGCCACACAGGCCCACCTCGCACGAAGCCTTCTTGCCACTTGCCCCGGTCCAAATCATTTTCCCACCCGGTTTTGCATTATTGCAACACATGCCAATGCCCACTTCGTTGCACGAGTAGAACCACACAGGTTGCTACCCTCAATTCCATTTCATGACATCATCGCATTATTTCAAAATGCGTTCCATAATTGTTTAGTCAACATTCGTTTGCAATTTGAAAGATATTCAACGCATATAAGCAGGCTAAGCGACTAATCACGGTCTAGCCTCCCGTGTTGGCATCATATTAGCATCCAACATATTAAACATCTTAGGGTGGACAAAGATTTCAGGGCATATAAACATTATAATCAAGGTGGCATAAACAAGTTTGGCTTTTAACTACCATTTCCCAATTTAACCAATAGTATTTGTACTTAACATAGCATGCGATATGGAAATCAAAATATACTTTGAAAACTAGGTGCAAAATGGTCAAAGCATGACTTGCCTTCAAAGAGCTGTTGGTTCTGGTCGAAGCTCTGTGACGGGTCTTCAAATTCTCCTTCGGCGAATTCCGGCAACTCGGGGTCTACGCGCACACAAGCAAGCATACAATAACACTCAATACAGATAGCAAGACCATCACCAAAAATAAAATAAAAATCACCATTAAATAGTTTACATTTTTACAAATTTTTGGGCACTGGAATCACTCGATTCCGAGTTAAAATGCAAAAGTTATAGCATTTTCAAGTTTGCTGAAATTCAATAAATGAATAACCGAATTAATCCTTTTATTTTTATACTGAAAATCTGGATTTATTTCCCTCGACGACACGTGTCAGCACAGGAATGAGCCACGTCACTCCCGGCCACTGACAAGTGGGCCCCCGGATGACGTCATGCTAACGTCAGCACAACCGGGGTTATCACACTGACATGTGGGCCCCACTGGAACAGTACCTGGACCACTCAGCGACTGACACGCGGCGAGGAAGCATCCAGCCACGCGGTGCATTTCTTCCCGGCCGTTGGATTCAAATCCAACGGTTGGTCGTTACCGAGCGCTGCACTGCTACATAGCATACATGGCGCAACAGGAGCGGTCGGATGAGAATCCAACGGTCATGGCTTACCGAGCTAATTCCTATTCACGAGCCTACGTGGCCTAACGAGGACCTTACGATCACAATCCAACGGACGAGATTTAATCCTACCGTTACAGCCTAAAACAAAAGGAGGGACGCGTGGCCTTACCCTGGGCGTCCGATGCGAAACCGACGGTGGAGGTGAGTCGCGAAGCTTGACGAAGGGGCGGCGACGCTCGTCGCCGGACTCGGGGAAGATGATGCGGCTTGAGGCGTTTTGAGGCTTCTCCGGCGTGAAGAAGTGGGCCAACGGGCGCGTCTTGGCACGGGGAACTCGGAGGGTACCTCGGATGCGGCGGAGAATGAACAGCGGCGGTGGTAGATGAAAGGGAACCGTGGCGGTGGCGTTAGCAACTTCGGTGAGCTCTTGCGAGGGCTACGGTGCACAAGAGCTAGCGAGCGAGTAGGCAAAATGGGCGGAGTGAAGTGCGGCGCACAATGGTCTATATCTCCCGCTCGGACAAGCCTCGACACGCGCGCAAATCTCTGACAAATCCTCGGCGATCAACAGGCGACGGCGGTGCGGCAAAGCGCTTCGTCTCGAGACTGCGCGGTCCCATCAGCCGTTCGATCGCGATCCAACGGTGGAGATTAAACCTCATTTCGGCGAAATGGTATTTAATCGCGTCCGTCCGATCGAGATCCGACGGCGCGGAAATGGCGGCGCTAGGGTTTCCCCGCGCGAGCACAGTGTTGGGCTCGGCCCGACACTGTAGCTAGCGAATTTCCGAATTTTTCCAATAAAAATAATTTCAGTAATTCAAAGTAATTATCTAGGGCACTAAAAATACCCGAAAAATTCTAGAAAAATTCTAGAAAATATTTCAGAGCATTTTGAGCATAAATAAAATATTTTCATTTATTTTTGATAAATAATTTTTCTGATATTTAATTAATCAAGAGAAGAATAATTCGATTAAATTTTATTTAAATCCAATAATTCCTCAAAAATCCGCAAAAATTCAATTAACTCCAAAAATTCAGATAAATTCAATTAAATGCAAATAAAGGTTGATTAATTCACAAAATTTCAAAAACTCCAAAAAAAAATCGGGGCGAATTTTGGGACGTTACACTCTCTGGATGCAAGATTCTCCATGCAGCGTGGCTCTGGAGATACGTAGAAAATGGGCGTATCTCTGGATGCAGCGCATGGCAGCCTCGTGTTCTGCGCAAGGGTCACTGTCAGCCACAATATCAAACCATGCATGGGGTGCCACGTGGGTACGTAAGTTTCCTTTTTTTTCTTTTTTGTTTATATCTTTTGATTAGCATCTCCGATTACCGAACTGGTTTCAAAAATAGGTTCCTAATATTTTTTCAAACAAAACTAGACCACACTTGCTATATAAATTTTAAAATATTTAAATTTTAAAACACCTACCTACTAAATACTCAACCAAACACCGTCTCTGTATCAGTGCATCCCGTATCCCATTAGCTTGGCTGAGTTGAACAGGCCAGGCTCGCAAGAGAAGGCAACCAAACAGCCCCTATAAGTCTTGCTGAGTACAAAAGTACTCTAACTTGCTTAATTTGTTGGTTTAGGAGGTGAATAAAATGAAATCCTATACGGTACTTACTTCTATGCAGGCTACGGGGAATTTGATAATGAGTCTTTCTAGGGTTTTACCTTGTCAGTTGCCTGCGGGTTATAAATAGGCATACCACAAGGCTTTTGGATTTTCCATTGCTATTTATTTCCGTCTATAAGACAATTGTATAATTAAACTTTTATTATCGAATGTAATATAAGCTTTGTATGGATATGCTATCGATGTTGTAAACATATGCGTACTAGCCACTGATCATGGAACTAGTACAGTATGCACATGGAGATCTCCTAGCCATAAAGGTAGGTTCACACAGTTGGGCTACGGAGCTACTAGGCCGAGCCTAACTGCCGATTAAGCAGCGGTGAGATGAGCGGAGATGGGCTAGTAGGCCTAGAAGAGAGATAGGCTGGCCAAGGAATTGGTCTAGGATGATTTTAGGAATTATAAAATGATTTAATAATAAATAAAATACTAGAAATTTAAATAAATTCCAATAAATAACAAACAAGCTCCAAAATTCTAAGAAAATACAGAAAAATTCCTAGCAGCACAAGGAACCCAACTTCCATTTTATTTTAGGAAAAATCCAATTTATCTTTATTTAATTAGAGAAAAATCTAAATGATTCCTTTTATTTTAAAATCTTTCAAAAGGCGCAAAAATTGGGTTGTTACAAGGACACCACCGATCCATCTATATATATGTCGTTAGTAGATGGAGAAATATTGTCTGCCTAATGCTTTGTAAGATCAACCCATACACCTCTAGATTGAATTTATGCTATGGCTTTCAGGTACATACCTTTGCATCTATAGTTAATTTATTTACTGTTATAATTCTTGCATATCCTCCATACCTCTAAAATTTTCTGTAAATTGAAGGCCTGTTTGTTTGAGCTTAGCCAGCTTTTTGGTTTATAGCTTAAAACTAACTTTTTGGCTTAAACAGCTTAAAAATGGTCTGCTTTTAAGCCAAGCCAACTTATTTGGTTAGCTGACTTTTGTTGGGTTGGCTTATGGTTGTGAAGCACGAAATATCCAAAATACCCTTATTCAAATGGAACATTTTACTGTTGTAGCCTGCTATTTTTTTTAAATTAGCCCCGTTAGAATTTTTTTGTAGATTTGGCCCCGGGCCCGCACAAACCTCACCCGGGAAGTGCTGCATAGGCAAGTGCAGTGGACTAGGGGCGTTGCAATGCCCCTAGTCCGACACGTGGTGGCAAAAAACAAAAAAAAGGTTGCAGCGTGCAGCGGACTGGGAGCGCTGCATGCTACAGTTTGCTGCATGCTACAATGTTTTCCTTTTTTTGCTATGAGGAGGATAGTTATGGAAAAAAATGCATTTTTATTTTATCAGCTTTTATAAATGCATTACAATAGAAAAAAATGTATGACGGTTAGTTCTGAAAAAATAATTCTACAAGTAGTTCTGAAAAAATCGTACATCGACTAGTTCTGAAAATCACAGGTCCTACCACAAATATTTTGAGGGCCCATATTCTACAGAGGGGCACAATACAACACAATATATTTGTGAAACCATATTTTATGGACCCAATCACTGTTAATAATTATGCAGATCAAATTACCATCAATAATTATGTGGGACGTTAGGCAATATTTTTTTTAGTTTTATTATTGCCCAAAGAAATATTAATGCTGTCAATAATATTTTATAGGGAATATTTTTTATTAGTTTTATTATTGCCCAAAAAAATATTAATGATGTCAATAATATTGCCTGTAAAAAAATATTGCCTGACGGCCCACAGAATTATTAATGGTAATTTCATCTGCATAGTTATTAACGGTGATTGGGTCCGTAAAATATGGTTCCTCAAATATATTGTGTTATATTGTGCCCCTCCGTAGAATATGGGCCCTCAAAATATTTGTGGTAAGACCTATGATTTTCAGAACTAGCCGACGTACAATTTTTTCAGAACTACTCGCAAAATTATTTTTTCAGAACTAACTGTCATACATTTTTTTCTATTGTAATGCATTTATAAAACCTGATAAAATTAAAATGCATTTTTTCATAATTAGCCTCCTCATAGCAAAAAACAATCGAACAACACTCTAGCATGCAGCGGACTGTAGCATGCAGCGCTCCTAGTTCGCTACATGCTGCAGCCCTTTTTTTTGTTTTTTGCCACCACGTGTCAAACTGGGGGCATTGCAGCGCACCTAGTCTGCTGCACTTACCTATGCAGCGCCTCCTGGGCGAGGTTTACATGGGCCCGGGGGCCAAATCTGCAAAACAATTCTGACAGGGGCTAATTTAAAAAAAAATAGCAGGCTACAATAGTAAAAACATCATTCAAATGAGCTTGCATATCATCAATTTTGAGCTAGAATATGATATCGATGAACACATAGAAATAATTAGAATTGAATGTCAAAATACTTAAATCATACAAACATTAGAATTGATGTTCATAAAAACAATCATCTTTCTTCAAATTGCAAAATAAAAACAGGGCCAAAATTAGAATTGTTGTTCATCATCCAACTATCATCCAAAAATAGAGCCTGGGTAGATGACATCAGCGTGGAGGATGATGACCACAACGAAGGGGAGGCGGTGATAGCTGAATCCAGTGGTGGCAACCTTGGGATCGGTCGGATCCTATGAAGCCAGTGTGGAGGATGTCAGCATGGAGGACAATGACCACACCAAAGGCGTAACACCCCGGCGCCAAATGCACTGCGAATGCTACCAAAAGACCCTAAATGACGCTTACAACACTCCGAAACCACACTGGTCCAGAGGGTCCCCAGAAAGACCCAAGAAATAAAACTCGACAAAGAAGCTCGATTGAACTAAGAACTCAACGAACGAGTCACTAGACCTGCTACCTTTAATAACAGATTGAACCCCACCTTGAAACTCTCTAATCCAATTTAAAACTAAGTCACCGAATTTTAGAAAATTTCGGCATGACCTCTCTAGACAGGAGGACATCCACTCAGCAGACAGAAAACAGATGCAGTTATGATAGTATTCTAGCAGGTCCTTAGTTAATCAATCACACATCCAACAATTTAATAAACTCCCCAAGACGGCAACACATTACAATCGCATTAATTACATCCAACTTAATGAATCGGTTAAGCAGATTGTTGGAGACCGAAGTCGTGCACGTGTTACTACTCCCAACCCGGCGAGACAGCTTCAAAGTACCTAAAAACAAGAAAACAAACAAGCGTGAGTGCAAGACTCAGCAAAGTGCAATCAAGTATGGAAAGTAATGAATTCGATTAGAATACAACGACTTCAAGACATACAGTAATAGTTCCTTTACTTGACATCCTTAAATAAAGGGAGCAATTTGAATTCATATAACTTCAAAACGTAAGAACACGACTACTTCACCATTTGCTATAACCATTACTTAATTGAAATTATCCAGTTAAAGAAGCAGAAACTAACCCTACTTACCACATCCAACTCGGAAACATAAATAAACCTTACTCATGCCTCAACAATCATTTCAGGATGAGTCCACGACTCAATACTCAACCTGTCATTTCCATTCTCATCAATTAACATTTACTAATTGCAACACACAATGCAATGCTTTTATGCTCTCATCCTTTTTCTCATGAATCATAAAATGAATGCACCATGCATGCTCATAATGCACATTGTCATAGCGTATACCGATATAGCTAAGTGCACACCCGTCGGTGTGCACCCTCAATCCCAACCATCCCGTGGCGGGACCTACTCTTACTGACTCGCTCCCATTCACCATCGATGAATGGGACTACGAGGTAGGACTTTTGTGCTCACTACGGGTGAGCACCGAGGCCTGCATCAACATGGGACGCCTCGTCCATCATGAATGCAATTATGCAATTGACATGAATGCATCTCATCCCTCATTCATTTTCACCACACATAGCCATAACCAATATGGAAATACCAATTGACTTGCTATTTCCCCAATGTAATTCATTCGAGAGTAAATAAAGTCATGTGTATAAACACAACACAAACATGAATATAGTACACACATTATCATTTAATCACTTTATCCTTTGCATCAACATAACCATACTCATTTATACAATTCATAAGGCGTTGCAATAATAGAAATTGAATAACTTACCTTCCCATTGCTAACATTCATCCATCCCCATTACCATGCTAAGAACAACTTCTAGATATGCTATTAAACATAACCAAATCATTAGAATTTTCATACTTTTATCGCAAGCAAAGCATTCAACACCCTACTAACGCTCTAGGAGATGCACTTGCCTTTACCGACGTGAGAGGCAACTCAGGGTCAAGACCACTCCCGAAGACACTATCCCTTTTGGCGGTGCCTTCCGAAGAACAAGGCCGGCAGCTCCGCTCGCTAACCCCGTCGACAGCCACGACGGCGTCGACATCCACCGGTGCCCGCGCAGGTCAACGACCAGGCACTAGGCTCTACAATCTGACCCATAACAGAGATTGCCAACTTAAAGCTAAGATTTATACCACTACATGCAAAAAAAATCAAACATCTAATGAAGTAGAAGCCAAATTAGAATGTATAGCCAATAGTGACATGTGACATCTTAAATTAAACAATATACCTGCGGTACATTGCCAACTGGGAGATGCCCATAACGATTTGAATTTAATAGGTTCAGTTCTTGCTGTCCATGGTTTAATGGAAATAAAGTTAATGACTAAAACCCATAAATAAATTCTTTCTCGTGATTACAACCGTATAGTCATAATCAAATACCCGAATTTCAACTCCTCTCATCCTTTAACTTACCATTCTCATTACTCTAATCCTATTCATGAGTAACCTTGGTAATAGAACACATGCATTCAGTAAGGCAACTAAGTGTAACAATCAGCGAGCGTTGCTCCATCATGTAAAACTCAATATAAAGCACTTGCAATCAAGTACACAACACATTAATTAAGATTAATAAATTTACAGTGCTATCAGTGTCAAACCATCGACATGTTCTAGATTTACGATGAAAAGTGGCGAGTTTGCATACAATATATCAAAGAGGCGTCTCACTCATCATACATTTGGGACTAATACCGAACACTAGCTCTGAACAATTTCTAGCATGTAAAGTTGACTTTATCTAGAAATGCATGAGAGATTATTTCATGATTACGAGAACTACACCATATTCAATCATTACGAACTTATAAACACTCATCTAAAGGCTAAAGCATAAATCCACACAAAGAAATGCTCATGCAAATTACGTAAAGTAAAACCTCTCCATGATGAAGACTCTTCAGTATCAAAAGAACCAATATGTTACTTATACCTAGCCACCTTTTCAGCACCAATTCAAATCCATGACTTTGATGCACACCACATCAAGCGGCGGCAAACCGCATAAAAGCAAAGTGAGCTAATACCATTAGTAAGGGAAGCATCTTTTGCACAAAACAAACCAACCATACCAATATGCATATACTTAGGAAGCAATATGTTTAGCTCATATGGTGACTCATAGATCAAAACTCGAAACACAAGCAATACCATACAATAACTCTTTCAAGCATTTCAACAAACACCTAGTATGCATGAAGGTACCCAAGCTAGAATACCTCAAATCTTGAACCAGAAGAAGGGGAGGCGCAAGTCGACACCAGAGGGCAAGACAGGCTGCCGGTGCGGCCGGAGACGCTGGTGCAAGGCAGACGGGACGGCCGGAGGGCGCCTGGCCAGAGACGCGAGGATGGCGGCGAGGGGCGGCGACGACGGCTGGGAGGGCGGAGGCGCGGACGCGGGCGCACGCTAAGAGCCGGCGGCGGCGGCGGAAGAAAGAATCTTGGCCTTGAGCTCAAGGAGGGCGCGGAAGCCGGGCAGTGGCGGCGCACGGGCCGAGAGGCTGGCCAAGGCGGCCGAGAAAGCGAGCAGAGGCGGGCGCGCGCAAGGCGCAAGGCCGAGGCGGTCTGGCGATGTTTGGCGGGCGACGGGCCGGAGGAGCAGGGCGCGGCTGGAGGTGCGCCGTGGCTAGAGAGGCGACGACGGCGCAAGCACAAAGGTGGCTCAATTTTGGGGAAAAGCTCAGGAGATTTATTTCTAGGGTTTCTCTTACATCCTTTCTTCCTTTTATACTCCATCCATTTGGGTGCTAATAATAAAAAGGCTAGGGGGGAAAATGTAAATAACACTACACAAAAATTCTAAAGGCCACAAACCATGGTAAAACGATCTGCAGTATTACAAAAGGGGATGCCGACGGCTAGGTGAGGCAGCAATTGAATTCGTCTGGCCATCTCCTATCATGAGCACATCGGATCCGACCATCTCTCACCGCGCCAACTCCTTATTTGGGCACCTCCTGCTACAAGCTGGCGACAACGAGAGCTGCATTTGGCTATCTCCTGCTGTGCCACAGCTGATCTAGCCACCTCTCACCATGCCATCTCCCACAAGTCGGCAACGATAAGGGTTGGATCCAGCCATCTCCCACTATGCCATAGTCGAATCCAGCCACGTCCTACCATGTCACCGCTGGATCCAGCCATCTCCCACAAGCCAACGACAATGAGGGTTGGATTTGGCTGTCTCTTGCTGTGCCATGGCTAGATCCATCCACCTCCCACCATGCCGCGGCCTAATCCGGCCACCTCACACCGTGCCACAGCCGGATCCAACCACCTTCAACCAACCAGCGATAATGAGGTCCTCCTCCACTTGGATACAGTTTTACCTCCCTGATTGTTGTCCTCAGTGCTTTGCTGGTTAGGTGAGAGAGAGGCAGTGGAATGATGGAGAGATGGAGGAGTGGGCAATCGGTCGTGGGGAGATGGAGGATTGGATGTTTGGGTGAGGGAGGGGAGGACTGAAGGAGAAATGAGGAGAGCATTGAGAGAGGGAGTGAGTTTATATACGATGGCATTGGCAAATAATTTTGATGAAGTTGAGTAGTAAAGTTTATTTCTATCCCTCACAAGCAATAAAAAGAACCATTTGTGGTTTATGGCTTATAGTTGTAAAGTGGCTTAAGCTTCTTTATAAGCTTGGTTGAAAAGTCTCCCATTTATTTGGGCTTTAGCTTTTTGGATTTTAAGACGGAGGAAAAGCCCAAACAAACATGGCCTAATTGTGCCACATCATCTTTATGATAGCCCTTGTTACACATTGATTTTAATGGAGACCACCTAATCTTAATACTTAATAGACAGACTCGGCCTATTACAATTTGCGGCCATTTTTCCAGCAAAAACAAAATAATGGTCCATGCAAAAGCCCAATGGACACCTAACTACCCCCCACATTGGCACCATCTCTCTCTACAATAAAAAGGATATCACTATTTTGGGGTCACCTTTGTCAATTCTTTGGTGATGATACATCCATATGTTGCTACATTGTCTTTTCCTTCACTCCTTTTCTTTTTCTCTTTCCCTTTCCCACCTCTTCCTTCTCCTCTAACACACACAGAAAAAAAACGATTCAGAACCTTAAGATGAATCAAAATTTTGGTTCGCAAACTTTTAAGTTAAAAAATTCAGTTCAAAAGATTTTGATCCAAAAATTTTTCATTCAACCGAGAGCATTTGAGAGGGAAGAAAAGTGAGGGAAGGATCAGATGAGAAGGAGATTCCGTCATGTGCCTTGACAAGAGCGTGTTGGTGAGGACGCCACCAAACTAGCAAATCTGATAAAGAAAACACAGGTTTATTCTCTTCTTCACCAGAACAGACACAATTCTTCGTAAGTTGCCCCAAATTCTTTTTGTCCTCCATCTCCATTACCATTCCACCCAATCCATCGACGAATTTAGCGCATGTGTTTGGAATCTTTTTCGGCAACTGCCGATTTGGAATTACCTCAACTGTCGGCCATTGGTTCGCCGATGGCAAGAAGGGCGCAGCAAGGTGCGGGCACGCGAACTAGTGAGATCATGTTTATTAGATCACGAGGATAAGATCTAATTTGTTCCGACATGTAATTTATGTTACAGTGATCTCCTGGAATTGAAACTACTCATCTGTAGCATGTGTACTTATTTCCCTGCATTGATCTTCATAAATAGTTTATACATGAATAATCTTGTCAGGCCTGTAAACAGAACTGCTGGATGTTTTGCAATGGAACTGATTGCCCCTGCATGGAAATACTTTGTTTCTGCTCTGTACGACAGACCAAAGCTTCTGCATTTCTATGTAACTCAATTACTACCTACAAGGCTACAAGCAACTGAAGCAAGGAACAATAATACTTTGCAGGCTGCATCAGTTTTACAGTTCTGTATGCATTAGAACCAAAGGTGAAAATTCTGCGTGGATGAATTGCGCCATAATTCTGTATTCTTTGCTACTCTGGAGTGAGAGCTTACTGCAGAGTGCATAATTGTCTGACATTGCCTATGAGGAATAAGAATTGTAACTGGCTTATATTCCTTAAAATTTTCGTCAGGATCATCTGACTAATAATCAGCGCTTGCCATCTCCCATCAAGATAGCACATGATATATATGACTTTTGATAGCACACTGCACACCTACTGCAATCAAGCAATCCACTTAGGATACCCTGGCAACTAACAGCTAATTAATCCATCATGCAAATTAAGACACAGGCTAGTAACAGCAAGCGAGCAAGCATGCGCATACCAATCATGATCCTGTCTGTAAAGAGGAAAATATCCCTAACACTAGTTCTCATTAGACCCAGGGCAGAACTAACACGATTGATGCCTGCTTAATCCTAAGCGAATTGCTTGATTGCAGTACATGCAGTTATGAATGCACCAAGCTGTGGTGATCGACGGATTCGATCAAGGCGCTTCATACGCATTAAGAACGCATGCGTCTGTGTGGCCAGTGCACGAGCAAAGCAAAGCGTGATCACCAACCCAGCCATACAAAGTCCACAAGCATGATTAGATGGGCGTCCAGTCTTTGGGTCTCCGCAACGTCCTTCATCATTACCTCCCTATACTCCTAAAAGTAGTACTACTGTACTAGTTCTACTTATGCACACTTAAGCATTCACATTTCTTCCTCTCCCGACTTTGCTTCCCTTCTACTCCCCTCCACATATCCCCCTCTCTCTTTCTCTCTCTACCCATGAGCTCCATTGACGCATTTTGGGGCCTACACTAATGAAGACACCCACCGTTATGATCTCCACACACAACCACTTTCTCACTAACAAGGGAAAGAGATCCTGTGCATCAGAAATGTAGCCTGTAACTTCAACAGTCTTCGGTCCTCAGTGTCGTCTGATCGAGCCAACGAACGATCCGGATCCTCTAACAATGCATTCATACACTCACATGCAGCTGATATGGATGATCGTTTTTTAATCGAACAGTCTACCTACGACCGCTTAAGTTACAATCCTAATAGGAACGCATTAGATATCAATTCACTATCATGGCATGCCAAAGAAAAATCCATCTCCACTAGCATATGCACTACCCCATACTACATTTCAACATCCAAGTGCTCAAACCCATGACCCACTTGTCACTCGATACAAATTTAGCGCGCCATGCCGTTGCACACTTAGAAAGGCGCATGCGACAGAGACACACTGTGATCGCACAAGGGACATATATTCCAATCAAAAAATCAATGGGTATGACTATTTTAAGTTTAAGCTCAAACTAACAAATTTACATTTTCTCCATGCAACTCTCCCTCAGCTTTTCCCTACTCATTTATCCCACCCCTTATTCCCTCTCTAACAAAAAAAATTAAATTAGAATATTTAAACTTAGAAAAATTTAAATAGGAAGTTTCGACTCAAAATAAATTCAACTCAATATTTTAAAATTGAAAAAAATTAAATCAAAAAATTTTAAATCGGAAAGTTTTAACTCCGAAAGTTGCAAATTAGAAAGTTTCAACTCGAAAAATTTTGACTCGAAAAGTTTCAAATCAAAAAAAATTTAACTCGGAAAGTTTCAACACGAAAAGTTTTAAATCAAAAAATTTCAAATTAGAAAGTTCAACTCGAAAAGTTTCAAATCAAAAAGTTTTAACTCAGAAAACTTTCAATTCAAAAGCTTTCGGTTTGAAAAGTTTCAATGCAAAAAACTTTTGGTTTGAAAAGTTTTGATTTAAAATTTAACTCAAATTTTTTTTCAAATTAGAATCTTGAAAAAATTAAATCAAAAAATTTTAACTTAAAAAAATTTTACATCGAAGAGTTTTAGCTTCGAATGCATTCAATTGAAAAACTTTTAGATCGAATAGTTTCTATTCAACAAACTCTCGGTTCAAAAAGTTTATATTTAGCAAACTTTCGGTTCAAAAAATTCACTTAAAAAACTTTCAAAAATTGTTAAAAAAAATACTTGTTTTCAAAAATTCAAGGCCAAAATTTGAAATACAAAAATTATTTTTAGTTTAAGGGAAAGAGAATGGAGGATAAAAGAAGTATGAAGGAGGCGATACCACTTATCACGAAGAGGTGGTCTTTGAGGGAGAAGAAATGAAGTGATGCTACTTGTTACAAAGGAAAAGCCTTTAAGAGCATCTCCAAGAGGAGCCCTAAATAGGTTGCTAATTGTAATTATAGGGCTTTGATGGAAAAAAAGCACTCCAACAGAGGTTGTATTTTGAGAAAAATTATCAAAATAGGTTTAGGACTCGGAGTCCTATTGCTATATTTAGCAACTCTCCTCTCTGGCTCTAATGAAGGGATGAATGAAGGATTGGAGATTTAGGGTCTAATTGCTGGAGTCAATAGCTATCTTGGGTCCTAATTTTTTTAGTTTAGACCCTATTTTCAGGTATAAGACTCTATTTTAAGGCTTGACTATTGGAGATGCTCTAAGAGAGGTGCTGCCATTTATCAGAAGAAAAATGTGTCTTCACAAAATCTTTGGTGATGGTAACTTTAAATTAGCAATTTCCAAAATCAATGGTTAAGATCATAGGCGGATCTGTAATGGCATTTCCTAATTAATATAATAACAAATCTAGTTACATGGGCCTTGATCGGAAGCCTGAACTGCCGATTTTCCCACGTGACAAGGTGCCAACATATACGCCGTGCACTGCAGTGTTTAGGCTCCAAATTCTCTCACACACGCTCTCTCGCGTACACACTGGCGTAAACACTAGGTAGCTCCCAAGAAGGCAAGCCAAGCAAGAAGAATTTTGACTAATGAGGACACTTCCACCCGCAATTCTCCTCCTGCTGCTCCTCGCATTGCCGCCGCCAGCCGCCGTGGCGCTCAGCGCCGACGGCCTCGCGCTGCTGGCGTTCAAGGCGGCGGTGACCGAGGACCCGTCGTCGGCGCTCGCGGCGTGGTCGGAGACCGACGCCGACCCGTGCAGGTGGCCAGGCGTCACCTGCGCCAACGTCCCCTCGCCGGCCGGCGCGCCGCCTCGCGTGGTCGGCGTGGCCTTGGCAGGCAAGAACATCTCGGGTTACATCCCGTCTGAGCTCGGCTTGTTGCTCTTCCTCCGCCGGCTCAACCTCCACGGCAATCGCCTCACCGGTGCCATCCCGGCCGCGCTCTCCAACGCGTCCTCACTCCACTCCGTCTTCCTCTACGGCAATGCGCTCACCGGCGAGCTCCCGGTGGCGCTCTGCGACCTCCCGCGGCTGCAGAACCTCGACGTATCCCGGAACTCGCTCTCCGGGGTGCTCCCCCTCGACCTCCGCAACTGCCGGAGCTTGCAGCGGCTCATCCTCGCCAAGAACACCTTCTCCGGCGAGGTGCCTGCCGGCATCTGGCCGGAGATGGCCAACTTGCAGCAGCTCGACCTGTCCTCGAACAACTTCAACGGCTCCATCCCGCCGGACCTCGGAGAGCTCCCGAAGCTCGCCGGCACGCTCAACCTCTCGCACAACCATTTCTCCGGCGTCGTGCCGCCCGAGTTGGGACGCCTCCCGGCGACCGTCACGCTCGACCTCCGCTTCAACAACCTCTCTGGCGCCATTCCGCAGACGGGCTCCCTCGCCAGCCAGGGACCCACCGCCTTCCTCAACAATCCCGGACTCTGCGGATTCCCGCTCCAGGTCCCCTGCCGCGCCGTCCCACCGCCGACGCAATCTCCGCCGCCACCGACAACCAGCTCATCATCAGACTCCACCTCGCCGGACCAGCACCATCGTATCAAAACAAGTCTGATAGCGCTCATCTCCGTCGCCGACGCCGCTGGCGTCGCCCTCGTCGGCATCATCCTGGTGTATGTATACTGGAAGGCCAAGGATCGGAGGGACCGCCGCCGCGGCCGTGCCATTGGACAAGACGACGACAACGATAGCAACAAGGGACTCTGCCGATGCTTGTGGGGCCGCCACGGCGGAGGACGCGATGACGACTCGGACGGCTCGTCGGACGACGAGGAAGGCGGCGACGGCAAGTACAACGGCAGCGAGGGGGAGCTGGTGGCGATCGACCGCGGTTTCCGGGTGGAGCTGGACGAGCTGCTGCGGTCGTCGGCGTACGTGCTGGGGAAGGGTGGGAAGGGAATCGTGTACAAGGTGGTGGTGGGCAACGGCTCGACGCCGGTGGCCGTGCGGCGGCTGGGAGGCGGCGGGGGCGGCGCGGACAGGTGCAAGGAATTCGCAGCGGAGGCGCGGGCGGTGGGGCGGGTGCGGCACCCCAACGTGGTGCGGCTGCGCGCCTACTACTGGGCGCCCGATGAGAAGCTCGTCGTCACCGACTTCGTCGGGAACGGCAACCTCGCCACCGCGCTGCGCGGTAAGTTACCTTTTCCTGCTTCTACCAACACGCATTTCAAGGACTACTACTGGGGAAAAAAATTTTACGACGCCGTCGCGTAGCACCCATTTTAAAAAGGCGAGTGCAACGAGACTTTTTCTTGACTCGTTGGTGCACTATTTTTTTCATTAGTGCAATTTTTTTTATATTTATAATATTTTTTGCGTGCATTTTTTTTATCGAGCATTTTTATTGCACGGTCATTATAACTTTTGCACGTATAGAAAAAAATATTGCTACAATTTGGATCGATATTTCTATTGTTATCGATAGAAAATGTTATACGTATGGGGAAAAAATGTTGCACGAATAGGAAAAAATATTGTAGATGTCCAATCATAAGTCATTAGATTTTAAAAATTAGATATATAACAAAATATAGATTTCTCCCACAATATGTATCATGTAAAGAGTACTATAGATGCTATATGGCACTAGTGTGTTTTATGCTAGGTTTAGATGTGATGCGTTTTGGACTTTAGTTAACCGTTCATCAGTGTTTGCTTGTTTGGAATTTTTCTTATTTGGGCGACGTGTTAGCTGTAGTAAGCTAAATTAAAGCCCTGTTTAGATTCCATCAGCTCGGCCTTCTTTTCTTTTTAGCTAATGAGTTCGGCTCGGCATTATCGCAAAGCAAGATGTGCACATGTAAGGTTTTGACGGACACATACAACTAAACAACATGTAATTGTCTATCCCGGAAAACGATGGTAGAGGTACGATCATATAGTGCTCTCTACTCCATGTGTTCAGAAATATGAAATATAAATTGCATTTTAATTTTATATGAGAATTAAGGTTACAGTAAAATAAAAAAGATAGAAAAGAAAATGATTTAGATGCCTTATTTAATTTTTTTGAAAGATAAGAGATAATACTTTATGTGTGTGGTAATGAATAAATACATATAGTTGATAGAGAATAAATAACAATATAATTGATAAGACTTCATTAAGGGCCCGTTTGGTACGGTTCCAGATTCTAGTAGAAATAGAAACGGTTCCAGATTCTTGGGAGAAACGTTTCAGGTAGAATCAGAATCACCGTTTGGTTAAGTGTCTGGATTCAGATTGTGGAAAGAGGATGAAGTGGTGAAAATGACCGAAGTGCCCTTTGTATTTGTGATGGATTTGTAGTACATTTTGATGTAAAAAATGACGATGAAATACATGCATCCATAATAATCTCATTACAGAATTTTTGTAATAATATTATAAAAATGATAAAGTGAACTACGATCTAGATTCCATAATTGCCTTTGCAAGATCATCACGAAATCTATCCATATTTATGTCATTTGCATCGGTTGTAGCCGTATTTGATGAATTTTGAGACGGCTGATGTCTTGCATATCTTTGTGGTATTGTTGGCATGTAATCTGGATTCTTGTCACACATTTGAAAATCTTCATCAAGCACATGATTTTCACGAATGTAGTTATGAAGACACATAGTTGCTGCAACGATCATCTTCTGTTTGTTCATCGGGTACGTAGGCATCTTTAGAAGTATCCTCCACTTCATCTTCCATACGCCAAAAGTACGCTCAACCACATTACGAAGGCTAGAGTGCAAATAGTTGAATACCTCTTGCTGACCAGACGGCGCCACAACTCTTCTCCAGTCAGGTACATGATACATCTGCCCTTTGTACGGTGCTAAGTACCCCGGTCTGTTTGGGTAACCGGCATCCACAACATAATATTTGCCTAATGAAACACGAAATAGCATAAGTAATGTGATAGTAACATGACAATAGATTTGTGTAATGTATCAACAATTTTTACCTTGCGGAGGATGTGGATCTGGTGGAGCTGGGTATTCCTAACTCTACCAGATCCATAAAGCTGAAACTGTGTGTATATTAAGAGTGTTTAAATGGATCATCTTGTTTACATTTTAGACTAAAAATATAAACTTAATTCACTTTATTTTAGCCTACAAATTTCAGATCTCAGGTGAAGCTGGGATCTAGAGCTCTACCAAATATGCCCTAAAATCCGAATCCATCTATATAGATCCTAGTCGGGAATATATCTTCCGAACAAGGCCTTAGAGGTTTGGGATAGAATTTCCCCTAGGTTTGCTAATGGCTGAATACCATCCAACCAGGTGAAGCGGGTCAGAGTTATATTTAAAATCCAAACAACAAATTGGATCCAATAGCCAATACCTAGGGCCCAATATCAATATGACAGTAGTCGCATGCAAGGTTAAGCAGCTCATGACTCCTGCAAGCTCCTTCTGAATCAGTAATTTGCTTGAGCGCTTGACTTAAAAAGAATTATTACTTAGGATCACGCCATAAGCTAGTTGCACTAAAATAGAGTTAGTTGCACCAACTGTTATGGCTGATATTGTATCCGCATACACGATACTATTTCATAGCACAAGAAAGAAAGAAAGAAAAATGTAGTGCCCTGCTTTGTCAACACCTTTAGATCAAATAATATCGAGCTCTAAAGTTGTCTGTCTCAGTCTCACTACTGACAAATCAAGGAGGGGAAAACAAAAGGCTGCAAATGGAAGGTATATTCCTTTACACCGTTCTGCAGGGCCTGAATCCAGTGGAATCAAAAAGGCCTTTTTAGGCCTGAAACCTTTGTCACTGTCATTGCCTAACAGCATGATTTTCTGGGGTTAATACAAACCCTGAAAGTTGCCCATGGGAGCCAAAAGCAAAGACAAAAGTGAAAAAACAAGTGATAATTGACGATGTGGAGGCAGTAGCACGCGTAGCCTGGTGATGCGCATGATCAACGCTTTTCTATGCGATTAATCATGAGCGTAGTACTAATGGTATGGTTGTTGAAGGTTGCTGTTGACGGCTTTTGCCAGCTTTGGGCTTAATAGGACAGAGGTTGACGACCTTGTATGTCGTGAGGAAAAAAATAAGCTCGGGGAGATACCTAGTGGCTTGTGGTGAGGCTATATTAGGTCCTGTTTGGGAGAGTTCTAACTCTCAGCTCCAGCTCAGATCTGAAACTTATAGGCTAAAATAAAGTGAATTAAATTTGTATTTTTAGTCTAAAATTTAAACAAGATGATCTACCTAAACACTTTTAATGTACCTACAGCTCCAGCTCCATAAATTTCTGAAGGTAGAAATACCTTGCTCCACTAACTCCACAGATTTTAGTGGAACTGGAGCTATCCCAAACACCCCTTTAATGTGCGCAAAAATAGTTTGTTTTGGTTTGTCTAGTTAACTACCAGAGAGCAATGTCATTGGATCTCTAATTTCACCAAATTCTTTTACACTGATTTCTTTCTCCTCATTACGAAAATATTTTTTTACCTCCTAACTACGAGCATGCTAGCTAGTTAAAGTCTTTCGCACAGGAAGTAACCAATGGACACGCGTGCTTTGAGCTGTCGTCTCGTCTATTTCTCTTTGGGAGGATTAGCTTCTTATCAAAGTTCTTGCTACCATGTAATTAAGGGCCAGTTCGAGAAGCTATAGCTTTTTTAAAAAGCTGCTTTTTGGCTTTTTATACTGAAAAGCGGCTGTAGATTTTTATAAAAGACCGTTTGATAAATAGCTAACTTCTCTTAGCAATAAACTGCAAAAACATATCCAGTATAACTTTCAGCTTTTGGCTTTTGATAGTTATATATGATTTGTAGCTTATGCTAAAAACAGTTTAAATGCTGAGCTATTTAGGAGAGGGGGTTTATTGGCTTTTTAAAAATTGAAGCTAGCTTAAAGCTCCCATACAGAGTCTAAGATAAGGCAAATGAACTCTGTCTTCTTAATAGCAATGGCGACAGCATGTCTTAGAGAATACTCTACCAACCTCCTATTAAGGAGGGTTTAACCCCCTTTAGCTCCCACATTGAACTACGTTTTCAACTATGAACAACACAGCTCACAAAAATAAATCATTGTCAAATGAAAAAAAAATCATCCACAGTATGGATAATTAATACTCACTATACAAGTCCCTCTGAGACTCGCTGAATCCAAGATGCATATGCAGTGCTCAAGAACAGTGGCAAACACAGACAGGCAAGGGTTGGGTTGCTTGTGTCTCTGGGAAGCACCAAAGCCCCTAGCAATGTGCACTGCACTGTACTTGCTGCATCATGTGCCTTGGCTTAACGCATACCTTGATTTGCTGCTGAAGAAACATTACTTTTCTTGCTAGATGGTCGTTATTTCTGAGTATTTGCTGCTAGCATACAATATGACGCATGTACCTTGGCTTAACGTGCACACGAATATATCGGATCGTATTGCGAGCGGCTCTCCCGGCAAGCATGCGTCGCTGCAATTGCCTTCGGGTAGCCATGTGGCTTTTTAATGGTTCTTATTTGTTATGCAATTATGTCTATCGTACTAGTAATTAGTACTAGATTGCTAGCGTGGTGGCATGCCGTGGTGCGTGGACACGTGATGATATGAAAAGGTGTTTTTTTATTTAAGAAAAGAGATGCGTGGCAAAAATATATCTAAGAAGTCCGAAGAGATCACCAGTAGAAAATTGTTTTTAGATGTATCATATTAGGCACATCGGTAAAAGAAACCGATTGGGTCTTTGGATTCTGAAGGATTGGCGCAGGTGGGTAGGCGGGGACGGCTAACGATCTGGTACGCGATGGCTGTGAGAACATAATTTTTTGATGGTGCGCGATAGCTGTGAGAAGATAATTTTTTTTATTGCATGAAAGAATCATGAGAAGAAAGAGAAATCTAGGAAGCTTAGAGAATGTTTGTGCGCAAAATAGCATGTAAATGTATTTCAAAGGACATAAGGGGAAAAAGGAGTTGGTTTGAGAACTATTAGGGAATTTTGTGGTGGCTAAACGGTTTGAAATACAAAGGGGCTTTTATTTTTTAATTTCGCGGGATCTTACAGAGGAAAAAACAAGTTTAGGTGAGAAAATCAGCATGTGATAAACAAGGAAAACCTTGGAAAATCTAAAGGGTTTTCTAGGAAAAGAAAACGCATTGAAATGCTATTTTTGAGGAACCATGTGCCTAAAAAAAATATCTGTAAGAAAATGAAGTGTGAATGTTTCTAGGGCTTAGCTGGTAAAAAAGGGACATAAATACAATAATGTTTTTTTTAAAAATGATTCTGGAACTTTTGTGGCCTTTTTCTTAAAAAACATATCTATATGCAATTGTGGCGAAAGGTTTTGGAGGTAATACTATGGCTTTCCGTGTTTTTTTTTAATGAGGAACCCGGAAGGAACCTAACTCACGAAACGTCTAACGCGTCATGTTTTATGAGGAGAATTTTGTGCTATTAATCTAATCGATGTAGGTTTTGTTTGTCTCACTGTCTTTCCTTGTTTCTTTCCTAGTGTAACCCTTGTTTCTTTCCTAGTATAACTCTGCCTATAGATAGCGGATAGCAGCTCGAACATGAGATGAGTCGTTTGCTCATTTCTAATCTCCATGGATAATATATGACGGTTCGAATACAGGTGACAATCGATAAGAAGAGCGAAAGAATCGGTATTGCGTGTTTGATCGTTGATGTTTTATATCGATATAAGCCATTCGGTTAGAAGAGCGTTATCGAAATCGTGTATTATCTAGCGCAACAATCTGAATTTCGGTCTCTGTGTTTCCAATAGGACAAAAGCTAAGAAGATTCTCTGTGTTTCCAATAGGACAAAAGCTAGAAGATTCCAGGTGGGCTGCGATTAGCAAAACGAAAACCTCGCTGTTTTGACAACAGAGTTTTATTTAGCCCACGGTTTTATCATTAGGAATATTTATATAATTATTTTTCTCAGAGTATTTTTTCTGTTAGGAATATTTATGTAATTATTTTCTCAGAGTATTTTTCCGCAATTTTCTTTAAAAGTTGAATTAGTTAAAAAAGTCAATAAACAGGGTTCTTTATTTAACGGGAGATGTTTCACCACAAAAATGCACTCCTAGATATCTAAATTGAACCATTACAAGCCACTCCTTTTTCATGCCAGACCGACATGCACTCTTCGTTTCACTCCAAAAACAGGAAATGGCTAGTAAGTAGTAAATCTTTTATTTAACAGGAAATGGCTAGTAAGTAGTAAATCTTTTATTTAACATCAGCACTTTCACCCCCAAAAACACGCTCTTACAATCTAAATTTCACCATGACAGTCCACTCACCTTTTGTCATGCTAGACCGACTTGTAATCACCAGCACAGACCTAAATTTTTAATGCACATTTTCGATGAATTTCCTCGCCGCTCGATGAGTTCTGCATGTTTTGATTTCATGTATGGTCCTCACAAACCAGTACAAAAATTAGTCAAAAAAATCAGTGCAAATTTTTTTTTCCTGTAAATTGATTTAACAATTGCAGGTCGGCCTGGTCAACCAGTTCTATCGTGGCCAATGCGGCTGAAGATAGCCAAGGGCACGGCGCGTGGGCTGGCATACCTCCACGAGTGCAGCCCCCGTCGTTTCGTCCATGGTGAGGTCAAGCCCTCCAACATCCTCCTCGACGCCGACTTCTCCCCCCGTGTTGCCGACTTCGGCATCGCCCGCCTCCTTGCCGTCGCCGGCTGCACCTCCGACACCACGCTCTACCCTCCGCCACCACCCTCATCGGGCGGTGTCATCCCCTACGCCAAGCCAACACTGGCGCCGGTGCCGGACCGCAGCGGCGGGTACCGCGCGCCGGAGGTGAAGGCGCCGGGCGCGCAGCCGGCACAGAAGTGGGACGTGTTCTCCTTCGGCGTGGTCCTGCTGGAGATGCTGACGGGGCGGGGGCCGGCCGACCACGCGTCACCTTCCACGTCAGCGTCGTTCTCGGCGCCGTCGACGACGACGGACCACTCTGGGAGCGGAGAGCACGGGGCCGTGCCGGAGGTGGTGCGGTGGGTGCGGCGCAGGTTCGAGGAGGACACGCGGCCGGTGGCGGAGATGGTGGACCCGGCGCTGCTGCGGGAGGCGCCAGCGCTGCCCAAGAAGGAGGTGGTGGCGGCGTTCCAGGTCGCACTGGCGTGCACCGAGGCCGACCCGGAGCTCCGGCCAAGGATGAAGGCCGTCGCGGACAGCCTCGACAAGGTCGGGTCGTGAGACCGAGATTAATTTTTTACACTGGCCAAGAGTGATATTAATCTTCTTTCTTTAGGCGATCAGAAGCTCGTCAGAGAAATCCTTTTCTTTTGTTCTGTTCTTGAATTTTCTTTGGTTTCCTGTGTAATTGGGGGTTTTTGTTGGCTATTCTTTTTGGATGCAATTTAATGATTTTTGTAATGATATAGCGATATATATAGGAGGGCATTGGCATTTTCTTTTCATCTTCGGTTGATATAATCAAGGTATTTCTTGTGAAGTGTTATTGTTGTGTTGTTTCCATTAATTAAGTGCAATGCAAAATGTAAAGTTGTAGACACGGAGTATATCTATGTGATTAGGTAAGCGTGAATACCTAAGACAGCAGAGAACTCTCACTGGCCTTGTTTGTACCCTAAAATCCTATCCATGTAGATAGATTGTGATTTCTAAAGTCTCGCCTATCTGTGTGGGTGGGTTGAGATTTTAGATTTCTCAAACGAGCATGTAGGCCGCAATGGTGCGCACACAAGGTTGTAAATATTTTTACTATTATGTAAATAGAAGTTCTAGAATTGCCTTTAGACTGTAATGGTGCGCACATAAGGTTGTAAATATTTTTACTATTATATATATATAGGAGTTCTATAATTTAAAATTATTGTGAGATTTTCTTGCCCTTAAAACAAAGAAGGTGCCTTTAATATCACCGGTTATTTATATATAAGATGGTGGTGGCCATCTGTCATCCTTTTTCTCCTCTCTAAGAAAAGTAGGGTACCCACATATGAGACATCTCTACTCTTCTAATTAGGAGTTGGTGGTGGTCGTTCGTTCTTCTCTAGAGTACTTATCCGTTGGATCTGACATGCATGGCTGAGATAGCTAGAAGGGGATTTAACCCGTTTCACTCTTTTCACCACTGCTCTCTCTCTTCAGTCTCCACACATCGAGTTATTGAAACCCCAAATCCTCTCTCATCTCCTCTCTCCTAGGTTTTAGGGTTTCGCGGCGACAACCGCCTCACCGAGGACGAAACGGGATGTAACCGCCGATGAACGGATAGCACGCCCCAACGTTGCAGGTCCCCGAGGTGTTGCCTCAGCAGCAATAGGTCCCCCCACCGTAGTACTACCAGTCGGGTCCCCTTCATGCTCCTTCGCTGGCAATGTGGGGCCACATAGCAAAGAAGTTCCTCCGAATACGAGCCCCCCTTGAATAAGACGAGCCTCTGCCTCCTCACTAGTACGGTCTCCCCGCAACAAGATATCTTGTTGCCGCCGTCACAACACGGGGCATAGGTGGTGGGCGGGCCCGTGCCCGAAGGTGAGGAGATCAGATCCCTGTGGATCGGAGATCTCCAGTATTAGATGGATAACGCCTAACTCTTCAACGCCTTTGCACCCATGGGGCAATAGGTGATGCCTCTCTCGGTCGATCGATCGATCTCGAATTATGGCGTTACAAATTTACAATTCCAAGTGCTGTGATGTTATTATTTAAGATTGTGAAATTAAAGATAATTTTAAGCTCGAGTTTGTAAACAGGTGTTTGAAATTTATATGCTTCAATGAATTGATTTAAACATTCAACTATTGCACATTCAGAGTAAACAATATCATTCAGACAATGTTATTGCTCCTTGCAAATAACTTTTTTGTCGCAAATTGAGTTTCTATTGCAATGCACGGGCCCATAACTAGTAAGATAAAAAAAGAAACCAATCGTATATCTCTCTTTCTGCCCACACCTGTTCACTTTGGCCAGATTATGACCCACTTTTATCTCTCCGTAGCAACTCAAGATTGCAATTTTATTTTATTTATAAACACGTGATATGATTTAATTAGTTAGTTAAAAATATGTTTTTTTGCAACGTACAGGTACTTTACTAGTATTATCTTAAGTTTGAGGGTATGTTTGGATCCATTAGCACTAATAGTTAGCTAGCTAATAGCTAATTGCTGGCCAACTATTAGCCGGGGCTGTTTGGAGGTACTAGCTAATAGGTGGTTGAAAATTTAGTTGTGAGTGTAAATATTCATTATACTCTTGCATTAATAGCTGTTTGCACTTTTTTTTAGATGGCCAAGGGCATGGACATACGGTGAGTACTGGTACTAGGACGAGCCAATAGTCCATTTTTTTTTAGCGTTCGGTTGTGGCCGAAATCAGATTCTCTATACTAGTACCAGCAGGGAGCAACAGCAAGAAATCAGATTCTGTACTACATCTTCGAATAAGGATTTAACTTCAACCACAGAGTACTAGTACTAATGTGCATCTTCGAATCCATTCCAAATAGATTAGGAGACTGAAATAACGTTATGGTGCATGAATAAAAATTAAACCTGCCAATATAAACATCTGCAATCGCTACAAGGTTATGGCCGTTGGCTTAACGCTTACTAAAATATTGCCTGGAAATGACATGACTTACCACCAGGTAAAAGGACTAGAAGAAGCACACCCACATCCCATATTTGGTGTTAGTAGGACAGCTCCCACCAAACAGGACGATAATATGAAATTACACATCGATGTCAACAGGCAAGAACTACTCGAACCAAACTAGGCATTTGACAGAATTGAACCCATCACATTGTACTTAGACCACAAGGGGTGTCCATACATAATACCATCAAAATTTAAGAAACTGCCAGGCAAATAAATTGTCCAGTATTGCGCTAAACATAACATCTCATGTCCCTGGCCTACGCCTTGATGGCATACTTCCTCATGGGGAAATACTTCTCGCGCTTCTTTTCTCTCTCCGTCTTCAGAGAAAGCTGTGAAATAACAACAATGAAAATTTCAGAACAGAGGCCCAAACCAACGGCAAAAGAGATGAAGTGCAGAGCAAGTTGAAGAAAAACAAATTCAGCTAAAGTCTAGAATTATAAATAATAGACTATATGTTTCTACATACTGTTTCAACTTTTATTAGAATGTTCAGATGGTATAACTTCATCCGAATATTAAGGTACATCTGTGTATTGTGTATTTGTATTGTCACTAGCACATATAATCCACATGAAAAATATGTGGCTTATTTTTAACGAGGCCTTTGCAGCATATTTTGCTAGCTAGTAATCAGTATTGCCGTGGTTGCATGATTAACACAAATACAATCTAATGAAATTAGACTCTTACTGCCAATGCAACTTTGTAGCAACAAAACAACTTATAGAAAGCAAGTACCATTGGCACCTTCAAACTGACCAAAGCAAAAAAGACTCGTCATGAAACCCACCCAAACACAAGCTTGCAAGCAAGTACTAGTGCACTACCATACAATTAGGCCATTTCCAGTGCTAAGTTTCATTCTGCGGTTTTCAAGGGTACTATGTCATCTAAAGAGGTGTAGACTGATGAATGAAACAAGGACTCCCAATGCACAGTTTCATTTTCACAATTTCATAGGAAATCAATAGTATTTACTGCTTGGATGGTGTTGTGAGTGAAAATAAAACGATTTTGCCCCCAGTGCAAGTTTCAGATCGTTTCATTCGCGTTGGAAACAGCGACCGACGGGTTTCATCTCCATGAAACTCTTTTTCTCTCTCTCCTCTTAATTAGCCTGCCAAGTCATCAGTTTTGCTGATGTGTCACAATATTTAATGAAAATGAAGCCCATTTGAAACCCCCACTAGGAATGGCCTTAGGCCATGCTTCACACACCCAGGGCACCAAGTTAATTAATGTCGTATCAATCATGAGGACTTCATTCAGATGTATTCTACAAGAACCCCAGTATGTATGTTCTTTGTAAGCAAAACCTGCCATGTGAAAACAACTACTGCCATACAAGCACGGGTAATCGATATCTTCTAAGAGTTCCATATAGGAGCCAATACAATCATAAAAATCATGATAATACCACTCTTAACCGAATGCAACACCACCCTACAATTCATTACACAAATTCAAACAAGCCAATCTAATCACAATGGCACTGCTACAAACACCACACTACAATTTATTGTACCAATTCATACAAGCCTAATCACATGTTTGCAACGAACCATACAAAAGTGTGAGAAGAGTTAGCCATCCCCCCACGTCATCTATGCTAGTATTCCAACCATTTCATACAGCACTAAGCTTGCAAGAAGCGAACATCTAATAGCATTCAGGAGACTTGTTAGCTGCAGTGGTGGTGGCGATTGGAGTGTACACTATACCTGATGCTTGGTGAGGCGGCGGCGGATGGCACGGGTCTTCTTGGGGCGGAGGTCGAGGGGCAGCAGCTTCTTCTTCTTGTAGGCCTCCCGCAGCGCCGCTACAAGAAGAAAGGGCCGTGTGGGAGCAGCGGCGGAGAAAGGGAGAAGGCTTGCGGGAGATGGTTCATGAGGCGGCGGAGAAAGGGAAAAGGGGACTGCGATGCACAAGGCCGAGGGCATATTAGTTATTTCACCATCCATTAGCTGGAATTAGCAGGGGAGAACTAGCTAATGAGATAACTATTAGCTGGGTTGGTGGCTAAGGCCATGTTTGAATCCTTGGGCTAATTGTTAGTTTGCTAAAAATTAGCCCTAGTCTATCCAAATAAGAAGACTAATAGGTGGGCTAATTTTTAGCCAACCCCTCAGCTAACAATTAGTCCATTAGCTGATGGGTGGGAGCTAATTTGGACTAATAGCAGGTATAACACTGGGAAAAGACTAAAATACCCTCGCGCTGCCTTATCCTCACTTCTTGACCCGTGCATTCGCTCCCCAATCCGTGCGAGCCAGCGGTGGTAAACTTCCTCCTGCGCGGGCGGCCGGCGGCGGCGCACGCGACTCCACTGTCGGCTACACTCCACGGTCCCTCCCCGTCGAACCACTAGCGTCGCTGCCGCCGCCCTCTCTGTCGCTGGCCATCTCCCGCGAACAGGCATCGCATCAATCTGCGAGGTCCGCCGTCTACCGTTGCCGCACGCTCCAATTTGCCGCCGAATCTCTCGGATCCGCCGCCTCCCATCAGGTATTTCGTCAATCTCCTCCCTCCCTGAGCTCTGTCCTCCTTCCTTCGCTAGGGCTCACAAGTTTCTGTCTCTCTGCGTAGTTCGCCCGTGATGGATGGTGATGGGCAGCATAAGCAGCAGGGATTGTTCGATTTTTGCTCGCAAACCGACTCCATTGCACCAACCGCCGCACCCGCTGCACCCGCCGACATGGACTTCTTCTTGCAGACGCAGCCCTCCGAGGATGGGCGCAGCGTGCCTACTCGGCTTGGTTCGTTCGCCATCAACCTCAATTCGCAGGCGAACGAATTCCCCAACCTCTCCACGTACCAAGGGATCCTTCAATCGGAGGTGGGGGGTTCAGATGTCACCGGCGTACACCGAGGCCGAGGTGGTCGTCGAACCGGCAAATCAGGCCGCGGGGGTGTGTTGGCATGCACTCGATCCGATGGAGATGCAGCCGGCTTGGCCGTGCCACCATTCCGCGCTCCTTGCACAACCAGAGTGGGTAGCATAGGCGGTCGTGGAAGCACTCGGTCCACCTCTGCCACTGCTCAAAGTGCTTCTCTACCTCGGCAGGCTACTGCAAGTGCTGGAATACCTCGGTAGGCTGCTGCAATACACTCTGCCACTGAAGGTAGTGGAGCAACTCCTGCGGCAAATGATGGAGGCGATGGCCTAGAAGAAGAGGAGGAAGACTTCGTGCGAGAATCTTTGGTGTGCACCATTGACTGCTTGTGAAAGCTGATGGATGTTGTTTACTCATTGCATACTGAACCAATATATTTATCTTGTTTGCATGCAAATAATTTCTGGTTTTGATTGCTCATTAGTGTTGATGTAATTCTGGAGGTTGATTTGACTTTGGGGGTTCATCTTAGTGACAGCTAATACCATGCTAGTTGATTAGTATGTGTTAGTACAAAGTTATCTTATCAAAATTGCATGCGACTTAATTGGAATTTGATATGTTCCTTTGAAGAACTCATGGATAATGAATAGCTCTTCATTTAATTTGATATGTTCTCCTCTAGATGTTGCAATGTTACATTTGTGCAATGTTCCTGTGAAGAACTCATGGACAATGAATAGCTCTTCATTTAATTTGATATGTTCTCCTCTAGATGTTGCAATGTTACATTTATGCAATGTTCCTGTGAAGAACTCATGGACAATGAATAGCTTTTCACCAGTGGTGGCCTGGTGGGGGTATATTTGTGCTTGTTTGTGAGGTTTCAGTGGGATATATTTTTAGTAGCATCTGTTAATTATTACAAGAATAGACACTAATTTAGTTTGGAAACTATACACATCATCTTTCACATGAATAGGCAAGATGCATGTTTTTAGTGTGCTGATACATCATCTTACATGTATTCAATTGCCTTGTATGTACTATTATACAAATCTATACTAGATGGATCAGGGATTTGACAAGGCAAATTGGACCTCCGAGAACACATTTGTTTTCTGTGACATTTGGCTTGAGGAAAAAAGGGCAGGAAATACCAACAATGGTTTCATGACCAATAGAGGGTATAAGAACATAGCTGAGAAGTATTTCATAAGCGATAAACTGCGACACTCTAGAAAGCAATTGAGGAACATATGGGATCAGCTAAAGGGGCTATACCAGTTTTGGTTGTGGCTCAACAAGCAAACTAGATTGGGATGATCTAATGGCACTGTGGTGGCTGATGACAAGTTCTGGAAAAATCACACAAAGGTAAACAGATCCTTTTTCCAATGCATACAGCTTGTTTGTTTGTTCTGTTATGACACAACCAATATCATTTTTTAATTCAGAATAAATCTGAGTGGAAGAAGCTAAGGTATGGCCCCCCAAAAAATCTACATCTTCTTGAGCAGATGTTCTAGAATTTGGCCATAGATGGCTCCTTCTCATGTATTCTTGGACAAGAATGCGATGAAAGGGACAATGGCGACGAAGACGATGAGTTTGACGGGAGCCCTATGACTACAAGTACCCTTAAGAGGGTTGGTAGCACTAATACAACTGCCACTAGTCCATATAAAAAGACAAAAAGTCCAATGGTCAAAATCATGAAGAGCCTGGTTGACAATTTTAAGGCTGATAGTGGTGCTACACAACAAGTGCTGCAGGGTGATCATATGGTTGAATCCATGGGATAAAGTGTTAGATTTGGCTGTGGAATGTGGGGCACCGAAAGATAGCATCGAGTATTTCATGGCTACACAGTTGTTTTTGAAAGCTGAAAACCGTCGGATTTTCATTAAATTCAGTACAAAAGAAGCAAGGCTGGTTTGGTTGAAGAGGTGGTGCCAGATGAAAAAGTTGTACTAGTTTAGATGGAAAAAAATTTAGCATGAGTGCCTATCATGTCTGAACTAATGCATGAGTCTGTCAACTATTTGTCTGTGAACCGGTACTATGAACTATGTGTTGACCTGTGTATGTGAACTGAGTGCACTTATCTTTATTGTGTTTGAATCCTAATATATGGCCGTGCGCACTTATGCATGTTTACCTGTGTATGTTTACATGTCTGTCATGTTTACTGAATGCACTTGTTTGTCATGTGTTGCTATATTCTCATTTCCATGTCATGTGTTTCCTTCTACCATATCTTCTATTAACACTTGGGTTGTGGCTGAAACATGTTTGTGGCTATTTGTAGATGGATTTTTCAAGTGATGAGGAGGACAAAACAATTGAGTTGGTCCGGGAGCATCAGAGGAGAAAACGTCGATATATGGCTATTGCATGCATGATTGGTATGTACTACTATGATTCTTTTATGAACAAAGCTCCAATGAGGGAACCAGAACTGAGTGGATATGATTGGGTTAGAAGAACCCTCAATAATCCCACATCTTGTTACAACATGTTTAGGATGAGTAGGGCACTATTTGAAAGGCTACATAATTTACTAGTCTCATCATATGGCTTGAAGTCATCAAAAAAGATGTCATCTATAGAGGCTTTAGCCATGTTATTATGGATCATTGGGGCCCCTCAATCAATTAGACAAGCTGAAAATCGTTTCAAAAGGTCAACCGAGACGGTTAGTCGAAAGTTTAACCAAGTGTTGCAGAGTGTTTTCAAGCTCTCAGCAGACATTATCAAGCCTAGAGATCCAGAATTTTAGTCAGTGCATCCAAGATTGCAAGCTCCTCGATTTTCACCATATTTTGATAATTGCATTGGAGCAATCAATGGGACACATGTACCTGTTGTGGTGCCATCTTCAAAAGTCCTTTAACATGTGAGGCACCACGGATACTCTACTCAGAATGTGTTAGCTATATGCGACTTTGACATGAGATTTACCTTTGTCGTCGCGGGGTGGCCAGGCTCAGTACATGACATGAGAGTGTTTAATGATGCCATTCGCAATTATGGTGACAAGTTTCCACATCCACCAACAGGTAAACTTAGTTGTTGTAATCGTACATTGCATCTTACGTAGTTGAATGCATAATAGTGTTTCTATTTACACAATTTCTTATGTTCCTAGGCAAATTTTATCTTGTGGACTCCGGGTACTCTAACCGACCGGGCTATCTTTCACCCTACAAGGGAACGAAATATCATTTACCGGAGTTTCGACAAGGACCGACACCCAGCGGGAAAAAGGAACTATTTAATTTTGTCTATTTATCTCTTCGAAATGTCATCGAGCGTTCTTTTGGGGTTTTGAAGATGAAATGGAGAATCTTATTGGACTTGCCAAGGTATCCAATGGAGAAGCAAAGCAAAATAATTCTTGCTTGTATGGCCCTTGACAACTTCATTCGCGAAAGTGCAGTGGCAGATCAAGACTTTGACTTGTGTGATCATTATGAAGGGTATGTTCCATTCCCGGTATCCTCTTCATCTCATCGAAGTGGCGCTACGACTCATATAGGAGATGAAGATTGAAAGGACCGAGATGTCGCTTAGAGGGGGGTGAATAGGCGTTTTTCAAATTTTAATACGCAGCGGAAAATTTACTGTTCGGATAGTCCGAAATTTCCTTCGGACTGTCCGAGTGACTTTTCGGATAGTCCGAACTGCCTGTGCGCAGAAAACCCTAAAAAGTAGATCTGAGCTATTTAGAGACCCAAGAATGCTCCAAAATAAAATCTAAGGGTTTAGAGTACCTCTAGTAGTCCAGAGCTTACCAATCCCCTTCACAATGGCACTCCAACACTTGAAATCCCTAGATCTCAAGGAAACAAAGAGAGGTGCAAAGTAAACCGAACAACAAATGAAATGCACAAAGATTTTTCCCGAAGTTCGGATCCTTGAGGGGATCCTACGTCTCCGTTGAGGCGGCACTAAGCCGGGGTCTCTTTCAACCCTTATCCTCTAGGTGTTGCACCAAGCACTCACCCACTTACTCTTTGAATCCTTCCCTTGCAGAGGTGGATTCAACCTTTACAAACTTCCGGCGGTGTCCCACACGAAGATTGGGAGCTCACCGGTGACACCAAGCCGTTTAGGAGTCCTCAACCTCCAAGAGTAAAAGATGTCGCGAGAAATTTGCTTGAGGATGAACCAAGTGCTCAAGATAAATCATAACTCTTAGATCTATCAATCTCTCCACTTGACCTCCCTCTAAAGATTCAAGAATCAAAGATTTGAGGGAGATGAACTCTAGGGCTTGAGAGAGTGAGAGAGAGAGCTCAAATGAATTGAATGCATTGTATTTTTGGTAGGTGGGAGTTGGGGAGGTATTTAAAGTCCCCCAAAACTAGCCGTTTTTCACTTCAGTCCGAGACTGTTCGGATAGTCCGAACCATTTGAAATCAGGGCACTGAGCACACTGTTCGGTTAGTCCGAACGACACTTCGGATAGTCCGAACCTAAATGAACTAGCCCTAACCGAGGGGGTCCACTCGGATACTCCGAACCTATGTTCGGACATTCCGAACCAAAATGAACTCGACCAACAGAGAGGGTTAGCTCGGATACTCCGAACCTATGTTCGGACATTCCAAACCAAATTTTGCCTGAGCAACCGAGGGGGTTAGTCCGGACATTCCGAAGGTATGTTCGGATACTCCGAACCTTTTTGAACAAATAGCCCCCAAGACTTTACACATTGACTCATATTTAGACTAGAATTCATCATTGAGCACATTTGATCATTCTAAAGCTATTTCTTGCCATATCCCTCTTAATAATACGACAATCCTTAAACTCAAATAAAATTAAAAGTACATATCCAACCGTTGAGTTTAACCGACGCCTTTTCTTCTCGAGTTTGAGGGACCTCTTTCCTTAAGCGACTTTCCCATGAGCATATTCATCTGTTCACAATACTCATAAAGCTCATTAGTCACTTAATCTTGTTGTCATTAATCACCAAAATCATTAAGGGGCCTAGAAGCACTTTCAATCTCCCCCTTTTTGGTGAATTGATGACAACACGATTAGATTTAGATAAATTTGAAATGAGAGAGTATTTGGAAAACCAAATACATGGTGGAGCTCCCCCTAAATGTGTGCATTAGAGAAATTTGAGAGGTGTATCAAATGCACATATTTACGGGAAAATTTTGCGAGAGCTCCCCCTAAATTTCTGCTTTCAAGAGAATATAACATGATATATGGCAGATAATTGGCACAAATAAATATGACATGATATCACTCAAATGTATTGCTAAAGGGAAATTGAATTAAGCAAATAGTTCAACAAAATTTCAACATGTTGTCAACAACCAACAAGCAACACAAGCATAAGCAACAATAGTAATAGTTCAACCAAGCACATAAGCATAAGCAAATCTAAGCAAGCAACCACAACCGAAAAGAGATAAATCTAATGCTCCTCACTCCCCCTTTGGCATCAAGACACCAAAAGGGGTCACTCCTCGCTGCCATCATAAATGCGTCATCGCCATTGCCGTTGTCCCGGTGGCGCGATAAGCGAGTCGCCTCATCATCGCCAGTAGGCGCCGAAGTGGCAGGAAGGTCGAAGAGCTGCCGGGTCGCCGAATCAACAGTCACAGAATCAGACTCTGACTCGGACTTCTCAGAAGAACAAGACAGGTTGAGCTTCCCTTTTATGACATTGAGCTGACGACGAGTGTCGGTGATCTTCTCATTCATTTGCTTGATTTTCTTGTGATTCTTTATTCCAAGGCAGAAAATAGCGCGGAGCATGGACTTGATAGAGCCGCCTGGGGATGAAGGATCAAGCTCGCAGAAGGTCTCATTGAGGAGCCCCCGACTGCATCTTGGTATTGAAGGAGCGAGCAATCGGCTGAACTGGAGGAGGTGGAGCCTTGATCAGACGAACTCGGTATGGGACATGCTCCACATCCTTAGCAAACCACAAGCCCGAGATGCTTTCCACCATACACATCACATAGGGCGCAAATCCGCAGCTGCTACGCGGGCTAAGGGAGTTGAGGTGGATCTCCTGCCATATGAAATCAAAGACATCGAACGGTCTAGATCCCTCGCCAATCCTCAAAAGCAAGTTCCTAGAGTAGGAACTGATGTTGGTGGCGTCTCCCTCCTTGGGCCACAAAGTCTTCCTCAACAACTTATAAAGAATAACATAGAACGGCTTCAAACCTTTTGTGGTGCCCAGCTTGAAGTTCTGAGAGTTGTCATACAGAGGAATCAAATCATTGATGCCAGCGGAGTCAGAAATATGCAGCTTGTCCAAATTGTCCCAACCTTTAGTGGAGAATCCGATGCAGTCAGCAAATTGAGTCTTTGTCACAGCATAGTACAGCCCATCTACCATGAACCACATGGTGCTCTCAGCATCGGTGTCAACATACAGAGTTGCATAAAACTGAGCCACAACTTCATTGTTCCATTTGCACTTGAAGGACATGATCTCTCTCAAATTGTGGCGCTCACAGGCAGCAATCACTTCATTGAATACTGTGTCCTCCTACTGTGCCATATAGTCCCAATCAATATATTGCATTAAAGCTACTGGGTTCTTCTTTTCAGCTATCACAGAGTCATAGAAGTCCTACTGGAAATGATTCCAAAACCTCTTGTCCACATAGTCTTCTTGTAGATACAACAGAGGGTCTTGGCTTCTGTGCTGGCGGACTTCTTTTCCTCTCCCTTGCCCAATACAGTAGTCTATCTTTTTCTTTGGAGTGACACCTATTGGAGTTGCACGGACAGCAAGATGAATTTCCAAAGGACCAATCAGCGCTCCTTCCCTGCGCTGAGCAGCACACTTGGCTGCCCTCAACCTAGGCATGGCAGCCCTAGGATCCTCAGCACCACTGCCTCCTTGCCCTTCATCACCTTGATCACCGCCACCTTGACTTGAAGCACCCTTATGAGTAGACTTCTTTCTTTTGCGAATAACTTACGCTTCGCCTCCTACCGACGTGAGCAAGAGGAGACTGAGGGGAACCTTGAGGGGAACAATGAGTCGCCAAGAGCCACCAATGAATATCATGCTTTGCCTTCTTCGAGCGAGCCGCGTCGATGTCCATTTGACTAGAGTGGTGATTGCCACCCTGAGAAGGATCCATCCTAAAGGTGTACAAGGGTGGAAACAAGATTAGACTCTAATTACAACCTAGATGAGCAACAAAGAGTTAAAATGAAGTCACCATCTTCAGATAGTCCGAAGTTGTCTTCGGATAGTCCGAAGGTTTTTTCGGATAGTCCGAAGTTTTCATTCGGATAGCCTGAACATCTTCGGACACTCCGAATGGAAACTCGGACATTCTGAGGTGACAGTTCACAAACCCTAAATTCTCAATCTAGATAATAATTCAACAATACTAAGAGCTAATCATGGGGAGACTATCCTAGCAAGGTCTAGAATGGTCTAGAGTCCAAGGATTCTTAAGATGAACACGAAAATAACCGGCATTCGGAGTAGATTGAACCAACCTTTTGAAGAGAAAAAACCGATTTCCCAAAGCAAATCGAGGGCAAAAACTTGATGGAGGAGAGTCCCTTGCCCTTGGAGAGGATCTTGGAGCCCTCAAACCGCAAAAACTCCGGCCAAAACCCTAGATCCAAGTGTTGGGGGCGGAGTTGAGGAGAGAGAAACGTGAAAATTAGAATGAGGGGAAGAAAAGAAGAAGAGAGAGGGTCGGGCTGGTTAAAAAGCCCGAGACCCCACTTCGGACAGTCCGAACCAGTTCGGATAGTCCGAATGGAATTTCGGACAGTCCGAACTGTCTTCTCAGGATAGCATTAAAACAAGGGCAGGAATGACTCCAGAGCGAGCAAAAGATGAGAGGACTTAAAGAGTCAAGTCAACAAGTGATCAGCAAACCATACAACCATTCAAACCATAATCACAAGATGATTGACAAGATCCGAAGATCAAAAACCAAAGAACACAATAAAGTTAGAGAAATAAAGTGAATAAGGTTTTCTAAAGCATTTTTCAATCACCAATCAAAGTGTGAGCATGTTTCAAGTCAAATTGCGAGAATCTAGAATATTTAGCCCACTCCTCAACTCGTAAAATCTCTTTTCATCAAGAGGCTTGGTGAATATATCGGCTAATTTATCATTTGTGCTCACATGTTGGATATCGATATCGCCTTTAGTGGAATAGTCTCTCAAGAAGTGATGGCGAATATCGATATGCTTGGTACGGGAATGTTGGATGAGGTTGTTGGCAATTTTTATGGCGCTCTCATTATCACACAAAAGTGGAACATAGTTATAGGTTAGGCCATAATCATTTAGAGTTTGTCTCATCCAAAGCAATTGGGCACAACAACTCCCGGCCACTATATATTCAGCTTCGGCTGTGGATAGGGCTACGGAATTTTGCTTCTTAGAGGACTAAGAAACAAGGGATCTACCTAAGAATTGACATATCCTCGACGTACTTTTCCTATCCACTTTACATCCGGCATAATCCGCATCGGAATAGCCAACTAACTCAAATGATGAACCTTTTGGATACCAAAACCCAAAATAAGGAGCGTGCACTAAATATCTCAAGATTCTTTTTACGGCCACCATATGGCACTCTTTGGGAGCGGCTTGAAATCGTGCACACATGCACACACTAAGCATGATATCGGGCCTAGATGCACAAAGATAAAGTAAAGAACCGATCATCGAACGATATACCTTTTGGACGACCGGTTTACCTTCTTTGTCGAGGTCTAGATGCCCGTTGGCTTGCATTGGCGTCTTGATTGGCTTGACGTTCTCCATACCAAACTTCTTGAGCATGTCCTTGATGTACTTGGTTTGGCATAAGAAGGTTCCTTCCTGGAGTTGTTTGACTTGAAACCCGAGGAAGAACTTCAACTCGCCCATCATGGACATCTCGAATCTCTTAGTCATAATCCTGCTAAATTCCTTGCACAAATGTTCATTAGTAGATCCGAATATAATGTCATCAACATATATTTGACAAACAAATAAATCATCATCAATATGTTTAGTAAAGAGAGTGGGGTCGGCCTTTTCGACTACAAAACCTTGATCGAGAAGAAAATCACGAAGACACTCGAACCATGCTCTTGGAGCTTGCTTAAGTCCATAAAGAGCCTTGTGTAGGAAGTAGACATGGTCCGGGTGGTTCGGGTCTTCGAAGCCGGGTGGTTGCTCAACGTAGACCATCTCGGAGAGTGGTCCATTTAGGAAGGTACTTTTCACGTCCATTTGATACAACTTAAAATCATGGTGAGTAGCAAAGACAAGCAATATTCTAATAGATTCAAGCCTAGCTACGAGAGCATATGTTTCATTGAAATCCAAACCTTCGATTTGCGTGAAGCCTTGAGCAACTAACCGGGCTTTGTTTCTCGTCACAACCCCATTCTCATCTTGCTTGTTGTGAAATTCCCATTTGGTTCCAATCACGTTTTGCTTGGGTCTTTCGACAAGCTTCCATACTTGATTACGCTCAAAGTTGTTTAGCTCTTCTTGCATAGCCATCACCCAATCCGGATCTTGGAGTGCTTCTTCTACTTTAAGAGGTTCAAGAGAAGAAACAAAAGAGTAAAATTCACAAAAATTTGCGACACGAGATCTAGTAGATACTCCCTTGTTAATGTCTCCAAGTATGTTGTCGACCGGGTGATCTCGTTGTATGCTTTGATGGACTCTTGGATGAGGTACGGTTACGTTGGTTCTTTGGATTGGACCCTCATCATCTTGGGTGGCGTTCGTGCCGTCTTGAGCTCGCATTGAGGAAGAAGGAACATCATCCGGAGCGCCCATCGTCACATCATGAACATCTTGAGTTGAAGTGCTTGGAATTGCATCTTGCTCAAGCGGTCTTACTTCTCCAATTGCCAATTTCTTGATCGCTTCGCACGGGGGTTCTTCCCTGTCAATCACAGCACGATCAACTTGTTCTACTTGAAAACCGTTAGTTTCATCAAATATCACATCACGCGAAATTTCAACCACACCGGTGGTATTGTTGAAAACTCGGTATGTATAGGCATTTGATCCATAGCCAAGCAAGAAACCTTCATCTACTTTAGGAGCAAATTTAGATGACTTAGCTTTCTTGTTGAGGATATAGCATTTACTCTCAAAGACCCGAAAGTAGGATACATTTGGTTTTTTGCCGGTGAGGAGCTCGTACGCCGTCTTCTTCAAAATTTTGTGGAGGTATAGACGGTTGGTACTGTGACATGCGGTATTGATGGCCTCCGCCCAAAATATGTCGGAGACTTTGTACTCGTCAAGCATTGTCCGCGCCATCTCGATGAGTGTGCGATTCTTCCTCTCGGCTACCCCATTCTGTTGAGGGGAATAGGGAGCCGAGAACTCGTGTTTGATGCCTTCTTCATCGAGATACTCCTCAACTCCGGTATTCTTGAACTCAGTACCGTTGTCACTCCGAATTTTCTTGATCTTCACTTCAAACTCATTTTGAGCCCTTCTCATGAATTTCTTCAAGCTTCCTTGAGCTTCACTTTTATCATGCAAGAAAAATACCCAAGTAAAGCGCGAAAAATCGTCAACAATAACTAAACCATACTTGTTTCCTCCAATGCTTATGTAGGTGACGGGACCGAACAAATCCATGTGAAGCATCTCCAATGGCCTTGAGGTGGTCATCACGTTCTTCGCGGGATGAGAAGCTCCAACTTGCTTCCCGGCTTGACACGCGCTACATACTCTGTCTTTCTCAAGGACAATATTGGTTAATCCAAGAATGTGATTGCCTTTAAGAAGTTTGTGGAGGTTCCTCATACCAACATGGGCAAGTCGGTGATGCCACAACCAACCCATGCTAGATTTAGCCATAAGACACGTTTCAAGGTTGATTCTATCCGTAGTAAAATCTACAAGATAGAGGTTTCCTTTTAAGCGTCCCTTAACGGCTATTGAACCATCACTTATTCTTATGACATCCACACCCTTATCACTAAAGACACAATTGTAGCCCGCTTCACACAATTGAGCAACGGACAACAAATTGTAGCTTAGTGATTCGACAAGCAAAACATTATTCAAATGAAAATCATTTGTAATAAGAATCTTACCTAAACCTACCACTTCACCTTTTTCATTGTCGCCAAAAATGATGCTTTCACTATTTGCTCCATTGGCATCCAAATGAGCGAACATTGCCCTTTCTCCGGTCATGTGGTGTGTACACCCGCTATCCAAGATCCAACTTGATCCACCGGAGATGTAGGCCTATAAAATGAAATTTAGTTCTTGCTCTTTGGTATCCAAACTTGTTTAGGTCCACGCACGTTAGTAACAAGTGATTTAGGAACCCAAATAGATCGCACATAAGAGTTATCTTTGGGCTTACCCCCAATGTGACAAGCAACTACTATACCAAGGTTAGTCCTTTTAAGCACATAAGAAGCAAATAAAGTGGATTGAGCCTTATACTTAGAGTTTGCTTCGGCTTTAACAAAGTGGATGGACTTGTTCAAAGGAGCAACCACGATGTGGCTTCCTTTGCCCTTGGGTGGAACGTACCCAAGCCCATGTTTCATGAGGTTACCTTTGCGCTTACCAAGAAACTCCTCTAATCCTTTACTAGCCTTGTAGGACTTTTGAAGTCCATCTTCGAGCATTCCCTTGAGCTTCTCATTTTCATGAGCTAGTACTTGCAAAGCCTCAAGGTTAGTGGCATAAGTATCAACATTAACGTTGTAGCATCTAGCACATCCATTGCTCGTAGAAGGTAATGAAGAATTGGAGCTAATGGTCGAGGTAATCGGAGGGCTATTCTTGAGATCAACAAGCTTCAACTCAAGAGCCTTGCAAGCGTCCTTTGCCTTAGCAAGTTCCTCTTCAAGTGAAGCGTTGGTGATCTCGAGACTAGTCACCTCGGATTTGGTCAATTTTGAGTTCTTAACCAATTCCTCATTTTTCTCTCTTTCAAAAGATAAGCTCTTCTCTAGCTCACGATTTTTCTCCTTTTCGAGGATAAGCAAATCTTCTTGAGCCTCGAGAGTAGCTTCCTTTTGTTCTACAACTTTCTCCAATTCTTCAATATCTTTTAGAAGCAAATTTAACTTATGAATGTCAAAGTTTTTCATGGATTTAAGCATAGAGTCAACATCATCATCACTATCGCTATTGCACTCATCTAGACAATAATTAACAATGGAGGGAGTGGAGTCTTTTGATGATACCTTGCGCCCCTTTGCCATAAGGCACATTGGAGCGTCGTCGTCGTCATCGCTCAAGTTGTCGAAGAGGCTCTTCGACGTTGTTGAGGTGGTAGGCACGGTGATGGCGACGGAGGCAATTCCTCCTTCCTCGTCGGACTCGGAGCTTGAGTCGGAATCGGAGTTTGAATTCCACTCTTCTCCAATATGCGCTTGTCCCTTGTGCTTGTAGTGCTTGAATTTCTTACTCTTTTCTTTGTCTTTGCCCCGATATTTGTCTTTCTTGTGAGGCTTCTCATCTTTGCTCTCCTTATGCGGACACTTGGCAATGAAGTGGCCGGTTTCACCGCATTCATAGCATCTTCGGGTGGAGTGTCTACCCTTTGATTTTCTTCCAAAGCTCTTAGACTAACCTCCTTGTCTGAAGTTCTTCTTCTTGAAGAATTTGTTGAACCTTCTCACGAATAGAGCCATATCCTCATTTGTCAATGGACCACAGGACTCTTCATCTTCACTTGTGCTCTCTTCTGCTTGGCGCACTATCTTGACGGCCTTCAGGGCAATGCCTTTCTTTTTGCCCGACTTGAGTTCTTCAACAACTTCAGCCTCCTTTATCATCATTTCGTCCATCATTAGCCGACCGATAACATCATGAGGTGTCAATGTGTCAAAGTTGGGCCGGTCTCGGATTAATTGAAAAAGGTTGCGGTTGGTAGGAGTGATGACACGAAGAATAATCTTCACCACGGCCTTGTCAGAAAGATTGGTGCACCCAAGACCCTTGGCTTGATTCACAAGCACCATTAAGTGGTCAAACATTTTGTTGTAGGACTCTCCTTCCTCCAAAGTGAACCGGCTTAGCTCACCAATAATGAGCTCTATCTTCGATTCGCGGACACTTGAAACTCCTTCATGACTGACCATGAGTCTATCCCAAATGGCTTTTGCTTCTTCAAGTCCATCGACTCGGTTGAACTCGGAATCACTTAACGCATTGAACAAGGCATTGACGACCAAATCATTGAAATGTTGATCTTTATCTTCTAGGGGAGTAAGGTTGTTTGGATCAACGGGCTTGAAACCTGTTTGCACAATCTTCCAAATAGAAGGGTGAAGCGATCTCAAGTGCATCTTCATCTTATGTTTCCATGCGGCATAGTGAGTGCCATCGAAATGAGGCGCTCGACCGGAGGGCACGGAGACATAAGATGAGGAGCTTGAGACACCAAGAGAGGTGTAATCAAACGGAATAGCAACCCCAATACCGGAGCCCGTATCCATGATTTGGTTATGGCCTTCGGTATGCTTCTGTGTATCCGACATCTTAGATTCTCCAAGCGGTTAAGCCAAACTACGGAGATTTGGCTCTGATACCAATTGAAAGGACCGAGATGTCGCCTAGAGGAGGGGTGAATAGGCTTTTTTCAAATTTTAATACGCAACGGAAAATTTACTGTTCGGATAGTCCGAAATTTCCTTTGGACTGTCCGAGTGGTTCGGATAGTCCGAGTGACTTTTCGGATAGTCCGAACTGCCTGTGCGCAGAAAACCCTAAAAAGTAGATCTGAGCTATTTAGAGACCCAAGAATGCTCCAAAATGAAATCTAAGGGTTTAGAGTACCTCTAGTAGTCCAGAGCTTACCAATCCCCTTCACAATGGCACTCCAACATTTGAAATCCCTAGATCTCAAGGAAACAAAGAGAGGTGCAAAGTAAACCGAACAACAAATGAAATGCATAAAGGTTTTTCCCGAAATTTGGATCCTTGAGGGGATCCTACGTCTCCGTTGAGGCGGCACTAAGCTGGGGTCTCTTTCAACCCTTATCCTCTAGGTGTTGCACCAAGCACTCACCCACTTACTCTTTGAATCCTTCCTCATGAGGTGGATTCAACCTTTACAAACTTCCGTGGCGCCCCACACGAAGATTGGGAGCTCACCGGTGACTCCTAGCCGTCTAGGAGTCCTCAATCTCCAAGAGTAAAAGATGTCGCGAGAAATTTGCTTGAGGATGAACCAAGTGCTCAAGATGAATCACAACTCTTAGATCTATCAATCTCTCCACTTGACCTCCCTCTAAAGATTCAAAAATCAAAGATTTGAGGGAGATGAACTCTAGGGCTTGAGAGAGTGAGAGAGAGAGAGAGCTCAAATGAATTGAATGCACTGTATTTTTGGTAGGTGGGAGTTGGGGAGGTATTTAAAGTCCCCCAAAACTAGCCGTTTTCACTTGAATGAGACCTGCATTTGGATAGTCCGAACCATTTGAAATCAGGGCACTGAGCACACTGTTCGATCAGTCCGAACGACACTTCGGATAGTCCGAACCTAAATGAACTAGCCCTAACCAAGGGGGTCCACTCGGATACTCCGAACCTATGTTCGGACATTCCGAACCAAAATGAACTCGACCAACAGAGAGGGTTAGCTTGGATACTCCGAACCTATGTTCGGACATTCCGAACCAAATTTTGTCTGAGCAACCGAGGGGGTCAGTCCGGACATTCCGAAGGTATGTTCGGATACTCCGAACCTTTTTGAACAAATAGCCCCCAAGACTTTACACATTGACTCATATTTAGACTAGAATTCATCATTGAGCACATTTGATCATTCTAAAGCTATTTCTTGCCATATCTCTCTTAATAGTACGGCAATCCTTAAACTCAAAATAAAATTAAAAGTACATATCCAACCGTTGAGTTTAACCGACGCCTTTTCTTCTTGAGTTTGAGGGACCTCTTTCTTTAAGCGACTTTCCCATGAGCATATTCATCTGTTCACAATACTCATAAAGCTCATTAGTCACTTAATCTTGTTGTCATTAATCACCAAAATCATTAAGGGGCCTAGATGCACTTTCAAAGATCAAAAGATGAATGGCTTTCGAGATAGTATCGCTAACGCTTTGTTTGCTAGGCGAGAGTGTTCGAGGTAGTCTTGTTGCGAACCAAGGATATTTTCATTTTCCCAACATGTGTACTGGATTTTATCGAGTTGTCAATGTCCTTCCTGTGCTGGATGCTAGTGTTCTCGGCTGGATTTTTATTTTTACCGTACTTGTGATCTTGTCCTCACGTATAAAGGAAAAACACGTATGAAGGAAAAACATGGTTCACGTTAGACTTGATTCTTATACTTTGATACAAGTCAGAAATCAAAAGAATCATCACATTCAAACATCTACAGACACTGCCATCTCAAATTTGTGAAGAATTTCTTGCTTACATTTCGAAACTGGAGATTCCACCCTTTTTCTGATAGCAGATGTTGCACAGTAGGAAGAATCCGGTCTATCACTTGGTGCCCATTAATACCTCCAGCCCAAGATGAGGGGCAGACATGACTTTTCTAAGAAATTAGTCCAACTATTAGCCATGTATCCAAACAGCCCTATGCTAATTTTAGATGGGCTAAGTATTAGCTAGCTAACAATTAGCTCTAGCCATTAGCTAGCTAACAATTAGCTTTAGCCCAACCAAACATGGCCTAACTGTTAGCTAGATTATTATCTAGTTTGTTTGAATCCACTTTATCTAATTTTAGCAGCTTACTATTAGTGCTAATGGATTTAAACATGCCCTGAGTCTTCGCTTCTACCTATGAGCAAAATAAATCTTATCCCTTAAAAATTATATCAGTCAGTTAAGATAGAGTGAAATAGTGGCAGATACATCCGGCAACTCAGGTAAGCTTCTCCGAATCTCCGGTCCACCGTTCGTCAGCGGCAGCGAAACCCCAACTATTTAATGTGTACCACCAACACCGATCACATATTTTTCACTTGGTACGGTTGCCTCGCTTGTATCTCCATGCACAGGTAGCCAGTTTACTCGCACGCTCTAAGAGCATCTCCAGCAGAGCCCCTAAACCAGCTCCTAAACTTTAAAATAGGGAGTTTAGTCAAAAATCTTGCTCCAGCAGAGCCCCTAATCCGGCCCCTAAAATTAGGAGCCCCCTAAATTTCCCTCCCCAGCCCTAATTCCCACGGACGCGAGCACAGCCCCTATTAATTTGTTTCATCGCAGGAAATCTCCCGCTTCCACGGTGTCGCAGCAGGAAATCTCTCCGCTTCCCGCCGCCGAAGTTCCTTCCTCGCCTCACGGCCGCCGCCGCCCTTTGACGCCTCAACGCCGCCACCGCCTCCACCCGGTGTCGCCATCACGCTGCAGGAAATCTCTCCGCTTCGCCGCCGAAGTTCCTTCCCGCCTCATGGCTCGCCTGCTGCCCGCCTCCACGCCTCAACGCTGCCACCGCCTCCACCCGTGTCGCCCTCACGTCGCTGTCATGCCTCGGCCTTGCCGCCGCCTCATGCCCTCGCTTGCCTTTGCCTCACGCCGTGGCTTCTCGGTATTTGTGTATTTGTGTCCTTGCTGCCATGTGAAGAGATACTTGTTTTCGTTTTTTTGGAGTATCTTGTTCTTAGCTTCGTATCACAAATCTGAACAATGTAACAAGGCAGATTGATTCGTGAGGCATAAATGTCCGGTCCGAATGGTGGTGGCGGTGGTGTGTTGGTTGGTTTGGGGGATTATTTGTCCGAGCTCGAGTTTAATCCGAGCACCATCTGTCATTGATATGGAGGCTAATGTTAGATGGTTTAAAATCCCATTCCTAGATGAATTGTTTGAAAGCATAGGTGCATGTGAAAGCCAATTACTGATCCATAAAGGTGAATACTGTTGGTCCTAGAAAGAACACGATGCTTAATGATAGTAGCATCTTTCTAATTCCACAGGCTACAATTTTAGTTTGAAGAGCGTTGAAAAGGCACGTAATAGAACTAGTTAGCACTTACGATTACATAATTGATTTTTGCAAAGTTCATCTACATATACTAATTATAGCTTCGCCAATGTAATTCACACCTAGGCTGTATTGATTTTTGCTGCATTCCAACTTGAAATTAACTGTAACATTAACATTGCATTTTTATGAAGGACGGTCAGTTCTCGTTATGTATCGTGTTATGAACTTGACTGCAGGTAAAAAGAGAAGTGATGCAAGTAAACAGTATTTCACTTTACTGGTAAAAATTTATTTTTGTATGAGATGGAGAATACTAACCGTGTTCTCTTTGCTTAGTTGTTGGTAGTCGAAGTTAGTTTGTTATGTTCAGAGTTTGGTTCAGAACTCTATTGTTTTTGGTCAGGAGTCCAGTACGAGTAGAAAACAAAATTGATTTTGTTGAGTCCTGGTCCCGTCCGACAAAAGTCGCTACTGCTGAAACCGTAGCCTTCTGGTTGTTTTAGTTCTTTTGTGCGCAGGTTGAAGTTATAAGTGTCTTTAGAAGAATACTAAATGACTATGCTGAGCAGGTTGATCGCTAATCTCAGTTCTTTTGTGCGCAGGTTGATCGCTAATCTCACGCTTTAGACACAAATCGTCGTAAAGTTGTTTGTAGTGGTATGTACTGTACTATCTTTGATTGGTTTAATCTTGCAAGTCCCAATTCATCAGTAATGCTATAATTCTTCTGCTTCTGTTACTATCGGTATGGAATGGCATTGTCCTGTATCTCCTTGTTAATGTCTCATAAATGTAATAGTTTAGTGCATCGGTGGAACTGATCAGGTGAAGACTTAATCGTGATTCACTTATCATTGTTGTGAGATCTACAATTAGTTTCGAGCACCACAGAGTATGCAATAGATGTTGGTTTTGTTTGGTCAAATACTATGCAGATTCTGTTGTACAGGGTTCATTTTCTGTGTTATTGGAGCATTTTCAGTGCCATTACAAGTTGAGACCTTCATATTCGTATTTTCAGTAATCTAATGTAGTCATTCATAAAATTGTGTAACATATATAAGTGCAGCCTGGATATTAATTAGGGTCCTAACAACAACGATCTGCATTTATTTTATTGTTTACTATCAGACTCCTATGTACATTTGGTTATGTTAATCTCTTCTTTCTGCCCTCTAGGGAAATATAACTAATCGAGGTTTCGTGAGTGATAAACTTGAAAGCTTCGTGCAACCAAAGAGGTATAGCTTTGGTATGGATACTGGACTGATTCATATGTGGAAATGATGTCTGAGGACACAGATATTGAGTTATTGGCTCTTGGTTCCCAACGAAATGGTCAAAATTCTAATTCTAGAAGGGTTGAAACAAATCAAAAAAGGGCAGGAAACTACACTCACCAGGAAGACATCCAGTTGTGCATGTCATGGGAGAACATAAGCACAGATCCTGTTGTTGGCAATGAGCAGCCAGGAAAAGCTTATTGGAAAAGGATTGCTGCCCACTTCCATGCCAACAAGACCTTTGAATCTGATAGGAGTGACAACTCTCTCGAGCACCGGTGGAGTACTATTCAAAAAGAATGTCAAAAGTTTCAAGGATTCTATGAGCAGATTAACCGTCGCCATCCAAGTGGCATACCATACAAGGAGCATGTAAGTGGTGCACATTATTGATTGTTTGTATTGTTCCATGCATTTGTACTAATACTTAAACTTTCATGCAGCTTCTTGAGGCACAGGCACTCTACGTAGCCAAGGATCCAAAGAAAAAAGGCTTCCAATTCGTCCATTGTTGGCTTAAGGTCAGGAATTCTCAGAAATTCCTAACACTAGAGACCACCAAGAGTACCCACAAGAGGCCAAGGACCGTGGATCTGGAGGCGCCAAATGATTTAGTCGGTGATGAAGAAGATGAGAGTGGCAAGAGTAAAACTCCAGATTCATCACAGGCAAGCCAGAAGAACAGACCCATGGGAAGGAAGCAAGCAAAGGAGAAGTTGAAGAGTGGAGGAGATGCTGGAACATACAAAGAAGCTATACAAGAGTTGGTTTTGGTTAAGGAGAAAGAAGTGCTATTGAAGGAGGACAGGTGGAAAGAAACGAAGATGATGCAGGAGCGCAAGCTCTTATTTGAGGAGCGCAAGTTGATGTGGGATCAAGAACAAAAGATCATGTTCTGTGATGTTAACACTTTGGAGCCAGATGTGAAGACCTACGTGTTGGCAATGAGGGCACAAATTGCAAAGACAAAAGGTCGCCGCTCTTGGTGGAGCTAGTAGTGCTGGGTTCAATGGTAGTGCTAGTAGTGGTAGGGTAGATGGTGAAGGTAGCAATTAGAAATGAGCGTCGCCATCTATATTATATTTATGTCATTGTTATGTTTGGATGAATTACATTTACTATATTATTTTTATTGGACAATCATTGCTATCTTTGGATGAACTACGTTTACTATGTTATTTTTGTTGGACAATCATTGCTATCTTTGGATGAACTACGTTTACTATGTTACTTTTTTTGGACAATATGCATGTTATATCTTTGTCATTGATTGTGTATGTACATATCATTGTTTATGTTCAAATTTGATTTAATACGATTTTTCACATTCTCATAAGGTTGATATGGATCACTCCGACGACGAAGACCTCCTTCATCAGTGGTGGGAGGAAGAAGAGGAGTCGACGATGATATGGATATAATTGTAGCTAGTGTGCTAGCGGGCATGGACCAAGAGAGGAGCAAGAAGAAGCGACGTGGTTCTATTTCCCACGACGTGTAGTACCAAGGATATGCATGCCGAAACTTGCGATTGTGGTGATTATTTCGCAGATCCTCCAAAGGTACAACGAGAAATTTTTAGGAGAAGATTTAGAATGTCAAAAATCTCTTCTTGCGAATTGTGAGTGGGGTCGAGGCCAAGGATGATTATTTCGCATGAAGGAAAATCTGGCGGCAGCCTTCGTGGAGCCATTGTGACCGCAGAAAGTTTTTGGCTCATTTCAATGCTTGCATATGATGTGCCTACCGATTCAATGGATGAAGTTGTCGATTGCAGAGAGTACCATGGTTGAGGCATTTCAACACTTCGTGAGAGCTGTGGTTCATGTGTTTGGGGACCAATACTTAAGACCACCCATTGTTGATGACACTGCAAGATCGATGGAGTTGAATAAGAGAGGGTTTCCTGGCATGCTTGGTTGCATTGATTGTATGCACTGGAGGTGGAAGAATTGCCCTACTGCTTGGAAAGGGCAATATTCAGGGCATGTCGATGGCCCAACTATGATCCTTGAAGCTGTTGCATCTGAAGATTTGTGGATTTGGCATTCGTTCTTTGGTTTGCTGTGCTCTCTCAATGACATCAATGTCCTACAGAGATCTCCACTTTTCCAGAGGCTAACTTCAGGTACTGCACCAGTTGTGGAGTACATGATCAATGGAAACAAGTATACCATGGGTTATTATCTTGCAGATGGGATCTACCCTTCATGGGCAACCTTTGTGAAGAGCTATAGCGATCCATTGTGGCAACAAGAAAGTTCATTTCACAAAAGTTCAAGAAGCTGTCAAAAAGGATGTAGAGAGAGCATTTGGAGTTTTACAAGCTCGATTTGCCATGGTAAGGGGTCCTGCTAGATGGTGGAATAAGGACACTCTATGGTACATAATGACAGTTGCTGTTACGATGCACAACATGATCATTGAGGATGAACGAGATGGTGATGGAGACTACGATTATGACCAAGATGGTGGGGAGGTGCTGAGGGAGGAGGAGTACCAACGGCGTGATCCACTTGTATTGAATGAGTTCTTAAAGATACACTAGGAGATTGAAGACAGGGAAATACATGAGAGGCTTCGAGATGATCTTATTGAGCATTTGTGGGCAATTCACAGCGTTTCGTAGTTTGATTCATTGTTTGGAGTTTCTATTTATCTATTTATCATGTTTTGAAAATTTTAAATTTAAATTTTAAATATCATGTTTTTAAATTGTAAATGTTAATATACTTATGTTTTATGTATTACAAATATTTTTGATTGAATTTTAGTGGTGTCAAATGAAGATTATACATAGCGGATATGTCAAAATAGGAGAAAAAGTAAAATAAAATTTGAGATTTAGGGGTCTTCTTTGGACTTGTGCTCTGAAAACAGGGTCCCAAAAAATAGGGGGAGTCCCTAAATCCAAAATAGGGGCCCTGTTTTAGGGGCCCTTACTGGAGATGCTCTAACAAGCTACGGAATTGTAGGCGAATTTCCATTGGACACAAATATCTAGGTCTATTTGAAAAAAAATTACTCCGTTCCAAACGGGCCATAGAGTTGGAATAAGCATGTTCGGCCCAGGCGGGCCTCCAACCAGGCCTTTTTCTCTCAGGCCTGCGTACGATCTTCACTTGAACGCAAACTGCCGCCTTTTAAGCCTGTCAGAGTATGTACAGTCATATAAACGGTAGCTATCTGGATTATATCTCTATATCATCTATAGACAGCATTAAAAATAACTCATACAATGGATAATCTATATAGTTGTCTGTAATAGTCTCTCATTCAATTAACAGACTGTTTATACAATAGTACATAAAATAGAAAGCTATTTATGAGACCATCTGTTAAATAGTAGATATTAACTTTCTCTCTTCTTCACATCACCTAAAATCCTAGGTAGCTTTAACTTACGGACAACTAACGTGTACCAATATACATGCCGTTAAACCCTCGCTCTCCCACCTTCCCTCCGCCGGCGGCCGAGTCCCCCGTCTCCCTCCCGCCCGATGATGGCCCAAGCCCTCGGCTGCGCCGCCGCCACCGACGGTGAGCCATCCCATCTCCTCTCATGGCCCCCGGCCTTTCTCTTTCCTTGGATTCTGCTTCATCCGGAAGAAGATGGTTTGGGAATGGGTTCTTGCTGCCGCGGTTGCTGATTACTTTCTTGCGTCTGTGCAGGGATTAGCCTCCATCACGACTCCCGTGCGTCCTGCTTTAATCACAAGGTATCGGATGGGGCGCTGATTATTCTTTTCCCCCCCTTTTCTCGACGTCTTGGAGCCGTCACGCTTATGTTGCTGTTGATGCCAATGTTAGGTTGCGGTGGCACTGCCAAATGGCCTCCATGTTGGTGAAGTTCGGCAATGCCATAGCAAGGGCCGCAGAAGCCAAGGTATTGATTGATGTTGCGCGCCATGCCTTGTGGAAAGTAGGGTCTTGTCTCTTGTTTGTTGTGTTATGTGTGGCATTTACTTGTTAAAACTGTTAGACAGCGTCTGTTTTGGGGATTCTATCTCCTATTTTTCCTCCTGTGATTACGCTTGATTCATGGCTACCCACCTGGGTTCTGTTTCTATAAATCAGGTCGTGGTATGCCTATATATATGTAACCATGCATTTGTGATTAATCAAGTCGTGATTACCTCCCAAATCCCACGCCTTCAAAAACCTATCCCCTGTTATCTGCAATGTAGCATGTATTATATAACCAGTGGCATTTACTTGTTAAAACTATCCCCTATTATCTGCAATGTAGCATGTATTATAACCAGCGGCATCTGTTCTGTGCTAGATTACTTTATTGGGTTACTTGAGTGTGCTTCATATGCTAGGACCTGAACTCTGAAATTTAATCATTCATCGAATGTCTGATCTATGAAACCATATTTTACTTGATTGAACATATTTTAGTGTGCCAACCAAATTACCTATAAAAGAATTTTTCCTTTCATGCTCAAATTAGCCACCTACGGTAAAACGGTCTTTGACCGCAAAAATATCAATTGAGACATGACTCTGAAATCACTAAATATGATTATATTGTTCATCTGGTTTTTCACATCCTTTGATAACAGTGATAGAGCCCTATTCTCCCTGGGCTGACCATTTCGTGTAAGAGGGAGATTTGCAATAGGAACTTTATTGACTTGTGTTAATGACAGAGGGAGTAGCATTATGCTTTGATAATCCTTATGTCCTTGGTGAAAATATGCAGCTATTAGGTGTGCAATGGCAAGTGGAAAAGAGCATGGTGCAATTTCAACTGCAACAGCTGGTGGTGGTGATCATAAGAATGGTGGACTGCGTGGAAAATTAAATAAAGTTGTTCTAGCTTACAGTGGTGGCTTGGATACATCAGTTATTGTTCCATGGCTCAGGTATAAATGTTCCTTGTTAAGCATTGATTTTACCAAACTTAAAGTCTAAAATTAATCTGATTGTGACAAACAATGTCTTCTTTTGGTTTTATAATTGAAGGGAGAACTATGGTTGTGAAGTTGTCTGTTTCACTGCTGATGTTGGCCAGGTATGTTGTACCAGAGCTTGAGTAATTTTGAAGCCTACAAAACTGAATGGTTGTACTATCCTCTTTTAGGTTGTTCATGCTAACCATATCTTTCTTTGTTAGCTTAATCCTTGATAATTTTCTCTCCAATTTATCTCTCCCATATCTGTATCTGTTTGTTGCTTCATAATAGTTTACGTATTCTTCTGGTGGTTAATCTTTTTTACCATGAATTGCAATTCAATAATTTGTTCACCTTTTGCCCCTATGGCTTCGTGTTGTCCTAAATTTCATAATTTTGAGTTCCCTTTTTACATTCTGTGCTTCCATCGATATATTTTGTTTTGCTGTCAGTAAGTAAATGAGGTAGCATTATCGTTTTGACCTTTCTTACTATCTTCTTTCTAATTAACCATCAGTTCAATTCATATACAAAACCCTTTGTAGGGAGCCATTGAAATGGAAGGATTGGAGAAAAAGGCAAAAGCTAGTGGTGCAAGCCAGCTTGTTGTGAAGGACTTGAAAGAAGAATTTGTCAGTGAATATATATACCCCTGCCTGCGTGCTGGTGCAGTTTATGAAAGAAAGTATCTGCTTGGGACTTCAATGGCTAGGCCTGTTATTGCTAAGGTGAAAATGATACAATACTTGCATCTTTTTTATGTATACTACACATTTGAAATCACTTGTCAAATTGATGTCACTGTTGGTATGAAATCTATTTGAGTGGAGCATGACTAGTTTCTTGCTAGACTTGGACTTATGTTTTTTCTTTGATACTTCATTTTTATTTGTTCCCTGAAAATCTTTCATGCTTTGAATGCCCATCTTCAGTTTCGTTGATCTGCCAGTCCAGTACAGAGTGTGTAGTGGGTGTGATATAAGAGGATGGTATCTATCATTGTACTGATCTGATCGATTGACCTATTGTGAGTCTGATAGGCATCATGCAGTAGGGCCAGGGGTGGAACTAGAATCTTACCATGGGGATGGGGTGCACTAACAAGTGTAAACACATGAGAAGCAGATGGATAAATGGAAAAACCCCAAAAGAGAAACAGGCAATCATGATTGAATTTTGAACTGCGCTGTGCATACTAACCAACAACACAGCACATCTTTATTTGATAGGCATTGCAAAGCCATTATGCAATGTTGTTTTGTTATGGTTGTCAATTGCATTGGACACACACTTTATTTATTTCTCATACGAGTTATTTTGTTTTGTGAATGTTTGTGTTACTTTTATGCAAGCTTTTGAACAGCTAAACTTAAATATGTTATTCTCATAAGTGGTTAGATGATTGGAATATTGAAATAAAGTACTTGCAATGATATACCAAACAATGCATATACCCTTTTATTCCTTTTGAGGACACCAAATAGTGCTTAACAGGCTAGGACTAAGCATTATATATCTCCATTGTAGGCAATGGTTGATGTCGCCAAGTAAGTTGGTGCAGATGCAGTTGCTCATGGATGCACTGGAAAAGGCAATGATCAGGTAAATACTGTTGTTAATGCAAATATTAATATAGGCAGTCATCTTATGCTAACCTCTTCTGTAGGTTCGCTTTGAGCTTACATTTTATGCATTAAATCCTGAACTTAAAGTGGTGGCACCTTGGAGGGAGTGGGATATCACAGGGCGTGAAGATGCAATTGAGTATGCAAAAAAACAGCAAGTGCCAGTTCCAGTTTCAAAGAAATCAATATACAGCCGAGATCGAAATTTGTGGCACCTTAGCCATGAGGTATTATCTGTTGTCTTGTTGGTCCCTCCTAGGTTTTCTTGAGTTTTTTTTTCTCTTAATCTGTCCTTTCTGTTCTTAAGCTCCTGAATCTTACAAAACTTTTCACATGATGCGTATGTTCCAACCATACAAATCAATGGAGTACAACATCATATTTCAACGATTAATCTTCAGTGTTCTCCATTTTTGTCTTGTTGATATCTGTAATTGAAAACTTGTCTTCAATGTATATGATGTCTGTTTATAATTTTTGTCTTGTTGATGTCTGTTGATAATTGAAAACTTGTTGATATCTATAATTGAAAACTTGTCTTCGATGTGAGATGATGTGAGGTCTCTAAATATTGCAGGGTGACATTTTGGAAGACCCAGCAAATGAGCCAAAAGAAGATATGTATATGATGTCTGTTGCTCCAGAAAACACGCCTTCTGAACCTGAGTAAGTGATCAATCTTTTACCTTGTTATAGCTCTTGTTCTGAATAAGTATTCTTTATGCTATTTATTTCCTCTTTGCTGCATTGTAGCCTAGTTTACTACATCTGTAAAATTTGATCATTTCCACCACGTGATATACAGCAGAGTTGAATTGTATGGAGCCATAGAGAACCATCCAAACAAGGTTGTTTGCAATCTGGATATGATTATTCTGATCTAGGGATGTTGAATCTTTGTGTGAACTTTGGAATACATCACCAGTGTGAAGTGTTAAGGTGACATTTTCATGCTGAAAAGAAATGATCATGTTTAGGTAAGATCGAAGTAAGTGATGTGGTGGCTTGACTTTCTTGCCAGCTATTTGAAGTAAGGAGCCTAGTCACCAGCTATCTCAAGGGTCACACAAACTAGAGGTAGGTTAGAATTCATGAAAGCAACATCTATAACTAAAACATGCGAGCCAGCTATACTCCAAAGACTTAACATGTGTTAATGTAAGACACTGAGATTATTGTTTTTAATGCCTGTTGAAATCGTGAGGCTCTATGAACTGCAAATTCTCGCTCAGATAGCATGCACATAAATAATCAGAATTGGTAACACTAACACGAATCCATTTGTGTTTTAAACACTTTGTTCGCCCATTCTTGGTAAATTGTAACTGGCTTTGGCATTTTTCATCTTCTTGCACAGACCTCTTGGAAGAACATATATTTTTCATTGGCCCACCATACTGCACATATATACTCTGTTAGTCTGTTTTATCTAAAACTACGCTTCATACATCCAGGTATCTAGAGATTGGTATTGTTGCAGGTGTTCCTATTTCCATCAATGGAAAGGATCTGTCGCCAGCATCTCTCCTTGCCGAGCTCAATGAAATTGGTGGAAAGCACGGCATCGGGCATATCGATATGTTGGAAAACCGCCTCGTAGGCATGAAGTCCCGCGGCGTCTACGAGACCCCTGGTGGCACCATCATATCAGCTGCTGTCCGTGAGCTCGACGCCCTAACACTGGACAGGGAGACCATGCAGTGGAAGGACATGCTCGCCCTCAAGTATGCCGAGTTGGTCTATGCTGGCCGTTGGTTTGACCCGCTCCGCCAATCCATCGATGCTTTCATGGAGAAGATCACCGCAACAACGACCGGCTCTGTTACTATGAAGCTGTACAAGGGCTCGGTAAATGTCACGTCCCGCAAGAGCCCTTACAGCTTGTACAGGGAAGACATCTCCTCGTTCGAGAATGGGGAGATCTACAACCAGGCTGATGCTGAAGGGTTCGTTAGGCTGTATGGCCTTCCTACCAGAGTACGTGCAATGCTGGAGAAGGGCATCTAAGCTCTATTTTCGTTAAAAAAAAACTGTTCTTCAGAAACTGTCCTGGATTTTCAGGTAATTGCAGACAAACGGGCCTCATGCATCCACTGATGCCCAGGTGGGCTTCGAATGCATTTCGAGTTGTTTGTTTGTCTTAGAGCATCGCGGAGTCTAGTTTTCATCTGAATTGTAACTTCTTCATGAAGTGTTGCATGGATATGTATTGTAGAATTGCTGCAGGTCTGGAATCGTAAATTGCAATAAGAGACCGTTGGCTGTCGTTGTTGTTACACTTCTTACCTCCAAAATTGACTGTCAAACAGGCCTCCGCATCATGCCACTAGTCGACCTTGATTATTTGTCGGTTGATACCGTCAGATCATCGACGAGTTGTATCCCTTTAAAACACGGGTAGGGTACCTGACCACCTTCCGATGATCTATCAGCTCAAGAAATTCATTTCATCTCGATCTACCGCTCATTCATCTCGATCTACCGCTCAAGGTTAAAGTGGTTAGCACTGCCTACAAGACTACAACCTATCTTCTCCAAGAAACTTGCAATGTGTTCCAAGTTCCAAAATGTACATGAACTTTATTCTGGCATACAACGCATGGCCTGCCGCCATGGGACATGAAGGTCCCCAAATGTTTTTGGTTCCACTGTCAGATTTGGTTCCAATCTTTGCCCAAGTGAAATGCTTACATCATATTCAATGTTGCACCTGGCCATGCAGTCGAGCGGGATTTAATGTACTGTATCAACTTAGGGCCTGTTTGGTAGAGTTCAGATTCCAACTTCACCTGAAATATAAAACTTGTAGGCTAAAATAAAGTGAATTAAGTTTATATTTTTGGTCTAAAATGTAAACAAGATCTATCTAAACACTCTTAATGTACTCACAGCTTCAGCTTAACGAATTTGATGAAGCTAGAATTTTCAGTTTTACCAGATTCATGAATATAAAGAAACTGAATCCCTACCAAACACACTCTTATACTCCCAACTGTGTGCGTACAGAAAAAGACGTACTAGCGTGCAAAAGAAAACTTGCTGCATTGCACTCCCAAGTGATTTTTGCTTAAGGCGCAAACAGTTTTGAAAATTGGAATATGACAGCTTAGCATGTTGTAAGCTGCTGTCGGGTGTAGGAGATTTTTGCCAACAGTGGTTGCTGTATGGCACGGTATTTTACGCTTTGTTTTCATCCCAAAAAAAAAGGTCGTTAAAAAGGGTCGCCCCAGCAAAGACAGGAACCGATTATCGGTTAAGCTTCCATAATTTTCAATAGTTAGTGCTCTGTTCAAGGAAAACGGAAATGGACTGTACCCACTACCATAGAAATGGTTATTTAGGTTGGTTCTTTTTTATCATCTGGATCGGTTTTGGTGACGATACAAAGTCTTTATACAGTGATGACGAGTAGCTATCATGGTCGGTTTTCGTCCGATAGAGATGTAGCGTTATCTGTGTCAGTTCCAAGGTTGGAATTGACCCAGAATTACTATTATCTCTATCGGTTTTGAGCTAAAAACCGATAGAGATAGTTAGGAATCTGTATCGTTTTTATGATTAGAACTGATAAAGAAGTCCTTATAATCTCTATCGACTCTTAGCATGGAACTGATAGAGATTAGTGAATTATTTCTATCGATTCCACACTCGGAACCGATAGAGATTACACGTACGTCTCTATTGGTTCTGAGTGTGGACCAGATAGAGATAAATCCTATGTATCACCTTCACAGTATATTCACACTCACAAATTGATAAATTCACAATATATTCATAGATTGACAGTATATGCATAATTGATAAATTCACAATATGTTCATAGATTGACAGTATATGAAAAGAGAACAGAAACAGTTAGTAAATGGTCGTTCCGTTTCTATTTCCACATTTTTTACCGATAATGGAAATGAAATCGAAAACCACGAAAACGGATAGTGACGGAAACGGATGTGGAACGAAATGGAGCGAATACGAAAACAAAAGTGAAAAATTCCACAAGAACATATGATATGATCACAATATACAAGACCACAAAAGCAATGTAACTCATTCCACCTCTAAGGTGGACACAAGAACAATGTTATATTCACTGGTATCACTAGAAAGTTTTTTCCTCAGGTTTGTTAGCTGAAGGCTCGCTATTTATCTCCTAGATCAGACCATTATATCGTCTTCCATATCATTATCATCGATATTGTAACATTCCAAATTTTTCCTTTTATTTGATTTATTATGTTATTTGTACATTTTAAGGAATTTATGAATTTACTGGATTTTTCTGAAATTATTGAAATTTATTTTAAATTAAGTATATTGGCCTTCCGAGAAAACTAATTATCTATATATAAAATTTATATAAAGTTTGGCTAAAAATATTTTATTTGAGTTTAAAATATCTCAAAGTATTTTTAAGATTTTTCTTGGTTTTTTCCTGCTATTTTAAAAGCCTTAAACTAATTAAAAAAATTTTGAATTTAAATTAAATCAAAAGGCATGGAAAATCACATAACAGTATTGGGCCGGAGCCTAATACTGTACACGACGCGGCTGTTCACTGTGCAACCTGGCGGACCTTTGAACCTGCCCATATTCTAGAAGATCAATGTCAACTGTCTGATCTTAATGAGTGGCCACGATTTGAGAAAACGGTTTCGGAACCCTAGCTCGTCCGCGCCATTGGATCCTTGCCGAGCGAACGTCCAGGATTTGGCCATGTAGCCTTGCGTGAGACAAATTCACGTAGCGTGTACGGCGTGGATTTTGTGTTCCCTGCGTGAACGCCGCCGTCTCGAAATAGGACTCCGCCACGTATAGATTTAGGATACGATTGGATCCACTGGTACTAATAGTTAGCTAGCTAATAATTAATTATTAGCTAATTATTAGCTGACTAATTATTAGTTAGAGCTGTTTGGAGGTACTAATTAATAGGTGGTTGAAAATTTAGTTGTTGGTGGAAATGTCTATTGTACCTTTGCATTAATAGTTGTTTGCGCAGTGCTGAAGGTATATTAGTCATTTCACCATCTATTAGTAGGAATTAGCAGAGAAGAACCAACTAATGAGATAACTATTAACTAGGTTAACAGCTAACTGTTAGCTAGGTTATTAGTTAGCCTGTTTAGATTTACTTTAGCTAATTTTAGTAGCTAACTATTAGTGTTAATGGATTCAAACATGCACTTAGGTCTCCGTTTTGCGTATGATTGCCAAGGCTATTTAAGACGTGGATGGTCTCTCGAGGTTCATCGTCTAAGTCACAGAGTTTGCCCCGTAATTAATCGTTCAAAATACCACAAAGTTTCCCAAGGGCACCGTGTGCTGGATTCACGGTGGACCAAGGGAGGTTCATGGACCAGGTGTATGGACCGAAGCCACGTGTCGCATCAGGTTTGGTCTGAGGAGTCAATGACGTTATAATCAAGATTTATCATTGAAAAATATTTCAACTAGAAAACTTTCGGTGCTGGAGTCATGATGATGTCATGTTGACATCATAAACAAGAATTTCAATATAAAAATAATTCTTCTTATTATTTTATTTTTTAATTTTCTAATTTTTAGATTTTTCAATCTTCCAAGAGCCCGTTCTCCCTTGTACGATCTTTGATTGAGATGATTCAAATTTTTAAAAATTTGTAAAATTGAGATCTATCTAATAATGAATTTTATTTGTTTTTTTAGAGTTTGTTTCCTCTCTATTTTGGTGTTTATTTTATTTTCTCTTTCGTTTCACGTGGACGTTGAGTTGTGCGACGTGTCCGAGGAAGATCCATCAACTCAATACCAGCTTCTAGAGCAAGATCAAGACTTTTTTTAAGGCAAGTTGTGCTTTGATCATGTTGAATCCATGTTTATAAAACTGCTATATTGATTTTACCTTATTACATATTATTTCATAAATACAATTGTTTCAAATTAAATTGGGACTTAGCTAATCTACCTATTTAGTCTACACCCTACCTTGTCATTTATACACTATGATTTATTGGTCACCATAGATTGATTTACTATAGTTGGTTAATACTAAAATCAATATGGGTTGTTTAGACCGTGTTAGTATGCTTAGCCATGCCATGTCATCACATGTATTTGAATCATTAAAGTTTAATCTTGACTAATGGAATATGGAACATGATTATGAATTGGTGTCATGGTGTGTTAGGTGTTGTTACACGATAAGAATGAGTTGTTGTGGCGAGAGATGTCACGCAATGATGTTGAATTATTGATGGCATGTGGTGCTTAGAAATCAATTGGGGCAGTAATCATATAGATTGGGGCAAGTGGCAAAGGACAGTATACCAAGGTGGGCTAAAGGGCAGAGGGTATGTGGAAGTCTTGCCCTAGTCACTCTAATAACTTAACCTTGCAAGCCTTTGACCTGAGTCAATCATGCAACCACATGTCTGGTATGGCACAACCTAACTGACTAATTTGCAATATTTTAGCTTTGGTACTGCTAGTCAGCTAGTGTGATGTGAGTCCCAGGTTCACGAATTAACTGACATGGCGCAAGGGGGGGGGCTTTGTTGTGGCGGTTTAAACCTTCAGTGTTGAAATCTCAACGGGTAGTACTAGGTTAATAAACAGCATTGGAAAGGTTTTATTATAATCACTCGCCTTTGCGGTGCTTGGTTGTATCATGTGGGTAAAATGCATAACCTCTACCGAGTGTAAATCTATTTGGATAGCCATGCTCGTAGTATTGAGCATAGCTCGGGAATTACAGTCAAGGGTTAGATTTTGCAAAATAAAACTTGGTTGGCATGGTAGGTTGCCATTTGGAGTTGGAAACTTGACTTAGGATTAGAAAATTATTTACTTGAGAAATGTTGAAATTACTATTTACTGTTATTTGTTTTACTGTCTTTATAATCTATTTATTGTAATTGTTCATAAATGCTGCATTATTGCAAAATAGCCATGTTAGGCTTATCCGTTGGAATAAGCCATGCATATATTTATATAGAATTGTATTCTGTGCACAACTTGTTGAGTGCTTTCAAGTACTCACCCTTGCCAACAACAACATCAACACACTACTACAGAAAAGCTTATCACAGACGGTTCGGAAACCTCATCACAAACGGTTTTGTGAACCGTCTGTAAGCAAGTGTTAGTAATGACAAAGAATCATTGCAGATGGTTTTCCAACTGTCTGTGAAAAAGCACATCACAGACGGTTCCACTTACGAACTGTCTGTGATGTGGTATCATCTCAGACGGTTTCACTTACGAACCGTCTGTGATGTTTTGCATATCTCAGACGATTTTAAGGAAGAACCGTTTGTGAAGTGTAATATATCACAGACGGTTCCAATTTTAAACCGTTTGTGATGATTCCTCATCACGCATTTTTGCAAAGGGAACCGCTTTGTGATTTATGTTTATTCACGCATTCCGTTCTTCATTAGAACCTTCGTGATGTTGATTTTCTATTTTATACTAAATTTTAATATATTGGCTAGCCTCAGAATTGCTAGCCGTGTTCTCTGAAACAAAAAGACAAGACACACAAAGATGACCAAAGATATTATTATGACATAAATTTAAAAAGTACTCCAATCACATGTTGCACAACATACAGCGCATTCATTTCATGAATGAACTCACATCGCACATTACAACATATGCACAACACATCCATTTTAGAAATCAATTGACATATATACTAATGAATTGGATTCAGAAGTAGAAACAACAAATTCACATCAGAAAGTTCACAAATTAATATTAATGTATGCTAAGTAACAAATTCACAACTCATCGTTGAGCCCTGAGTAGCATCTGCCCTTTGGATTTAACACCTCACACAGCAAGAAGGCACAGAGCTATCCTCGAATACTTCGAAGGTCAGCTTGTTCCAATGCAGTTTTAGCACATTGCCAAGCCTGTCAATGAGAAAAGTAAAGTCTCGCGTGTATATAAATTAATAAGTGGAGACATTTGTTGGAAGATTGACAGACCTGGATGACATTGGTGTGCTAGGAACCAATGAGGAGTGCCATATTATGGCAAACATAGAATCCACATAGGTCAGTGCCCGTTGGCTGCTGGTGGCACTGCCAAAACAAAATAGTTTAATTAGTTCCGAATGTATTATAATGGAGTGTGAAGGATATATTATTGCATATTATCGGATACCGAAAAGTTAAAAATATGCTTTAGAGTGGCTGGGCCCTTCTTGTGTGGTCCTCCCCTCATTTTGTAGACACCAAACGACGTGTCGATAAAATCTCTAATAGACTTCAAATCGTGGGTGCCGCCCTTTCTAGAATCAAGATAAATTACCCGGTTCTGTCTCGGTATAATTACGAGTAGAACCTAATGATACCTACAAAGGTATGTTGTCATGGTCACTGAACCTAACTTCGAGGTGAGATATATAGTAGAATCAACGAGTATAACATCTGGACGAAGCACTTATTCCGGGTTGTAGGGTAAAAGTATGAATTTTTTGTCCGAATGAGCCAGTAGTACTTTTTCCACGTACTCATGGACGAATTGTATATTTTCGTTCATGGTTTGCTTAAACACAATGTGTGGGTCGGCGAAACCCACCGGTTGTTTCCTTGCTATTGCTTCGTGGATCATGTATCTACATATACAAAATGAAGGATGATATATATATGACATTTATCGGTGCGTCAGAAATGTAGACGGTGATTGCACACACTTACATTGTCCATTATCTTATAAGTGAGGCGTCGAGCGCTCTGAGGTTGTACAGATCGAACAAGTCCTTGAAGCCGACCACGAAGACGCCATCTAAAGCCTGGTGTAAGAAATACTCCTCCTTGAAGGTCATAGAGATACTCGTTGCCTGTTGTGTCACTGGCTTGTTGGCTTGCTGCATGTACCATTGTTGCAATCTAGTGTAGGATAATGAAAGCGTCTCCTTATGGTCATCTGGCACGAACGGTTGCCTCAGCTCGAATTGCTGCGCCAATGGGGCAAATGGAAAGTCATGGGCTGACGTGGTATATTTCGATTTGCCCTTATCTCCGCATGCCCTGCTACCAAGCTTCGTCTTCACAGGAGATGATTGGGCCCTTACTGCAATAACGGTTTGCGCGGACGGGACACAGTAGCCGATTTGGCTTCGGTAGTGTTGGTAACTCCGGCGCATGATGTGGTGCCTCTAGGACTGTTTGTACCTTCGGTGCTCCTAGGCGGGCGTCGAAGGAGATGTCCTTCTTAGGCCACTGGATGAATGTGCCGATGGCATCCCCTAGTGTGACGATCTCATTGTTTGGGGGGATGTCCAGCGTGACGGCCTTGAAAATTTCATGTACACCATCGACATTGACCTTCGCGTAGCCCGAGCTGTAAAGTATGACCGTGCACTAATGCCCTTGCACCGGATGCATACGCTTGTCCCCAAGCAGCCTGCAGGGGAACAGAGCCATTGGCAAGCCTCACTTGCAGATTGCACGGCATGGGCACCTACATAAGGGTACATAAGTAATTAGCTAACACGTCCAACATTAAAAGTGTATGTAAGGATCATTGCAAACATGTTACCTGCATGTTGTCATCAGGAGGAAATCTGGCTTCATGAACCTCTGTCTCAGGGGAGGACGCGCAACTGCTCTGACGGTTGGTTGGGCTGACCTGCGCATATGCTTCTTGGGTTATCACCTTCCGTCCCTACTTGTCCTCAGCCACCCTTTACTCTATCCTTGCCTCAAGGCTTCGTAGCTAACTATCGAATTGTGCTCTAAGTCTTTCCTCAACCCTTTCCTCAATGAGGGCTACTAGCTATTCCTCACGATCGGCTTTGCTTCTCTTCCTACTCCGGTACGTGGCCGAGTCCTGTGGGAATCCCAATTTCCAGGGAACGAAAACACCTAGGCCTTTGGTGCGACCCGGGTGCTCTTTGTTTCCTAAGGCCATGGAGAGTATGTCTTTCTCTCTGTTCAAAGTGAAAGAGCCCTGGGAAGATTCCATGCTCATCGATATTAGGCGTTGGGACACTTCCTCATCAGCGGGGTTTGCAAAGGACACACCGCCCGAAGAAGTGTGACGTGACCTCACTCTTACCCAGTTTTAGGCACGCGGGTCCACGATCGAGGCAAATGGCAGCGTGACCTCATTCTGGACTGCCTCGTCCATTGCGCCATCTTACCCGTGTACCCAGTTGAGCCGAGTCTATGTGGGTGTATGTTTTTTGACTGGACAGTCTTGTGAGCCACGCTTTGAAGCATGAACTCTTCCGTCGTCTTCAACTCAATAAATTGCCCCCAAACATCTTCAGAGAAGAACTCGTATTTCTGGAACGGAGTTATTTCCCTATTGACGTAATTAGCAACAAAGATGCTCTTGAAGTTCTTCCACGCCTTTCCCACCATTAGCAACACGTACCGTCGTAGTGCAGGCATGGCGTCTTGTGGAAGCTTGAATGACGCGAATAATTTTGTTACCAGGTTATCGCGCTCCTCATCTGTCAGCGTCTTCCATGATGGATAGGTGATGGGGACCCGTTCACGCCCAACGATCCCGCACATGGTCTGAAAAGCTGCCGTAGCCTTTGGAGGAGTGGTAGGGGCCCCATCATATGGATCGACCGCCGTGATGGTGTATCGGCTTTGAGGCCTGTTACTAAGCCCTCTTACACTGCGCCTGTGTCTTTCTATGTTGGGCGTGTCATCAGATCCCTTCGGCGCCGAGGATTGAGGAGACGCCATCTTGTATGATGCAAGGTTAAGAGTAGGTAAGTTAAGAGAAGCAAATTTAAGGGAAGATTCTATTGGACTATTGGAAAAGATGCGAGTATAAGAGCAAGATTTTATTCATTATTACTTCTAAGTATATATATATATATATATATATATATATATATATATGAGAATACATAATCCACAAACAACCAACATGACATAAACAAGATGATATTAAATAAGTTTAAACCATCCATCATATGAATTATGCCTTCTACCTCAAAGAGAGGAATCAATTTTGTTGTGCTCTCAGATTTTAGGGTTTGGATGAAGATAAGGATCTTCACCACAATCACAAATAGACTAGACTAATCAATTCAATAACTTAAGCCTTGAACCCTTACCACCTTAGCATGCACATGAAATGATTAAGTATTATTCACTTTTATAAAATCAATTTGTGTTCAGATCAACTAGAAAATATCAGTTTTATCCACAAGCAAATATCTGATCAGACTAATAATAGAGCCAATATATATTGCAAGTTCAGATCAGTTCAAAGATCACTTAACAGAACAAATAGCAGTGCTCTGACAAGAGATTTCTATCAACAGAGACAACTTAGTTCAGATTAATATCAACAAAATCAACCGATGAACCAATCGGAAGAGACTCGACCACTAGCTAAATCAATCAACTAGTAGAACAATATAACTGGTTCAAATCAGATGATTCACTACACAAGTTAATAGTGTTCTGATCAGTAATTTGCAGAATGAACCGAACCTTTAATGATTTGTTCAGATCAATATCTATGAACTATACCAACTGAACCAAGCAATGAACGGACAGTGATATAATACCGACAGAATCAAAGCGATAACAGAAATGAATACAAATTGGGTAGAACCGTGAATATAATCAACAATTTCATACAAGTCTAGTAGTTCAAGGCTTAAATCATTTCATCAATTGTCATATTCATGTAGTAACTGTAATTTCATCATAGAGCAACACCAGTATCTCAGCCAGCAAGAATCAAGTGTAGAACCGAAAATACTCACAGAGGGAATAGCACTCGAATCGTGGGGCAAGCAAGGAAACAAATAAACAGAGGGGGGAGGGAGGAGGGCACCACCGATAGAGAGGGGAGACACCACCCAGGGGGAGGGGAGACACCACCGCGGGGGAGGGCATGGTTGAGGGGGGAGGCGCCGCCGACAGGGGAGGGCGTGGCCAAGGGGGGAAGGCGCCGCCGACCGGGGAGGGCACAGCTGGGGGGGGAGGGCGTCACCGAGGGAGCTAGGGTTGCAATAAACTAAATGTGCGCTGGACTTGGTGAAATGGCAAGCACGAGATTTATTGAGTGGCGCGGGAAGACTATTTCAAATGGTTCTGGGATTGAACCGTCTGACAATCCTCCTTTTTCCCTGAAGAACAACGTGGTGCTGCTTGTTGGACGGGTCGGTTACATAGAAGACTTGAACAACCGCTTCAAATGGGGAATTATAGGCAGATACCACGCCACCTTAGCGGGAGGTCCTTTCTTCACCTCCATGCCCTCGTCCTCATCATTTGATCTATCTTTACGCTTGTACCTGGATGCGTTGCACACCGGACATACATGTAAGTTTACGTACTATTTGCGGTATAGGATACAGTCATTCGGACAGGCATGTATTCTTTTTACTTCCATTCCCAAGGGACAAAGAACCTTTTTGGCTTTGTAGGTGGTTGTCGGCAACTCGTTTCCCTCCGGAAGCATATCCGCTAACAGACCTAATAGCGCCGTGAAACTCTTATCAGACCAACCGTTGCTTACCTTTAATTTCAGCAATTCCAGCACGGACGACAATCTTGTGTATTTGGACTTGCAACCCGGGAACAAAGGTTTCTCCGAGTCGTCCATCAAGCCCCGGAATTTTACATACTCCCGCTTATCACGGTTCCCTTCTGCATCCCTAGCATCTGATCCAGATTGTCATCGAAAGTACAATCGATATCATCTGGAGTATCATCGACTTCGTCCGCGATGGTAGTACTACTTGGTCCCTGCATAATCTGCTCTTCACCGTGACTAGTCCAACATGTATACCCCTTGTGAAACCTCGTAGAATCAAGTGTGCTTCAATCTGCGTTGGGTTTCAAAACATCCGGAGATTCTCACAGTCAATGCATGGACAAGGCATAAATTCCACCCTCTTGTTCGACATATATACCTCTGCAGCTCTTCTAAAAGCGGAGACACCATTAATGTACTCGGCGCTAGTACGGTTCTCAGCGTATATCCAGCTTCGGTCCATCTACACAATATATGTAACAATAGGTGTTAAACGACAGATTTAGATCATAAAGTACAAATAGATCTGCACAAGGTATAGCAAATGTACAAATGGACCAGCTTCATTTCCCTCTTCACCAAGATAGATACACAGCTTCATTTCCCCCAAGCTAGATCTAAAATGTAATTCAGATTAGAAGTGTCGACGATCGGGATCGCCAACCGCAAGAAAGGAGATGGGGGTCGAGTGTACGGGATCTGGGACCGCGCGCTTCGCTCGAACGGAGGAAAAGTGTAGACGTGGTGATGGTGAACAAGACGACAACGAGCGTGAGACCGAGATTTATACTGGTTCGAGCCCCTGTGGAGGTAATAGCTCTACTCCAGTCGCCCTGCGGCAGTTTTCTTGGCTATTTCTGAGAACAAGGGTGTGTTACAGCTCAAGTTTAACAATGGCTATGTCTAAGCTCGAGCTATGGCATGTTGTGTGTTGTCCTCGTCTCCCCCAAAGAACTGCGCATCCTTGGTCTTTATACCTCCTTTGCACGCAACGGACGGGAGAGATTCCCGGGAAGTGGCCTTCATGCACGTTGAGGGCTGGTAGTAACCGCTCCGAACTTGTTGCACGCACCTGGTGCTGCCCCACGACCCGCGCCTTTGGCAACCGCCGGTCAAATGCTTGATCCGAAATCCAATGGTGGACTACGACTCCGAACAAGGGCCCGCCCGAGCTCGAGGTCGAGCGGGGTCGTGCTCGGGTCCGGCGTGCTCTAGGTCGAGCGCCTCGGCGCGCACCCAGGTCGTGGCCGGGGGCCTCCGAGCTTGGTGGATCCATTGACCGTGCACCGGCCGGTCAAGGGACGCCCAGCCCTCGTCAGCTAGCCCCTGAGGCTTAAGGTCGTGGCCGGAACACGGGCCGACCTTGAGTCTCTATAGCCCGGACCAATTCCCAGAATTCTCTTGAGGTCGAGGTCGGGCGGAAACACAACGCTAGGCTGTGTGTAAGCGACACCTGGCGCCTCTTAATCTCCGGAGCCCAGGTACGGATGCAAACGGTTGGTGACACCTTCTGTGTCTCGAAACCGCAGCCCGGGCCTTAACTGCTCCTGTCAAATCGTGGCCGGCGCGCCCCTCGAAGCGCCGCGGACCTAGATTCGACGCCGGTGCAGCCTATAAACCCGAAACCACAGCAACTGTTGGAAAAACTCCCGATCTGCGCCTTTCGCCTTCCAAGCCTCCTTGCCCAAACGAAAATCTCCTCCCCCACCTTCGACCAAAACCGACGTGATCGCCATGGCCAAGCTAGGGAGGAGCACGTTGTCGTCTGCAAGGATGAAGGAACTCGAGGCCCTGGGACTGCTCGATCCGTTCGCATGGCGGCTGCCGGGCAACGAGACCGAGCCATGCCCCAGGGACGACGAGATCGTTTGCACCAAGCACTACGTCCTCTTCGGCCTGCGGACCCCGGAGAGCGAGTTCCTTTCCGTGGTCCTCACCAGCTGTGAGATCGAACTCATAAACTCGTGTGCGAACTCCGCTCACTCTCGCCATCTTCTCCCACTTGTGCGAGGGTTCCTCGGAATCCTTCCCACCCCTCGCTCTTCTTAGGTATTTCAGCCTTTTCCGCTCGGGAAGGACCCGTGGTCGGGTGCCTCTCTACTGCGCAATGACGGGGCTCAAGTGGTCTTTCCCCAAGATCCAAGCTCGGGACTCCCTCGGGCCATGGGCCGAGCGGTGGTTCTATCTGAAGAAAGGGGAACTCGGCACGCTGTCGTATGAGGGAAAGCCCATCGGCGGGAAGAAGGAGACCCCAGAATCGGGCGATCTCGAGGCCGACGAAGAGGCCATTGCCGCCATACATCTCTGCTCCGAGCGCGGTCTCACCGGGCAGGCGATCGCCGTCAATTTCCTGCGGAATCGAGTGTCCCCCCTGCGGAGGCGAACGCACTCGTTCTACGAGATCCAAGGGCGCATCGACTCGACCCGCGAGAGTACGTCTGGTAAGCCTTTCCCGCTTCGTGGTCTTGCTCGAGTCTGCCCCTTGATCGTCCTTGAAGGGCGCTCCTTTTTGCAACTCCGAAGGAGTCTTGGGTCACCGATAGGATGTATGAGATGTTCGGCAAACTAGCGCACAACTATTCCATGGACGACTCCGTCCCAAGGAACGTGCTCCGCCGAAAGCCCGAGGTAGGCCAACCTGACCAAGAGCTCGACTCAACGGCCTCGAGGCCTTTCTTGATCATCTCGTGCGCGCAGGACCACCAGGAGCTGTTCGACACAGCTAGGCGGAAGCTCCCGCTGCTCGGAGGGGGCGAGAGCAAAAAGGGCAAGGGTAGGTCTTCCCAAGCCGGGGCGGACCGCCGGAAGGCAAAGAAACCTCACGTCGAGTGGGGCGACCGTGCCATGGTAAGGATCCCAATGGCCGAGCCCCCGAGCCCATGCCCGTGCGCCTCGTGGCTTGACGCGTTCTTCTTCTTGCAGCAGCAGAGCGCGGCGATCGCCGCCAAGACCTCGAGCCCTCACTCGACTCCGGGGCCTCAAGCTCGGAGCCCCGCCGCAGCAGATGACGTGGAGCCAGCACGGGCTCCGAGACCCCAGGTCACGAGGACACGCAAGCGAAGGGCCCCATCTGCCTCGGGGCAACACGACCTTCGCCGACCCACAACGAGGCGAAGGCTGGTGACCCATGTAAATTCCTGGCTTCTGGACTTTACTGTTTTCCCTGCATCTTTCTGGCTTAGTGTATGTTTTTGATCACAGACTTTGAGCACCCGAGCTCAAAACTTGCCCGTTTTGACGATGGCTGTTATCCAGGGCGAGTCCGAGTCCGAGGAGGAGGACACATTCGAGTTGGTCCCGCGTCGGCCTTCTCGCCCGACCCGGACCCCCTCGGGGCCACCAAGCGCGCCCCCGGTTGGTGAGTTCTACCAAGGGGTCGACGACCCGGACGAGGAGGAAAACCAGCCCGCATCCGGTGAAGACTCCAAGGCCGTGAGGCGACGACAGCGCTTGCCGATGACCTTCCCGAGGCCACCGCGAGGGAGGACACCCAAAGCTTCGTGGCTGCGCCCAAGGCGACACCCCAAGCTCCCCCAACCACGGCCGCTCCGGGCGCCGAGGCCGCAATTCCGCCGGCCACCGAAGGTGATCAGGCCGTAGGAGCTCCGCAGACCTGCCCAGATCTTGGTGCGTCGGCTGTGCCGAGGTCATGAGATCCTGTGCCACTAAGTCGAGAATGCCGTGGCGGATCCGGACACCATCCCCTTGGCGCCGGAGACGGGTGGGGCCCCAGCCGTGGAGGTCGGGGCTAGCACTGCCGCCATGCCCTCCCCCGTCGACGGGTTGAACCCACCGGAGGAGGCAGCGGAAGACCAGGCCGCCCCCGGGGCGGGGACTCAAGGTCCTGGCCCAAGTGCGCCAGCGATGGCCGAGGTCGACCTCGACACTGGCATGGCGGTCGACGAGGAAGAGGAGATCCCTCGCGATCGTATTGATGACCGCAAGGAATTCACCCACGCACACCTGGAGGGACGTCTCCACGAGGTAAGGGTCTTCCCGCACACTTCGTAGTTTGTAGTCTGAGCTCCTTGCCCCATCTCATTTTGGGCCACCCTTTTCGTCGTGAAGGTGATCGACCATGCCTCTCGAGGGCTACAAGGCCTTCAAGAGCACGCTGACGTGCTGGGGGGCCTCCTGAACGCGATAGAGGCGCGGGAGGTTGAGCGCTCCAGGCTCATCAGGACCATCGAGGTCGAGCAGGGGGAGCTCGAGTAGAAGGACCAAGAGCTTGCCGACCTGCGCCGGACGATGAGGGCGCAGGAGGTAGCCCACGCGCCGAAGCTCGAAAGGCATCAGGCCTTCGAAGGCGAGCACGGCTTTAAGGCCGTGGAGCAAGAGCGCACTCGTTCGGCCAAGGCGCTTGAGACCGAGCGGGCTAAAGTCGAGGCGCTGGAGAAGGCCGCCGCGGATCAGTCGTCCCCCTTGACGAAGGCACCCCCCGAGCTCGAGGCCAAGATCTCGGAGCTCGAAGGGAGGCTCGAGCGCGCCAAAAGGGCGGCGACGAGTGCCATGGCCCAGCTCCAAGACGAACGGCGCCGGGCTGCGGATGCCTCCACGGTAGCCTTCCAGAACCAGAGCGAGCTGTCGGCCCTGAGGGCCAAAGTCGCCGAGCTTGAGCAGGAGAAGCTTGCCCATGAGATGGCCGAGCTGTAAAAGCACTGAAGACAAAATGTGTTAATAGAGTTGTGATTTGTTTTGGAGAGCAGGAAAAAACTATTGTCTTGTGTTAAGCTTATGGTCGAGGATATTTGGTGCTCGTCCTTTTCGCTCCTAGTCGTGCGCCGTAGGTCGTATGCCAACATGATACCCCTATCCAGCCCCCGTTGGGTCCGAGGTCGAGCGACGCGTGCCTTGGGCACAAGACGTAGATACGGACAAGCGGTCACGACCTGCAGAGTTGAGGACAAGTCCGCAAAAGTAGAGTGACACAAAGCGAACCCGTTAAGTAGATGGTCACACCCAGATTAACGCTCGAACGACCATCGCGGCCATGCGCATTGCTCAACAGTCAAAGTGGCGAGGCTCTCGGCTCGGGCCCGGGCACAGGGGAGAGTTAGATTGCGAAGAGGTTCGGCTTACGTTTAGCTCTTCCACTGGGGGTGAACGTCAAACTCGCGACACTTAGACTAGGAGCGAATGTGCTGCGTACGAAGGTCGTGTGCGTAGAAAAAGGAGTCACGGAAAGAGAACAGTAGCAACTCAAGTGGAAGCAGACATAAAGGGCGTAAATGGATGAACAGCTTTATTGAAACGTAAGGTATAGAGGTTACACATAAAACTTCCGAAGCTGATCTATGTTCCACGAGCTAGAGAGCTCTCTACCATCGGGCATCGCTAGCCGGTAAGCCCCCGTGCGATCTGTTGAAACAACTCTATAGGGGCCCTCCCACCGTGGGGATAACTTGTTGGTGCTGGACGAGCCCTGAATCCGCCTCAGGGCTAGGTCCCCAACAAGGAGCTTCCTAGGTCGTACCGACCGAGACGCATGTCTGCGAAGAGCTTGCGTGTAGTGCGTTGATCGTAGTGAAGGCACGGCATCTTACTTCTTCGCGAGGGTAAGGTCGAGAGACCGTTCGTGCTCAAGTCGACTTGGTCGACCAAGCCGACCTCGTAGAGCCCAACAGAACCTTAGAAGGCGGGGCGACTTGATGCATCAACACGAGTTTGGAAGGGTGTGGACCCCGTGGCTCGGCTTGTCGTGGTACGAATAGACCATAGGATGGTGGGAAGTTCGTCCACCTAGGTCTTGCCGTAGCGTTCGAGCTCATCTGCAACTCGTTTGACGCTCATACTGACGATTTGCGGTTGGCGCTTTCATCGCTCCGTTGTTCGGGGTGAGCCATCAAACGAAGCATATTTTGATGCCGTGTTCCTCACAAAACTCCCGAACAACTCACCGTAAAGCGGGTACCCGTTGTTAGTGATAATTTTGCATGGAACCCCGTACCTGGTGACCACGAACAATCGGAAGAAACGAACGGCCGCCCGAGCAGTTTTGGTTGAGACCGGTTCAGCTTCTATCCACTTGGTGAAGGTATCAATGGCGACGAACAGGAACCTCTTTCCCCCAGTTGCCTGAGGAAAAGGGCCGAGGATGTCCAGCCCCCATGTCGAGAAGGGCTAGGTGAGCGGGATGGTTTGGAGCGCGTAGGCGGGCTGATGCGACTTCCGGGCGTGGAATTGGCATGCGCGGCAAGTGCGGACGATATCGCGAGCATCTTGAAGCGTCATCGACCAATAATACCCCATGCGGAAGGCCTTGCCGACCATCGTCCTGTACGAAGAATGCGCTCCACAGAGGCCCGAATGGATGTCGTTTAGTAGGTACTTACCCTCCTCCGTGGAGATGCACCGCGTCAGGATGCCGGAAACATTTCGCCTGTAGAGCTTTCCCTCGACGAGCGTGTATAGACTCGCCCGGTGCTTGATCCAGCTCCTCTCGGCAGGGTCGGGTGGTAGGTCGCCCCGTGCAAGGAAATTACGGATGGATTTAGCCCAGGAAGGTGTACCTTCGACCACGACGAGCAAGGCCTTCCGGTCGGGAGATCGAGGGAGCTGCCAACGTCTCCAGGATGACGTCGGGCGGGATCTCGTCATCAAAGGAGGCGAGCTTGGAGAGGAAATCGGCGCTAGAGTTGTCCCTCCTGGGAATGTGCTTGAGCTCCAAGTTCTGAAACCACTTCTCCATTTTGCGCACCTCGGCAAGGTACTTTGCCATCGAGTCTCCCGAGCATTGGTATTCCTTGTTGTACTGATTGACGACGAGCTGGGAGTCGCCCTATACGACCAACCGGCGCACGCCCAAAGCTTTGTAAGCCCGGAGGCCCGCCAAGAGAGCTTCGTACTCTGCCACATTGTTGGTCGCCGCGAACCCAAAACGAACTACGTACCTCAGCTGGTCGCCGCGCGGTGTGAGAATAAGGATGCCAGCCCCCGAGCGCTTGAAGGACCTCGAGCCATCGAAGAACATGACCCAAGGCTTTTCGTCCTCGACCTCAGGCTTGGACGCAGATTGCGACGCCTGCTCGACCACGAAGTCGGCAAGTACCTGCGACTTGATGGTTGTTCGAGCGACGACCTGAACATCAAATGCCGCCAGCTCCATAGCCCACTTGGCGATGCGCCCGCCGCCGTCTGGGTTCTGCAAGATGTCTCCGAGCGGGAAGTTGCTCAGAACGACCACGGAATGCGCCTGAAAATAGTGCCGGAGCTTGCGCGACACCATGAGGAGAGCATACAGCAGCTTCTGTACCTGCGGGTAGTGCTCCTTCGGGCCGTGCAAGACCTCGCTGACGTAATAAATTGGGTCTTCTTGAGACCCCGCCCGCCACGGGACGGCATCGACGGCGTGGGTGGTGGCCGCGAGGTAGAGCAGCAACCTCTCGCCAGGTTGTGGCGTTGTAAGGAGGGGTGGGGACGACAGGTATACCTTTAGCTCCTCGAAGGACTGCTGCGCCTCTGGAGTCCACTCGAAGCCCCCGTGCTTGCGCAGAGTTTGGAAGAACGGGAGCCCACGCTCGCCGAGCCTTGAGATGAACCTACTGAGGGCAGCCATGCGGCCGGTGAGGCTCTGTACCTGCTTGATCGAAGTCGGGGGCGCCATCTTCTCGATCGCCTCGATCTTCTCCAGATTCGGGCCGACCCCCCGATCATGTAGCCGAGCACCTTCCCCGACGCCGCGCCGAACACGCACTTCTCGGGATTGAGCTTGATCTTGTGCCTGTTCAGATTGGCGATGGTTTCCTCGAGGTCACGAACGTGGTCGCCCTCGGAGGGGCTCTTGACGATGATGTCGTCCACGTAGACCTCAAGGTTTCGCCCGATCGGGGTTCAACGCCTTGGTCATCGACGCCAAACGTGGCCCCCGCATTGCGCAGACCAAACGACATGGTCGTATAGCAATAGATGCCAAACGGCGTGATGAAGGATGTCTTGCTCTCGTCGTCGACCGCTAGCTTGATCTGGTGATTCCTGAGTAGGCATCCAAGAAGCTCAACATCTTGGCATTTGCGGTGGAGTCGACGATCTGGTCGATCTGTGAGCGGAAGTTATCCTTCGCAACAAGCGAGTTCAACCCCGTATGGTCGACGCACATTCTCCACTTTCCTCCCTTCTTTTGCACGATGACCGGGTTGGCCAGTCACTCGGAGTAGTTAATCTCACGGATGAAACCGTCATTCAAGAGCTTGTCAAGATTCTCCTTGATGACCGCAACCTTCTCCGGGGAGAAGCAACGCAGCTTCTGGCGCACAGGTCGAGAGCCGGATCTCACCTGCAACTGATGCTCGATCACCTCCCTCGAAACACCGGGTATGTCCGCGGGCTCCCAAGCGAATATACCCTTGTTGGCGCGAAGGAAGGTGACGAGCTCGAGTTCCTATTTGAAACTCAGCTCGGCCGAGGCGTGGATGCACTTGGTCGGGTCGCTCTCCTCGGCGGCACGACCTTCGCCGCCCACTAATTTGGATCGCCGCTTCGGCGGGCGTTCTTCGCCGTTGCCTCCGGACCGTATTTGGGCAAGATGCTGGAAGAGCCAAGGCCTTGGTCTCACATCCATGTGCCGCTGCGGTCGCCTCGCCGCGGTGATAGCGCCATTTGGGCCAGCGACTTCATACCGATGGCCATAATGGTTGGCCGCCATAAACTTGACCAAGGCAGCCGCTGAGAATGGCGTTATGCGGAGGTCACCCTCGACCACCTCGAAGGTGACCATTTCGGTCGCGGAAGTTGTCCGAGTCGCCGAAGGTAACGGCAAGACCACCGCCCGTGGGATGGTCGAGCTCTCGAACGATCCCGAAGAAGGGTATGGCGATGCTCTTGAGCTTCGACCGGGGAATCTGCATCCGGTCAAGCGCTCCTGCTTGCAGCAAGTTAAGAGAGCTGCCGCCGTTGACCATGACGCGCCCGACCGCAGTATTGCTGATGGTCGGGGTCACGACCAAGGCGGTCTTCAGGTCTCGAGCCATACCTGGGAGAGCGTCCTCTGGAGAGAAAGTAATGGTGGCCCCGGCCCACTTGCAAGGCTGTTCGATGGGCTTCCCAGCGGCGACCTGGTAAATGGTTCGCGCGGCGGCCTTGACCTCGCGCCGGGACTGGTAAGCCGACGAGCCGCCGAAGATGACATAGATCCGGCGCTCGCCCTGCTGGAACTCCAAATCGACGTCGTCGTGCTCCGTGCCGGCGTTCACCCTGTCTGGTTGGTCGCCATCCTTCGGGAGTACGGGCATCTCACCTCGCCCGTCATAGAAGGCCTCCAACTTGATTTGCCAAGCCCTGCAGGCCCGCAGATCGTGGCCGGCCGCCCTATGAAACAGGCAGAACTTTGCTTCGTCATATCCCGGGCGCCCCTCGGCCCCCTGCGGCTGAGCATCGGCCCGCCGGGGCCCAGGTCGTCGGCCCTCCTGCAGGGGCTAGTCCTGCGCCTGGCGAGGTCGGGGTCGTCCCTGGCGAGGTTTGGAGCCTTCCCGAGTCTGATCTCGGACCTCAAGGACCTCGCGCTGGCCATCCGCCGAAATGATCACCCGCGGCAGACCTCCGCCTCCCCTGCGATCACGCTTCCACTTCTTGGTGGTGGTGCCGTGGTCGGCGCCCCTGGAGTTGGACGGGCCGGCCTCTGTTTGGTTTAGACCAAGCTTACCTTGGTCGTAGTCGTGTTTCCAGCGGACAGCGTCGTCGCGTCCGCGTCTGCGCTCGCCATGCGGAAAAGCTTGTTGATCTTGAGCCTCGAGGTGATCTCGAGTCTTGAAGGCGCCGATCGCGGACGCCAAACTTGAAAGCTTTAATGACGGCTTCGTCGGAGATGCTTGGAATCAGGTTCCTTGTGCGGATGAATCGCCGCACGAAATCATGTAGCGGCTCGTTCTTGCCCTGGATGACACGATCCAGGTCCTTCTCCCTCCCTGGGCGCTCGTAACAACTCTGAAAGTTGGAGCGAAGGGCGTTCTGGATTTGGCGCCACGACCTGAAGGAACCAGGTTTCTGATTGAAAAGCCAGGTTCGCGTGGTACCGTCCAGGACGTTAGGGAGGTAATTGGCCATGACAAGCTCGTCGCCCCTGGCCGCCAAGATAGCGGTCGAGTAGATAGACAAGAATTCATCGGGGTTCTTGGTCCCGTCAAAACGCTCGATCAGCGCGGGCTTGAATCGAACCGGCCACCGTACGCGACGCAGCCGCCGAATCGCCATGCGACCATAGGCGGACACAGTCCGGGTGTGGTCATCACCAACAAGGTCCCTGCTGCTGCCGGATTCGGAATCGAGGCTGCCTCGGCGCCCGACCTTCGGTGGGAACGAGCACGGTCGGGCCGGAATCACACAGGAGGAGGTAACGCGGTCTGGACCCTCTGGCGCTGGGCGGAATGTCCGGAGAGGTCCCATGAACTGTTGCGGTCGACTTCGGAGTTTGTGTGGCTTGGCTCGGGCTGACCTGCTTGGTACGGTGCCGCGGGGCGCGGTAGCGTTCGCGTCAAAGCCTCGTCGAGCCCGCCGCCGGGGCTAGCTCTCGCAGAGGCGTCGATGGGTCTTGTGGCGGCGCGCGGCGTGTTGTCATCACTTTTCTGGGAGCGGGTCCCCGAGTGCTGACTTCGGTGCTGCGGAGGCACGACCTCGGTCGCAGCCCGATCGAGCTCTTTGGCCAGGGCTCAGCCAAAGAGCTCCGACCTCACCCTATCGGGGTCAGCCATGACCCGGGCGATAGCGCGGATGCGCTCCGTGAGGGAACTGGCGGCCCGAAGATGTGGCCTTCTCTGGGCCTCCGCCGGGCGGTTATAAGCAGTTAATGGCGACATACACCATCCGACGCGTCGTCTTGAGGGTTTGCGGATCACGGTCATCGCATTTCCCTCCGTGCCTTGGCCGCCCGCCATCGAACGTCTTTGCTTTCGAGTGACGGTGGCGAAAAACGAGGACACGGAGTCGGAGTCCGTGCCCGAACCCATGCTCGAGGAAAGTCCGTCAATGAAGTGCGCCATGCTCCTAGGTTCTTGATGTCATTCCTGCGAATAAGCGAAGCAATCGGGCCCCACGGTGGGCGCCAGCTGTCGATGATCGGGATCGCCAACCGCAAGAAAGGAGATGGGGGGTCAGTGTGATACGGGACCCGAGCTGCGCTTCGCTCAGACGGAGGAAAAGTGTAGACGTGGTGATGGTCGGAGCAAGACGACAACGAGCGTGAGACCGAGATTTATACTGGTTCGAGCCTCAGGAGGTAATAGCTCTACTCGATCGCCTGCATGCGCTTTTCTTAGCTATTTACGAGTACAAGGGTGTGTTCTGACCCAAGTTTAACAGTGGCTATGTCTAAGCTCGAGCTATAGCGTGTTGTGTGTTGTCCTCGTCTCCCCCAAAGAACTGCGCATCCTTGGTCTTTATACCTTCTTTGCACGCAACGGACGGGAGAGATTCCCGGGAAGTGGCCTTCATGCACGTTGAGGGCTGGCAGTAACCGCTCCGAACTCGTTGCACGCACTTGGTGCTGCCCCACGACCCGCGCCTTTGGCAACCGCAGGTCAAATGCTTGATCCGAAATCCAAGGGTGGATTACGACACTGTGAGGAGCCGCCCAGACCGTCCTCGGGTTATTTGAATGACCAGTCGCCCTCATCGGATTTGGAGGCTAGCAACGGATCACCGGAGGTGTTCACAGTGCTAACACCCAAGCCCAATTAGGACAACAAGTATCCCATTCGAATAACTCGATAACAATCCCGGTATTCCCCCGGTATGCGACCGAAGCTTCGCCCAGATCGCCCGCATACGGTTCCCATTGCCATATCAATTCAATTCGCATAAAGGGGCAACAAACCCAAAACTTTACTACCGAGACACGCATACGCGAAGCACAACAAACAACACCAACTCAAGCACAAAGACAAACTAGACAACCACACAACTAAAACAACACATCTAGCATACTAGAAGCATATAAAACATGACTAGACAAAGAAGATAAAAGTTCAAAATTTGGCATGGCGCCTCTAGAAGTACGGACATCCACTCGTGAGGCATAAGAAACAAATAATTAACCAAGTATAGCACAACAACAACAAACATAGCATAAGGATTAGCATGGATAGAAGTAGCATCCTAAACATGAGTTAAGATGGTCTTACAACAAGGTTCAACAACATAAATGGCCAAGTAATTAAACAAGCCATAACATAATTTTAAAGACTAACTATACAACAAAATGGACACACAACCACCACATTAAACCAAAAGTAAGACATCTCAGGAAGTGTCACCTACTGGAACACTTCCAGGCGTTTGCAACGTCGAGCCTAGCTGCTATTCGGTGTCCCTTGACCACCGAGAAGCAAAGCAGGCAAAACTCACACCACGGGTCCTCACTGAAAAACCACAAAGCGAAGCATGAGTACGAAGGTACTACTTAAGACTTACCCGTGGTCCATATATGACCGACTCGAAGGAATATGCATTTGGATGTAGCAAGGTATAAGCTTAAGGTAAAAGTGCAGAAAAGCTTACTTTGTTGCATAATCAAATTCAACTTTACAAATTTCAAATTCATAGCAGTTATGGACAGCACCTATTACTAGAGTGAGAGCTGAATTTAAACATTAAAGAGAGCAATTAAAATCATGAACAAGTATCAACATCAAGTAATCCAACTATTTTCAATTTAAGTTATTACTACGTTGAAGTGTCGGATGATACAAGCGTGCTCATATCCGAGAGCGCGGCAATTCGAATCGCTTATTCACCCTGCAGGGGATCATCAATCGCACGACATGTGCCACAAGGAACCTCATGTCAACCCTCCTCCCATCCATATCTACTCGTTGAACCATCCTCATGCGGCCGAGCACCTAGCAACCTCCTCGGCGGCTCAAGCCTCGCTTAGCCCTCGAGAGAGACCTAGGCCTCGCCCTCAACCACATCCAATCGCATGAGGGCATGACCCATCGAGTAGCATGCCATGAAAGGGTGGCTTACCGTACCATTATATCGGGCATGCGATCAACAAGGGGTGCTCGATCAACATGGCAAACAACGGATCGGACCTTAACCAACACAGGCGAGACTACAACATTTGAGTCTCCACACTCAAATGATCCAACCCTCTCGCCCGGTCTCAATTTTACATTTCAAACATAACCATTTCCATTTACAACCCAATAGTGTGAAATGATTATTCTCAAATGAGGGAACCATCCCCCACTTGGCCCATACCCGACATCTAAGCAAAACTAAGCATGGACACAATGTAATTACCCATATAATAGCTCCAAGGAAGGCATTCAACAATTATCAATGAGTGTATGTGCAACAAGTAGGTTCTAATCCTATCCTACATTTCAATTCCTAATGCAAGACATAATCATCCAATAAGCAAATTATTCGCTAAAAATACAATCATATAAGGTTAAACATGCTTAGGTGCTTGCCTTGAGCTTCCGCTGGATTTTCAGTTACAACCGGCTCTCCGGTAAAAGTAACCCCCTCAGTCACCGCCACGCCACCCTCCGCGTGCTCGTTCTCTACATGGTCGCCATGTATGAAAAATGAGATGCATGCGATGCATATGAAATGAAAATACTAAATGCATCCTCAAGACAAATCCAAAAGTGCAAACATTCAACTCAATTTAAAACTGAAAACACAAATGCTAAACTCCACTTCTATTCTAAAGCAAAATCTGAAAACAACGAACACACTCCTCTAAACAAACATAACTTTTAATTGGCTAATCCAAAAATTGACTTCTTGGATACTAAAAGACCACAAGAGGGTGATCTAACTTTACCATGTATCACAACACTCAGAATATAGATTAAAAGTTTTCAACTAAACTCTGAACTTCAGCCCCAAAATCTGAATTTTTAGAAAAACTGGTTTCAGGACAGCATGTATACAAATGACCATAACTTTTTGATCACTTAGCCAAATTGAGCAAACTCAGAGCCTACACGACCATAAGACATAGACCTACAAATTAGCTTTAGCCAATCACCTAGATTCTGCCCAGGTAACTCCCAGTTTGGCCAGGAACAGAGGACAGTTTTTAGTGTTCAGAATTTTCAAAGTTTCAGACAGCATGCACAAAATTCAACATATAAATTGCTATACTTAATGGAATTGAGTAAAGGATGACATTTTTACAATATACACGAAATTTCCCACAACTTCACAGGCAAAATTAATTTCTAATTCAGCCTCTAACAATTTTTAATTCGCACCACAAGTTTCAGCTACACAATATCAGCACTTTCAGAGCAGCATGCACTAAAATAGACATAACTTTCAGCTGGATTAACAAAATGAGGTGATTCCAGTTGGAAATGAAAGATAATTTGATTGCCCACAACTTTCTCTACAGCCAACCTAGCAGGAAATACTCGGAACTTGCTCAAATCAACCCGAAACAGTAGCTACGAAATCTGCTCGAAAATTCAGACTTTGCTCCAAACCCTAGATTGGTTATTCCCCATCCAAATCCCAAATCTCTACTCACCATAGCTCCCAACTCCACCAATGCTGCCCCCAAAACCAGAAAACACAAACCCTAGATCAAGGGAGGGCCTCTCCTCATGGGAGTGAAGGAGGAAGAGGAGGAGGGAGCTGCTGCCTTGAAGGGAGGAAGGAGAGGCGCTGGGGAGGAGCACCAGGAGGGGCGCCACTTGGGGAGGCTGCAGGAGAGGAGGCGCCAGGGAGGAGCTGCAGGAGTGAGGGCTTTGGCTTGGGGAATGGCTGGGAGGGAGGGGAAAATGAGAAGAAAGGTGCTGGTGCTGCTTTTCGATGGGTGCTGCTGCCCCCATTTTTTTTGTTGCTGCACACTTAACCCCACACTCCCCACTAGAGATCAAAAGCTAGAGTGGCTAAGTCCTAGAATTTTAGCACTTAGATTCAGTTTTGATGCTATGATTTAATTTAGCAATTGATGTTGGATTGGGCTCAAAACTCAACCATTGCATAGAGAAAAGTTTCTAGTTTTCATTTTACTAACATGCACACTCTAGATCATTATAGGTCTCAAGTTACAAGGCTCCAAACTTTGATGAAAACCATATTCGCTGAAGTCGGGAGTTGATTTCAATGCGGCCAAAAACTTGGTTGGCGCGAATGTTAGCCGCATGAAACGAAATTTGAAATTGGGGCCATGACAGACTCCGAACAAGGGCCCGCCCGAGCTCGAGGTCGAGCGGGGTCGTGCTCGGGTCTGGCGTGCTCTAGGTCGAGCGCCTCGGCGCGCACCCAGGTCGTGGCCGGGTGTAGGGTCGAGGATGCGCCTAGAGGGGGGGTGAATAGGCGTTTTACGAAATTCGATCACTCACTAAACAATTCGCTCTAATACACCCCTAAGTCAAAACCTAATCAAAGGTATATGCGGAAGCGATAAATAGGTTTTGACAATTAAAGCCTAAATCAACTAGGCTCACTATGTGCACTAACTAAGTTATGTCTCTACACAAGAATTGCTATATTGAACAAATAATTAATACTAAGCAATTCTAATTGCAATCAAGTAATTGAACAATATACAATAAATGTAAATACTTGAAAGTAAAAGAGACAACCGATATTTTTCCGTGGTGTTCGGAGACTTGCGGTCTCCCTAGTCCACGTTGAGGCAAGCCCACACTTGGACCGGCTCCCGCTCGAGCACCCGCCTCTTTCCACTAGTCGTGGTTTTTCACGCTTGCGCGTAGGCTCAACCCGAACCTTCACAAACTTGCCGGGGCTTCTCACACCTCGAGAGCTCCCGCGCACGACGCCTACGCCGTCTAGGAGTCGGCAACCTCCAAGAGTAACAGCTACTCCTCGCTTGAACTTCACCGAGCACAACGAATGCGCTCCTGGTGATCACCTCGTGCAACACATGCACCAAGGCCTCCCTCAAGTGCAACACATGCACAAGAGATCACTCAATCCACTCCTAATTGCAACACATGCAATTAGTTATCACTCTTTGCTCAAGAATCAAATGTGAGTGTGCAACACATGCAACACCTCACCCAAACACTCAACCAATGCAGCAACATATGCCCCAAGCCCCCAAAGGGGGTATTTATAGACCCCACAAGAAAACTAGCCGTTTGGGGGCAAAATGGGCGAAATCAGGAAAAATGCGGTCCAACCGGACCTTCCCGATCCGACAAGCCCTCACAGAACAACAGTCGGATTTTGGATCGATAGACGGCCGGTCCGACCGCACTTCGCCGGTCGTCGACGGACCTCGGCCGTCGCACCGCCTTCAACCGAGCCGAAAACTCACGTTCGGAAAAAACAAGCGGAGCCAATCTGGTTGCACATGCGCCGACCGGTCTGACCGGACCGGGCGATCAACCGCTGGCGGTCCGCCGAGCCGGGCCGGTCCAACCGCCCATACAAAAATCAACAACAAAAAACACTCATAACTTTTTACTCGAACTCCGATTTGGGTGATTTTTGATTCTATCTGAAGCTTATCACGAGGGCTACAATCTCCACCCATTTTCATGATTTAAGCACCCATAGATATTTTTAAATATCACCAAAATCAACTTGCAAAAACACATTTAGCACTCAACTCCAAATCCATTTGCAAAAGCGTTTTAAGCAAATCAAACCGAGATTATGAGATTGATTCCCTAGCCATGTGAAGGTCAACACGAGACCCAGATCAACTTGCCAACACCGTTGCAAGCCCTACTCACATGCTCTCGAATTCGGACTCATAAACCTCGGCTTATTCGCAACTGAACTTGCAAATAACTCAATAAACACAATTTCATGCTTGAGCACTACTCTTTGCAACACATGCAAAAGTCTAGCTCCAAGCAACATCAAATCAAGGTGCATGAACTCTCTAATTGCAACACATGCAATTCTCTAGTTCCATGCAACACCAAAACCAAACTTCAATTTCACACCAAAACCATTTCAACCATATGAGCTCTCTACTTGCAACACATGCAAGCCTCTAGCTCCATACAAACACACAAACATCAAATCATGCTTGAGCTCTCTCCTTTTTCAACACATGCAAAACTTAGCTCTAAGCAACCACAAGATTTTGAAAGATTGTTTTGAACGAAACCAAAACATGAAGCTTCAACATTTGCAACACATGCAAAAGTGAACTTCACGCAAAAAGCCAACGTTAGCTTATCCTATTTGCAACATATGCAAATCAGAGCATTATCACGAAAATCAAATACATATGCTCTTCCTTTTTGCAACACATGCAAATCGGAGCATAAACCAATAACACCAAACATAAATTTAACCCATTCGCAACACATGCCAAATAGTTAACTTTATGCAAAAACCAAATCAAAATGATTTGAGCTTGAGTGAACGTGGATTGAGATCACCAACACATGATGAAACTCAAACTAGGAGACAACCCTCTTAATAATGCGGCGATAAAAACCTTAGACTCAAAGACTACAAAGTCCTTAGCCTATCTAATTATACCTTTGCCTTGGCAGACAAGCAATCCCTTTGGGGTCTTTATGATCATCGCTTTGATACTCCCCGGATCATCACTCGACTCCTCTTTTAACCGGGATCCACTTCTTGACACCCATCACCCCATGATGCCGTCTTTATCCGTTCTCATCATCTCATCCATCTTTGGACCTAACTTAATCACAACTCATAAAATAGTTAGTCCAAGATACACGGTTGTCTCAATTATCTCTTGCACTCCATTAACACATAATGGATGCCTTTAGATCAATTGAGCACAACCTAAATCAATTTGAATGATTTAAGTATGTCTTAAGTACAATAATGCAACTCATGCTTTATTATACTTAAGAACTATTCATTGTCCTCAATTAATCACGGAACACCATCAACACATGATGAAGTGTTCTTTAATGATTACTAAGACAAATGAACTCAATTTAAATTATCATTTAAATTGATATGAGTATATATTAACTAGTCAAGTTTTCATATACTCATGTATTTAGTTTCTTTGTCTTGATCCTTATATGTGTCAATAAGAATTAGATCAATACAAAGAGACTTTCAAGTCAAACTATAAACTCCCCCTAAGTGTGTGCATCCATGTGATATATGGATTGGGAAACATGATGCACGTTTGTGGTTAATACAATGGGGCGTTCATACTTTAACTTGAATCCAAAGTATGCAATTTATACTAGAATGAATACATAAACATACCTTGGGTTTTCCATTTTTCAATGCGATGAGACTAATCAAAGATATTCTAAATAAACAAGTTAGTCTCGATATAAGATTTGTCATTAATAACAAAATCACATTAATGGATAATCTCAATATTAGATTTGTCATTAACACCAAAACCATAACTAATGAAGGTTGAACTTACACCGGGGGCCTCCGAGCTTGGTGGATCCGTTGACCGTGCACCGGCCGGTCAAGGGACGCCCAGCCCTTGTCAAGAAGCAATTACTAACCTTGGATAACCAAGAGCACAAGGATCTGCAATTAAATCTCCAAATCTAGGGTCTCTTTCACCAGAACGCCTCTCAATCGCAGCCACCTCAGAAATATCGAGGAAGACCTAAAAATACAGAGGTGGTCGAGGTTCTCTGTCTTATACAGGTAAGAGGTATCATCGCAGACGGTTTTATGTACAAACCGTCTGCGATGTGATGACATAAAACCGTCTGCGATGTCATCACATTGCAGATGGTTTGTACATAAAACCGTCTGCTCTGTGATGGAGTCATCGCAGACGATTTTATCCACAAACCGTCTGTAATGTCACGTAATATCACAGACGGTCTTTGGATAAAACTGTCTGCGATGACTCCATCACAGACGATTTTATTTGCAAACCGTCCGTGATCATTTCATCTTCCCAATACTTGATCATTTCGTACGTCTTCCCAATTAATGCAGACGCGCATAGTCTTTCTCCAGTGATCGTTTCGTCTTCCCAATGCATGCAGATCGTTAATTCCAGGTGGCGTTTCGTTTCCCCAATACAATTTCGCACCTATAAGAACAGAGAGGCTTATAGATCGCCTCTACACTCCATCATCAATAGAAAAAAAATCCCCTTACGACGCCGCCATGAGCAACCCACCAAGCAGCTCCTTCGACGGTTCCTCCTCCAATGGCTCCACCCCACCGACGCCGCCACCTCCAACCATACCCGCCGGCATGACCATGCGCTAATGGTTGCAGTGCTACGCCGGCGCCATCTCCACGGCTGCTCCGCTTCGTTCGGCCGCCTCCGCCTCCGCCCGCGCCCCTCCGGCCACCTCCGCCTCCACCCGCGCCGCCCCTTCGGCTGCCTCCGCCTCCACCCACACCACCCCTCCGGCCGCCTCCTTCTCCACCCACGCTGGGCAGAAGCGTCCGGCGTCGGCCTCCTCCTCCTTCTTTGACGACGAAAGTGACGACTCGTCGGAGGGATATCGTGACAGCTGGGAGCTGGAGGATGACCTAGATCGAGTCAGCTCGGGCGAGGACCCGGATGGCTGCAGCGAGGACTCCGCCGACTCTAACCCCCTCGGCCTCGTCGCCCGGCAGCGGCGGCGGCCAGCGTAGCTAGTCTTTTTTAGTTAAAGTACTTTTGTACGTAGTCGATCTTTTGTAATGCTTCTTATAATGCAATCTATAATGATTTTGTAATGATATTTTTATATATATAATGCAATCTGTAATTCTTCTTATAATGCAATCTATAATGTTCTCCATCTAGTAGTCTTTTTTGTATGGCGTGCATTTGCTGATTTCAATTTATGATCACAGACGGTTCATGGATAAATACGTCTGTGATAAAGGCAATATCGCATACAGTTTTATCCACAAACTGTCTGTGAAGTTATACCTATCATCACAATCGGTTTGTCGATAAAACTGTTTGTGATATTTCCATCATCACAGCCGGTTTATCTATAAGCCGTCTGTGAAATTCTCCCTTTCATCACAGATGGTTCGGTTTTCAAACCATTTGTGATAATCAAACATCGCAGATGGTTGCATCCAAAAACCGTCTGTGATGTGCCCAAAACGCGTCACAGATGGTTTGTTCCTAAAGCAGTCTGTGATGATGTGTTTAATATAGCCTCTTTTGCAGTACGGAAATTTGAGGAGTCTCCCCTATTTTGGAGGAGTACCAAGAGGATATGAGAGTTTAGGGTTTGAGCCTTGTCAGATGCTCATGGTAAACTGATGGGTTGTCTACATCTTTTATTTTTCTACTGCATTCTCTTAGTTTTTATTTCAAATCTAGCCCTGCGTGACTTAATAATGTAAGTTGGTCACAAGATCATACACTTAGTTATATTCAATAAATAGAGTCTTTACATTGTTATCGCTTTGTATGATTGTGATATTTACCCATGTTGAGCCTGTCTGTACTAGCGTGATCCTAGACTAGTGCGGTATATACAGAGGGTCCGAATTGGTAAGTTCGGGTTTTGACAGACATCCTCTTACTCCTCCAACTATAAAGGTGTAACATCCTAAAATTTTTATATTATTGTTCAATGTTCATTTATGATTTTTTGAGATTTATCTTGGATTTTCTAGAGTTTATAAATGTTGTTTTGCTATTTTTTATTTATAAATTAATTTATTTTTAAAAATAAAACCAAAATTATACTAGAAATAATTTTCCTAGGTTCAAAATATTCCAAAGTATTTTTAAGATTTTTTTTTTGGAATTTTGAACTCTATTTGATAGATGTGAGTTTGGAAGATCAGGTAGTGCCCAAGAAGGATACCTTTCGATACTTGGGATCGATGCTACAGAGAGATGGGGATATTGATGAAGATGTTAGCCATAAAATTAAAGCGGGATGGATGAAATGGTGTCAAGCGTCTGGCGTTCTTTGTGACAAGAGGGTACCACAGAAGCTAAAAGGCAAGTTTTATAGGACGGCTATTAGACCTGCGATGTTGTATGGTGCAGAATGTTGGCATACTAAACGGCGACATGTTCAGCAATTAAGTGTCGCAGAAATGCGTATGCTGCATTGGATTTGTGGTCATACAAGAATGAACCGAGTTTGAAACGACGAGATACGTGATCGGCTAGGGGTAGCTCCAATTGAAGAAAAGCTTGTACAACACCGGTTGAGATGGTTTGGACATGTACAACGGAGACCTCCGGAGGCACCAGTGCATAGCGGCATCATAAGATGCGACAATAATGTGAAGAGAGGTAGGGGCTAGCCAAACTTGACTTGGGAGGAGGCAATCAATCAAAAGGGATTTTAAATGATGGAATATAACGAAAGAGTTGGCTTTGGATAGAAGTGAGTGGAAAGCAGCTATCCACGTGCCTGAACCTTGATTGGGCTTTATGCCACGTATTAGTATAGTTTTAGACTTTGTTCTACTTCCTCATCTCTCTCTTTCTCCCTTTGTTGGCGGGTCGTTTTGGGTTTCAACTCTAGTCTACCCCAACTTGCTTAAGACTAATAGGCTTAGTTGTTGTTGTTGTTTGAACTCTATTTGATATTTTATATAAAGCCATTTGTATTTCTAAAATTATTTTAATTCAAAAATAAATGTAAATTCTCTATTCTCCTTTTTGGGTCAAGTTGGCCAAGTTTTTGAGGGGATTTTTGGTATCATTTATATGAAATTTCTACTTCCATTTTGTTTCCATTGGAAATGGCTCTCCCATTTCGAACAAAAAATTTTTGTTTCAATTTTCATACAAATATTTTCTGTTTCCGTTTTCAATAAAGGCTTTTGTTTCTGTTTTTGAAAAAAAAACTTCCATTTCTATTTTCATCTTTAATACTCACAGATCAATAAATTCATAGTATATTTACATTTACTATATTGTTGACATTATACAAACTCAATACAGAAATCAATAGCACAATCCTCTAACGTAACTCTCCTCAGGCAACCCTAACGTCCCAATAGAAGGCTATTTGCCCCAAACTATTGCTTTTAGAGTACCACAGAGATTGTCCACTGAATATACTCAATGCAGAAATCAGTGGCATAATCCACTGGCAACCTTTTTGTCGGGGATTGGATAATTTCCATAAAGACCATTATGTCCCGGTAGCCGGTTTTTGGCCGACCATACTTCCCCTTGGATGGTATACCTAAGGAAGATCCTCGGATAGACTAGCTTGTGGGTCCGCGCCGACCATACTCATGCTCATCCCCGAGCATATGCCTTAGCTCCCTGAGCATGCTTGCTCGGGTGTCCACAACGGTCAGTCAGGAAGAGACCCGAGCATGTACAACAGGTCATGCTCGGTCCATAAAGACGACGTGGTGATAATTACGCTGCGGTTTAACAGACCGTTAAGCCATGATTTGGGTCCATTACACCCACGATGCAGCATGGCGGAAATTAAGGGAGGCAGTTACGGCCACGTTCGGGTGTAGTAATGTAACATCCTCTAATTTGGCTATTTTTGAATTTTATAATGTATTTTGAATTTTTAAGAATTTCTGGAATTTATTTAGATTTATTTGAATTTTTGGAAAATCAGTTCTTCTCTGGAAATTAATTTAACAATGAAAAGTTTTAATGAAATTTAAATGGAAATATTTTATTTGAGTTCAAAAAGTCCTAAAATATTTTTTGGAATTTTTCTGATATTTTAAGTGCCTCAAATAAATTAAATGAATATTCAGAATTATTTTTAATCGCAAAATCATTAAAACCCGGATGAACAGTAACGGGCCGAGCCCATTACTGTGCGCACCGCAGGAAACCCTAAAGCCGCCGAATCGTCGACCGTGCGATCTTGATCGAACGGTGGAGGTTCGCCCGTGTCGGTTCGTTAGATGTGCCGTTGGATCACGCGCGGACGGTCGGATTGTGACCACGTCTCTTCGTCTCCGAGGAGTGGAAACGCCGCCGCCGCCGTGCGTTCGAGTAGAAACCGTCGCCATTACTCACCGCCGCGCATCTCCGTCGCTTCCTTGGCCAGTGCGGTGGTATAAAGCACCTCGTTCCGCACCCGTCGAGCCCTTTCACGCAAACCGAGAACCACCGTAGCCCCGTAAGTGCTCGTCAGAGTTCCGAGGCCATTCCGTTGCCATTTGCCTCGCTCCGGTGACTCTCCGCCGCATCCAAGGACACCGGAGTAAAGCCCACGTCGAGCCGCATCCGAAGGACTACCTCACCTCGCCGGAGCATCACGGAAACGCCGCCGCTGGGGTCTTCTTCTTCATCTCCGGCAGTGTCTCTTCGCCGTGTTTTCGCCGAGATCTCGATCAACGTCGACCGTCAAATTCGCATCCAACAACTGAGGTGAGTCCACGTAACTCTTCGCATTAGAGACCAGAACAGTATTGCTTTAGATCCCAACCGTAGGATTCGGATTGGAAGGTCAGGATAGCGCCACGTGCCCGAGGAAGGGACTGCCCACGTGTGCCTGAAATTCGCGTTAGCTAATAGTCGTTGGATTAGTATCGGACGGTCAGGAACTAGCCACGTAGTCACGTGAATAGTGAACCCCATCTTCTAACGTTAGCCGTTTGATCAGAATCGTGCGGTTGCTGATGGGCCACGTCGCCTATTTAACTGTAGCTGGTAAATCAGAGGAATTAACGTGAAAATCTGGAGCAATCTGAGCCGTAGATTTCGAATCGGATGGACCAGATTTCGCCGCGCACCGAGCCAGTCTCGTGTCGACGCGTGTACGCGGAAATCGAGGCGATGCAGCCATCGCTGCGGTCGACGTCACCCGGATTTTGATCGCCGTTCGATTTTGATCCGAAGGTCACGAATGTGCCACGCGTCAACACCGTAGTAGCAGATCAAAGTGTCGGTGCAATCATGATCGCTGATCTAGATTGCACGAATCTTGACGCATGACCGGATTAATTGAGTTATTATTTGATTTAATCATCGCCGTTGGATTTTGATCCAAGGGATGAGAATGCGCCACGTGTCGACTTCACAGTAATCCGAGACGAACAGTCGTTTAGATCTCGCCGTTCATTTTTGATCCGACGGTTGAGATTAACTCAACCTCTCGGTTGATAATGTGGCGACACGTGTCACGACCGGAGTAAGCCACGTCATCAAGTGGGACCCACTTGTCAGTCCTCTCACAGTAAATGATGACGTCATAAATAGTGATGATGACGTCATAATTGATTTTAAAAATATATTTTTCAGTGGAAATTCAACTCGGTGCTGACGTCATTAATGACTGTGCTGACGTCATAATTCTGGGATTTTCCGTATAAAAATAAATAAAGAAATTTGGTTTATTCTTTTTGATTTATTTTAAAACTTTAAACACTTATAACTTTTGCGTTTTAACTCCGATTTGAGTGATTCCGATTTCTAAAAATTTGTAAAATTAAGATCTATTTATTTGTGAATTTTACAAAATTTTTAGAGTTGAATTTGTTTTCTGTAAAATGTAATTATTGTGTGTATGTTGATTTTAATTAGACGTTGAATTGTCGGGAGATTTCGAGGGAGGAATTCCAGTACAAGATTTGACTTCGGATCAAGATCAGCAGCTTTTTGAAGGCAAGTTATGCTTTGACCATGTTGCTCCTAATTTTTGAAATGTACTTTGTTTTAAACTATGCATACTAATTCAACTAAAAATGGCTTTAATTATTTTGGGTGAATTAGCTATCCAACCAAATTGTTTATGCCACCTTGATACCATTTGTATGCCCTAATTCCTTGATAACTTAAGTTGGATAAACTTAGTTGGTAGATGATATTGTGCCAACACGGGAGGCTAGACCGTGAATAGTTGCTTAGCCATGCATGTACGTGAACCATTCTATTTGGATTACAAAATCAACACTGACTAAGGAATAGTGAATGCTTTTTAATAAAATGTGGAATGATGTTGGTATTAACATTGGAATGTAGAGACCTGTGTGGTTCTACATGAAAGATGAATGTGAGCATGTGTTGCACTGTTAACAACTTGGGGTGGAATTGATTTAGACTGGGGCAAGTGGACCGAGGCTTCGTGTCAGGTGGGCCTGTGTGGCATATGGGGGTGGGTTGAGTGTTGTGAGGGCTGTGTGCCAAATTGAGAGAAGAATGTCTTGCCTTGGTCAGTTAAGGACCTTACCTTGCAAGCCTTTGACTCGAGTCTCTCGTACAACCACATGTCTGAATGGGAAGACCTAGTTTAGTAGGATTCGATGTCTTACCTTTGATACCTCGGGGTGGCCATTACAGGGGTAATGCCTGTATGGGGGAGCGTGCCTGTGCTACGGCTTGGTACCCTATCCAACGGTGTTCGTCTGTCCTATACTTCGGCTCTGAGTGAGGGAAGTGATAGTGAAGGCAACACGGAGAGGTTCTTAGGCTAAGATAGAAGTCTCTAAAAAGCTTTGTTACGGTTAATCGCCTTTGTGGTGTGTGACTGTATCTTGTGGGTAAAGTGTACAACCTCTGCAGAGTGTTAAAACTGTTCGAATAGCCGAGTCCACGGTACTGGACAATGCTCGGGGATACAGTCAAGGGGTAGTGTTTGAAAAATAAAATGGGAAATGACTGTGTGTCAAAGAGAGATGTTTAGGGACTGTGTGTCCAAACTATTGTGGAAAACAACTTGAGAAATATGATGGTTATATGACTTTGATGCTTTCAATCTAAATAAATAGTAGTTTAAAATGTTGATGCAAAAGAAAAATAACCAGTAAAGCCTTTCCCTGGTAATAAGCCATGCATGTAGTAAATAGATCTGCATTTTGTGCATGACTTGTTGAGTACGGTGTGTACTCACCCTTGCGGACAAACTTACCTGAAGAAGAAATTACACCTGCTTATGAAGAGGAGTATGTCGAGGAGCTGGGGAACTAGGGGCAAGCCTTCGTCGGAGCGCCTGTGTTGAAGATGGATTGCTACGAAGCTTTATTTTATTCCGCTGTTGAACTATGTTATTCTGATTATTGTAAGCCCTGTGTGGCAGACTATTGTAAGGATGACCATAAGGTCGTACACTCGTTTATATACATGTTTGAAATACATTTTTAATATTCCACTGTGTATGATGTGATATTATACCCTGTTTAGCCTGTGTGCACTAGCGCGATCCTGGACTAGTGCAGAATACACAGAGTGTCCGAAATTGTAAAATTCGGGGCACGACAAGTAATAGCATGTTATTCGGTTGTAACTGCTATAGTTGCCTATAAATACCCCCGCTGTAGATTAGGGGAGATAAAGACAGAGACACATGCAATACGAGCAAAGAAGCTATAAAAGCTGACACACAACACATTCGCAAGCATTTTTCTGTAAGCATCCAAGAAATAGAAATATCACTGGACGTAGGGTTGTTATCTTGATCATGAGAGGCCTGAACCAGTATAAATTCTCTTGTCCATCGCTCTTTCGAACACCATCCTCTTATGGCATTCCTCAGAAGCAAAACCCTTCACGTAAAAAGGGGCCCTGGTTGATCCCTCATTCAACAAGTAAGCTCGGTGGGGGATCCGTTTCCCAAACGTCGACACTTTTCCTTGTAGAACTTCTTGGCACAAGGGCAATCTTTCATATCATTTTTATAGTCAAATTTTGTCTGAATTATTTCCTGCTATGTTATAAGTATACAATAAACTAATTAAAATATTAACAAGTATACATTGAGAAACAACATTATTTGACATATGAAGACAAGAATACTTTAGGGTTTTTTCATATCTACCATCATATGTGCCATAGCCATAACAGATGCTTTTCGGCTCTCCTTGTAGTTCCACAGCTCTGGCACAGTGCCCATTTGCTTGACAGCAATAACTGATTGAATTTTAGTCATATCTCTTAATCCCTATAAAAGTAATCATTTTATTGTAAAAATAGGCTATCTTGGTATATTATTAGTTATCACATCGAATTAAATACTAGAAACCTCTATAAACTCAGTTTTGGCTTATTCTAACTTCGTGTTCTTCCTGTGCTCTGTAACATCCCAATTTTTGGCTTTTTATTTAGTTAATAGTGTTTTACTGCAATTTGTGTGATTTGTGAATTTTCTGGATTTATTGGATTTTTTTGGAGTTTATTTGAATTATTTTAAATTAAAGTATATTGCCTTTTGTCAAAAACTAATTATATATAGATAAATTTAAAATAAAGTTTTACCAAAAATATTTTATTTGAGTCTGGAATGTCTCAAAGTATTTTTGAGATTTTTCTGGGATTTTTATTGGTATTTTTATTGCCTTAAATCAATCAAAGTAATTTCCTTATTTATTTTAAAAGCAAAAACCCGAATTTTCGGTAGGAATAGTAATGGGCCGAGCCCATTACTGTGAGCGCTAGCAGCCCGCTCAGCCTGCTTTCTAGAATCAATCGCTGGCGACCGTTGGATCTCCATCGGGCGGTCTTCATTAAGCCGCGCCGCCAAGGAAACCCTAACACCTTCGTGCCATCGAATGAGCATCGGACGGACGAGGTTTATCAGGGCGTAACAGAACCCTAGAGGATCCCGACCGTTGGATGCGTCGATCGGCTCAGATCGTGTCGCGCTAGGAGTCCTCGTCTGCCCTTGATCGCCGATCGGGACGGCCGATGGTTGTCGTGTCCACGCCCGTACGAGTCGTGTGCGGGGTATTTAAGGCCCGGGTGCCCCTCCCGAGAATCTCCGTGAGTCACTGCGTCTTTTTGCTAAAGCCTCGTCGCCAGAGGGACGCCAGGGAAGCCGCACGATCTCGTCAGAGTAGAAGCTCACGCTGCCTTGGTTCTTGCCGTTTTGCACCGCCGTCAAGCCATCTTCCACCGCGCCGAAGCCAGATCCGAACACGTCTCGCCGAGTTGCACCAGTTCCACCGCTTCTTCATCGCCAGAGCCCGTCGCAGCACCGTCGGCTTCATCGTTGTCATCAAGTCCGGTGGCATCTCACCGTCGCATCGCCATCGTCGGGATCGAAGAACACCGACCGTCGGATCATCACCGGGCTGCCAGGATCGCGCCACGTCGCTTCGGGAGCAGTAACCGCCTCGGGTAAACATCGACCGTAGATCTCCCATGAACGATCTAGATCTTGCCACGTCGCTTCGGTTCGCAGCCGTCCGATGAAGATCCAGTGTGCCTCGGTTCGACCAATCCCACATCGACGCGTAGCGACTGACGTCACCGCGACATCAGCCGGTGCACCGAGTCCACGGCACAGTGCCGAGTCAAGTGTCAGCGTGTGATTGGTCCAGATCAGGGATGACGTCATGCTGATGGAATAAATCGGATTTTCTTTTATAAAATAATTCGGATATATTTGATTTTCCAATTTTCTGAATTTTTAGGAATTTGAATCTTCTGAGAGCTCGTTCTCCCTCATACGAACTCTGATTGAGGTGATTCAAATTTCTAAAAATTTTTAAAATTAAGATCTATCCAGTGGTAGCTTTTGTTTGATTTTTAGAGTTCATTTGCTCTCTATTTTGGGTGTTTATTTGCTATTCCTTTTCGATTCGCATAGACGTTGAGTTGTGCGAGGCTTCGGAGGAGGAATTAGCAACTCAAGAACAATTTCCAGAGTAGGACCAGGAGCTTAACCAAGGCAAGTTGTGCTTTGATCATGTTGAACCCATGTTTCCAAAATTGCTATTTTATTTTTACCTTATTGCATGTTATTTCATGTGTAAAAATGATTTCAACTTAAATTGGGACTTAGCTAGCATACCCGTTGAATTACACCCTACCTTGTCGATTGTATGCCATGATCCACTTGTCACCTTAAGATTGGTTTACTATAGTTGGTTAATAATAAAATCAACATGGGATGGTTAGACCGGATTAGATTGCTTAGCCATGCCACGTCATCACATGTACTTGAATCATTGATAAATAATCTTGATTAATGGAATATGGAACAATATTATGAATTTGTGTGTCATGTGTGGTCACACGATGAGATTGAGTTGTTGTGGCGATGGATGTCATGCAACGATATTGAATTGTTGATGGCACGTGGTGCTTGGTAATCAACTGGGGTGGTTATGATTTAGATCGGAGCAAGTGGCAAGGGCAAGTGTGCCTGGGTGGGCCCGATGGGCAAAGGGTATGTGCAAGTCTTGCTTTGATCAACTCTAAGGACTTAACCTTGCGAGCCTTTGACCTGAGTCAATCATGCAACCAGTCTGTTATGGGACAGCCTAGCCGATTAATTTGTAATGTCTTAGCTTTAGTACTGCTTTGGTGGTGTGAGTCCGGGTTCACGGATTAACTCACATGGCGCAAGAGGGGGGCCCTGTTGTGGTGGTTCAGCCCATCAGTGTTGAAACCTCAGCGGGTAGTACTGGGTTAAGATGGTGCATTGTAAAGGCTTTGTTATGATCATTCGCCTGTGTGGTGCATGGTTGTATCGTGTGGGTAAAGTGCATAACCTCTACAGAGTGTACAACCTATTCGGATAGCTGTGCTCATGGTATTGAGCAATGCTCGGGAATTACAGTCAAGGGTTAGTTAATTAATTGGACAACTGAATGGGATGGCAGGATGCCATGTGGATAATGAAACTTGACTTAGGATGGAAACTTGGTTTACTTGAGAATCATTGAATCTATTTATTGTTATTATTTGTTTTACTGTCTTTTCAATCTATGTAATGTATGTGTTCCTAAATGCTGCTTTACCGCAAATAAACCACATAGCCATTCTTTGGAATAAGCCTTGCATATAGCTATGGTAGGAATGCATTTTGTGCACAACTTGTTGAGTGCTTTTGTACTCACCCTTGCCATCAACAACAAACAACAGTGGAGGAATCATCGCCGTTATTGGAGGAGGACTTCCAGGTGGATACAAGTTACTAGGCCAAGCCTTGTCAATCGCCTGTGGTGTGCTGATGGGACATCTACGTCTTTTGCTATTTTTCGCTGCATTTGTCTTACCTTATTTTCAAACTAGCCCTGTGTGGCTGAATAATGTAAGTGATCGTAAGATCATACACTAGTTATATTAAATAAATGAAGTCTTACTATTCTTATCGTTGTGTATGATGTGATGCTTACCGATGTTAAGCTGTGTGCACTAGCGTTGATCCTGGGACTAGTGCGGTAAAACACAGTGGATTCGAATTGGTGAATTTGGGTCCTTACATGCTCCTTAATAATGAGTACATAGTTAAGAGATTCAATATCTTTCGATTTGTCATCTATATCTTTTTGTTTTTGTTACATCTCATAAATTTTTTCTGTTAACTCAAACTTTTCCTTCAATTGTTCTATCTCCATCTGAAGTTTTTATTTAGCATCAAACAACTTTTCCATATCGTCTGTCTTATTTGTATGCTATATTTTATATACGATACTTGACAATATCAAAATAAATATACTCATAATTAGGAAGTTAAGCATATGCATGACAATTGACATTAATAGAGGCATACAACTTGTAATCAAGCTCAAGTTGATTTTAAGGTCTTCTCAGATATTGGGTTACCTTAGAAAGGCCTCCTCGCCACTAGGAACAAGATATTAGACTGATTTGTAACAACCTTATCTTTAAAAATAGATTTAATAGTCGATAGTTTATAAAACCTAATCAATTGAACTAAGATATATTTAAGAGAATCAATACTCAAGAATGCTTGCTGAAACCACAATAGTACATATAGCAAAAGCATGTAAGTGAGGCTGCCAGTAATAGTTCGAATGCTAAAAACAGCCAACAATACCATGATTAAAACAATAACAGCCAAACACAAGTAGAATAGTAAGCACAATAAGCATGAACATAGAGATAGAAAGTCTTTCACTTTTCTGTGATAACACTTTTGCTATCTGCATTGCTAAGAACCCAGTGCAACACTCTAGGACCAAGCACATTGATGTTATATATCACTTCCTTGGAGACCATGTGGAGAAGGGAGATATAGTGCTTTAGTTTGTGGAGGGTGACCACCAGTTGGCCGATATCTTTATCAAACCTTTGGATAGCTCTAAGTTTGTTGCCTTGAGGAGTGAGCATGGAGTCGTGTGCCCTTACGACCTATTGTGAGGGGGAGCTGGTTTATATATTATGTATTATGTATATTTTCTTCTAGTTTTTTCCTTTCTTTTGTTTTGTTCAGGGTGTCTATAGGGCTTATTCTCTAGAGTTATGAGTTCACTTCATTTAGATTTCTGGCATGCGTTGCATGGGCCTCTCATCTTGTGCTTTAGATTGCTATCATGCTTAATTAGCTGTTCTTTCTTTTCTTTAGGTTGAGTTCCCTCGCAGTCTTATAAGTCTAGCAGGTGTTGGGGCCCCTAGGTAGACAGGGTCTATGTGCACTCCTTAGCTTGTGATCTAGAGGTAGCTTCCCTATTGTCGGCGTATTCCACCTGACAGGCCCTCCGAGGAAGAGGGTTAGATTCGGTATGAGGGCATCTTCATGGCTGGAAACCCTAATGACTCCCTCGCGGAGGATTTCAGGGATCAGCAAACCAAAAGGGAACACCGCGATATACCCAGGTTTAGGCCCCCTGAGAAGGGTAATGGCCCTACATCCTGCAAGATCTTTGTTGAGGGAATGTGGAGGTTACAAGAGCTATCCTCGTCTTGTGCTTCTTTCCTACGGCTTGTTTGCTCTATGCCTCGACTGACCTTGTGTGTTATATCTCTTTTCGAACCCCCCTCCTTCATGCACCTTGGCGCCCTTATATAGACGGGCCGGCCCGGGCAGATGAGAGGATGACGCGATACTGATCTATATCTCATTAATTACACCCATCATTCGAGCATTATCTCATTGACCCATGACTCATTTATTACACCCGTCGCTGTAGCCTTGTCCTTTAGGCCCCATTTAATGCCGCTGCGTGGCTTCGCCCGGTCCGCCCGGGATATGCCACTCCTGTGACGGGTTTGGTGAGAGGCGTCAGAGGGATGGACCGTCGTCGTGTCAATAGCAGAATCCTCCACAATTAATGGCCCTTACTCAACATGTCAGGGGAAGGAGACTTTGAGGCGAAGCCTTCTCCTTGTTCCTTTGGTCGCCTCCGCGACCTAACAAGGGGGCCCAGCGCCCGCCCGCTTGCCCGACCACTGTTTGAACTAACGCCCGTGAGCAGGCGTGATCGCCCACGCCGCCAGGCACCACACGGCCACTCGCCAGCGGCAGGCGTGTCGCCCACGCTCGCCCGAGGCCACGTGGGCCCTCGCTGGTGGCGGGCGTGATCGCCAACCGCCGAGGCACCACGCTGGCCGCTCACGGTGGCAGGCGTAACCGCCCACCTGCTCGCTAGGGGGCCACGCGGGCTCCTCGTCTGGCGAGGCGTGATCGCCAACCGCCTTGAGGCACCACGCTGGCCGCGCGCCGGCAAGCGCGTGAACCGCCCACCTACTCGCTAGGGGGCCACGCGGGCTCCTCGCCTGGCGGGCGGCGTGTCGCCCAACCGCCACCGAGGCACCACGCTGGCTGCCTCGGACGAGGCATGTTCGCCCAACCGCCCGCCAGGGCACCCGCGGGCCGCTCGCCTAGCGGACAGGGCGTGATCGCCCACCTTCTCGCTAGGCTGCTATGCTGGCCCAGGCCGCTTTGTGGGCCTGCAACTTCTACGGTGGAGAGGGTACCCCGGTGCAAAGTACACCGACACCTATGTCAATCATTGAGGAAGATGAGAGCGAGTTTAAGCCTTAGTGTTATCTATTATCTTTTCTATACTCAATAGCAACCCAGTTTGTATATTCTTGACTTTTTCTCTTCATTCTATGATTCTAGTTTCATTTGAGTTTATTTGGATCTTTTTTGAGCCTAAATCTGCTAAAAACTTACTGAAACCAGATTTGTGATTAAAATTGACTCATATGTTCAGGGGGAGTTTTAAGAATCTGCATCATGCATTGCATATAGACTTTATTTTGTATTTTATGAGCTTTAATATTATGCAAATGATCTATTTTAACATGATATACACCATGCTACATCATATGACAGCAATTGCTAACTTTGATATGTCCAAGCTCATTTATCTTGCAAAGCCTGCTAAACTTGAAAAATGAGCTTTAAGAGAAAAACTAGATGAAGCATATTGCTTTTACTTGCTAAGGTTCTTCTTTATGTGTATTTACTATGATTCGTGAAATTTTAGAGTTTTCTAGAGTCCCTATAACAACTTGGGTGAAACTTGTTTGATCCATATTTGAGTCCTTCACTTGCTTATAAATCAATGTGCTAAAATGAAAATTAAGCAAAATTAACTCTATTTGTGTGCATTAGACTCGAAACCTCTCATTCACAAGACAGCTTTTCTTTGCACTTGGGATGAACTTGGAATGTGTTGTATATAACCAAGACCATTCTCTTAAGAGTCCTTCTTGAGATGGTCGAATATGGGTTGAGTCAATTAAAAATGTGAATAAAAAATATATGTGGGTAAAGAATGCAAATAATGTCAAACATTTGCACCTCGCTATGTCTTTTGAGATCATAAAGAAATATTTGCATTAAATAAAAAATGAGCTTGAAGGACCTTGTATGCACTTCTAGATTCCCCAGAGTGTTGAGTGGGTTGAACTCTAGGTTTTCTATTTGATCCTTTGATTGGCTTTGCTTCTAGTTTTGAAACTAATGCTAAGTGTTGCACATGTCGAATCTTCCTAAAAATGATGTTTTCAAAACTAAACTTGTTAGCAAAATGTGTTATTTGCAGTTGAACATGTCTTAGTTTAGTCTAACTAGCCATGTGCCTGTGTGTTCCGGCGGAAACTCAATTTGCGATAAAAAGTTTATTTGTAAAAAGCACTAACAGTGGCAAAGGTAGGCAATTAAAGAGCAGTGGCAAAGGTGGGTAATTAAAGAGTAGTAGGAAAGGTGGGTAATTTTGATGAAGTGTCGTGGGCAAAGGTGGGTAATTTTGATGAAGTGATGCGGGCAAAGGTGGGTAATTAAAGAGCAGTGGCAAAGGTGGGTAATTTTGTGAAGTGACGTGGGAAGAAACTCTCACTTTATATAGTAGAGATTTGTCATTAACTAGCTTGGTGTCATATTTTGCCTTTGTGATCACTTGGATAACTTTCAAAGCTCATATAGGATGCATTCCATGCATACATATAAAAAGGGGGAGAAAATACCATCTTGATGCCTATATTGCCAAAAGGGGGGATAATGTAGAAAAGGCATTTAAAAAAATATGAATGCATATTTGATTCTTATGATCTTGGTAAACCTTTGTTATCTCTTATGGATCATAGCCATATTTGAACTTCTTATGAGTTTCTATTGGATTTTAGAGTTTTTGTGGAAAAATTGCTTTCTTAAGTTTAGCTCTAAAACCCCTCTTGCCAACTTTGTCATGATCTCATTTCCTTTTTTTAGAACCTAGTTTGGCTTTACATTCAAAATGCTTTCTTATTTTCTTTCAAAATCAGATTTTTATGCCTTTTCATGTGTTTGTCAATGCACTCATCAAGGGGGAGATTGAAAGACTATGTAGAAGTCTACTTGTGTTTGTGATGAGTTATTGACAATATTTGAACTGATAGTGTTTGAGTTTGAAGTGAATTTGAAGTTTAAATCAAAATTTGACGAAATCTAAGTCTTTGTCGATCGAAGCGATATGATGAAGCCATGGTTCGATCATACCGGGAAGCGGTGCTACCGGTGGGTGTCCAGTCACACCTGGCATGGGCGGTTGGACCAGCCCCAGGCCGGTGTGGTTTTTCTAGAGACGGGGTTCTTTGAGTTTTTAGGGCCAGTCATACCGGCCAGGGGCAGTATGACCGGGCAATAATGCTACTGGCTAGGGGCGGTAGCATTGGCCATTATGAGCGAGAGTGATTCTTTAAATTGTGTTTTTTGATGAATTTGATTGAATATCTCTTTGGACATTGCTATGTGATGATTTTCCTTGTCTTTGATGGTTGCAGGACAACGGTGCTAGGTCACGGTGAGGTGGAGGATGACCGGGACTAGACGAGGAGTATCAAAGGTCCAAATGGTCGAAGATCACCAGAAGATGATCGGAGATGGAATTCGTGCAAGCCAAGAAGACAAGGAATGGATGAGATGCTAGCTAGACGCTGCTCAGATCTATGAGGGCCGTTGGATTGTGGTCTAGTTGATAGGTTAGCGGGTCTAGGTAGTGTGTTTTGAAAACCATGCAAGAAAACCCATTATATGTACGGGTTTTGGGTGAGCCCTTGCATGGCTGTGTGAGTGGGTTAATCCTAGCCCTTAGATGAGTGCTTTAGGGTTGAGGGACTCATCCAAGGGTGGTAGGTGGCCCAAGAGTAGTATAAATAGAGGGGTAGGGGAAGCCTTCCCTCACTTGAAGGTTTTAGAGGTTTTGTGCTCCTTTGAGGTTTTGCCCACTTTGTTGTGAGGCTTTGTAAACCTCCCTTCTAAAAATGAACATGAGCAACACTTGTCATTAGTTTCAAAACTAGAAGCAAAGCCATTCAAAGGATCAAATGGAAAACCTAGAGTTCAACCTACTCAACACTTTGGGGAATCTAGAAGTTCATACAAAGTCCTTTGAGCTTATATTTTTTTTATTGTATGCAAAATTTTCTTTGAATTTTTGAAAGACATAGCGGGGTGCAAATGTTTGACATTATTTGCATTCTTTACCCACGTATGTTTTTTTTGCATTTTTAAAGCAATTGACTCAAGCAATGATCTTGGTCATACATAGCGCATTCAAAGTTCATCTCAAGTGCAATGAGAAGCCATCTTGTGAATATGAGGTGTTGAGTCTAATGCGCACAAAAAGAGTCAATTTTGCTTCACTTTTATTTTAGCATTTTTATTGTTAAGCTAGTGAAGGACTTAAGTATGGATCAAACAAGATTCACTAAAGTTGCTATAGGGACTCTAGAGAATTCCAGAATTTCACAAATCATGGCAAATACACCTAGAGAAGAAACTTAGCAAGTAAACGCAACATGTTTTATCAAGTTTTTCTTTTAAAGCTTATTTTTTTTAATTTTGAAAGCTTAGCAAGATAAATGAACTTGGACATATCTAAGCAAGTTGTCGGCGTATTCCGCCTGACAGGCCCGGAGGATGCAGACCGGGTTTTCTTCGGAAGGAGGGCGTCTTCGCAGCGGGCTAAACCTAGCAAGGGGAAACCCTAGAGACTCCCGCGCGGCAAACTTCGGTGTTTACGAACTATGGCGACACAAGGTTTTTACCCAGGTTCAGGCCCCCTTTGCTTGGGTAATAGCCTTACTTCCTGCTAGATTGCTTAAAGAGAGTGCTTTTTACTGGGGCCGTACAAAGCTTGGGAGTTACAAGTTCTTCCTTGGGCTCTATTGCTATCCTCTTGCTTGTTTTCTTCAACCTTTGACCGATCCCCTTTCCCCATGCACCCGAGGACCCTTATATAGGCCAGGCTAACGGGAGTAGGTAAAAGGGGGTCATCATGCTGATCCTTACACATTTAATATGCCTTCTGTCTGTCGTTCCTCCGGCCTCATTAAATGCGGCGATGGCCGCCCGTCCGCTTGCTGATGTGACCCTTTCTTGACAAAGTTGGTGAGAGGTGTCGAGGAGCGGGTTGTGGCGAAAATCTTGCGTGACAGGTCGACACGCTGTCCTATGACTCGAAGCAGATGCAGCGAGGAAGGAGCCTTCGAAGCCACCTCGCCTCACCTTTTTACCTTGCGGCGCGATGAGCGGCGTGCCCGCCACTTTCGCCGGGCGCCACGTGGAATACCCGCCGGGCGGCGAAGCCTTCGCCCACTCGCTGGGGCGCGCGTGGGCGCCCGCCGGTGAGCGGCGTGCCGCCCACCTTTCGCCGGCGCCCGTGGAGTGCCCGCCGGGGCGGCGAGCGTGCTCGCCCACCGCCGCGGGCACACGCGGAATTTCGCCGCTTCGCCCACTCGCGCCGGGCGCGCGTGGAATACCGCAAAGCGGCGGCGGCGCTCGCCCCTTTCGCCCGGGCGCCGCGTGGGCCTGCCCGCCGGCGGCGAGCGTGCCGCCCACCGCTCGCCGGGCGCCCGCGTGGAGTGCCGCCGGGCGGCGGCGTGCCCACCACCGCTGCCGGGCACCACGTGGAATACCGCCGGGCGGCGGCGCCGCCACTTTCGCGGGCGCCGCGTGGAATACCGCCGGGCGGCGGTAGCCTTCGCCCACCGACTCGCCGGGCGCCACGTGGATTGCCCGCAAGGCGGCGAGGGCGTGCCGCCCACCTTCGCCGGGCACCACGTGGAATACCGCCGGCGAAGCGGCGCTCGTCCACCTTTCGCCGGCGCCGCGTGGAATACCCCAGGCGGCGGTAGCCTTCGCCCACCACTTCGCCGGGCGCCACGTGGAATACCCGCCGGCAGTAGGGCTCGCCGCCCACACTTTCGCCGGGCGCTCGTGGATTGCCGCCAGGCGGCGAGGCGTGCCCGCCCACCTTCACGGGCGCCACGTGGGCGGTATGTTGACCACTTGGTTGTTGCTTTTAGCGGCGAAGAGGGTACCCAGTAGCAGATCTGTTGACACAAGTAATTTTCTTCATAATATAGCATGGTGTATAAAATGAAACATGGATCATTTGCATAATAGACAAAACTCATAAAATAAAAAATTAAGTCGATATGCAATGCATGAGACAGATTCTTAAACTCCCCCTCAACATGTGCTTCAATTTTAAGCACAAATCTGGTTTAACTTGAGTTGTTAACAAGATTAAGTTCAAGAAAGATATCAATTGAAGGATCGAAAATAACTCAATCAAAAGCCAGAAACACGGAATGGAAAGAAGAAGATAAGAAACTGCAAACTGGGTACCTATAAAGCAAAGAGAAGATAGTAGAGAACACTATGGCTTAGACTCGCTCTCACCTTCCCCAATGACTAACATAGAAAAGCTGCCTTTAGATCCCAAACTAAGGAGTGCACACAGACCGTGTCTACCCAGGGGGCCCAACACCTGTTAGACTTATAAGACTGTGAGGGAACTCAACCTAGAGAGAAAAGAGTACAGCTAATTAAGCATGATAGCAACCTAAAACACAAGATGAGAGGTCCATGCAAAAGCATGACAGAAGTTTAAGTGATGTGAACTCATAACTCTAAGGAATAAAACCCATAAGTACCCAGAGCAATACAAAATAAAGGAAAAACTGAAATAAAATATAATACATAATATACAGATCAGCTCCCCCTCACAAAAGGCCGTAAGGGCACACAACTCCAAGCTCACTCCTCAAGGCAACAAATCTAGAGCTATCTAAAGGCTTGGTAAAGATATCGGCCAACTGGTGGTCACTCTCCACGAACTGAAGCACTATATCCCCTTTCTCCACATGGTCTCTAAAGAAGTGATATCTAACATCAATGTGCTTGGTCCGAGAATGCTGCACTGGGTTCTTTGCAATGCAAATAGTAGAAGTGTTATCACAGAAAAATGGAACACTTTCTATCTCTAACCCAAAGTCCCGCAAGGTCGATCTCATCCAAAGCACCTGGCTACAGCAACTAGCTACAGCTACATACTCGGCCTCAGCGGTAGACTGTGGAACACCAGACTACTTCCTAGATGACCAAGAAACAAGAGAAGTGCCAATGAATTGGCAAGTGCCAGAAGTGCTCTTCCTATCTATCTTCTGGTAAGCAAAGTCGCATCGACGAAAAGGCTCTAAGGAATAGACAAGAAGAAGAAGAGTACCAAATACCATAATCAATGGTAGCTCGAAGGTATCTAAAGATACACTTCACCACTTGGTGATGAGAGACGCGAGGAGAAGCCTGAAAGCGAGAGCACATACACACGACAAAGTGTATGTCCGGCTGAGAGGCCGTGAGGTATAAGAGAGAGCCAAACAAGCTCCGGAACTCCTTCTGATCAGCAGGCTCATTGTAGAGTATATGGAGCCTGGGTATCTGCATGGCAGGCCGTGAGGACCACCCAAGAAGGGATGGGTCGACTACATGAAGATGGGTATTGCTCAGGAGGCAGGCCGCTATGCGCAACAAGGAAACCCCGAAGATGGAAACCAACCCTGCTTAGGGAGGATACAATTGTAATCCTAACCGCTATCATGTTTAGCGGATAAGGAAAGAGATACAATCTCCACCTCGTATCCGAGTGGGACTCTCTTTTGTAACCACCCTCCTCTGCTATATAAAGGGAGGGGCGGGGGGACATAAAACATACAATCTCATCAGCAATCAGCTAGCCACATATAATTCTAGAGCACAGGACTAGGGTATTATCTCCTCCGCGAGAGCCCGAACCTGTATACATCCGGTGTCTTGTGCTACCATCGAGTTTGGATCCAGCGCCTAGCCCCCTTTTCATTATTATCGGTAACAAACGTCGATAGTTGGTGCGCCAGGTAGGGGAAGCTTCAAGATCAATCTCGGCAAGCTCGATGGCCTCCATCAATGGAATCATCATCACATAAAACTGTCCAAAAAATTCTTTAGTGTTGTGTTCAGAACGCAGGAGATCCAAAACTCCAAGAGGCGGGCGGCTAGATCGGAGATCGCGTTGATCTTGTCGTCGAGTTGGCTACTCGAGGGGCGAGTCTCATATCCAGCGGCGATTATGAAAGCGAAGGCCGAGCTCTCAAGTTCTACATCGCCAAGGCGGGCGGCCACTCGGAATGCTGGTGACCAAAAGAAAGGAAATAGCAGATTTGTCGAGGGAGCAGCGCAGCGAGGAGCGCGCAGCGCCGCCCGTGTCCTCCCACCTCACGAAGTGCACCGAGGAAAGCGAGACGCGGTGTTTCAGCGCCTCATGGCGAGCAGTGCCGCAAATAATTTGTCGGCAAAGGTGTAGCCATCCTAAATCGGTGTTCCTCTCCACCACGCCCATCCGCGCGTCTGAGTCGCCGTTGATGCAACATACACCGCGGTATCTAGTCAAAAATTTGACAACACTCGGTGTCCGTCTCGGGCTCGGTCATTCGGACTCGGAGTGCACAGGCGGCATCCATCGTGCAAACCGGGCGAAGACATAGTATGCAATCCGGGCATCAAGTCTTTGTGGCATGGAACAAGGCTTGGAAGCGAGCTAGTATCACGTGAAGAAAAACAAGGAGGACAAGTCTTTGTGTTGCTTCAAGGTGTTCTATTGCTTCTGGCGAGGACAAGGCAAGATGCAGAATGTGAGCAAGAAGGCGAAGATCTAGAGTTGCAGTTGATCCAAAGAGAAGGCTGAGGAAGACGACAGGATAGATCAGGCAGCACTTACTGTGATTTATCAATCAGTACCAGATTCGATGATGCACCAGCTTATTGAGATGGAGACAGCACGTCAAGCATGGCTAACGCTTCGGAAGATGCTCGCGGGAGTTGACTATGGGAAGGAGTCATGCTTTCCACTTAGGGAGCCTCGAATTCATCACTGACAACCTCAACAAGCTTACTCTCTCGGACTCAGACCAGATCCAATCTGGGAGAGACTTCATTAATATTTCATCCAAACTTCCGTTCGGGTCGGGGAGCGTCGCGGCCATCTACTCACGAGTAGTAATCCGGGGGCTAACTTCTTGATTCGGATACGGTAAGGATTCAATCCGGGACGTCTCGGATGCGGTCGTCATAGCAATTTTCCAGAAAGGAGTCAGCGACGTCAACTTGAACAAGAAGATGTATCGGAGGTCGCCGACTACGGTAAAAGAGATGTTCGCATTAGCGGATCGCTAACGCCTGCGCCCCGAGCGCCACCTTCGGCACGGCCACGGGCCACGCCTGCGCCTCGAGCGCCACCTTCGACACGGCCACGAGCCTCGCGGCGCCCGGCGCCACCTTCGCTGCGGCCACGAGCCTCACGCGGCGCCAACGCCACTACCGCACGGCCGGCCACAGCCACGCATCTGCGCCGAAGCGCCACCTTCTGCGGCCACGAGCCTCGCCCGGCGCCGAAGCGCCACCGGCATAGCCACGGGCCACGCTGCGCCCGAAGCGCCACCGGCTGACGCCACGAGCCTACGCCTACTCCACTAGCAAGGACGGGACGATCGTCAGCAACACATGGAGCATAAAACAGCTAAGTCGCTTTTTTATGTCATTATGAATAAAATTGTTGGCTTTCTTGACTTGCTACTTAGTTGATCCACAATTAAGTAGTAAGTCGAGGGCTACACCTAATAGTGTGTGCATGCGCACATCTTTTTCTGAGTTGTGTTTTTCTTCTTTTACTTAACGATTGCAAATGAATCCGGGCGCGTTAATTCCGAGTTGTGAAGCTCTGACCCCATGAACGACGAACTTTACTCACCCAAAACGCGTGCTTGGGAAAAAGGGCCATGAGCCGACTCCCGACGCTCGGGGGCTATAGACTAGTCGGGTAGAGTGCTTAAACAAAAAGAGTCAAACCACTCGGATGAATTCAAAATCAACAAGGAAAAGGAGTAAAAAGCTCTAAAATTATATATAAACCAGTCGGACATCACATCCGAGTGAGTTGTTTTTACACGGCCTAAGTTCTGCATATACATGATTTCATTTCAGGGCTACTAAATTTGGATGCGACGCGTGTGGGCCAAAGCTTCAACGACGACATCAGCAACTTCGGCGACGAATGAATTTAAAAGGAGTGGCACTGAATTTTGCCTTGAGTGGGAAAAGCGTTTTGACTTCTGCATATCGTTGGGGATACGGTATGCCCCAAGATGAACCGACTGCCAGTATTCCAATAATTGGGCTGGGTACCACTCGAAAAATTTAACACGTGGAGCTCTATTGAGTCCTTCACGATCTCTTTGCCTACAACAAGGCACTCGGCTGGAAAAGAAAACCATTCGAGAAGCTGCATCAAGAACTGGAAGCAATCAGCGTGAAGCATGACTCAGTTGGGCTACGACCAGGAAGGCGACAACTCGATCGCAAAGCACTCGGGGGCTACTGTGGAGTATATGGAGCCTGGGTATCTGCATGGCAGGCCGTGAGGACCACCCAAGAAGGGATGGGCCGACTACATGAAGATGGGTATTGCTCAGGAGGCAGGCCGCTATGCGCAACAAGGAAACCCCGAAGATGGAAACCAACCCTGCTTAGGGAGGATACAATTGTAATCCTAACCGCTATCATGTTTAGCGGATAAGGAAAGAGATACAATCTCCACCTCGTATCCAAGTGGGACTCTCTTTTGTAACCGCCCTCCTCTGCTATATAAAGGGATGGGCGGGGGGACATAAAACATACAATCTCATCAGCAATTAGCTAGCCACATATAATTCTAGAGCACAGGACTAGGGTATTATCTCCTCCAGTGTCTTGTGCTACCATCGAGTTTGGATCCAGCGCCTAGCCCCCTTTTCATTATTGTCGGTAACAAACGTCGACACTCACCATCCTCATCGGGCTCGAGGACAGCAGTGGTGGCCATAGGAGTCATCATAGGCTTCCCATCAGACATATCAAACCACTTCAGGAGGTCCCGAGTGTACTTACCTTGGTGCAGGAAAGTACCCTCCAGAGTCTGCTTGATTTGGAAGTCGAGGAAGTAGCTCAACTCACCCATCATACTCATTTCAAATTATGTGCTCATCACCTCAGAAAAATGAGACACAAGAGATTGAGACGAGCCACCAAAGATAATATCATCCACATAAATCTGGACGAGAAGGAAATGAGAATCCTGGTGCCTAATGAATAGAGTTTTGTCTACTATACTTATTTTGAAACCATGACTGAAAAGATAGAACTTAAGCCTCTCATACGAAGCTCTAGGGGACTGCTTAACTCCATACAAGGCTTTGGAAAGCTTGTAGACATGGTTCGGGTATTTGGGGTTCTCAAATCCTGGAGGTTGCTTGACATACACCTCTTCCTCAATAAAGCCATTGAGGAATGCACTCTTGACATCTATTTGATAGAGCTTGAAGCCCTGGGATGAAGAGAATGCAAGTAGGATTCTAATCGCCTCTAGTCTAGCTACAGGGGCAAAGGTCTCCTCAAAGTCAAGACCCTCAACCTGAGTGAAGCCCTGTGCAATTAGCCTAGCCTTGTTGCGAATGACAATCCCATCCTCACTCTGCTTGTTTTTGAACACCCACTTGGTCCCAATGACATTATGACCAGATGGGGGCTCTACAAGCTCCTCTCAAAGTTTTCCAGGTCCTCATGCATAGCATTAATCCATAATTCATCGGATAATGCATGAGTAACATCCTTTGGCTCAAAAGAGGCAACAAAGGCAGAGTGAAGGCAAAAAGAAGATGACGAGGGCTGGGCGTCCCTTGACCGGCCGGCGCGCAGTCAACGGACCCCCCAAGCTCGGGAGGCCCCCGGCCACAACCTGGGTGTATGCCAAGGCGCTCGACCTACAGCGCGCTAGTCCCGAGCACGGCCCCGCTCGACCTCGAGCTCGGCCGGGCCCTTGTTCGGAGCCACAGTCCACCCTTGGATTGCGGATCATGCATTTGACCGGTGGTTGCTCAAGGCGCGGGTCGTGGGGTAGGAGCAGATGCGAGCAACAAGTTCGGAGCGGTTACTGCCGGCCCTCAATGTGCATGAAGGCCACTTCCCGGGAATCTCTCGCAGCCGTTGCGTGCAGGGGAGGTATAAAAACCAAGGAAGCACAGTCCTTTGGGACACACGAAGACAACGCACAACACGCCCTAGCTCGAGCTTAGACATAGCCATTGATAAACTTGAGCTGTAAAACACCCTTGTACTCAGAATTAGCCAAAAGAACTGCCGCAAGGCGACTGGAGTAGTGCTATTACCTCCACAGGGGCTCGAACCAGTATAAATCTCGGTCTCACGTTCGTTGTCGTCTTGCTCCGACCAACACCACGTCAAGCCATTTCCTCCGTCTGACCGAAGCACAGCTCGGGTCCCGTTTCACACTGACCCCCCATCTCATTTCTTGCGGTTGGCGATCCCGATCGTCGACAGCTGGCGCCCACCGTGGGGCCCGATTGCTTCACTTATTTGCAGGAACGACATCAAGAACCCAGGAGCATGGCGCACTTCGTTGACGGACTTTCCTCAAGCGTGGATTCGGGCACGGACTCCGACTCCGTGTCCCTATTTTCGCCTTCGCCGCCGCCCCTCGAGCTGCACGTTCTCATGGCGGACGGTCAGGGCGCGAAGGGAAACGCAGATGACCGTGATCCGCAGACCCCTGAAGACGCTCGCCGGATGGTTCACGTCGCTATTAACCAAGCCATAACCGCCCTCCGGCGGGAGGCCCAGGAGAGGGCCAGCACGTCCTTTGGGCCGCCCAGGCTCCCTCTCACGGGGGAGCGCCTCCGCGCTATCGCCCGGGTCATTGCTGACCCCGATAGGGCAAGGTCGGAGCTCTTTGGCCGGGCCCTGGCCGAAGAGCTCGATCGGGCTGCGACCGAGGTCGTGCCTCCGCAACACCGAAGTCAACACTCGGGGACCCGCTCCCAGAAAAGTGATGACAACACGTCGCCGTCGCCACAAGACCCGCCGGACGCCTCCTGCGCGAGACCGGCCCCGGCGGCGGACTCGGGCGAGGCTTTGACACAAATCGCCGGCGTCCTGCGGCCTTACTGACAAGCGAGGCCAGCCCGAGCCAAGCCACACAAACTCGAGTCGGCCGGGCAGGTCTGCGGACCTCTCCCAGACGTTCCACCCAGCGCCGAAGGTCGGGACCGCTGCGTTACCTACTAGGTGATTCCGCGCCCGCACCGTGGTCGTTCCCACCGAAGGTCGGACGCCGGGAGCCTCGACTCGAATCCGGCGGCGGGGACCTTGTCGGTGATGACCACACCGCGCCAAGACCTATCACGGCCTATGGCTACATGGCGTATTCGGCGGCTGCGTCGCGTCGTGATGGCGGCTCGGTTCAAGCCAGCTACGATCGAGTGCCGATGGGACTAAGAACCTGACGAGTTCTTGTCCATCTACTCGACCGCCATCTGGCGGCAAACCGGGGACGAGCTAGTGATGGCAAACTACCTCCGGCCGTCTTTGGGCGGGGCCGCGAGGACTCGCTTTTCAACCAAAAACTCGGTTCCTTGGTCGTGGCGCCAAATCGAGCGCCCTCGCTCCAACTTTCGAGTTATTCTGGCGGCGAGGGAGAAGGACTGGATCGTGTCATCCAGGGCAAGAGCGAGCCGCTGCGTGACTTCGTGCGGCGATTTATCCGCACAAGGAACCTGATTTCGAGCATCTCCGACGAAGCCGTCATTAAAGCTTTCAAGTTCAGCGTCCGCGATCGGCGCCTTACTGAAGACCTGGAGATCACCTCGAGGCTCAGCGTCAACAAGCTTTACCGCATGGCGGAGCGGTGCTGACGGACGCGCCGCCGGCCGGAGCCGCGACCTCGACCAAGGTAAGCTTGGTCTAAACCAAACGGAGGCCGGCCCGTCCAACTCCAGGGGTGCCGACCACGGCACCACCGCTAAGAAGCGGAAGCGTGACCGTTGGGGCGGTGGAGGTCTGCCACGGGTGGTCGTATCGGCGGACGGCCAGCGCGAGGTCCTCGAGGTCCGAGGTCAAGCTCGAGAGGGCTCCAAACCTCGCCAAGGTCGTCCTCGACCTCGTCGGTATGAAACGGCCCGACAAAAGGGCCAGCGACACAGGCCCCGGCTGGCCGATGCGCCGCGCGAGGCCGAGAGCGCGACGGGATATGACGAAGCAAAGTTACACTGTTTCATAGGGCGGCAAGCCACGACTGCGAACTGCGGGGCTTAGCAAAGCAAGCTGGGCGCCTTCTATGATGGGACGGGTGAAATGCCCGTGCTCGAAGGATGACGACAGGCACCGACAGGTAAACGCCGTATGAGCACGGCGACCTCGATTTGGAGTTCGGCGAGGCGGCCGGATCGATGTCATCTTCGGTGGCTCGTCGGCTTACGATCGGTAGCGAGTCAAAGCCACCATGCGAACCATCTACGGTGCATTTGGAAGGCCCATCGAGCAGCCCTGCAAGTGGGCTGGGGCCACCATCACCTTCTCCCCGGAGGACGCCCTCCCAGGTAGGGATGAAAACGGATATCCGAATTTCTGAACAAATTCGACATTTTTAAATAGATATATAACGATTTTGGTTTTCATTTTTTAACACTTTAGCAAGCTCATTATAAAAAATAAGATTATAAAATTAGATAAAAAAAATTACACATTATTTGCTTCCCATAAATAAAAAGGTGAAAAAATATCCGAATCCGTATCCGATTGATATCCGAATTTTGTTTCTATCATTTAAATAAATATATAATGAATTTGAGGTTCATTTTTTATGAATTTGAATAAGCTCAACACCACAAACAAGAATATGAATTCGGATAGAAAATTCTATATCCTATTTGTTTCCCATTGAAGAACAAAGACAAAAAAATTGATATCCGAATTACTATCCGTTTTCATCCCTACTCCCGGTATGGCTCGAGACACGAAGACCGCCTTGGTCGTGACCCGACCATCGGCAATACTGCATGATCGAGGCGCGTCATGGTCGTCGGCAATGACAGCTCTCTTAACTTCTGCGAGCGGGAGCACTCGGCCAGAATCTGATTCCCGGTCGAAGGTCAAGGCGTCGCCATACCCTTCTTGGGATCGTTCAGGGAGCTCGGCCGTCCCACTGGGGCAGGTGGTCTTGCCCGTTACCTTCGGCGACGTGGACAACTTCCGCACCGAGCTGGTCACCTTCGAGGTGGTCGAGGGCGACCTCCCGTACAACGCCATTCTCGGGCGGCCTGCCTTGGTCAAGTTTATGGCGGCCAACCATTACGACCATCGGTGTATGAAGCTGCCTGGCCCAAACGGCATCATCACCGTGCGAGGCGACCTGTAGGCGGCGCATGATTGTGAGACCAAGGCCTTGGCACTTGCGGGCATGCTGCCCCAGCGCGGTCTGGAGGCGACGGGGAAGAACGCCCGCCAGAAGGCGGCAATCCAGCCCAGTGGGGCGACGAAGGCCGTGCCGCTCGAGGAGAGCGACCCGACCAAGTGCATCCACGTCTCGGCCGAGCTGAGTTCCAAATAGGAACTCGAGCTCGTCACCTTCCTTCAGCGCTGCGAAGGGTATATTAAGCAGGAACTGCGGACTTGCACGGCATTCCGAGAGGTGATCGAGCACAAGTTGCGAGTGAGATCCGGCTCGACACATGCGCCGAAGCTGCGTCGCTTCTCCCGGAGAAGGTCGCGGTCATCAAGGAGAATCTTGACAAGCTCTTGAAGGCGGTTTCATCCGTGAGATTAACTTCTCCGAGTGGTAGCCAACCCGGTCATCGTCTTGCGAAGAAGGGAGGAAAGTGGAGAATGTCGTCAACCATACGGGGTTGAACTCGGCTTGCTCGAAGGATAACTTCCCGCTTCCGCGCATCGACCAGATCGTCGACTCCACCGCAAATGCCAAGATGTTGAGCTTCTTGGGCGCTTACTCGGGATATCACCGGATCAAAGTGGCGATCGGCAGCGAGAGCAAGACATCCTTCATCACACCGTTTGGCACCTATTGCTATCTGACCATGTCGTTTAGGTCTGCATAATCACGGGGCCACGTTTCAGACGTCGATGACCAAGACATTCGAACCCCAGATCAGGCGGAACCTTGAGGTCTACGTGGATGACATCATCGTCAAGAGCCCCTCCGAGGGCGACCACGTTCGCGACCTCGAGGAAACCTTCGCCAACCTGAACAGGCACAAGATCAAGCTCAATCCCGAAAAGTGCGTGTTCGGCGCGGCGTCGGGCAAGGTGCTCGGCTACATGATCGGGGGCTCGGGGGTCGGCCCGAATCCGGAGAAGATCGAGGCGATCGAGAAGATGGCGCCCCCGACCTCGATCAAACAGGTGTAGAGCCTCACCGGCCGCATGGCCACCCTCAGCAGGTTCATCTCGAGGCTCGGCAAGCGTGGGCTCCCATTCTTCCAAACTCTGCGCAAGCACGGGGGCTTCGAATGGACTCCGGAGGCACAGCGGTCCTTCGACGAACTGAAGGCATACCTGTCGTCCCCACCCCTCCTTACAACGCCACAACCTGGCGAGAGGTTCTTTGCTCTACCTCGCGCCACCGCCCTGCTTGTCGATGCCGATCACGGTGGCGAGCGGGGTCTCAAGAACACCAATTTATTACGTCGGCGAGGTCTTACCACGACGAAGAGGCGCTACCGCAGTCTGAAGGCTCTTTGTATGCTCTCCTCATGGCGTCGCGCAAGCTCGGCACTACTTTCAGGCACATTTCGTGGTCGTTCCGAGCAACTTCCTGCTCGGAGACATCTTGCGGAACCCAGACGGCGGCGGACGCATCGCCAAGTGGGCTATGGAGCTGGCGGCATTTGATGTCCAGGTCGTCGCTCGAACAGCCATCAAGTCGCAGGTACTCGCCGACTTCGTGGTCGAGCAGGTGTCACAATCTGCGCCCGAGCCTGAGGTCGAGGACGAAAGGCCTTGGGTCATGTTCTTCGACGGCTCAAGGTCCTTCAAGCGCTCGGGGGCTGGCATCCTTATTCTCACACCGCGCGGCGAACAGCTGAGGTACGTGGTTCATTTTGGGTTCGCGGCGACCAATAATGTGGCAGAGTACGAAGCTCTCTTGGCGGGCCTCCGAGCTTGCAAGGCTTTGGGCGTGCACCGGTTGGTTGTAAAGGGCGACTCCTAGCTCGTTGTCAATCAGTACAACAAGGAGTACCAATGCTCGGGAGACTCGATGGCAAAATACCTTGCCGAGGTGCGCAAAATGGAGAAGTGGTTTCAGAACTTGGAGCTCAAGCACATCCCCAGGAGGGACAACTCCAGCGCTGATTTCCTCTCCAAGCGCTCTGTTGCTGCAAGGAGGAAAAGCTCATTAACCGACAAGGCACACGAGCACGGGCTCGGGGGCTCGGCCGAGGGGGTCCTTACCATGGCACGATCGCCCCACTCGACGTGAGGTTTCTTCGCCTCTTGGCGGTCCGCCTCGGCCGGGGATGGTCTCTTCTTCCCTTTCTTGCTCTTGCCCATCCCGGGCAGCGGGAGCATCCGCTTGGCCGTATCGAACAGCTCCTGATGGTCCTGCGCGCATGAAAAGATCAGGGAGGCTACCAGGGTCGTTCAGGTCGAGCCATTGGTCGGTGTGGCTTACCTCGGCCCTTCGGCGAAGCACGTTCTTCAGCACGGAGTCGTCCATGGAGTAGTTGTGCACCAGTTTCCCAAACATCTCGCTCATCCTAGCGGCGACCCAAGACCCCTTCGGCGCTGCAAGGAGGAGCGGCCCTCAGAGAAGATCGAGGGGCGGACTCAAGCAAGACCATGAGGCAGGGATGCTTACCGGATGTGCTCTCGTGGGTCAAGTCGAGGCGCCCTTCGATCTTGTAGAACGGGTGCGTCCGCCTCCGCAGGGGGGACACCCGATTCCGCAGGAAGTCGACGGCGATTGCCTTCCCGGTGATACCGCGCTCGGTGCAGAGGTATATGGCGGCGATGGCTTCTTCGTCGGCCTCGGGATCGTCTGCCTCTGGGGTCTCCTTCTTCCGTCGACGGGCTTTCCCTCGTATGACAGCATGCCGAGTTCCCCTTTCTTCAGGTAGAACCACCGCTCGGACCACGGCCCGAGGGAGTCCCGAGCTTGGATCTTGGGGAAGGACCACTTGAGCCCTGTTCGCTGTCGAAAATAGAGACACCCGACCACGGGGTCCTTCCCGGAGCGGAAGAGGCTGAAATCTGGGAAGAAGAAGCGGGGTTGGGAAGGATTCCTAGGAACCCCTCGCAGTGGGAGAAAATGGCGAAATAAGGATGGAGTTCGGCACGGGTTTATGAGCTCGATCTCGCGGTGGTGAGGACCACGGAGAGAACTTCGCTCTCCGGGTCCGTAGGCGAAGAGGCGTAGTGCTTTCGGTGCGAGCGATTTCATCGTCCTGGGGTTAGCTTCGGTCTCGTTGCGGCGGCCGCCATGTGAATGGGTCGGCAAAGTCCCGGTCTCGAGTTCCTTCATCCTTGAAGGCGACAATGTGCTCCTCCCTAGCTTAGCCATGGCGATCGCGGCGATCTCGATCGATGGCGGGGGAGGAAGGTTTTTTTTGCTTGGGCAGAAAGGCTTTGAAGATGAAGGGCGCTGGTAGGGAAGCTCCCTCAAGAGTCGCTGCGGTTTTGAGTTTATAAGCCGCACCGTCGCCGAATTCAGACCGCGGCGCTTCGGAGGACGCGCCGGCCACGACTTGACGGGCGCAATTAAGGCCGGGGCGGCGGTTTCGAGATATGGCAGGTGTCCGCCAACCGTTCGTATCCGTATCGGGGCTTCGGAGATCAAGAGGCGCCAGGTGTCGTATCATCAAGGCCTGGCGTTACGTTTCCACCCGACCTCGACCTCAAGGGAATTCTGGGAATCGATCCCGGCTATAGAGACTCAAGGTCGGCCTATGTTCCGCCCACGACCTTAAGCCTCGGGGCTAGGCCGATGATTGGCGTCCTTGCCCTTGACCGGCCGTGCGATCAATGGACCCCCAAGCTCGGAGGTCCCGGTCACGACACAGGTGTGTGCCAAGCGCTCGACCTAAGCGCGCTAGTCCGAGCTGCGGCCCGCTCGACCTCGAGCTCGGCCGGACCCTTGTTCGAGCCGCGATCCACCCTTGGATTGCGGATCAATTTGACCGGCGGTTGCTCAAAGCGCGGGTCGTGGGGTAAAAGCGAATCTGAGCAACAAGTTCGGGCGATTCTTGCGGCCCTCAACGTGCATGAAGGCCACTTCCCGGGAATCTCTCCCAGCCGTTGCGTGCAGGGGAGGTATAAAAACCAAGGAAGCACAGTCCTTTGGGACACACGAAGACAACGCACAACACGCCCTAGCTCGAGCTTAGACATAGCCATTGATAAACTTGAGCTGTAAAACACCCTTGTACTCAGAATTAGCCAAAAGAACTACCGCAAGGCGACTGGAGTAGAGCTATTACCTCCACAGGTGCTCGAACCAGTATAAATCTCGATCTCACGTTCGTTGTCGTCTTGCTCCGACCAACGCCACGTCAAGCCATTTCCTCCGTCTGAGCGAAGCACAGCTCGGGTCCCGTTTCACACTGACCCCCCATCTCATTTCTTGCGGTTGGCGATCCCGATCGTCGATAGAAGATAAGCCTAATTTTGAGCGCGTCACACGCTCAAATAGATCACCAATGATCTGCTCAAGTGGATGAGAACGCTGAATGTGTCAGGGAGGACCAGAAGCAAAAGTGGCCTCTACCTCTTGAGGAGAAGAGGTAGGAACAGAGCCACTCACTGAAGGAGAGTCTGAAGGCAAGGGCTGATCTCCCTGAGGTGCAAAAATGGAAATAGGAGACACCTCAGGTGTAGAGGGGACTGGATCAGGTGGAACACCATCATCTCTATCATCCTCATCCTCTATAAAGATGGTCTCAGAGGGATAAGAAGAGCCTGAAATATCCGGTCTAGCTCCTAGGCTAGCCTCATCAAAGGTCACCTCACAGGTCTTTATGATCCTATTCGCATCACAACTCCAGACCCTATAGCTACGAGAAGAAGTCGAGTAACCTAGAAAAATGCCATCAGAAGAATGAGATTCAAACTTATCTAGGTTACCAGACATCAAGATAAAACACTTGCAACCAAAAACACGAAAATGAGAAACACTGGGATTTCGCCCATACCTCAACTCATAAGAAGTGCGATGCAAATGTGCTCTCAAGAAAACGTGATTGGAAACATGACAAGCAGTAACTATAGCCTGACCCAAAATGTCCTAAATCTTGTACTCATCTAGCATCGTCACAGCCATCTCAACGAGGTCCATTCTTTGTTTCCACTACACCATTTCTTTGAGGAGGCGTATGGAGAGGAGAAGCGATGCTCTAACCCAAACTCCACAGAATCTCTCAAAGTAGGAGTTCTTGAACTCTGTGCCATTATCCTTGCGTATAGCTCATAATGCACACAGGAGCTCAATAGACAACCTACTAACAAATCCCTAAAGTGAAAAAAGTCTCATCCTTGAGGCCATGAAAAATACCCAAGAATACCTCGAAAAATCATCAACAATGACAAGGACATACCACTTCCCTTCTTGTTGCACTCTATTTGGACCAATAGTGTCCATATGTAAAAATTTGTTCTAGTGTATCGATCATCACTACGATGTTGGAGAATGAGAAGCAGTAACCATCTTGCCATGTGAGCAGGGAGAGCAAACTAAGTCTTTGACTATCTTGAGTTTAAGCAAACCACGAATAAGATCGCGACTGCTAACTTTGGTCAAATGATCAAAACCAATGTCACCAAGTCTCCTATGCTAGAAGGAGAGATCACGGAACTCAGAAGCAATCAAACACTGAAGACAGTCTCTAGAGGAAACAGAAAAATCAGTACGAAAGACTCTCCCAAATCTAGAAATCCCGCAAACTAACTCTCCTGATGAATCAAGGATTCTACAAGCATTACTCTTAAAGCTTATCTCGAAAGAGTCATCAATAAGCTGAGAAACAGAAAGCAAATTATATTGCAGCTTACTCACTAAGACAACATTCTTAAGAATAAAATTTTTATTAATGCATCCCCAAAAGTGATCAACTCATCACCGGGGTCTCGGATTAGGGAAGAGAACCAATGGGAGTCTCCGGTCATATGGCAAGAACAACCGGAGTCAACAATCTAAACATCTCCCTTCCCCATCAAGCCGGACTGATCAAGCCAAAGAGAGAGAACTTCGATCTTGGGATAAAGTGAAGACCTGGGAACCCAATACTGAACCACACGACGCCTCAAAGTACCAGCTACAGAAGAAGAAGACTGGACTCTAGTGTCTCTCTGACGCTCGACTCTAACAAGATCAGAAGAAGCAACTCTAGTAGAAGATCTAGGAGCTGTCACTGGTTTGGCCCGCCATGATGCAAAGGCTGTACCATCCCAACGAGACTGCCTAAATCTCTTACATGAAAACACCTTACACCGCTGATATCTAACTTGATGGAAAAAATGAGGAATATCAAGAGGACGGCGGAAAGACTGACCACGAACAAGTCCAGGACTAAAACTCAACTGAACAGTATGAAAACCAAGTCCTGAACGCTGCCCAAAAACAGGTGACTCTCTAACATGTATAGTAGCAGTGTGTGCCTTAGGAACACTTAGGGTCTAGGGATGACTCTGAATACCCCTAAGAGCAGCAACACACTCACGCCTCATGATCTTGGCGCGTCTAAAACAAAAATCTACTAGGTGACCATCCTTCTTACAGAAGGTGCATGAATACTTCGCCTTACTAGAGGCAGAAGTGATAGGAGAAGCACCATTTTGCTCAGAAGTCCCATAGACAACCCCAGTAGACCTAAACACAGTGGTACTCGCCCTGGGAGCTACCACAATCTCTCCACTCTTGGATCCACACACAATGGTAGGAGGATGATTCCTAGCGTGCTCCAAGTAGTCAAATCCTAGACCCTGATTAAATTTGCTAATTTTTTATTGGTGTAGAACGAGATTTAGCTTCTTTTTGTCTTCTATAAACTTCTCGAGAGTGCTCATGAGATACTCACACTCTCAGAAGAGAGAGGCACATGAAGAATAGGGGTGAGAGGAAGAAGAAGAACCAGAAAGAGAAGAAGAAACACCAGCACGCGCATTTTTCTCCCTTCGCACGGCTGCCTCAATCTTGAGGGCCTCACAAGAAACACAAGGAGCTTGTCTAATCCTATGGGCTTGATCTTCTAACTTCTTCCTATGCTCAACTTGTATTTTATCAAAGTCCCCCTCAATCACAGAACAATGCAAGCAACTCTTGAGTGACTTATCTAGTAAATCCTTAATAAGTTTAGCACACTTGACATTTAAAGCTTCATTGTCAAGTTTTAGTTGCTTACAGCCCTCACATGAGCTAACAGGGTCCTTAGAAGCATGCATTTCAAGTTCATCATTTCTAGAAGAAAACTTCCTAAGGTGAACGCTCATGGCATCTATTTCAGTAAGTAACTTAGGGCAATTTTCACATAAAGGAGTAGCATGAGTATGAAGAAAATTAGCATCTAGAGAGGAAATATCAACCGTACAACTAGACAACTATCATGCAAAGTCCTTAGGTTCTCAAACTCCACAAGCAAAGCATCACACAAAGAACAGTCATTAGTGACTCAGGAGGGAGAAGATCTAGGAGAAGCTAACTCCCGAGTCAAGTTACCTACTTACTTCTCAAGCTCCATACTCCTAGCTCTAGTATGAAATTTTCCTAATTTGCAAAAAGTTTCATTGAGCTGGTCATAGGAAGGTACCTCATCCGAGTCGTTGTAGAGCTCGGAGTCGCTGATACCGTTGGTGTCCGCCATGAAGCACATGCCGGAGAAGTCATCGCCGCCTTTCTTCTCTTACGAATCATCCTCACCTTCGTCGCTCCATGTCTTCGTGTCGGAGAGGCTGATGTCATCGAGGGCGGCGAGGATGCGGTGGAAGAGCTTCTTGTTCTTTGGGAAGTTGCGGTACTTCTTCTCGTGCACCGGCTCGCGAACTGAAGGCTTCTTGTTGCGGTTCTTGTCGGTGTAGTTATTCTTGCTAGAACCGCCGGAGTCGTTCTTGCCCTTCTCTAGTTTGGGACAATTCGCTCGAATGTGATTGGGGCCACCACATTCGAAGCAGGTGATCCCACCACCTCTCTTCCTCTCTCTCACCCTCTTGTAGGCGTGAGAAAACTTGCGAGCTAAAAGAGCAATCTCAGTTTCTAGAAATTTTTCCAGTTGGTCATCGCTTAGCTCGCAAAGGGTGGAGAGGGAAAAACCAACAGAAGAATCAAGAGAAGAATCAACAGAAGATCCAATGGGATCGGTGAGCAAGGCCATTGACTGTGATTTCGTCTTGCGAAAGACAACGTCGATCTCATGAGTCTTGAGTTGGGAATAGAGCCCGTCAAGAGTCAAGGTTGACAAGTCAGTAGTGTCCTTGATGGTGGTCACTTTCATCTCCCAAACACGAAGATCGATCAAGAAGTGTCGAGCATTGTCCGAGTCAGGGTATATGCAACCAACTGCCCAGAGATTGCTCAAAATTTTTGTCAATCGACCAAAACACTCGTCAAGACTCTCACCAGCGTGTTGTTCAAACTTGTTGTACTCACGCTTGTATTGATCCCGCCTCATGATCTTGATTTGGGTAGTGCCCTCATGGTATGCGTCGAGGGTCACCCTAATCTTGTGAGTGGATCGCAAGTGAGAGATCCGATCATACCCACTATGGCTAAGTCCCTGTATGAGAATGTTCCTTGCCTTAGCATTTGCCTCAATGTTAGCCATATTGCCGGCTGTGACGTTCTCATCGACAGGAACCTCATATGGGAGCTTCACCTTCTGCCATATCAGGAAGCCCTAGGAAGTGATGTATGACTCCATCCGGGACTTCCAAAATGGAAAATCGACACCGCAAAAGATGGGAGGCTTGGTGGAATACTGGTCTGTCGCCATGGCTCTCGAGACCGGTCAAGATCTATGAAAGAGCAAAACTGGCTCTGATACCAATTGAAGGATCGAGATGGCGAACAGGGGGGGCTGAATGGTCGCAAATAAAATTTTCCCCTAAAATACTCCAACTAATACCTCAAAAGGATCGTGCAAAGTAATCGTGAAAAACTCGAATAACTAGACAACTATGTGTACCCCTAGCTTTCATGGATGAGTACCATAAAATATGTGGGGATTTTTGAGTCACAATCCTGGTTCTCTAGTGTCCAAAACAAAAAGGAATCAATTCAACTCTTGCTTTTATAAAGAAGATCAATTCAAATCACAAAAGTCACTTTCAGAAAAGCAAAAGCAGAATTTCCAGAGACTATCCTGAATTAGAACAGGTGGTTGGTGGGTTTTTGGTGCTAAAAATTTTTTGATAATTTTTATCTGTATGAAAAATGCATTTTGAAGAAATTCACCAAATTTCACCTAAAAAATCCTTACAAAAAAATCAGAAAAAAACAAAGAACACAGATAAACAGAAACTTCGAGCTGAAAGTTTGGGCCTCGATTTTCACCTCATGGCGAGCAAACGGTGCAACAAGTGGACTCCAAAATTTTTCTACAGATGCATATAAGAGTTCCGCACAATCGCCAATAATAATCACTCAAAAATAATTTTTCTATATTTTTCTAAAAATCAAATACTGATTACTATATGTAGAACAAGTTTCGGACAGAGTTGCAACTTAATAGAAAAGATGATCTCTACTCTATCCTAGAGTGCAAAAGAGATGTAAAACCATATGAACACACTCAAAACATCCAAGATCAGCGTTTATAAGGAGGGGAGGAAAATCCAAATTGCAAGAAAGTAAATTATGAGAAGGTAAATTGCAGGAATTTAGATGCTGAATTTAAGACATAAAGTAAGTGCATAATGCAAATTCAAATAAGAATGAAAAAGATTTGCATTTAGGGAAGGAAGAGGTTTACAAAGCCTCACAACAAGGTGGGCAAAACTCAAAGGAGTACAGAAACCTCTACAACCTTCAAGGGGAGGAGGCTACCCCTCCAACCCTATTTATACTACTCTTGGGCCACCTACCACCCTTGGATGACTCCCTCAACCCTAGAGCACTCATCTAAGGGCTAGGATTAACCCACTCACATAGCCATGCAAGGGCCAACCCAAAACCCACACACATAACAGGTTTTCTTTCATGGTTTTCAAAGCATACTACCTAGACCTGCTAACCTATCAACTAGACCGCAATCCGACGGCCTTCCTTGATCCACGCAGCGTCTAGCTAGCATCTCCTCCTTTCCTTGTCTTCTTGGCTTGCCCGGACTCCATCTCCGTTTATCTTTCGGTGATCTCTCGACTGTTTGGACCTCTGACGCTCCTCGCCTAGTTTCGGTCATCCTTCGCCTCACCATGACCTAGCACCGTCGCCCTGCAACCATCAAAGACAAGGAAAAAAACCTTTCACATAGCAATGCCCACAAATATATTCAATGATTATCCCAAAATCATTAATCAATCATAATTTGTCTCAAAGTTCCGGTGCTACCGCCCCAAGCCGGTAGCACTAGGAAAAGCAACCAACACTCAAATTGCTTCAAATCGAAAATCCAATTCAAATCAAACTCAATTTCAAATCAAACCAAGCTCCAAACTCGTCAATTACTCATCACACACAAGGATAGACCTCCACATGGTCTTTCACAATCAGGTTAATAAGGAGTAATAGTGTTCCGATAACTCAATGGCGCTTTACCTGATTGAAGTGAGGAAGATGGAGAAGTACTTTAAGAGTTTTAAGGTACTCTTCGTACCCCAGAAGGACAATTCACTAGCCGATCATCTTTTAAAGCTCGGTTCCTCTCAATATTCTGCTCCGGCAAGAGTGCTCGTCAAGCACTTATACAAGCCCTCCATTCCCACTATAGAGGAGGCACTAGAGGTGTGTGGTAACGTCTATCTTCTCGAGCATGGTGTGAATTGGATGACGTCATTCATTCAATATCTTGCACATGGGACACTGCCCGAGGAAGAAGCGAGTGTTCCCGGCTTATAAGGCGATCTTCTTCTTACAAGTTGATCGAAGGAGTCTTATACCGTAAAGGAGCACTAGGAGTCCTCTCCAAGTGCATATCTCAAGAAGAGGGCAAATACCCTTAGAGACATCTATGAAGGAATGTGCGGGGCTCACTCATCTTTCAGAAAACTTGTGAGTAAGGCATTCCGATTGGGTTACTATTGGCCAACAGCCTTAGCCGATGATCGCTCGATCGTGACTACTTGCAACGCATACCAGTTTCATGCTCGCAAGGTCCATCAGCCAGCGTACGTGCTTGAAACCATTCCTCTATCATGGTTGTTCTCGACTTGGGGAGTCGATATACTCGGACCTTTCCCCCGAGGTTAGAAAGGCTGCAAATACTTGCTAGTGGCTATTAACACTTTCACTAAGTGGATCAAAGCTAAACCCATGTCGACCATTTCGGCTCAAACAGCCAGGAAATTTTTTCGCAACAACGTGGTGACATGTTTTGGCATTCCCAACCACCCCATCACGGACAATAGCACTCAGTTCACTAATGAGCTGTTTCAGGCCTATTGCGAAGATATCGGGACAAAGGTCTGCTTCGCCTCTGTAGCACATCCACAGAGCAATGGAGTGGCCGAGCGAGCAAATGGACAAATAATCCAAGGGATCAAAAAGAGGAACCTCAATCAGCATGGTCAAGCGTGGGTGGATGAGCTTTCTTCCGTCCTTTGGTCAGTTCGCACTACGACAAACCGAGCTACGAGTGAAACCCCTTTCCATCTCGTCTATGGTGCAGAGGCCATATTGCCCGCTGAAATCGTGCTGGGTTCTCCAAGAGTGCACTTGGTCGATAGCATCAACCAGGAGCTTGAGCATCTCCTAGACCTAGACCTTGCTGAGGGAACACATGAACGGGTTTTGCTGTGATCCGCAGTTTACCTATAGGATCTTCGTAGGCACGTGGCCAAATCAGTTCGACCAAGGACCTTACAAGTTGGCGACCTAGTCCTGCGTCGAGTCCAGGATTTGTCAAAATCTAATAAGCTATCCCCTAGATGGGAGGGTCCGTTCACGGTCGTCTTAGTAGCGTGCCCAAGAGTTGTTCGCCTAGCGATAGAGAATGGTCGAGAGCTCGCTAGCACTTGGAACCTCGATCAGCTGCGTAAGTTCTTTATCTAGTTTTCATTATTGCATGTTGTGCACAAAATTAGCGATCTTTTTTATAGAAATTTGGTTCTTTTGCCCCCGTGATTTCCATTCTTTCCAAGATTTTGTGAATGTCTTTGAAGTCCTTGCCCGTTGGTAAGCCGACTCAGTCTCGCACAAGGGCACACTCTCCTCCTCACGGTCTTGATGATGGATGAGCACGTGTGGGCAAGAACATTCGCTTCAATCGCATTATCCTAAGGTTTGGCTAGCGTTCGCGAGAACGTTCAAAGTGCCACGACCAACGCTGGATCACTAAGCTCGCCACCAGAGGGTTCAGTCTACATAAGCCGATTATTGTCTGCAGTAGTTCTTCGCTGCAAGTTTACAATCGCATATAGACACCCTCTCGAATGGTCCAGAGTTTTGGTTCGATTCACGCGTATTTGGTCATTGTGCGCTTTATCGAGCAACCACGCGTTCTTCTTCGTCAAGACTATGCTCGCAACTTAGGGGCATGGATCGAGATGCTCGGGAAGTTAAGGCCGTGCGAGCATTTCTTTCTCCCGACCTAACTCATGCTCGTAACATGGAGATACGGTGTTGAATCATTAAGGGAAAAGTGTGCACGAATTTTTCTAACTCTCTTGTGAACGAGCTCATGCTCGCAACTTAGGTGCACAAACTTCATTCACAGCGGGGGCTTAGTAGGGACAAACTACCGTGTTTTCCAAAAAAATATGTGCTCGTGTTTCGTTCCTTGCTATTTTTGTACACTATCTTTTTCGTTCTACTCGCTTTGTTTTGTTTGTTTGTGCAGGCATTCATTGGGTGATAAGTCGCGAAAGACGCAAGGCAATTTTCAAAAATCATTCCTTTATTCATTCAAATATCAGGAAGATTACATGGAGTGTTTTACAAACAGGGGTCTCCGCCGAGCTTTGCCTCTTGTAGGGCTGAGAGTTCTTCCCTCACCTCGTCAAGTTGGGCTTCAAGCTCGAGCAGTCACCGCCGAGCGTCGTGCCCCTCGCAAGCTTCTTGGCGGAGTTGTTTCTCTTCCTCCTTGCTCCGATTCAGCTTTTCTTCCAAGGCCGCGGAGCGTTCTCGCTCTTGCTCGAGCTCCGCCTTGGCCTGGGAGACTTGCTCTTTGCAGTCCACAGTGCGTTCTTCAGACTGGTTCCACAATTCATTGTTCAAAGTTTTGAGGATGGCCAATGCTTGCTCGAGCTCCGCTATCCTAGCATCTTGCTTGGCCACGACCTTAGGAGGAACAGTCGCCGCTTCAAGTCTACCATGGTCACCCAGAGCACCTGCAAGCAAAAAGATCTAAGTTCTTGGTCGTTATCAAGGAGAAAAGCTTTATAAGTCAAGTATGCTTAACCAGCGGAGGCGATCATTCAGGTTTTCCTATAAGGCCTTGGTGACATCTTCCAACCAAAGGTCCACGAGATCTCCCGCGGCAAACTTCGGATGGGAGTGTTCATCCTCCTCCCGAGCATGTTCTTCACTCGGGGGCTTCCCGTCCTCCTCTTGAGCATGCTCTTCGCTCGGGAGCTCCCTATCTTCACCCCAAGCATGCCCTTCTCTCGGGGGCTTCGCGCTTTTTCCCCGCGCAAGCGCTTCACTCGGGAGCGCATGATCTTCTTCTTGATCCCGAGCATCTGGCATGCTCGGGGGCGCCACATACTCCTCCTGGGGAAGTTCATCCTCCCGGGGAAGTTGGCCTTCCTAGGGAGTTGGTCCTTCCAGGTCTTGAAGCTCCACGGCTAGTTGGTCATGGAAGGCCTCGGCGGCGATGTCTTCCGCCATTACAAGGTCGGCGACGAGGGCAAGCTCTTTCTCCACTACATGGTCGAGGATTTCATTAGCCATTGCCCCGAAATCTATAATGCCCCTATGAGCTATCACGTCCATGTCAATAGAGTGGGGTTAGCTCGGACGTACGAAGCAAAGCAAAAAGAAGAAAGCTCGGACCTTTGTGGAGCTTCTCACCGTTGTCCTCAATGGCCTCGGTCTTTGCCACAGGAATTACATTTGGGGAGGTCTGGGCCGCGACCACAAGCTCGGACCTCTCCGCAGTAGTACGGCTCGCCCTCGCCATCGAAGGGTCGACCTCGTCCATGTCGACCACTTCCAAAGTTGCCCCTGGGCACCTTGGCGGTGTGCCCCGCAACATCTGGCGCTTCAAAACGAAGGGCACCAGGTCTTTGTCCTCTTCCTCGGGCTCTCTTATTGAAGAACTTGAAGTTGCCTGCGCTAGTTTGGCCTAGAGGGCGATGATCTTCCCCTCCAGTTCCTTGCGCTCGAAGTCCTTCGCTGCCTTAGCTCGTCTCGCCTGCTCCGCAAGCTGGTGCAAGCGAGCCATCAAATCCGGATTTTACTCGGTATACTCTTTCAGCCATTTCTTCAAATCCCTTACCTCCAATTTATCGGCGTATTCCAAATGTCGCCGAGGAGGGCTCTTGCTCAAAGTCGCCCGTCTCTTTAGGAGCTGGGTAGACGGCGGTGGCGGTGGCGGTGGTGCTTGCCACTTGCCCCTCGCTTTCCTGGTCTTAGTGGCGGGGATGGCTCCCCCTTGGTCGCGCGACAATGGCTTGAGTTCGGCCGCCGCGGCTTCAAGGGCAACCTTCTCCTATCAACCAGTCTTTCCTCGAGCATGGATTGCGAAGTTACTTACCGTGTCACCCCGCTCGAGCACATTCTTTGGAACTTGACACCCATGCTCAAGCTCCTTGCCCTTTGGAGTGCCAAACATTTCGGCGACTCGCTTCTCCACCCAGGTCGTGCTCGGGGCTGCATTCAACCAACACAAATGTTAGCACAAGCAAGATTTTGCATGAAGAGCAGAGGTTACCTATGCAGTTCCAGAGGCTTACCGAAGTTAGTATCTCGGGTGAAGTCTTACCACCCAAAGATTGCAAAGAAGGGGTGTTCCCTCTTCTTCAGTGGAGACACCCGGTTCCTAAGGTAGTCCCAGGCAATGTGTCATCAGCGTCGGCTCCTCTTCGGCTTGCAAGGGGGGGGGCGGAGTCTCGACGTCCAGAGTCGTCACTCTGGTGTAGCGGAGAGAGCTTCCCTCCGCCTTCTTCAAGTAGAACCAAAAATTGGCCTAGCCTGACATGGAGTCCTTGAGCATGAAGAACGGTACTCGTATGGTCGGTTGGACTGGAGACAGAAGTAGAAGCAATCGGCGGGAGAAGTCCCACCAGTGTGGAACTAGGAGTAAAAATGGAAGAAAAGGCTCGCCGTGGGCATGGTGCCCACGTATCCCTCGCAAAGATGCAAAAAGATGGCCAAAACAAGGATAGAATTGGGGTTAAGATTAGAAATCTCACACTCACACTGAGCGAGCACGGATTCTAGAAACTCACTCTCGGGCATCCTTAGCCCGTTGATGGTATAGAGGTCACAGGAGACAATCTCGTCGTTCCGCGGCACCGGAGCTCCCTCGCCATCAGGAACTTGCCGGGATCCCGCTTCAAGGTAGCCAAGATGCTCGAGCAGCGACAACCTCTCTTTGCTGATTTTGCTCGCTCCAAATTTCACCATGGGATGGATGGAGGAAGAAAGTGCAAGAGCGGGAGAGTTCGGGACTTAGGATATTCTGAAGGCTTGATTGCGAGATGCGGATGAAGAGTTTCTCATCACTGTTCCCACCTGTCGGCGTATTTCGCCTGACAGGCTTTCTCCCTGGACGGAGAATGAGGTTCGGTAGAGGGCGTCTTCGCGGTTGGACAATCTAGGGGCTCCCCAGGGGATCCTAAGAACACAGATCAAAGAACACACCAATGTACCCAGGTTCGGGCCCCTGGTGCGGCTAACAGCCCTACGTCCTGCTAGATCTTTGTTGATGTAAATTGGGCCGGTTACAACGCTTTTTCTCTCTTTTTTCTTATGCTATTCTCTTAGGCTTCCTGCTTGGTTCTTGCTCTCCTTTTTTTCGTCCCTCCTTCCCATGCACCAAAGCTCCCTTATATAGACTGTGATGGCTCGGGCAGGTGAGAAGGTGACATCATACTGATATATACTTCATTTATTACACCAATCACTGTAGTCCTGTTCCCAAGCCTCATTCTCCGTGCCACTGTATGGCTTCGACCTGTTTGCCCGGGATGTGACTTTTCTGTGACAGGTTAGGTGTGAGGAGCCAAGGGGATGGGCCATCGTGTTGATAGTAGAACTCTTCGCAATCAATGTCTCTGACATGGCATGTCAGAGAAGGAGACTTCGAGGTGAAGCCTCCTTCTCATCCCTTTGGTCATCCACGTGGCCTGGCGTTGGGGCACGATCACCTTTTTTCGCCAGCAGCCCACGTGGTCTGTCGCTGGCGGCAGGGGGCGATCGCTCGCTTGCCGCCGAGCCGCCCGTGGGCGATCACTGGCGAGTGGGGCTGTTTGCCCTTTGCTCGCCAAAGCCGCCCGCGGCGATCGCCTAGCGATTCGTCCGTCGCTCACTTTCGCCAGCCGCCACTCGGTCGGTCATCTAGAGTGGGGCACGATCTCCCGCGCCGCCGCGGGGCGTCCGTGGGCGGTCGATTAGCGATTGAGGCCTGATCGCCCGCCTGCTCGCCAGGCCGCCACTCGGTCTGGTCACCTAGCGAGTGGGGCCTGATCGCTCGCCTGCTCGCCAGGCCGCCACGCGGTCCTGGTCATCTGGTGCTTGTGGCCTGATCGCCCGCCTACTCGCCAGACCGCCACGTAGGCTGATCGCCTGGCGAGTGGGGCCTGTTCGCCCGCCTGCTCGCCAAGCCACCACGTGGGCCGGTCGCCTGGCGATTGGGGCCCGATCGCCCGCCTGCTCGCGAGGCCGCCACTCGGTTTGGTCATCTGGTGAGTGGGGCCTGATCGCTTGTTCTTTCGCCGAGCCGTCCGTGGGCGATCGCCTGGCGATTAGGGCCCGATCGCCCACTGCCGCTAAGCGCCACTCGTCCGTGCGCTGGCGAGTGGGGCCTTATCGCCTGCCTCCAAGCTGCCACATGGGCCAGTCGCCTGGCGATTGGGGCCTGATCGCCTGCCTGCTAAACAGGCCACCACATGGGCTGGTCGCCTTGCGATTGGGGCCCGATCGCCTGCTTGCTCGCCAGGCCGCCACTCGTTCTGGTCGCCTAGCGAGTGGGGCCTGATCGCCCGCCTGGTCGCCAGGCCGCCACATGGGTCGGTCGCTCGGCGATTGGGGCCTGATCGCCCGCCTGCTCGTCAGGCTGCCACGTGGGCCAATCGCCTGGCGAGTGGGGCATGTTCGCCCGCCTGCTCGCCAGGCCGCCACGTGGGACGGTCTCCTGACGATTGGGGCCCAATCGCCCGCCTGCTCGCGAGGCCACTACGTGGTCTGGCCGTCTGGCGAGTGGGGTCTGATCATTCGCCAGCTCACCAGGCTGCCACGTTGGCCTGTCACCTGGCGATTGGGGCCTATTCGCCAGCCTGCTCGCTAGGCCACCACGTGGGCCGGTCGCCTGGCGATTGGGGCCTGATCGCCCACCTGCTGCACCAGCAGCGACGCCTCCTTCGATCCGGTGGTCGTCGTGGCTGAAATTGAAGGAGACGAGGCCCAGGCGCAGGCATGCGTACGCGAGGCCGCGGAGCACGTGGCTGGGCTAATGCATGTGGAAGATCCAGACATGGACATTGAGTTGGCGAAGGAGGAAGCAGAGGACACCGCCGGGCGCATTCAAATTGCCAACGATGACTGATCACCCAGGCGGCCACCTTTGTTCTCTTCATTTCTTCTTTTTCTTGTTTTGCTTTTCTGTATGCAAAAACTATCTTAGTAATCTCGATGGAATTCGCATCTTTCGTCTTTACCTGAATGTCTATTTGATTGTGTTCACTCGTGTTTGCTTGACCCAACCGCTGGGCGACCAGCCCCCGGCCTTGCTGCGATGCTGTGTCGAATGTTTAGATTAGGCCAGTGTTTGGGCACTTCATCTGTGATTGCACACATCTACTGCAAACACAAGTAGACGTTACGCGGAACACGCGGGAAATAGACTTAAAGAACATAAGTCCCCGCGCGGGGTTGTCATGGTCCCTTTCCCTTTGGAACTTAAGCCCTTGTGACTTTTTCGGAACCAGACCGCGGTCGCCGATCAACTAAGGGAGAGCCCACCCTTTTAGCTGATCGGAACAAACTGCCAGGTACTTACATTTCTTAGGGGTAAAATTTCTGCAATATTTCCAAGTTTTTGGAGTTTGCCAGTTCTTGACCGTCCTTAGTGATCAACCGGACCACCCTAGGTTGAGAGACTGAGACCACCTTAAAAGGGCCCTCCCACAGGAGAGACAGCTTATTGCGACTGGCATGTGCCTGAATTCTGCGCAAGACCAAGCCACCCACTGCTAGTGTTCTTTCATGAACCTGGGTGGCGTGGTACCACCTGAGACTCTGTTGATACCGAGCAACACGCAAGGCCGCCCGGTCACGCGCCTCCTCCAGAAGGTTGACTTCTTCTCTGCGGTGGTCTTCCTGGCCCTCCTCGCTAAACGTCGAAACGTGTGGGGAGCCTAGTGATAGCTCAGACAGAAGGACAGCTTCTGCTCCGTAGATCAGGAAGAAAGGTGTTTCTCTAGTCACCCGGTTCGGTGTGGTTCGAAGCGACCACAGACAGCCAGGAGTTCTTCTGTCCATTGCGTTCCCCGCTTGTGGAGCCAATCGAATGCTCTGGTCTTGAGGCCCCTCAACACCAGCGCGTTGGCGCGCTCTGCTTGGCCATTACTCCTCGGATGGGCCACCGAAGCAAAGCATACCTTGGTGCCCCATCTCTTCACAAAACTCCAGGAATGCCGCGCTGGTGAATTGAGTGCCGTTGTCTGTGATGATGCGATTAGCAACTCCAAAGCGGGTAAAGATTCCGTGCATGAACTTGATAGCAGCGAAAGCCGTGATGGCACGCACTGCATCGGCTTCAACCCACTTGGTGAACTTGTCGATGGCGATGAACAGATGGGTGAAGCCCCCTGTGGCCCGTGGGAACGGGCCCAGGATATCCAGCCCCCAGACTGCGAATGGCCAGGAGAGCGGGATGGTTTGCAGTGCCTAGGCCGGTCGGTGGATTTGCCTGGCGTGGAACTGGCACACCTCGCATCTCCTCACCATCTCGCAGGCATCCTGGAGGGTAGTAGGCCAATAAAATCCTTGGCGGAATGCTTTGCCGACCAGCGTCCGATTGGACATATGGCTCCCACACATGCCTCCATGGATATCAGAGAGCAGATTGCTCCCCTCTTCCCGAGTGATGCACTTTAGAAGAATTCCGTTTCTACTCTGGCGATACAGGTCCCCACCTACCAGAGTATAGCACATGGCCTTACGTGCAATTTTCTCGGCTGACGCATCATCGTCAGGGATCACATGGTCCCGCAGGAAGGCTAGGATCGGATCCATCCACTGACCTTCCCGGCCAAGTGTGGCAATCACGTGGTGATCACCTGGGTACTCCGCCTGGCCAAGAATTTCCCTCAGCATCCTCCCTCACAGGCGGGCCGAGGTGGTGCAAATCCTCCCCACTGAATCGAGAAATTTGGGATTACGCGCCACCTTCCCTCCCCCGAGTCGAGGTGAGGCACCGCACCATTGTCCCCTCCATGAATGGGGGCTGCGACGGACGGTCGCATAAGCCTTTCTTCAAAGACCACGACCAGAACAGTAGATCTTGATGACGCGAGCTGTGAAAGCCCATCCGCCATATGGTTGTCGGCTTGTCGCGCCAAGGGATTTGGATATATCCCAGTCCTTCAAAGTGGCATTCCATCTTTCTGACCTCCGCCAAGTACGCAGCCATTGTGGGGTAAGAACATTGAAATTCCTTTCGTGTCTGATTGATGACTAGCAGGGAGTCGCCATTGACTTGGAGGTGCCGCATGCCCAACGCCGAGGCGGCGCACAGCCCTGCCAGTAGGCCCTCGTACTCGGCGATGTTGTTGGTGGCCTTGAAGTCTAGGACGACCGCATACTGAAGGATGTCACCGGTCGAGGAGACCAGGACAATTCCAGCCCCCGCGCCTTCGAGCTTGAAGGAGCTGTCAAAGAATATGGTCCAGGGTGAAGGTGCAGGTATTTCTTCATCTTCAGAAGCAGCGGGAGTCCATTCGGCAATGAACTCCACCAACTTTTGGCTTTTGATGGCGGTGCGGGGTACAAACTTGAGGCAAAATTCCCCCAGCTCCACGGACCACTTGGCGACACGGCCTTCAGCTTCCCAGTTGTGGAGGATCTCTCACAAAGGATAGGCAGTGATCACCGTGATCTCCCGCCCATGGAAATAGTGCCACAACTTCTGGGAGGCCACTAGGACGGCGTATAGCATCTTTTGTGCTTGTGGGTACCTGGTTTCTGCCTCGTGCAGCACCTTGATGATGTAGTAGACCGGATTCTGGATGCCCTCCCTCTCCGCCACCAGTACCGCGCTCACCACCGCAGGGGCAGCGGCGATGTACAGAAGTAATGGTTCACTAGGCCTGGGGGCGACCAGCGCTGGCGGGGAGGAGAGGTACCGCTTTAAGTCTTCAAACGCTCGTTGGGCCTCCTCAGTCCACTCGAAATGGTTGGTCTTTTTCGGTAGCTTGAATAGGGGCAGGCTTCTTTCTCCCAAACGGGCGATAAATCGCCCGAGAGATGCCAAGTGACCAGCAAGGCACTGCACCTACTTGAGCCGGACTGGTGGCTTCATGTGCTCGATGGCCGCTATCTTGTCAGGATTGGCTTCAATGCCCCGATTGGACACGAGGAACCCTAACAGCTTCCTAGAGGGCACGCCGAACACACACTTCTCAGGGTTGAGCTTTAGGCAATTCTTCCAGAGGTTAGCAAAGGTTTCCTCCAGGTCTTCGATCAGTTCTTCACTCTTCTTAACTTTCACAACCAAGTCATCGACGTACACCTCAACATTTCGTCCGATCTGTGGACGAAAAGAAATATGCATGGCGCGTTGATAAGTAGAACCAGCATTTTTTAACCCAAAATCCATTCTGATATGTCATGGCCCCAAATTCGGATTCGGCTCCTGCGGTTAGAATTAGCGCCAAACGGGGTTTTGGCCGCAGTTGAGATCAAATGCTAATTTAAATCATAGCATCAAAACTGAAACCAAGCGCTGAAATTCTGGAGAACTAGCCATTTGCTTGCTTGTGGGTTCAAGTGAGCTCCACATACAAAAGAAATTGGGGGCAGCCCCAAAACCAAATCAGCATTTCTACTTTAGCCCCAAACCGATCAGCACTTGGCTTTTTCTGAGTTTCCTTCCCAAGCCGCCTCCCCAAGCACTCCCTCCTCTCCTTGCTGCTCCACGAGCCCTCCCTCCAGCTCTCTCCAGGCCAGCCGAGCTCTCCCCTGGCTCCCTCCTCCTCTGCTGGCGACTCTCCTCCCCCCATTGGTGGCGCCCCTCCCTCCCTGCAGCACCTCCCCTACTCGGTTTCCTCCTCTTCCTCCTCCACTCCCTTGAGGTAAGACTCCCTAGGGTTTGGGTTGGTTGTTTCTGGTTTTGGGAGCAGCAATGGTGGTTTTGGGGGCCTAGGTGAGTAGAGATTTGGGATTTAAATGGGGAATAACCAATCTAGGGTTTGGAGCAAAGTCTGAATTTTCGAGCAGATTTCATAGCTACTGTTTCGGGATGATTTGAGCAAGTTCCGAGCATCTCCTGCTAGGCTGTCTATAGACAACGTTGTGGGTAATGAAATTATCTTTCATTTCCAACTGGAATCACTTAATTTCGTTAACCCAGTTGAAAGTTATGAGGATTTTAGTGCGTGCTGCTCTGAAATGCTGAAAATGTGGAGCTGAAACTTGGGCTGCGAATTTAAATTATTTCTAGGCCGAATTAGAAATTAATTTTGCCCGAGAAGTTGTAGGAAGTTTCGTGTAGATTGTAAAAATGTCATCCTTTACTCAATTCCGTTAAGTATAGCAATTTATATGATGAAATTTGTGCATGCTGTTCTGAAATTCTGAAACTTCTGAACACTGAAAACTGTTCTCTATTCCTGGCCGAACTGGGAATTCTCTATGCAGAATCTGGGTGATTGGCCAAAACTAAGTTGTAGTTCTATGTCTTTCGGTCGTTTCGAGTCTAAGTTTACTCAATTTGGCTTAGTGGTTAGAAAGTTATGGCCAATTGTATTAATGCTGTCCTGAAACTGGTTTTGCTGAAATTTCAGACTTTGGGCCTAAAGTTCAGAGTTTAGTTGAAAACTTTAAGTCTGTATTCTGAATGTTAGGATGCATGGTAGAGTTAGATCACCCTCTTGTGGTCTTTTAGAGTCCAAGAAATCAATTTTTAGATTAGCCAGTTAAAAGTTGTGCTTATTTAGAAGTGTGTGCTGGTTGTTGCAGATTTGTGCTATAGAATAAAAGTAGAGAGTAGCATTGTAATTTTTGTTCTTAAATTGAAATGAATGCTTGCACTTTTGGATTGGTCATGAGGATACATTTAGTATTTCATCTCATATGCATTGCATGCATCTCATTTTCTTTTCCATACATTGTGATCGTGTAGAAACGAACCCTTGATGGATTAGCGCGGCGGTGACCGAGGAGGTTACCGGAGAGCCATTTATTCCTGAGAATCCGGCAGAAGCTCAAGGCAAGCACCTAAGCATGTTCAACCTTTATATGATTGTATTTTAGTGAATGAATTGCTTATTGGATGGTTAGGTTATGCATTAGGAATTGAAATGTAGGAAGGGTATTAGAACCTAATTGTTGCACATACACTCATTGTTAATTGTTGAACATCTTCCTTGGAGCTAGTGTATGGGTAAATATAATGTGTCCATGCTTAGTTTGCTTAGATGTCGGGTATGGGCCAAGTGGTGGATGGTTCCATCACTTGAGATTAATTACATCACTGTAATGGGTTGCAATTGGTTATAATTATGCTTTGAAATGGAAAACTGGAGACCGGGCGAGAGGGTTGGATCATTTGGGTGTGGAGACTCAAATGTTGTAGTCTTGCCTGTGTTGGTTAAGGACCGATCCGTTGTTTGCCTTGTTGATCGAGCACCCCTTGTTGATCGCATGCCCGATATAATGGTACGGTAAGCCACCCTTTCATGGCATACTACTCGATGGGTCATACCCTCATGCGATTGGGCGTGGTTGAGGCGAGGCCTAGGCCGACTCTCGAGGGCTAAGCGAGGCTTGAGCCGCTCGAGGAGGTTGCTAGGTGCTCGGCCGCATGAGGATGGTTCAGCAGTAGATATGGATGGGAGGAGGGTTGACATGAGGTTCCTTGTGGCACATGTCGTGCGATTGATGATCCCTGCGGGGTGAATAAGCGATTCGAATTGCCGCGCTCTCGGATATGAGCACGCTTGTATCATCCGACATTTCAACGTAGTAACAACTTAAACTTGAAATTAGTTAGTATACTTGATGTTGATACTTGTTCATGATATTACTTGCTCTCTTTAATGTTTAAATTCAGCTTTCACTCTAGTAATAGGTGCTATCCATAAATGCTATAAAATTTGACAAATTGCGTAGTTGAATGTGATTATGCAACAAAATAAGCTTTTCCGCACTTTTACCTTAAGCTTATACCTTGCTACATCCCAACGCATATGCCTTCGAGTCGGTCATATATGGACCACGGGTAAGTCTTGCGAGTACCTTCTGTACTCATGCTTTTGCTTTGTGGTTTTCAGGTGAGGACACTGGCGGGTGTGAGTTCTGCCCGTTTTCCTTCTCGGTGGTCGGGCGGGACATCGAATAGCAGCTAGGCTCGACGTTGCAAACGCCCGGAAGTGTTCAAGGGCAGGACACTTCCGGAGATGTCTTACTTTTGGTTTAATTTGGTGGTTGTGCGTTCATTTTGTTGTATAGTTAGCTTTAAAACTTGTTATGGCTATGTTTAATTACTTGGCTGCTTCCGTTGTTGAACCTCGTTGTCTCACCGTGCTTAACTCCTGTCTGTGATGTTATTGCTATCCTTGTCATTGTTTATGTTGTGGTTGTAGTTGTGATATATTTGTTTAGTTAATTGTTTCTTCTGTCTGCTGAGTGGATGTCCGTACTTCTAGGGGCGTCATGCCGAAATTTTGTAGATTTCCTGAGTCTAGGCTAGATCTTGCGTTTTGTCCTTTTTGTGAGTCTTAGTCTGCTGTTGTTGGTTCTTGCCTCGCATGGTTGCCTGGTTTGTCTTTGTGCTTTGGTTTTTTTGTCATTGTGGTGCTTCCGCGTTGCGTGTCTGGTAGTAAAGTTTTGGGTTCGTTGCCCTCTTTATGCGAATTGAATTGATATGGCAATGGAAACCGGTATCTTGAGGCGATCTGGGCGAGCTTGGTTGCATCTGGGGAATCTGGGATTGTTGTCGAGTTATTCGAATGGGATCTTTGTTGTCCTAATTGGGCTTGGGCGTTAGCACTGTGAGCACCATCGGTGATCCGTTGCTAGCCTCCAAATCCGATGCGGGCGACCGGGCATTCGAATAACCCGAGGACGGTCTGGACGGCTCCTCACATGATATAACAATAAACACCCATCAGGGTTACAAAAGTGGTTTTTTCTTCATCTTCCGCCGCCATGCTAATCTGGTGGTACCTGGAGTACGTGTCCAGAAAACACAGCAGCTCGCACCCTGTCGTAGAGTCGACGATGAGATCGACGTGCAACAGAGGGTAAGGATCCTTTGGGCAGGCCTTGTTGAGGTCGGTGAAGTCGACACACATTCGCCACTTCCCGTTGGATTTCTTGAAAAGCACAGGGTTGGCAAACCACTCGGGGTGAGAGACTTCCCTAACAATCCCTGCGCGCAGCAGCTTCTCTACCTCTTCACGAATGTCATCCTGTCGCTCTGGTGCCTGCCTCTAGACCTTTTGCCGGACCGGGCGCACTCCTGGGAGCGTTGCCAATCGGTGCTCAATCACCTCCCTAGGGACCCCAGTCATATCGGACGGTTGCTAGGCAAACACGTCGGAGTTAGACCAGAGGAAGGTGACGAGCGTGTCTTCCTATTTGGCGCAGAGGTTGGCACCCACGTTGACGATCTTCCCGGGCTTATCCTCACTCAGGGAGACCACCTTAACCTCGCCGGTCGAGCTGGGCGAGGCACAGGTCTTCGCTAGAGGGGCTTCCCAAATAGGCAATATCGGCCTGCCTTACACAGGTGGTGCCGGCCAGGTCCAATGCGTGCTTGTGGCAACGCAAGGCTTCTAGCCTATCCACCTTGATGACTATGGGGCCACCAGGCCCCGGCATCTTCACCACCATGTACTCATAGTGGTTTGCTGCCATGAACATGGCCAACGCCGGTCGGCCAAGCAGGGCATTGTACGGGAGGTCGAAGTCGACGACTTCAAAGTCTACCACCTCTGTACGATAATTACTCTCCTCCCCGAAGGTGACGGGGAGGCGCACCTAACCCAGGAGCACCGAGCCAGCCCCCGGGGTGACTCCATAAAAAGGCAAGGCCGGGCGCAACTCTTGCTGCGGTATCTGGAGCGCCCGAAATGCCTTAGAGGACAGGAGGTTAATGGAGCTCCCTCCATCCACCAGCACTCGCCCAAGCTTCACATTCCGGATTGTGGGCGAAACCACGATCGGAAGGTGACCCAAGCCGGCAGTGCTCTCAGGGTGGTCGCCCCGACTGAAGGCGATCAACTCCTCCGACCACTTCAGCATCCGACCCGCCCCTGAACTCGGCACCATGGCGCACACCTCCCTCATCAGTCGTTTATACATCGTGTTGGAGGGGTAGGTGGCCGAGCCACCATGAATGTACGCCACGGTGTGGTCTGCCTACTGGAAGGCTGGTGGGGCAGGGTCTTCGTCCTGGTCGTCATCGCGGGGACGGCGCTCCTTGAGCCGTTGCTCCACCATCTTACTCACAACCAGGCAATTGGCTAGGTCGTGGGTGTTGGACTTAGGATCGAGCAGTAGGGCCTACCCTCCTTCTCTTCGCGGCGGTCGCCTCTCTGATCACGGTGATCATCTCGCCGGTCACAGAGGTCGCGCCATCGCGACTTGGTGTCCCTATGCTCGCGCTTGGCAGTCAGGATCAGTCTGGTCTCACCCGCCCCGCACCTCTTCATCCTCTTGGCCGCAGGGCCGGGACCCTTCAAAGTCCCAACTTCATCTCTACCGTGACCGTCTGCGGGACCAGACACCGGTCCCCGAGCTTCCGCCGCTAGTGCGCACTTATGCGCTAAGGAGAATAGCTCGGAGGTAGTGGTGATGTTGCGGGTGACCATCTTCTCCCGCATCTTGTGGTCCCGAACGCCTCTCCGAAAGGCGATGACGACCGACTACTCTGAAATCCTGGGGATCGTATTGCCACAATGATTGAATCGTCGAATGAAGTCACACAATGACCCCCTTTCTCCTGCTTGAGGGCATGGAGATCGTCCTCCACGCCCGGTTGTGCGTATGAGCCTTGAAAATTGGCGACGAAAAGGCCGCACAATTCCTCCCACAAATGTTCTGATCCTCGCAAAAGGTTCAACAGCCAAGAACGGGCTGACCCCATCAAGGCCGTTGGGAAATAATTGGCCATGGCCTTTTCGAACCAGCCAGCGGTCCGCACCATCGTTGTGTATATCTGCAAAAACTCTTCCCAGTTGGTGGTGCTATCGTATTTCTCGATGGATGTCGGGTGAAACCTTTCGGGCCACACCACACGACGTAGCCACCGGGAAAATGCCTGGCACCCAACACCGTAGGGGGAGTCATGCCGTCCACCTGAACCCCGGCCCGGAGACCGTGCCGGGGAGTGCGGATCTCGACTCCCCAAAGAGTCGGAGGAGTGGACCTCCTCCTTATTCTGAAGGTGAGAGTCATGGGAGGAGCTATCATCCCCAGGAGCCATCCGCCTATCGCGGCCTTGCCCCTAGGTGCGACGGCGCTGCAAGAGATTGCGCAAATCATCGCCACGCCACCGACGATGCTTCTCCAGATGAACCATCAGGTCCCCACGGCTCCCTGCGAAAATGGGGTACGTGTCTTGTATGCCCTTTCCTTTGCTCTAGCCCTCCTAGCCAGAGCTCTTCCCGCTTGGGCGGCTGGAAGCTTGGGTGCGGTCAGCATGCACCCTTGATCGAGGAGTACCGATGGTGCCGAACCTGTTGGGCATCCCTACATGGAGTTGGGCCGCATCTACGAGGCCAGCAATGTCCCGAAGCCATAGCGTGGTCGGAGTGTCTCCCGTGAGTTCCACTGGAGGGTGGTCCATGAGGAGACGGACTGCATACAGGTTCTGGGCCAGAGTGGCCGCCTCCATGGTCAACCGTCGCCGAACTGGATGTTCCGCAACCGCCAGGGGGCACCGCCGCCTCCCTCCGGGGTGGCGAAAGATAGTCCCTTGCCCGACGGGAGCGCCGGGATGTGTTTTGGGCGTTGCTGGCTTTCGCCTGCTCTTTTTGCTGTGAGTGCGAACCCGCCATCACCGGAAGCGCGGTCCTTTCAGACAGAAGACCAGGATCTGTTGGGGAGAAGGAAGAGTGAGCCAACTGCTAGCCCCCTACCTTGTGCGCCCCTGTCGGTGTATTTTGCCTGATAGGCTTTCTCCCTAGACAGAGAATGAGGTTCGATAGAGGGCATCTTCGCGGTTGGACAATCTAGGGGCTCCCCCAGGGGATCGTAAGAACACAGATCAAAGAACTCACCAATGTACCCAGGTTCGGGCCCCCAGTGCAAGTAACAGCCCTACGTCTTGCTAGATCTTTGTTGATGTATATTGGGCCGGTTACAATGCTTTTCCTCTCTTTTTTCTTATGCTATTCTCTTAGGCTTCCTGCTTGGTTCTTGCTCTCCTTTTTTTCGTCCCCCTTCCCATGCATCGGAGCTCCCTTATATAGACTGGGCTGGCTCAGGCAGGTGAGAAGGTGACATCGTACTGATCTATACTTCATTTATTACACCAATCACTGTAGTCCTGTCCCCAAGCCTCATTCTCCGTGCCACTATATGGCTTCGCCTGGTCCGCCCGAGATGCGACTTTCCTGCGACGGGTTAGGTGTGAGGAGTCAGGGGGATGGGCCGTCGTGTTGACAGTAGAACTCTTCGCAATCAGTGGCTCTGACATAGCGTGTCAGAGAAGGAGACTTCGAGGCGAAGCCTCCTTCTCATCCCTTTGGTCGTCCACGTGGCCAGGCGTTGGGGCTTGATCACCCACCTGCTCGCCAGGCCGCCACGTGGTCCTGGCCACCTGGCGCTTGGGGTCTGATCGCCCGCCTGCTCGCTAGGCCGCCACGTGGGCCGATCACCTGGCGAGCAGGGCCTGTTCGCCCGCCTGCTCGCCAAGCAGCCACGTGGGTCGGTCGCCTAGCGATTGGGGCCCGATCGCCTGCCTACTTGCTAGGCCGCCACTCGGTCTGGTCGTCTGGCGAGTGGGGCCTGATCGCCCACCTGCTCGCTAGGCCGTCACGTGGGTCAGTCGCCTGGCAATTGAGGCTTGATCACCCGCCTACTCGCCAGGCCGCCACTCGGTCTGGTCACCTGGCGAGTGGGGCCTGATTGCCTGCCTGCTCGCTAGGCCGCCACATGGGCCGGTCGCCTAGCGATTGGGGCCTGATCGCCCATCTGCTCACTAGGCCGCCACGTGGGCCGGTCGCCTGTCTATTGGGGCCTGATCGCCCGCCTGCTCGCTAGGCCGCCACGTGGGCTGATCGCCTAGCGAGTGGGGCTTGTTCGCCCACCTGCTCGCCAGGCAGCCACGTGGGCCGGTCGCCTAGCGATTGGGTCCCGATCACCCGCTTGCTTGCCGCCGCCACTCGATGCCGTAAATCGGGCGAGGGGCTGATCGCCACTTTGCTCGCCGAGCCATCCGTCAAATTTGGTCGCTGGCGATTGGGGCTGATCGCCCGCTTTGCTCACCAGCGCCACATGGGCGGCCACTGGCGATTGGGGATCGATCGCCCTTTGCTCACCGAGCTACCACGTGGGCCGATCGCCTGGCGAGTGGGGCTCGCCGGGCCACCACGTAGGCCGGTTGCCTGGCGATTGGGGCCCGATCGCCCGCCTGCTCGCCAGGCTACCACATGGTCTGGTCGCCTGGTGAGTGGGTCCTGATCGCCCGCCTGCTCACCAGGCCACCACGTGGGCCGGTTGCCTAGCGATTGGAGCCTGATCGCCCGCCTGCTCGCCAGGCCGCCACGTGGGTCGATCGCCTGGCAAGTGGGGCCTGATCACCCTCCTGCTCGCCAGGCCGCCACGTGGTCTCACTTGTCTGTGGCGGAGAGGGTATCCTGGCGTAAAGTATACCGACACTGCCTATATATAGGGGCGGAGAAGCCAAACGGACACGACCGTTCGGAGGCCAGAAGTCACTCCCGCCTGTTCGTGAACCAGTGCGAGCAGGCGAAATCTTCAAAACTCCAATTAAAGCACGGTTCCTAAAAGACTGTCCAAACTGCTCCTGCAATGCTTCACAAAGAAGGAACTGCTGTGACCTATGAATGCTCTTTTGCCCGAGCTTCCCTTGGTCGGAGGTTGAGCTTATTGTTTGGTCCTTGTCGACCATGCTCGTCTGCGAGCGGGTATTGCTCGGATGCTGCAGTAGTGTTCCGCTACAAGATTCCAATCCTTCCATTGAGTCTGTAAGCTCAAGGGGATGGCCCCGCCATGTAGTTTTCCACTTTAGCCTCGGGGGCTAGCTGTCGAGGATTGGATAATTTTTGTAAGGACCAAAGTACCCCGGCAGCTAGTTTTGACCGACCATACATACCCTTGGATGGTGTCTCCAAGGAGTACCCTCGGATAGTCTGATTAGTGGGTCCACCCTGACCGTGCCCAAGCTTGTCCCCGAGCATGCTTGCTCGGGAGTGCGCAGCAGTTGGTCAGAGCCGAGGGGAATTCCCAAGCATGATCAAAAGATTGTGCTCGACCCATAGCGACGACATGGCAATAATCACACCGTGGTCTAAGACCATCACACCACGATCTGGGACCATTATGCCCACGACGGGGCGTGGCAAAAATCAAGGATGTGGTTATAGCCATGGTTAATGCAGTAATGACGCATTATTCGGCTGCAATTACTTCGATCACCTATAAAGGCCCCTCCGGTAGATCGGTAAAGGGGCATGATGACAACAAGCAAACAAAGAGCACACACACAAGCCCTTTTTGTATGAATTCAGCGTATATAGTAAAATCACTGGACGTAGGGTTGTTATCTCCATCGTGAGAGGCCCGAACCAGTATAAATCCTTTGTCCATTGTCTTCCGAATATCACATCCTAAGAGTATTCTTCGGACGCAAACCCTTCACGGGAAAGGGGCTTTGGTTGATCCCTCATTCAACAAGTAAGCTCGGCTAGGGCCTGTTTCCCAAACGTCGACAGTTTCTCTGAGACTTTAGGGAATACAATGCTTATTTCACACTTATTTTTTTCCTACCGGGTAATAATATTATGGCCCTTCCGGAGCCCTCTATCAAATTTGCACTCCCAGATACAGTATTGATACTTCCATTATGCATCGTTAAATCATGAAAATACCTTTTATTCTTGAGAATATTGTGTGTTGTTGCACTATCTACAATACATATATCTCCATCATTTACCAGTATTTTTTCCATTTACTTCAAAAGAAAATTTTAATAAGATAAAAAAGCATTATAACATGAAATTCAATAACACGTGAAACATTACAACCATAATTCAATACATAATATATTATATTTATTCTTGAACAAAAACATGATATATTTGCATTATTAAAGATGTAACATATAAAATTTATTCTTATGCAAATAACTACTTAAGAAAATTATTCTTAGATTAGAAAGTTGGAGACATCTAGATGAGTTGTATCATGTTGGTCGTTGTTTTCTTCTTGAGTTTTGCCAAAATATTCATTATCTCCATTACTATTGGCAAAATTGGTCTCTATCCTTTTCTCTTTCCTTTTCAAACAATTGTTGATAGAGATCCACAAGGTGCTTTGGCATACGACAGTTACGTGACCAATAATTTTTGCCTTCACAGCGATAGTATATATTTTTAGGTTTATAGTTTTCATTTTTCCCCGTATCTCCCTTTTTTGCCTCTTCTAGGGACCATTTGTGTTTTTGAAGGAAACATTATAATTTCCTCTACCACAACCTCATCCATATCCACGACCACGACCATGTCCTCAGCCGTGTCCTCTATTGTTATTATTATATCTTGTCACATTCACTTCAGGGAATGGACTTGAACTAGTTGGGCTATCCTCCTGATTTTTCATCAAAAGCTCATTATTTTGTTTAGCCACAACAAAATAAGAAATAAGTTCAGAATATTTCTTGAACCCTTTTTCCCGGTATTACTGCTACAGGAACAAATTTGAAGCATGGCATGTGGAGTATGTTTTCTCCAATATTTCCTCATTCATAACCTTTTCTCCACACAACAAAAGTTGTGATATAATTTTGAACATGGATGAATTATACTCACAAATAATTTTATAATCTTACAACCTCAGGTGCAACCAATCATAACCAACTTTGGAGAGAATTATAGTTTTCTGATGGTCATACCTTTCCTTTAATTTGTTCCAAAGAACAAGGGGATCTTTTACTGTGAGGTATTCAGCTTTTAACCCTTCATGGAGGTGATGGTGAATAAAGATCATGGCTTTAGCCTTTTCTTGGTTAGACGCCTTATTTACCTCCTTGATTATTTCGCCGAGACTATTTGCATCTAGATAGATTTTGGCATCAAGCACCCAAGACAAATAATTTTTGCCCATAATATCCAAAGCCACAAATTCAAGTTTTGCAAGATTCGACATAGTAAACTACAATACATAGAAATGCAAACTATGGATTATAGTGTGCAAATTAAACAAGATAGAATAGGGATTGAAAGAATACTTTAACTCAGAAAACGATGATCAAAGTATTTCAAATATTTAGCACGTGAAATTTATGATAGCCTTTCAGAGAAGATTGTGCTGATAATGTAATATAAAATAACTAATGAATTACTCAAAGTATGAACAATGTAGAAATGAGAGAGAATTCTTTCTTTCTTTCTTATTCTATTCTTTCATACATACAACCCTCTATTTATAGGTAACATGAGAGATTGTACTAAATAAAGAGTTACAAGAATTGATGTTGCGTAGGTTTCATGGTAGAATGGTAATAGCATGGGAGTTTTTCTCCTTCAATGGATGCATGTGAGTTTCTCTCAAGGGGGTTATGGACATCCATTTAAAAGAATATTTTGTAACAATGGCTTCCTTTTTTTCTCAGGCCAATGCATTAGCATGGAACTGACAATATGCCATGCGATTCCTACTGTTGATACCAAAAAAATGTAGAAAATATTGCATATTGATCAGATTTGTTTAGCAAGAGAGCATATACAACATGTCATATCAACATAGAAAACATAAGACCTCCAAAATCATAATATCACAACTCACCTTAGATCTTGGAAAGTATGATCAACTGAAGTGTCATGGATTAGTCTGTAAATAAAATGTCTACGGCCTAATCCTGTAAGAAAACTTTTGTCCCAATTAGCTACTAGAAATGTTATACCTGAACCGAAGCCTTAGCTCCAAAGTTAGAAGATGCCTAATAAGTGATGAAAGATGTCGCACAGCCTGACTTGAGTACATCAATATAGATTGCCCATACGAACAAATCCTTTAGAGAGGTGGCACATCAAAGCAATGCATGGATGCATGCAAGAAGTGGCATCCAAGTCTCTAGTCATGACTCGTGAGCATAAACAAACAATGAATGGCCCGATGTTATGCAGAGAAGACAACAAAAATTACAAACAAGGAGTGAGCATCGAAACTAAATTGCATTACTACATTGATAATGGAAGCCATGTCAACACAACATCTAGAACTATAATTGTGTTTAATAGGCTTAGGTTTCTGCACTTGGTTGTCAAATTGGATAGTGAACTTTCAATCTATTGAAAAGGTCTATCCCTCCGGCCATCTTACTTTGTGCCCAGTTAACTAAATACAACACAGAGGGCAGCCCTTGTGATCGAATAAATGTTAACTATGAATTTTTTAAAACTAAATATGTTTAGGCTGTGGATATTGTAATGTTGACTAAGATTTTGTAATCTAAACATGTTTCTAGAAGTAGGCCTATCTGTTTATGCATAGCACTAACCTGGATCTTGCTTGAGTGGGTGCTTATGGATGCTCGTGAATATGTAGATTTAGCAATTTCTCAAATTTCTATTAAGACCAAAGCTTGTAGATATAATTTTTGTAACTTTTGTATGCAAATTTTCATTTCTCCAAAAGTATGCAGATAGCAGGTGTTGCCGAGTGAAATGATGATAATACTAGAATAGTTTCTGAATTGTTTGCCAAACAAGTTACTATTGGGAATCAGCCAAATACCCACTTAAACAATGTAGGCTTTATTGAAGTACAAAAGAGGTTTAAGGAGAGGACTGGCCTCGAGTACAACAAGAGACAATTTAACAACAAATGGGATAAATCGAAGAATAGAATGGAACACTTAGGATAGATTACTGATGAGGGAGACTGGAGCTGGTTGGAATAGTGATAACGGTACCATCAAGATGGACAACGATTGGTGGACTAAGTGTGAGGAGCCGCCCAGACCGTCCTCGGGTTATTTGAATGACCAGTTGCCCTCATCGGATTTGGAGGCTAGCAACGGATCACCGGAGGTGTTCACAGTACTAACACCCAAGCCCAATTAGGACAACAAGTATCCCATTCGAATAACTCGATAACAATCCCGGTATTCCCCCGGTATGCGACCCGAAGCTCGCCCAGGATCGCCCCGCATACCGGTTACCATTGCCATATCAATTCAATGCACATAAACAGGGCAACGAACCCAAAACTTTACTACCATACACGCAATGCGGAAGCACAACAACGACTAAAACCAAAGCACAAAGACAAACCAAACAACCACACGACTAAAACAACACATCTAGCATACTAGAAGCATACATAACATGACTAGGCAGCAAGAAAAAAATTCGAAATTTCGGCATGACGCCCCTAGAAATATGGACATCCACTCAGCAGGCATAAGAAACAAATAATTAACCAAGTATAGCACAACCACCACAAACATGGCATAAGGAGAAGCATGGATAGAAGTAACAACTAGACATGAGTTAAGCATAATAATACAACAAGGTTCAACAATGGAAATAGACAAGTATTTTAAACATCGCCATACATAATTCTTGAAAGCTAACTATACAACAAAAGAATACACCACCACCAAAGTAAACCAAAAGAATGACATCTTCGGAAGTGTTCGCCTTGAACATACAGGCGTTATATCACCGAGCTTGCTTTTACTCGGTGCCCCGCCCGACCACCGAGAAGCAGTAGGGACAGAAATCACACCCATCGGAGTCCTCACCTGAAAACCACAAAGCAGAAGCATGAGTACAGAAGGTACTCGCAAGACTTACCCGTGGTCCATATATGACCGACTCGAAGGAATATGCATTTGGATGTAGCAAGGTATAAGCTTAAGGTAAAAGTGCGAGAAAAAGCTTACTTTGTTGCATAATCGATTCAACTACACAAATTTCAAATTCATAGCAGTTATGGACAGCACCTATTACTAGAGTGAGAGCTGAATTTAAACATTAAAGAGAGCAATTAAAATCATGAACAAGTATCAACATCAAATAATCCAACTATTTTCAATTTAAGTTATTACTACGTTGAAGTGTCGGATGATACAAGCGTGCTCATATCCGAGGCGCGGCAATTGAATCGCTTATTCACCTGCAGGGATCATCAATCGCACGACATGTGCCACAAGGAACCTCATGTCAACCCTCCTCCCATCCATATCTACTCGTTGAACCATCCTCATGCGGCCGAGCACCTAGCAACCTACCTCGGCGGCTCAAGCCTCGCTTAGCCCTCAAGAGTAGACCTAGGCCTCGCCCTCAACCACGTCCAATCGTATGAGGGCATGACCCATCGAGTAGTATGCCATGAAAGGGTGGCTTACCGTACCATTATATCGGGCATCACGATCAACAAAGTGTGCTCGATCAACATGGCAAACAACAGATCGGTCCTTAACCAACACAGGCGAGACTACGACATTTGAGTCTCCACACCCAAATGATCCAACCCTCTCGCTTGGGTCTCAATTTTACATTTCAAACATAACCATTTCCATTTACAACCCAATAGTGTGAAATAATTAAACTCAAGTGATGGAACCTTCCACCACTTGGCCCATACCGACATCTAAGCAAACTAAGCATGGACACAATATAAATACCCATGTACTAGTTCCAAGGAAGGTATTCAACAATTATCAATGGGTGAAAGTGCAGCAATTAGGTTCTAGTCCTATCCCACATTTCAATTCCTAATGCAAGGCGTAATCATCCAATAAGCAAATTTTTCGCTAAAATACAATCGTATAAGGTTAAACATGCTTAGGTGCTTGCCTTGAGCTTCGCTGGATTTTCGAGTAATGGTTGGCTCTCCGGTAACCCCTCGGTCACCGCGCGTTAACCATCAAGGGTTAGTTCTCTACGATCACAATGTATGGAAAAGAAAATGAGATGCATGCAATGCATATGAGATGAGATACTAAATACATCCTCATGACCAATCCAAAAGTGCAAGCATTCATTTCAATTTAAGAACAAAACTACAATGCAACTCTCTATTTCTATTCTATAGCACAAATCTGAAAATAACAAGCACATTCCTCTAAACAAGTATAACTTTTATTTGGCTAACCCAAAAATGACTTCCTTGGACTCGAAAAGACCACAAGAGGGTGATCTAACATTACCATGCATCATAACATTCAGAATACAAATTTAAAGTTTGCAATTAAACTCTGAACTTTAGTCCCAAAGTCTGAAATTTTCAGCACAAACTGATTTCAGAGCAGCGTTGATATAAATGGCCATAACTTTTGAACCGTTTGATCAAATTGAACAAACTTATACTCGAAACGACCACAAGACATAGGCCTACAACCTGGATTTGGCCAATCACCCAGATTCTGCTCAGAGAATTCCCAGTTCGGCCAGGAACAGAGAACAGTTTCAGAGTTTCAGAAATTTCAGTGTTTCAGAACAGCATGCACAAATTTCATCATATAAATGGCTATACTTAATGGAATTGAGTAAAGGATAACATTTTTATAATCTACATGAAATTTCCTAAAACTTCACAGGCAAAATTAATTTCTAATTCGGCCTCTAACTAATTCTTATTTACAGCTCAAGTTTCTACCCGAAATCTTCAGCATTTTCAGAGCAGCAAGCACTAAATTTGCCATAACCTTCAGCTGGGTTAATGAAATTGAGTGATTCCAGTTGGATATGAAATATAATTTCATTACCCACAACTTTCTCTACAGCCAACCTAGCAGGAGATGCTCGAAATTTGCTCAAATCAACCCGAAACAGTAGCTGTGAAATCTACTCGAAAATTCAGAACATTGCTCCAAACCCTAGAATGGTTATTCCCCATCAAAAACTCAAATCTCTACACTCCAAAGCCCACAAATCTACCCTTGCAGCCCCCAAAACCAGAAAACACCAAACCCTAACCCTAGGAAGAGCCTCACCTCAAGGGAGTGGAAGAGGAAGGGAGGGAGACGCCTTGGGGAGGTGCTGCAGGAGGAGTGCTTGCTGCTGCTTGTGGGGGAGGGAAGGGAGGCGCCCAGGGATGTGCTGGAATGGGGGAGGAGCCACCAGGAGAAGGAGCTGGAGGAATGCTTTGCTTGGGAGAAGAAATGAAAATGAGGGTGCTGTTCGGTTTTTGGGGGAGGAAAGAAAAAAGGAAGGTGCGGCTGGAGTTGGGGAATGGCGCTTGGGAAGGCTGGCTTGGGAGGAGAACTCCACGAAAAGAAGTGCTAATTTGGTTTGGTTACACCATTTCTTTTTTGTGTATTGCTCACTTGACCCTACTAGAACAAGAATGAGAATGGCTAAGTCCCCAAAATGTTTAGCTCTCAATTTTTGTTAAGTTGGAAATTCTTCTAAGTGGCAGTTTAGAACATTGACTGAAATCGGAAGTTGATCTCAAATGCGGCCAAAACTCGGTTGGCGCTAATGTTAGCCGTATGAAACGAATTCTTATTTGGGGCCATGACACTAAGGCAAAGACAATAAGTTATGTTTGGCATGTTTCATTTATGAAGTAATATTCCAAAAATCCTATTAATCATAATGGGTCTCCTTTTGATTTTAGCAGGATAATCCAGGTTGTGGCAAGTTTAAAAAACTAGACATTCAGAATGCGGACTTACTCAGGGTGCTATTCAAGGATATCAACAATGGTGGTGCCGACCATTGTATCTAACTCCATACAAGGGGGATAGGTACTATGTTTCTGAGTTTCATAGAGGTATGGAGCCAACTACTGTCAAGTAGAAGTTCAACAGAGTACATTTAAGTGTACGTAATGTGGTTGAGCGATTGTTTGGAGTATGGAAGATGAAATGGCAAATTTTGCTCAAGATGCCGAGTTATCTAATGATTAAGCAAAAGATGATTGTTGCGGCTACTATGGCGTTTCACAACTTCATATGAGAACATGCTAGCAGAGATTGGCATTTTCATAGGTGCGATTGCGATCCAGATTATATGCCTACTATTCCATCAAGATATCAAAGTAGTGCAATTTCTCAACATACATTCGATGGGGTCAACATTACAACCGAATGATTGGTCCATAGATAGTTTTCATGATAAGCTTGGAACCACTATTGCTCTTTCTTGGTGACATTAGGTTGTTTTCATGATGAACATAATTCTCATGTTTTGCTTGTTACTGCTGTATCAATAATAACATGCTAGCTACAATATGTCGAGCTGATTGTTATATTAGTGCTCCTCAAATTTCTACATCTGGTCCAAAATTAACATCTCCAAATGTCAGTTGTTCATAGCAAACACAAACAAGAATAACAATGCCACTCTAAACAGTAATAGTACTGACAATCACATTGATCACACTTGCAGTTAACATTTTCGTCCGAGAATCCATTTCCATAGAATAATATCATTCTGCTTATCCATTATCACATAGCTACAACATTCAGCTAAAAAAGCAAACAAAACTTGGAGGACTCTATCTCCACCTTTAGCTGACTCTACACACGAATATCTGATAATTCTTAGGGGTCTCCTGGTGGTCATGTTGGTTGAGGAATATCTTTGAATAATGAATATGGCTGCTTTCCTGGGATCAAACAACTTATAGAAAGTACCAAGAAAGAAGAATGATGTTGTTCTCCAGTAATCTTGAAGCACTTAAACTAAACTCTTCCAACATCACATCTTTTAAAAGAAGAAAATATTATGAGTGAGGGTAGTCTAGTCTTATTGTATATAATTATCTCATTCTTAGATCCAGAGCAAACCTAGTAGCTAAACACTTTCTCTGATAGCTCTAGATTCTCAGTGGAGTGGATCCAAATGAGAAGCTAGATCTAAAGCTGTAAAATTCGAAACTAGAGCCACGCCAAATAAGACCTAAGTATCATCTCCGCCCCAATCGAATATGCAGGTGATGTTTTAGCCGCTAAGTCTTATTTTATACCAGCCTAGTCAAGCTAGGCTTACATCAAATCCGAAGTGGGCTTTTATGGTCTATTTGGTTTGATAACAATTTTGTTTTACCAAATCTTTCCAAAATTTGTATAGCAAATTAGTTATGAATATTTTGGCTAAAGATAGGCACAAAAAAAATGTACTAGAGAGCTAAGGGAGAAGAAAATTTTGCCAAAATTTGTTAGCAAAGCAAATATTTGTCAAATTTGATAAACACTACCAAGTTTGGTAAGGCAAACATTGGTAACCATTAGAAGCAAAATATCTGTGTATAGTAATAATTTGAGAACGCAAATACTAACAGCAGAATATTTAGAGAATGTCTTGCCACATAATGAATAGTACTACTAGTACCTAACTACATATAAATTTGACTGACACCGCTACAGAATATGTGTTTATTGCCGGGTTCACATCGACATCATTGCCGGATGTGGACACGACACTACCTAAGTGGCAGTGATAGTCGAGGACTATCACTGCCGGATGTAAACCGGCAGTGATAATCACTATCACTACCGGTTCATACTGTATAGACGGCAGCGATAAGTAACTATCACTGCCGCATTTTCATTAATAACCAGCAGTAATAAGTAGTATCATTGCCACTTTTCCCTCGGCAACCAACAGTGATAACTCTCTGCCCTATTTTCCTCCAAAACTAGCAGTAATGAGTTTTTTAAACCTTTTATATATATAATATATATATATATATATTTGTTGCAGTATATGTATTATGTAATGTAGTAGCATATATATATATTATATAGTACATGTATTCATATGGTATACGTTATGCACAATATTAACAAAACATCACTAAAGCGTAATTCAAATACATTAAAGCATCATAATATTTAATTATTACATTGTTCATTCACTTTTGAAGCATCATAATATTTAATTATTACATTGTTTATTCACAATCGTTGACATCTCACTTAAGCTACAAATACTCATAAAACTCGCCCTTCGGGTTGATAACTTCTCAAACGATGAACCCAGCTAGCTGCTCTCAAAGGACTTCAATTTCGTTGTCGAGCAGGCTGCTAGTGCCTAGCTTCACATGCTGTCATGGGAGAAATTAAAGCATTAATTAGTGTCATCGTCTTTATAAAGAAAAGTATGCGTCAACATGTAATGATATACCATCTCGCCGTTGTAGTCTGTACTGTCAGTGACGAACGTGTGCATATGTATCATTGCGTAGTATTCACATAAATTGCTCCCTTGGGGTTGTCTCAGGCATGGAAAATCAGTTTTTATTCTGAACTTCTTCGTGAATGGATGATACCGCTGGCTCTTCTTGTGGTATTTTGCGTACACCCTATGCATGGTTTCGAGTAGTCATTAAAATTAATTAAGTGCAATAGAATGGAAGATTACCGGAGCAATAATGCAACGACCGAGTTTACCTATCTAGCAACTCTATTAATTCTTTGTAATCATCTATTGGTTTCCTCATTGAATCCAAGATAGTGATGTTGCTTTTGTCTAACATGATGACGAGGAGGATCCAGTGAAAGCTGCAGAAGCTAATTAGTCAACACATAGTGTTGCGCATCAAATATACGAGACTAGTAGGCAGGGAAACACGTACTGAAAGTTGTAGGGTAAAAGTACATAGGTCTTGTCTTGTAGCTTTAGCAGTGCCTTGAGTACGTACTCCTTAACATCTTTTATCGTTCTTGTGTCTAGAATAAGTTTGCAGTTGACAAGGCTCGGGTCGAGGAATCCTACCCTTTCATTTAAGTCCACTCTAAGTGTCATTGCCTCTATTTTACATAAAAAAGAAGTCAGACGCTTAGTTTAACGGTACGTGAATGTACAACATGAATTATACAAGAGATTTACAGAGTCCACATTCTTAATATAGACACGTCCAGGGCGTCTTGTTGGTACAACTGGTATAGTTCTATGTGTTCTACCCAGAAGACACCATCCATGTTGTGAAATCCACATCTTTGTATCTGACGGGGAAAGCATCGTTATTTGTCTCTTAGACATACTGCCGGTACCATTGATGTAGACGTCGTAACTGTGTTGTCAGTCTAGGCTCCTCATTTGGATCCACCAAAGCTTCCCCATTAATGAATGGCCACCTTAGAGGGGGCTCCTGCCCTTTAGCACCCCTTTGGTCTCCAGCAACAGCTGTTTACTACTATCTCTTTTAGATTTATTCCTAGAGATGCACTCATAGTCTGATCATTGGCTAAGTTGAGGAGATTCAGTTGCCCGTCCTGTCTGTTTAACCGTTGCTAAGCCCGCGAAGAAATCTCTTTTGGTAGGTTCAATTACAACCTTATCAGGTGGTGGTGTCTTTTTGAAGTGAGCTTTTATGCTGGCGTCTACTTCCCTTCAGGTTATATGCTCGTTTCTTGCTAAGAGTTTGTGTTGCCTTCACAGATGATGAACTTTTCCCCCTGACCGTGTGGAATGTTGAGATCGCGGTGCTCTTTGATTATTGTCTTGTGGCGCTAGAGCAGGAGAAGGACCTTTTTTGGGTGACGCTGGAGGAGGACTTTTCCTGGGTGGAGAGTCTGCCTCGTCATCATTATTATGATCATCGTTGTCATCATCATCTAAGCCAAACTTGATGTAGCGCTTGCGCCACGTGACAAATGTGCCTAGGCTTTGTCCAAGATTATTTCCGTACACGAGCAAAACTCTTACTTCCAGCTGTATGTGGAGTAGTCAACTTTGCACGATTTTCTTTGCCTATTATTGAGCGGGCCTATCATAAAAAAATTCCATGTACATTAAATAAATTGAATGAAGTATAAAGAAATTGACAGTTATGTGATTTTTCTTACTTGACTACAGAGTTCTCCAATAATCGATGAGCCACTTCGATGCGCTTCAAGAACCCTTTCATCACAAAGTTCAAGAAGTTCATCATCATCTTTAGTCTCATCAAATAACCGTAACTTTAGGTCTTCCTTGAACTCCTTCCATTTCTTTGCCGCTGTTGTCAACACCCAATTGAAAAGGCCTCGATCTATGTCCAGAATAGCTATTTGCCATAAAAAAATTATTTGAGATGTTGCATTGCATATTTAAGATGTTGTTTCAAACAAGTTGCATCACCTGTGTGTTTGTCCACAACTGATACTTCTTCTTTGGGCAAACCAACCTCTAATCAGTATGTGCAAGTGGAAATCCCTTAGTTTGCACAAGTGTTCCAATAAAATTGGCCAATGGGGAGGAAGTGCCCCCAACAGGTTGACCCATCTCATTGAGTTGGACTTGGAGTTTTTGTCCTTTTTGCCTTGCATATATGTCAGCTTTTTTAGTGTATCCTCTTATCTTCCGCTCCTTTGGTTGTTCGTCACCTATGAATGAAACAATCTGGTTAATATTGGTGATCACATATAGGAAAAACTACAAGAAAAATAATCCTGAACTGGTAGCAACATTACAATATTAAAAACTATTAATATTTACCTGCATTTTCTTCCAAGGGTACTTCTACAGGCTCATATTCAGGATCTGCATTGTCATGCTATCCTTCATTCTCTAAAGTACTTTCTCTTGTCCTAGGCCGCAAGTTTGGCCTCTCCTCATTCTCTACAGCACTTACTCTTGTCCTAAGGACGTAAGTTAGGTCGTTCAACACTACCTTCAACTCCCGGATCGATGTACGATGAGATGCCTATAGTTCAGCATGAAAATTTAATGTTAATATCCAATAGTTACTAACCGCAAGCCCCTTAAAAATATTAGAACTAGAAATATACATGAAACATTTTTCTTTTTGTTTGTTGGTTGTGCTAACAAAGTTTCATTGACTAGTTCTCGAATGTTCAAAGATTGCATCACTTCTTTGTTTCTCATCATATTTTCTCTTCTGTCTTCCAGATATGCAATCCCCTCTTTCTCATATGCACCAACTGTGCTGCTATTTCTTTTGCCTCCTGCATTTTGCACCATTTTTCCTCCTACAAAAGTAAAAGCAAATCAATAAATGTAGGTATATACCATATACAAATGGTAGGGAAGAGCACTTATTTTAGAGTGCTATAACATGACTAGCTCATAAAAAAAGAGACTTGTTAGATTGTTCTGCATCAACAATTACACCATCTATATATGTCCTTACATGGACATTTCCATCATCAGCTTCCATATTAACATTTGTAATAAGACAAGGCAATGGTATTCCTAAATTTTCAGACACATTCTTCTCTAAATTTTCAGTCTCAACTGCAGCCATATCAAAACAGTCTCGTGCTTTTGAGTGAACAACAGCATACCTGACGAGGACTGGGGAATCTCTGGCGAGTCAACGCGTGGTCAAAGGGGCTCCCGGCTCAAGGCATTGCAGCGAGGCCCACGACCGCATGCCTAACGCGCTCATCCCGCACGACCTCGAGCTCAGGCAACGGGGCTTTGTTCCCGCTCGACCTCGACCTTGGCTCAGGGAAGTGTGTTGACTCGGCAGTTACCAAGACCTACACGATGGCATTAAGGCGGACGTGGGCGGCATTTCCGGAGCAGTTACAACCCACCTTCAATACGCAAGCCACTACAGGATCTCTCCCACCGAATTCTGAACAACGTCAGGGAGGATATAAGACCTCGCAAGGCATATGTGTAGGGCAGACTCTCTAGCTATAGACCAGCATACTCAAACAGAGCACTCAGGCTCTAGCTGTAATCATCTCATGGTACGCACAGTTAGTGAATTCCTCCACCTCCGGAGAAGACTGGACGTAGAGTTGTTACCCTCACGGGGGCTCGAACTGTTGGGGAACGCGGTATGCTACGCTAGCACAAATTAAAATTTCTACCGCATAACTAGAAAATCTACTCGCAAGAAAGGGATCATAGATTGGATTACCACTAGACGCGTAGTTGCGGAATCCTTCGCGCGTTGGTGTAGTGGATCGTCCTCACCGTGGATCGTCCTCACGCGGATCGTCCTCGCCGTGGATCGTCCTCACTGCGGTTCGTCCTCACCACGCCACAGTAGCAGCAGCGTCACCACAGCAATCCACACGTCCCGGGATGGAACGCCGTGCGTCGGCGTGCAAGCACCGTATCGCTCAGCAGGGGCAATGAGAGGTGGAGGCTAGAGTTCTGGACGTGAACAACAACATGCACGCCCACCCTTCCCCTCTCCTTATATAGCCACGCGACGAAACCCTAAGCTAGGGCCCATCAACGCGTTAAGCCCACGAGGTCCATTAATTACGAATCCAATCTGAATTAATGCTTCCTAGCCCGTTAAGTGTGTGACCCTGTAGGTTCATGTACATTTGGACATAGATTCGGAAAACCCTTTTACCAATCCAATAGTTGGTAGCGGTTCCTGCGAGCATGCCAACTCCCAAAGCGATATGATCCGTCAGATAGAACCTTTCAAAAGTACTCATGTAATAATCCCTTTGCCAAACTATATGAAGATCGAACTCAATGCGAGAAGTATGTCATCTTTTGATAGTTCAATCCATCTCTCGTATCCGTGATATATTAATAAGTTGTGATTGACTTCTCAATCACGGCATGGCCATGCACTTCCTTAATCATATCACACGAGTGGCCTAGACAAATATCTCCGTTACATCGAGTGGCAAATTCCATCTTATTTGCTCACTTCCCTCTGCATGTTTCATAGCAAACATGAAAGCTACCTTTATAACTATCCGGTTAGGAAATAGCGTTTAGTGGCCCCAAGGTAAACTATTACACATGTAGGGAATGTGACAATCTCAGTCTAAGGATCATACATCCACTATGTATGAGATGCCTCGATGACACATAAGAATGTAACATTCTCGCGATGTCCCATTGCGGGTCTATCTAACCCATATTCTTCATCATGAGTTCACGATGTATTGATGATATCTCCATATCCTATGATCTATGAAACATAATCATCGATCAATACATGTGCTGATCTATTCATCGTTGTCCTGTACGACGATACCGATCAGAGATACTTACAGAATTATATCAATAACTAGAGAGTTTTATAAGCAAGTCACATACTTGCTGATCAATATAATGATATACATTCATTGGACCAATAATCATATTATTATTCATAAGCATAGTCATGTTACAATCATCTATATGATTGCCTCAAGGGCATAACACCAACACGAACCAGTATAATTTGCTGTTCCTTGCTCGCTGACGCCACACACACCGACCTACGTCTACGCCATTGTTGAGTGAAGCGCTTTCTGGGTTCCCCATTCACACCGATCCCCTTTTCACTCTTGCGGTCAGGCGATCCCGATCGTCGACAGCTGGCGCCCACCGTGGGGCCCGAAAGCTTCATTCAGCCAGATTTCCAAGGTATGGCGTCCTCTGCAGCAGCATATTCCGCGAGCTCGGGGTCGAACACGGCCCCCGAGCATGGAAGTTCCACGTCTCTATTCTCCCCCTCTCCGCCACTCCGAAATCGGTTCGTTCTCATGGCTACCAACCATGACGTGGACATTGAGGAGGGGGAGCGTAGCCCGAAGACCCCTGAAGATGCTCGCCGGATGGCCCAGGTTGCCATCAACCAGGCCGTAACCGCCCTCCGGCGAGAGGAGCTTGAGAAGATTGGAATGTCCTCGGGACGCTCCAGACTCCCGCACTCGGGCGAGCGCCTCCGTGCCATCGCACGAGTTATGACTGATCCCGCACGTCCGACGTCGGGTCTTTTTGGCCAAGCTCTCACGGACGAGCTTGACAAGGCGGCTAACGAAGTTGTGCCGTCACAGCGCCAGGACCTCCCTGCTAGGTCCCGGTCGTTGAGGAGCGACGGCAGCTCCTCGCGCAGGCTCCAACACCTCCGTCGATCTCCCGCGCACCGGCAGTCTCGAGACCTGTCCCGTACACCGCCTCGCCGTCGCTCCCCGAGCATGACCCCGGATGGGGTACGGCGACGACCGGTGTACAGTGACTCTCGCTCCGGCAGCGGAACGTTAGGCCTTTCCCCCGACGTGCCACCAAGGCGCTGGCGGGTCCATGAGCGCCTACAGTACCTCCCGGGTGATGCTCGGGCCCATCGCCGCGGTCATCGAGGTCGCAGGGCGGGACGCCAAAGCGATTGAGAATCCAACTCCAGCAGTAGCGAGAACCTTCCCAGGCGCGCCCCTGTCCTGGCATACGGTTGAGCAGCGTACTCCGACGACCTTCGGCTGGTGCGGTGGCCGCCTCGTTTCAAGCCCACGTTGATCGAGCGATTCGACGGGACGAAGAACACTGACGAATTTCTCTCGATCTACACCACTGCCATCCTAACTGCGGGAGGCGACGAGTACGTGATGGCCAACTACCTCCCTACCGTATTGGACGGTGCTGCCCGCACCTGGCTCTTCAACCAGAAACTAGGTACTTTCCGCTCGTGGCGCCAAATCCAGAGCGCCCTCCGCTCGAATTTCCAGAGCTGCTACGAGCGGCCCGGTAGGGAGAAAGATCTGGACCGAGTGATCCAGGGAAAGAAAGAGCCCCTCCGCGACTTCGTGCGGGGTTCATTCACACTAGGAATTTGATCCCTAGTGTATCTGATGAAGCCGTGATCAAGGCCTTCAAGTTCGGCGTTCGCGATCGACGCCTTACCGAAAATCTGGAGATTACGACAAAGCTCACCGTCAGCAAGCTCATTCGCATGGCGGAGCGCTACGCGGATGCGGACGACGCGGTACGCTGGAAGCACGATTACGACCAAGGTAAGCTTGGCGTCAATTCAGGCGAGGTAGGCCCTTCAGGCGCCAAGAGTACCGACCAAGGCTCGGCTGCCAAGAAGCGGAAGAGAGACCGCAAGCGCGAAGGAGGCCGACCTCGGGTGACCGTTTCGGCGGATGGTCACCGTGAGGTCATGGAGGTACGGGACTCGGCTCAGGAGAGGCCCCGCTCTCGACAAAATCGACCACGGCCCCAGCAGGCGCAGCGCCGACCTCAGCAGGACGACCGCAGGTCTAGGTCGCGACAGGCCGATGGTCGCCCACAAAGTTCCGAGGGGCGGCCTCGGTTCGACGATGGTAAATTTTGCCTGTTTCACAGGACCCCGAGCCACGACCTGCGAGGCTGCAGGGCCTGGCAAGCCAAGCTCGAGGCCTTCTACGACGGGCGTGGAGAGATGCATGTGCTCCCGAAGGAAGGAGACCAGCCCGAAAGGGTAAACACCGGGGAAGACCAGGCCGACCTCGACCTGAACTTCCAGCAGGGCGACTGCCGGATCAATGTCATCTTCGGTGGCTCGTCAGCGTACCAGTCTCCTTCTTGAAAGGGTAAACACCGGGGAAGACCAGGCCGACCTTGACTCGACTTCGGCGAGGCGATCACGGATCGATGTCATCTTGGGCTCGTCAACAGACCCGATCGACGCGAGATCAAGGATGCCGCGTGTGTGGTTTACCAGGCCACCACCGGGACGCCCACGGACCAGCCCTACAAGTGGGCCGGGGCTACGATCACCTTCACGTCAGAGGATGCCCCCCAAGGTATGTCCAGGGATCTCAAGACTGCCTTGGTCATGACCCCGACCATCAGCAACACCATGGTCGGGAGGGTGATGGTCGATGGTGGTAGCTCCCTCAATTTGCTGCTGGCTAGCGCGCTCGACCGGATCCAGATCCCCCTGTCGAAGGTCAAGAGCATCACGATTCCGTTCTTCGGGATCATTCCTGGGAGCTCGACCACTCCTCTGGGGCAAGTGGTCCTGCCCGTCACCTTCGGCGCCTCGGATAACTTCCGCACCGAGCTGATCACCTTCGAGGTGGTCGAGGGTGACCTCCCCTACAACATCATCCTCGGGCGTCCTGCTCTGATCAAGTTCATGGCGGCCAACCACTACGGTCACCGATGCATGAAAATCCGGGGACCCAGTGGCATCATCACTGTGCGCGGCGACCTCAAAGCGGCGCACGGTTGCGAGACTCAAGCCCTGGCCCTCGCCCGTCATCTTTGCCTCGGCCAGGTCCCGGCAACCACGAAGGTCGCCCGCCAAAAGGCGGTCATCCAGCCCAGCGGGGCTACAAAGGCCGTACCGCTCGAGGAGGGGGACCCTTCCATGTGCGTCCACATCTCGGCCAAGCTGAGTTCCAAATAGGAACTCGAGCTTGTCACCTTCCTCCGCGCCAACAAAGATATATTTGCTTGGGAGCCGATAGACATGCCAGGTGTCCCGAGGGAGGTGGTCGAGCATCGACAGTCTTGACCGATTGCCGCCCGTCGCCGGTTATGCACTTTTCTCCCGAGAAGGTCGCCATAATCAAGGAGAACCTTGATAAGCTATTGAAGGCCGGTTTCATTCGTGAGATCAATTACTCCGAATGGCTAGCCAACCCCGTCATCGTGCAGAAGAAAGGCGGGAAGTGGAGGATGTGCGTGGATCACACAGGGTTGAACTCGGCATGCCCGAAGGATAATTTCCCTCTCTCGTGCATCGACCAGATCGTCGACTCCATAGCCAATGCCAAGCTGCTAAGCTTCCTAGACTCTTATTCTGGGTACCACCAGATTAAGCTGGCAGTCGACGACGAAAGCAAGACGTCGTTCATCACGCCGTTCGGGACCTACTGCTACACGACCATGTCGTTTGGTCTCCGCAACACCGGCGCGACCTTCCAGCGCTTGATGACCAAGACGTTCGAGCCTTAGATTGGCCGCAACCTCGAGGTCTACGTGGATGACATCATCGTCAAGAGCTTCGCCGAAGCCAGCCACGTTCAAGATCTTGAAGAGACCTTTGCCAACCTAAACAGGTACAAGATCAAGCTCAATCCGGAGAAGTGCATGTTCGGCGCCGCCTCTGGGAAGGTGCTTAGCTACATGATTGGGGGCTCGGGGGTTGGCCCGAACCCAGAGAAGATCGAGGTGATAGAGAAGATGGCTCCCCCGAGTTCGGTGAAGCAGGTACAGTGACTCACAGGCCGCATAGCTGCCCTTAGCCAGTTCATCTCGAGGCTCGGCGAGCGCAGGCTGCCCTTCTTCAAGGCCTTGCGCAAGCACGGGGGCTTCGAGTGGACGCCCGAGGCTCAGCGGTCCTTCGACGAGTTGAAGGTATACCTGTCGACACCACCCTTACTTACAACCCCGCAGCCGGGAGAGAAGTTGCTGCTCTACCTCGCGGCCACCGCCCAGGCCGTCAGCGCTGTCCTGGTGGTCGAGCGGAACGCGCAGCAGCATCCGATCTACTACATCAGCGAGGTCCTTCACGGGCCAAAGAGCTACCCTCGAGTTCGAAGCTCCTCTCGCCCTCCTCATGGCCGCGCAAGCTTCGGCGTACTTCGGGCTCACTCCGTGGTCGTCCCGAGCAACTTCCCACTCGGGGAGATCTTGAGGAATCCAGAGGCTGGAGGACGCATCGCCAAATGGGCCATGGAGCTGGCCGTTTTCGACCTCCAGTTCGTGGTGCGCACGGCCATTAAGTCATAGGTGCTGGCCGACTTCGTGGTCGAATAGACCTCGCAGCCGGCTCCTGAGCTCGAGGTCGATGAGGAGAAGCCCTGGGTCATGTACTTCGATGGCTCACGGTCCTTAAAACGCTCGGGGGCTGGAATCCTCATCCTCACCCCGTAGGGCGATAGGCTGAGGTACGTGGTTCGTTTTGGGTTCCCAGCAGAATACGAGGCTCTTCTCTGGCGGGGCTCCGAGCTTGCAAGGCGCAGGGTGTTCGCCGGCTGGTCGTCAAGGGCGACTCACAACTCGTCATCAACCAGTTCAACAAGGGCTATCAGTGCTCTGAAGACTCCATGGCCAAGTACCTCGTCGAGGCGCGTAAGATGGAGAAGTGGTTCTAGAACCTGGAGATCGCACATGTGGCTCGGAAGGACAACTCCGACGCAGATTTCCTCTCCAAGCTCGGGTCGTCCGACGATGAAGTCCCTCCCGACGTGATCCTGGAAACCCTGGCGTCTCCCTCCATCTCCGACCAAGGGCCCTCGATCGCCTTCATTGAAGGTACTCCCTCCTGGGCCGAGCCGATCCATCGTTTCCTGGCGACGAGTGAGCTCTCGACCGAGCCAGCGGAAAGAAGCAGGATCAAGCGCCGGGCGAGCTCGTATAAGCTCGTGGACGGCAAGCTTTATCGTCGAAATATCTCTAGCATCCTGACAAAGTGCGTTACCACGGAGGAGGGTAAGTACCTGCTACATGACATTCATTCAGGTCTCTGTGGGGCACACTCTTCTTTCAGGACTATGGTCGGGAAAGCTTTCCCCATGCAGTACTATTGGCCAACGACACTCCAGGACTCACGTAACATTGTCCGCACCTGTCGAACCTACCAGTTCCATGCTCAGAAGTCGCATCAGCCCGCCTACGTGCTCCAGACCATCCCACTCGTGTGGCCTTCCTCGACCTAGGGGCTGGACATCCTCGGCCCCTTTCCGCAGGCGACCGGGGGGAAGAAGTTTTTGTTCGTGGCCATCGATACCTTCACCAAGTGGATCGAAGCCGAACCCGTCTCGACCATCACGGCTCGCGCGGCGGTCAAATTCTTCCGCCTGTTCGTGGTCACTAGGTATGGGGTTCCATGCAGAATCATTACTAACAATGGAACTCAATTTACCAATGAGCTGTTCCAGGAGTACTACGAAGACATCGGCACCAAGGTATGCTATGCCTCGGTGGGCCACCCGCAGAGTAATGGAGTAGTGGAATGCGCCAACGGACAAATCGTTCAAGGCGTCAAAAAGCGAGTGTCAGATGAGCTCGAACGACATGACCAGACCTGGGTGGATGAACTTCCCACCGTTTTATGGTCTATTCGTACCACGATCGGTAGAGCAACGGGGTCCACACCCTTAGGTTCGTGTTGATGCGAAGCCATCCTGCCTTCTGAGGTCACGCTGGGCTCTGCCAGGGTCAGCTTGGTCGATCAGATCGACTTCGAGCAAGAGTGGTCTCTTGACCTTACCCTGGCGGAAGAAGTAAGATGCCGTGCACTACTACGATTGGCGCAGTACCTGCAAGCTCTTCGTAGACATGCGTCTAGATCGGTACGACCTAGGGAGCTCCTTGTTGGGGACTTAGCCCTGAGACGAATTCAGGCACCGTCCAACACCAACAAGTTATCCCCACGGTGGGAGGGCCCCTATAGAGTTGTTTCAATAGATCGCACGGGGGCTTACCGGCTAGCGATGCCCGATGACAGACAGCTCTCTAGCTCGTGGAATATTGACCAGCTTCAAAAATTCTATGTGTAACCTTTTTACCTCAAATTTCAATAAACTTCTTGTTCAATTGTCATTATTTGTCTTTGCGCACCTGTTCTTTCTATGTTTTGTGTTGGCTTGAGCTCAATTCTCTCTGAGCCCGACCTACGGATGAGCGCGCTTGCTCTTTGCCCAGGCATCGCGGGCTTATCCTTCACCCCTAGTGGTCGAGTTGCGTGTAAGCCGAATCTCTTCACATCTATACTCCCCCTGTGCCAGGGTTCGATTTAAGCCCGTGACTGGGTCCAACGAGCAGTGTGCAAATCGTTGTCATGACTCGAGCCTTACTATAGATCTAACCCAACGGGGGCTGGATGAGATATACCACAGGCAAAAAAGGCTAAGTGCACGACTAAGGAAAATCTTTGGTTCAAGCAAAACAAGATATTAAGCTGCTCTTGCAATAACCCCTTTTTTGTTATACAAAAGTATTGCTTACAAGAAGTCTAGCCCTATTTACAGATCAGCCATCTCGCGGGCAAGCTTCTCTTGCTCGAGCTCGGCGACCTTGGCCCTCAGGGTCGAGAGCTTGCTCTGGAGATGGAGAGCTTCGGTGGTGGCTTCACCGGCGCGCCGCCGCTCGTCTTGAAGTTGGGCCACAGCACTCTTCGCCACCTTGCTTGCTCGACCCAGCTTTTCTTCGAGCTCCTTCACCTTGGCCTCAAGCTCGGGGGACGCCTTCACCGAGGAAGACGCTTGCCCCACGGCGGCCTTCACCAGCACTTCGGCCTTGGCCCGCTCGGCTTCGAGCTCCTTGGCCGACCGCGCGCACTCTTGCTCCACAGCCTTGTAGGCATGGTCGCGCTCGGTGGCTCTGGTCTGCTCGAGCTCGGCCGCGTGGGTAGCCTCCTGCGCCTTCATCACCTGGCGCAAGTCGTCGAGCTTTTTGGCCCTCTGTTCGGCCTCTTCTTGCTCGATCCCCAAGGTCTCGATGAACCTGGAGCGCTCGACCTCTCGCACCTCTACCATGTTCAGGATGCCCCTCAGCACGTCGGCGTGCTTCTGAAGGCCTTGTAGTCCTTGGGAGACGTTGCGGATCGCCTTCATGGCAGAAAAGGTGGTCCAAATAAGAGAAGCAGCAAAGAGAGCTCGGGCTAACGTACTGCAGGATGCGCGAGGGGGTCCTTACCTCACGAAGACGGTTCTCAACGCGCGTGCGGGTGAACTCTTCACGCTCGCCGCCCGATGTTCCCGGGCCAGCGCCGACCTCAACCACCGCCGGGACACTGGGGTTAGGACCTTCGGGCGCCACGCCAGTGGCGACTTGGCGTTCTGCCGCCACCCCCTAGGGGCTTAGCTCGCCGCCAGGGGTGGGCTCGGCAGCAACTCCGGTCCCGACCTCCGTGGTCGGGGCTCCGTCCACCTCCGGTGCTAAGGGAGCGCTGCTTGGATCCACCGCGCGATCTCCCGCGGCGCGGTCAATATCAGTGGCCTGGGATGCCACGACCTCAGCGCCCGACACTACTGTGGTCGGGCAAGGCTGAGGTGCTTCCACGGTTGCGGCCGGGGCGCCCCGGGCACCTTCCTCCACGTCGACCTCGGCACCCAGGCCGGCCACGGTTGGGCAAGCCTGGGACACCTCCGCGTGTGTGGCCAAGGCGCCCTGGGCACCTTCCTCCGCGTCGACCCTGGGCGGGTCAGCGACAACGCCGACGTCTGCCTCGCCGGTGTCGTAGTCCTCGCTGGTCGCAGGCTAGTTCAGCTCCTCGTCCGGGTCGTTGACCCCTTGGTCGAACTCCCCGGCCGTGACCAGGCTCAGGGGTCCAGAAGGATTATGCGCTTGGCCCAAGGGTCGGCGTGGGGCCAGCACAAAAACATTCTCCTCCTCCTCGGACTCGCCATGGAGAATAGTCATTGTCAATATGGGCAGGCGTTGAGCTCGGGCGCTCAAGGTCTGCGATTAAGAGCCAGAACTAAGCTAAAAAGTTGTGGAGAGGGTTGAGCAAATGAAGGGCACGAGACCTACCTGGGTCAGAAGTCTGCGTTTCGCAGGAGGCTGGCGAAGGCCCTGGCCCCCCGAGGTCGGGGGGTGCTCCTCTTGCTGGCCCGTCCGGTTTGGGACCTTAAAACCCGCGGTGGCTCTAAGTCCCCTGCAGTGGAAGCCCCAGGGCCCCCCTCTTGGGACCTCTGGGCCGCTTGAGGGCTCGAAGACCTGGCGGCGGCCGCGTTACTTTCTGTGTGAAAGGCACGTCCCGGATGGAGAAAGCATAAGCGCAAGCTCGGGGGCTTGACCTTGGGAGTCCTTACCATTGCGCGGTCGGCCCATTCAACATGAGGCTTCTTGGCCTCACGGTCGTCCGCCTTGCCCGAGGGCGGTTTCTTCTTCCCCTTCTTACTTTTGCCCCCGCCGGGCAGTGGGAGCCACTACCAGAAAACCGAGATTTCGTGAGGACTAAAAAACCGTCACGAAAGCGCCAAAACCGTCATGAAAACAATTAGTGACATATCACCGTCACGCAATAACTCTCACGAATATGGCACCAGGGAAATTCAAATTTGCGTGGCGGTGCACCTTCACGAACATATTTCGTGGTGGTGGCGACCTTCGGGAAAACAATAGGCTCGCCAGATTGCACAAGAAATTTCGTGACAGGGATTGACTCACAGGAAAATAATTCGTGATGGTGCTTAACCGCCACGAAATATTTTCATGAGGGTTAAAAGCCTCCACGAAAATTCGCCACGAAAATATTTTCATGGGAGTATAAGCCGTCATGAAAATTTGAATGTACCGACATAAAAACTCGCCACGAAATTTTTTCATGAGGGTTCAAAACCTCCACGAAAATTGAGCTCCACAAACTGAACATAATTTTCATGGGAGTATAAGCCGTCATGAAAATTTGAAGGTACCGACATAAAAATTCACCACGAAATTTTTTCATGAGGGTTGAAAACCTCCACAGAAATTGAGCTCCACCAACTGAACATAATTTTCATGGGAGCAGAAGCCGTCATGAAAATTTGAATGCACCGACATAAAAATTCATATCTGTGGGAGTGTGAAAACATCATGAACATTAAGTTAACCGCCAGGAACAAACACACATATATCAGCTAGCACAGAAATACAAATTCCATCCAAATTCCAAATGCACACACATATGCAACCATTGGTACATACATATATGCAACCTGGATCTCATTTCAGCACAAACATATCCATGATCAAAAGCCAACCATTACTGACCTTCGAAGGTGATAGTTCCATATATATATAATAATAATGCCATATATATTGCTAAAAGTCCCATCTATCCTAAGGTGTAGCCCATCTATATATTGCTAGGTCCCATCTGTTCCTACATTAAGTTGCAGCACATCATATGCATAAGCCTTTCGCTAGTCGATTACCATGGCATAGCGACAAAAGATTTAATTAGTTTCAAGCTTCAACAACTAGTTACCAAAAGTAGCCCTGCAGCCATTCAATTTCAATCAAAAGAGCCCAAAAGTATGAGAGGATCATGTGCTAACTTCACTCTCTTGCACTCAATCAATTGGTGCTGGTATGATCTGCATTCATGTCATCCTCTTCACTGCCACCATTATTGTCATCAGAGCCATCATCTTCACCCATGTCATCATCACAACAACCATCTTCATCCATGTCATCAGAGCCACCATCTTCATTATCACTAAGGCCATCTTCGTCATCCATGTCATTGTAGTCTTCATCATCGTCATCTCTGTCCATGTCTTTACCATTGTTGTTCATGTCGGTTGGATTAGTGCCAAGCATGTGATGAAGCGATAGCTCATCATAGGCACAAACATGTTATCTTACAACCATCTTGACATAGGTATAACTACCGCTACTTATACTAAACTTAATTTCAGACATGAATATTATTATCTTGTTTACCCGCCGACGATTTGGGCATCAATACTTGCTAGGCGGTCTACGGATCGCCAGTGGTTCCTTGCTAAAATCTGCATAAAACCTCTGCAATTGGAAAAATAAGGTAGGTGAAGATACATGCACACGATCAGATATCTACTATTTTCAGTGAACTTATATTAGTAGTAGATTCTTTTTCACTTTTGCTTTGTCTGTGTTTGTCAATTTGGCTAAAGCAATCCAGATTACCAAGAATACTTATCAGTTTAATATTTGTGTGATGTGAATATGCTAGGAATGCTTGGCATAAATTGGGTGCTATGCCTACAGAAGAAGCTATGCAGGATTACATTACAATTGTTGATGAGCTATTCCCTAACTGGGCTGTTGGTTTGAGTGCAATAAGTTTTCTATGCAGTAAAAGAGAAAGAAAGATACTATTTCTTCAAGGATTGAGCTTTCTATGCTTGGCATAAATGTAAGCTAAATGCAGTAAGTTTTCTATGCTTGGCATAAATGTAAGTTTTCTAGCGGGCTCTAATGATGGCGAGAAAAGAAAGATGAAGATAGCACAATTTCGCCCAGTTCAAAGGACCAATGGGACTGTATTTAGCAGTTTGATGTAGGAGCAAAGGAACAAATATTACCAGGACCAGATCACGATTAACACTATTTTCATCAAGGAGAATAGCATTCATCTCAGCCAATTGCGTATTTTTCTGCGTCAGCTCCCCATTCGCCTCCTTCAACTGATCATTTTCTTCTATCACAGCTCGATAATAAGTAGATCGATGATTAGATCTTGCAGTTGCTTTAACGTTTTCCTTATCTACAGCACCATCGGCTATTGGCACACGACCATGGGCCAGACCACCTTCCATAAAATAGAGTGCTCGTGCATCCAATTCTTTTGAATTCTCAGCAGCCTGCGCTCTTGCATTGTAGCCATCCTAAATCAAAAGAAAAGCATAGGAAACAAAGAGAACATAAGTGATAAGCATGCATAGTTCAAATATTAAACATGGAATACATACCAAGCGCTTTTGTGCTTTCTGGCTTGGGATTGGAGCACTTTTTCCAGTGTTGTCCACTTTTTTGAATCCAGACTTCATTACAACATGTGTTTAAAGTGCCAACCTTCTCAGGGCCAAATTTATATTCCTACAAGACCATCCAGATTTCATGTTACATCATGTTTGCAACTTGAGGTTGCTAGGGCTATGTAAAATCATGAGTGCATGACATTAATATTCACACGCAGTCTCATTCAAAAGTAGCAATTGCAAGGTCGATCATGAAACTGGAACAACAATTGCAGAAAATACTGAGGAAGTGCAGTGGTATATATAATTATAAGCATAAAACTCATTACTACTATCACCTGCATAACTCATACATGTCTGATATCAACCTCTCACATATTCTGGCATTTATTAACAAGGGAAGCACATGAAATTCATACCAGCAATTGTTGTGTCTCTCCCCATGGCCTCGAACCTCCTCTATTCTGAGCAACGTCGTCAGATTTTAGGCGTGATGCTCAACATACTCAAACAGAGCACTCAGGCTCGAGCTGTAATCATCTCATTGTACGTAGAGCTGTTACCCTCACAGAGCTGTAATCATCTCATTGTACGTAGAGCTGTTACCCTCATTGTTAGTGAATTCCTCCACCTTCGGAGAAGACTGGACGTAGAGCTGTTACCCTCACAGGGGCTCGAACCAGTATAATTCGCTGTTCCTTGCTCGCCATTGTTGAGTGAAGCGCTTTCTGGGTTCCCCATTCACACCGATCCCCTTTTCACTCTTGCGGTCAGGCGATCCCAATCATCGACAATACCAATCATTATCAATTCGATCTGCAACATAGTAAATCTGTGTGGTTTGTAATGCCAAAATGAATGGTTCATCTGATAATTTATCACCAGTGTTGAACAGATGCTTGAAATTAATAGTTGTGACCCCAAACTGATCTGTTTTTACCCATTTATCTTGTGCACGGTTATCAACCCAATCACATTTAAAAAGCACTATATTCCCTCTACAACGATAGTTCAACTCAATAATTTCTTTAATGACACCATAATATGTCTTGTTTTCTACTCTTGCATCCTGTTTGTTCCCACTTGCAAAGATTGAGGTTTGTGCAACTAGAGCAACTCCACTACTTTGAATTGGCCTACCATCAGTCCATCATCATGGTCAAATGTGTGGAAATTAAATCCATTTACAGTGTAGCTATTGTACTTTGTAGCAACAAAGAAAGGCTCATTTGCTAAAATCTCTATCTCTTCAGGCACTTCTACACCATTTTCAGCTAACCGTGCTACCTATGAGTATGAAATTCTATGGTTAATTGAAAATGAATATGACAATCAAAAAACACAAAATTTCTAAGTCATGTGGTAACTTACGTGTAACCTAAACCACTCATGAAACTGCTCATGATGGATCGAGCTGATTTCAAGGTTATTTTGATGACCCATTGAAGAAAGAGGTACTCAATATGTTTGCTATAAAGATCATATTCATCAATATAGTAGCATAAAAGATGAGAATATGTGTATAAATAATTTCATAGCTTACTTCAAGTAAGGTTCTATGCCATCATAGTTGGTCAAGACATATCTATGTGCTTGAAGCCATGTTTTATGATCTAAGGTGATGGTGCACTTGCCACCTAAACCTCGCCCAATGTTGCAGAAGAAAGGAGTGGTATTGGACATACTAATATCAATCCCTTCATCATTTCTAACCCATCGAGTAAATCTAGTCTCACAGCCTTGTAAATAATGAGAGCAAAATATAAGGCTTTCATCAAATAAATAACCCTCGGCAAAAGATCCCTCTGGGTGACTTCTAGTACGGACATAGCCTTTACACCTCATCAAATACCTAAAAGAATTCATAGGATAAGCATTTTGCAATATATTGTTGCTACAAAGTTTTCTATAAAATAATTTTGAATAATTACCTTTCTATTGGGTACATGTTACGGTAATGGACAGGACCAGCAATTCTTGCTTGGGCAGGAAGATGTACCATCAGGTGCACCATTACATCAAAAAAGGTTGGCAAAAATATAGTTTCAAGAATACTTAGTGTCTCAGCAATTTCAGCTTCTAGTTTTTGCATATCACTTACGAATAACGGAGAATAGATCATTTGAAGAAATTACTTATCTGAATCAATGCATCACTTACTTTTCTTTGGCAATATTTTTACGTCTGACAAGTGGAAGTAAATTCTGCAATAAAATATGGTTGTCATGACTCTTAAGTCCAATAATCTTTTTCTCATCAACATGCACAAGGCGACGTATATCAGAAGCGTAACCATCTGGGAATTTAACTTCTTTTAATACTAGACAAAACAATTTTTTCTCATCAGAACTCATTATGTATGTTGCTGGAGGTAAATAAAATCTCCCATCTACTTCAATAGGATATAGATCTTTTCTAATGCCAAGAGCTTGGAGGTCAAACTGAGCATTTAAATTGTCCTTAGATTTCCCATCAATGCCCAAAATTGTGTTAGTTATGTTCTCACACACATTCTTCTCTCGTGCATAGCATCATAATTATGCATGACAAAAGGTCTTTCCAATATGGTAAGGTGAACCAAATAGATCTCCTTTTCCAAACAACTGGTACTTCACCCTTGCGCTTTCGCTTTGTCTTCTTTTTCCCAGATGGATCCTTTCCAAATGTTGTATCAAGTTCTGCGGTTAATTCCATTATTTCCTCTCCACTTAGTGGTGTAGGTGCTATCCTGAAGTCAATATTGCCATCAAATAAATCTGAATCAAACCTATATCTGTGGTTGATATCTAAAAACTTGCGGTGTCCCATATAACAACGCTTACTGCCCTTTTTCAATTGGAGAGAATCAGTATGTGAATGGCATTCAGGACATGCTACTTTACCAGATGTGGCACATGCATGAACATAGCCTAAACCAGGAAAATCTGTAATTGTGATTAATATGGCAGCACGCAGTTGGAAGTACTCTCTCTTAGAAGCATCATATGTTCTAATACCCTCGACAAACATATCTACCATGTCATGTACCAATGGTTGAAGATATATATCCATATCATTCCCAGGTGCTCTACGACCAGGAATTAACAGAGATAGGATGAAATTTGGTTGTTTCATACATGTCCATGGCGGAAGGTTATAAGGGATCAAAATAACTGGCCATATGCTATAATTAAAACTCAATGACCTGAATGGATTAAATCCGTCAGTAGCTACAGCAAGTCTAATATTGCGGCTATCTGAAGCAAACTCTGTATACTTAAAATCAAAATCTTTCCACAATGGAGCATCCGCTGGATGCCTCAATAAACCATCCTTGGTACGTCCTTCGTCATGCCACCTCATGTCAGATGCAATTTTAGGGGACATAAAAAACCTTTGAAACCTTTTCTTGATAGGAAAATAGCGTAACACCTTATTCGGAACTTTGTGTGCATGTTTCCCATTTGAACTATTCTTTTGTTATTTCCGTCGTGAGGTTTTACATTTTGGACAAAAAATTAACTTATCGTGTTCTTTCCAAAATAGTACACAATCATGTTTATATGCATGAATATTGACATAACCAAGCCCAAGGAATTTTACTACTTTTTTAGCTTCATTAAAGTTCTTGGGAAGCAACGACCCTTTAGGAGAAGCATCTTTAAGTAGGTCTAAAAGCGTGTCAAAGCTTTTGTCACTCCATTTTCCAAGAAGCTTGATATGGAGTAATCTAACAACAAACCTTAGCTTTGAAAAGTTGCTACACCCTGGATATAGCTCTTGAGTAGAGTCATTAACCAACTAGTAAAAATCCTCTACTTCTATGTCAGGTTGCACCTCACTATTTTCTTCAAAATCCCTTCCAACATCTAATCCACATGGTAGGTCACGAAGCAAACAAGAAATACCATCCTCTTCAGCCGAATTATCTATCTGTATGCCACTGTGCCCCTTATCATTCTCAAAAGAGGAACTTGCTTCTCCATGAAACATCCAAGTTTGGTACCCTCTCATAAAACCATCACATATCTAGTGCTCCCGCACAACACTATTTGCTTGCCAAGAACAGTTCATGCATTTCTTGCAAGGACATAATATTTTATCTTCTTTTGCCGAGTTACTAAAAGCAAACTCTATAAATACGTTCAACCCATTTCTATACTCATCTATGTACCTACATCCAATTAACCAGTTATGATTAGACCAAATAATTATGTGTTGCTAACAACTAACAAATGTGGATAGTTTATTATGTACCTAGGTTGTTCCATCCACCTTTTATCCATGATCCACCTTTAGAAAAGCCAAGTATAAGTATAGTTTATTGTGCTGACTAGAAATATCATGCACCAGCCATAACAATCAAAGTATCCAACACTTGATAAGTTCAAAAATCTAAGAAAGACTTAGCTACATGGATGCCTCAAGAATAATGTTACTTTTATAAGCACAAAGCTACCATGAAACTTATTTCCAGCACCAACCAAATAAATTAAATTCATATCAAAAATATATTGTCACTACAGAGGCAAGCACGGTCCTGATCACAACAGCAAACAAGAAATCATCATATCAATGTGTATACGTACTCACTTAATGTAGGAGCAATCGATCTTGATTAGCAGCAACAAGGCTCCATGTATGAGTGAGAGCACGCTAACGAAGTGGAAAAGAAAAGAACACACGCAGATATGGAAGCCCAGCAGCAGCAGTGACGTTGTTCCTTCTCCAAGCAGCAGTAACCACGCTCCAAGCGGTAGTAGCAACTTTGTTCGTTCCCCAAGCAGCAGCAACACTATTCTTTAATCCCCAAATAGCAGCAGACACAGAGTTCTTTAATCCCAAGTAGTAGCAAGTGCTATAAGAGATCTAATTTGCAATCACACGAGGGAGGGAGGATGCACTTGGGGCCTAGGAAGGAGAGCAGCGCACCGGATCAGCAACTCGAGTTCTAGGGTGGGGAGCAGCAGCTGGTGCTAGAAGGGATGATGCAGCCGTGTTGGGGGAGTGGAGAGGGTGCTGTGAGGTGGGATCTAGACGAGGGTTAGAGTACCTGCTACCTGCTAGCTCGTGGGGACGTCTTGGAGGGGCGGCGCCATGGGAGGGAGGAGCAACTCAAGGTCTAGGGTGGGGAGCAGCAGTTGGTGCTAGAAGGGATGGATGCAACCATGTTAGGGGAGTGGAGAGGGCACTGTGATGTGGGATCTAGACGAGGGTAAGAGTACTGGCTCGTGGAGACGCATTTTGGAGGGGCGGCGCCATGGGAGGGAGGTGGAGCTGCGGGATTTGGGACGGCGCCGCCATGGATGGGGGTGGCTGGAGGAGCTGCGGGATTTGGGGCTTGGCTTGTGTTAGAGCATCTCCAATAGTCAAGCCTTAAAATAGAGTCCTATACCTCAAAATAGGGCTTAAACTAAAAAAATTAGGACCCAAGATAGCTATTGACTCCAGCAATTAGACCCTAAATCTCCAATCCTTCATTCATCCCTGCGTCTTCACGACGAGAGGACTCCTCACCTGATGGTTCTCGTCGGACCAAACAATGGCGCCGAACGTGTAGTCCACGGCCGCTGGGCGTCCCTCACCATGAAGCTTACAGAACTCCTTCTCTGGCCCACGCCCCGAACTCCAGCGTCCTCAGGGTCACCGTCACCTACGCCCTCGGGTTCGGGACGGCGGCGGCGTGTACGTGCCCGACCCAGGCATTCTTGACCCTCTGTTGTCAAGTAAATCGTCGGCCGGCCAGTCATACACGGTGATGGAAAGGTAGTTGAGGTCTGGATCTTTGAGGGGGAAACTTGATGCACGACGCCTCATTGAAGAGCTTCATCGATAGGGCCGGAGAGGAGCGTTGCTAAATATAGCAACAGGGCTTCGAGTCCTAAACCTATTTTGATAATTTTTCTCAAAATACAACCTCTGTTGGAATGCTTTTTTTCCATCAAAGCCCTATAATTACAATTAGCAATCTATTTAGGGCTCCTCTTGGAGATACTCTTAGTGGATAGGAGGAAGGCCATAATAAGGTTTTCGCTTTTGGTCTAGACATTTCCCCTATTTTTCATCTCCCGTGCCGATTACCTGCCATACTTTTCACTTCCCGCGGGATTATTGGGCATAACACGGCGAACACCTTACACCAACAGATAGATAGTCTCGAAAGAAATTTTTTCAACCGAACATATGTTGCAAATGACTTCCCGACCAATACTTTGCCACATACATATATGCCGACAGTTAAGAGGTGGCCTAACATGAGCCATTGCCGACAGATGCCACGACGTAGAATATCCAACCCTTTAACGACAGTTGGCCTGCCCCTTCCCAACAGATGACAGTTGGTAAATGTCTCCCATGGTGTAGTGGATATCGCTGTCGTTCGCATAGGAAATCATGCTATCACTACCAGTTATCCTGTTGAACCGGTAGTAATACATCACTACCGGTTCTATCTCTAAATTCGGCAGTGATAACGCGATGCCATTCGCACGGGAAAAATATATTGTTCTTATCACTGCCAGTTGAATTTGGAACCAACAGTGATAAGATTTTCACTACCGACTCGGGCCCGCTCGGCAGTGATGGAGCGTCGCGGATGAACCAGTCTGTAGTGGTGTGATTAAATTAACATTTGACGAATAAAGGCAAAAAAAGCCTCCATTTGAGCATTGACTTATCACACATCGAGGTCCAAATGCATAAAATGACATTGGAATATTGTCTTTGAACAAAGTAGAACTAATTAGCACTTTGCATACAACGCCTTAACCAAAGTGACTAGACTTGTTTTACTTGTTGCAGCAGATCACGAGAAGAACTTGTAGGTCTTGGCTTTGACGATGATCGAGCGGAGACCTCCAATAGGCGCCAACACGGTCAGAAGCACGCCGATGATTATGCAAATCTTCCAGCCAAATCAAAAAGCATCAATTGAAATTGTGAGTTAGGAGTCTCCATTATTGCAAGTACATAAAGATGTGAACATCTAAAAACCAAAAGGCAAATTACGCAAATAATGACTTACCCAGTTGATGAACCAGGACAGGCCATACTTCTTTGGCTTCTTGATGGCCAACCACATAATGCAGGGAAGCTGTAGAAACAGTTTCAGTCAGTTAATAGATCAAAAAGCAACTTATATAGTACTTCGGTATATCGTATGGATATTGAAATGGTCAATAAAACGCAATTTTGACCACTAATTTGTATTACAATATATTTATTAAACCCAATAAAATTTTAATATTACAAAAGTAATTATCGAGACAAATCTATACACATCATGATTTTTATGTATTCAATCTAAATATTTTAAAAAATATTGATAATTACAGTTTGTGTGGTGCATCTATGCTTTTCTTTTTAAAAATTGCATAATGCAACTTATAATTGGTGGGGTCATAGAAGCACTGCTCTTAAAGTTTTAAAAGTTTGACCATACACATTTCAAAAATAACATTTGTGACAGGCAAAAGTACTAAATAATATGTTAAGAATAAAGATAAAGAATCTTACGAAGTAGGATGTGGGAGCATATGCAAAGCCACCGAAGAACCCGATAATTCACGAAGAGCGGTATACTTGATGCCAACTTGACATGGTGAATCTTTGTCTGAGGAAAGGGCCGGTAAAAATGAGTACTGACATATTTTGTGACATTACCAAATTTCATTAGATTGTAGTATTGTAAACATGCTATAATTAATTGCACTTTTACGCACCAACGTAGAGTGAGCGTTCGATCAAACGAAGAGGCAACCCAGGCTTGAATCAAAGATGCTTCACCAGGAAGGTCTCGAGCATGTCGAACACAGGCATCGCGTAGACCTGCATGCACATGCAAACGTCAACAGCATTAAGCTACTACTACGTACGTACATGATCATATATATTCTGTAGTATGTAATGCCTGCATGTACATGTATGTATGTATTTACCTGGTAGCTGCCGATGACGTGGACGACGACGAACATGTTGGCAGCGGCGATGAGCCAGCGCGGCTTCTCAAGGGTGATAAGGATGTCATCGTCGACGCGGTTGCCGAAGATGTAGTAGCCGACGAAGGCGACGGGGAGGTAGCAGGCGGCGATGACGATGTAGGCGACGATGACGCCGAGCCACATGGGCTTCTTGGACGGCTTCTCCGGCGTCGACGGGATGGTGGCCTGGATCTCCAGGACCACGTTGTGCCCCGCATACGTGAACGCCACGTCACCGAGCCCACTCAGGAAGCTGAACGTCCGCCCCGCCGACGTCGACGCCTTCAAGCTGTAGTCCACATCCGCCTGCCGCCCCTTCTCCAGCGACGCCACCCACGCGATCGTTGAGTAGCTGCACAAACATTTGTGTTATTTACATGCATGAAATAATCTCGTTATGTCAACAGATGCGTGTGTACATGCATCTATATATATATATATATGTACGTGATGCAGAATGCTTTGCACCAAAAGCAAAGATGAACAACTTGATATATATAGATCAAGGCAACGTACGTGAGGGACATGACTGCGGCAAGGAGGGAGACACTGCTGATCGAGTTGAAGTTCGGGAGCTGGGAGAGGACAAAGTGGATAGAACCAAATATCATGATGAAATAGGTGGTCCGGATGGGCTTGCAGTCCGGGCAGACGACATTGTGGAACTTCTGGAGCGACTTGCCGCCGGTGATCATGTAGATGATGCAGAGGCTAACCGACCATGATTTCTGCGTGGCACGACGATCGAGCCAAGTTTCTCGCGAAGGCTTGTTGGCGAGCTCATGGTAGCGGTCGAAGCGCTTACCGGGGACGCATTCGTGCATCTCCACCATCTGCCACAGTGTGTAGAGGGTGATGACCAACGACAGAATCATCGCCGCGACGCCAGGACCCCTTAAATAAAAAACAAAAGCATGCTTGTTATTTCTCATATGCTAAACAAATCATTCTTACTTTCTAAAACTGACTACAAAAACTACCTCTAACTGTGCCATGTCACCTTTTGAACTGTAGCTCTTGGATCCACGTAGATTATAAATTAATTCTCATTTTAGTTTGCGCTATGGAAAAACACAACCGGCGGTACTCGTTCAGTCAAATGCTTCGTATGGTTAGATAACACTTCTCCCCGCCGGTTTAACACTGGCAATGTTTCATTATATGGTTACCTGGCTTCAGAGTTGCAAAACACTTATCCCTTTACCGTTGCTCCCTTCCCTACCAACCTAATCAAGAACAAAACACTGACAACGGTGCCATTGGAGAATTAATGTTTGTTTTCCGTGTGTGTGTGTGTGTATATATATATATATATATATATATATATATATATATATCCAACTTTCTAGTTTGACTTTCCTCAAATTTCTAGTGTAAAAGATCCGAATAGATTACAATTTATTTTGCTTACCACACTATATTTGCTACTCTCACAAAATAACATGTCTGTTTTGAGGTTCATACAATTTTCTTTATTTGTAAACAGAATGGCAAGCGGCAACATAACTTTTACAAGCAATTCTGCACGCTTGCTACCATGCCGCATTTGTCGTAATAAAAAAACAATGATTAGATTGTGACCACTGCAAACATATCTATTGAAACCAGACAGACAAGTGAAGTGGCGAGGTATCCGGTCCACCAGTCAAACCGCCGGTTCTTAAATATTAGGGAGATTTGGATATTTGTCACTCTTCAATTTCAAACTTCGACGTTATGTACAAATCATGCCATTGGAGTGGCATTTTTTGTACATGGCGTCGAATTTTCATGTTGAAGGGTGACAAATATCCAATTAATTCTAAATATTACTAATATTTTAGGGAGCAACTAGCATTCGGAGGTCCAATTCAAACACTAACCATGTACGCTCTCTACAATCATTCGATGCTGCATCAACAGATGGGCGACAACCCCTATCTACTTCTCACCCTCTCCTTATCTCTTTCCATATAATGCCTAACACTAAACAAAGGAGATGCATGGATGATGGTGAGTAGCATAATCTATTAATTGGAGAAGGAGGTTGCGGCCATGCAGATAAGGAACCCGATGCTTGAAGCTCGATTTGCCAAGGTGGCACTAGCAGAGGTGATGGAGCTCGAGCTTGCAGAGGGCACAACACATGTTACCACAACCTCAAAGCATACTAAAAAATCGAGCAACAAAACAACTTCATATTTGAAACAAAACAATCCAACACCATGATTCATCATATAAGAATACCAATGCAACATCAATAAACACCGATCGCAACATCACCAAATACCTAATGCAACAAAACAATTCTCATGTTGCAAAAAAATCAACATATTTGATGTAACAAAAAAAAACAATCTTGCTGTAATAAAGGGAAAAGACATTTGGAACAAATAGTAATTTTGGTTGCAACAATCATTTAAACAAGATACACAAGTCTATAACATTCACAGAAAAACTTCTAGAACATTTTAAAACACATGATACAACAAAAAAATTATTTTCTTGCATCAAACAAACAACTCGCTTACCTCGGTCTTGGTGGTGGTGGTGGTGGTGGTGGTGACACGCTTGTCTTTGAGGCCCTGAATGTCACCGTAGTTTCGCCGTGCTTCACCGTCCACTCATATACTTAACAAGTCCTAGTCTCCACCCCTCAACAATGCCTCGTCGCTAACCATCCAATCACTATTGTTCTCCCCACTGCCTCTAACCTTAGCCTAGCCAGATCTGGCGAGCTCCAGTCACTCCCTGAAAGGGGAGACCTCCGTAAGAGCTCCAGTTGTGGATGGCCTCGTCAAGTGCTAGTGATGGTTGAAGCAAGAGCGGATCTACTTGTTGGTGGTGAAAGAAACTCAACCAAAACCGGTTAATCGATGGCCAAGAGGAGAGAGACGGATGGATGGTTAGGGCACTCTCGTGCGGCAGTGAATAGATAAGGTTGGGGTAACTGGTAGATAGAAAACGATAGAAGTGGCTGGTAGTTAGAAAGTGATAGAAGGAGTACGCGGGAACTTCTGATGAGATCGTGGGTATGATGTCCGTATCAATTATGAATAGTTTAACACCTGGTAATTCAGTTTAAGCGCTCTTCTTTAACAAAGAAGAAGCATTAATAAGAACTAACAGCACATAATCGATATCTTTTGCCACTCGACATTCGTGCTATAGATAAATTCATGTATTGAATGTATCGATGTATAGAAAACAACATAAGCAAGGGGCGGATTGGATCTGAGAAAATAAACGCACAAGCAATTGTATGGATCTGAGAAAACGAATTGAATGGTCCAACATACATCAAGAAGATTAAAGCAAGGGTTAAGCAAAAAGAAATTAAAGCAACGGACAACCTAATTTTTCTATAGCATTCATCAGTCGAGGTTGAAGCTCCAAGCTCACGCACCATTCCGCCGGGCCGCCGCATCACATCGGAAACCACAAGGAGCCGCCGCATCCTTCTCCTGGCATACGCGAGACCAGCACCGCCAAGCTGCCTCGTCAATGATTAGCAGCCTCGCCGCGGGAAAACCACGCAACGGGGCCCTTCCCGGGTCGTCCACGTGACGTCGCTGCGACCATATTTAAGCATGCCTGGAGGTTGCTGAAGTTGACGAAGCCCCAGCCCCACTTTGACGAATATTGGAGATTGGAATAATGGAGAGACGGGAGAAATTTGGAGGGTGGCGATTGGTGTGGGAGGGACTCTGGATAAATGCCCCCTCGTGCCACCTAATAATTGGGCCGACTGAAGTGCTTCCACCGTCCCTTCTGTTCGTTTGTGCCACCAAAAAAAAAAAAGAAAAGAAAAAAAAGACACCTGGTTCGCCGGTTTGGATAGAAGGGCGGTTCATCCGGCTTTTTCTTGGTCCCACTGGTCCTTGAAATGAACCAAACCGGCAGTCTGGTTTTCGATCGGAGAGTACATGCATGGGAGATGCACACAGTCGTTCTCGTTCACACCACACATGCAGTTTGGAATTTATCGAAAGCAACGAAGGCCGCACAAAGCATGACCACGTACTTTTCTATTAAACACGCACAAGTGTATGTATTTCTAAAAATTAGTGAAACACCAGTGTAAGTCTTTGACTTAATCACTTAAATCCTGCAGGTGGGCTAGTTGCACACCCGTTTGCATCGCTATCTAGCCATAGGCACGATTCCATCCCCGTTTCAAATACTACACTGCAACAAGTCAGTCAACGGCAAGGACAATAACTAGCTAGATATCACTTTTATTTTAATTCTACAGAATTATAATAAACATCTTCACATTACACTTTTCACACAAAAAGAATCTATCTTCTGTGCACTCTAGTGACGGTAGTACGTACAAACCTAGAATGCGCAACAAAATCTGATCTAAAGCTATAAACTTATTGCTGATGGGATCCACAAATACAAAATCAGATCTGAGGTACTGCAGCAATGGTTACTTACATTTTGCCTTGGATGGTATATAATACTAGAACTAGAAAGTTTACGGTGGTAAGTTGCTGTTATATGGAACACACTGAACGCGTTGCATCAAAATTAAATGGCTACCTAGCCCAACATCAAAGTTTACTTTTCTTTTTTGCAGGGCAAGTGGTTTTTCTTTACGCGCTTTCATGCATACTTATTATGGGACTATTTTATCCTTTTAGGAATCTATGCAACAAAATTGGGGAGAAGATTGTATGAAAAGAATAGAAACTCTCTTATTTGCCCTTATGATCAATCAACTCCGGTTCCTCGAGGTGTATACGTGATGTACTCCAAATTAAGTTCCGAAATTTCTATTTATCTCGTACGTTCTTAACTTAGAAAAAAAAAACTGAAATCTCGTTAAAACCCAGAGAGAGGCGATCGAGAGGGAGAATAAAATGAAGGCGTACCATCCGAGCTCGGACATGGCGTAGGGCAGGCTGAGCACGCCGGCGCCGACCATGGCGGTGACGTTGTGGAAGGCGGAGTACCACCACTTGGCGTTCCTCGACGACGTGATCGGCAGCCAATCGTTGATCTCCTTCTCCTTCTCCTCCCCCGCCATCGTATTCACGGCTGCTGGCACCATACCTCCAATCGATGATCAAAGAGTCCCCTTGCAAGAATAGATCTAAAACATGAAACCTCGATCAGCTATTGCATATGCAGTACCTGAGTTGTCCCCTGTTGGGTACTAAGAAACAGCAACAAGAACCAATTGAAAATCCATGCAAGATGAAGAAAGAGAAGACACAAAAAACCTGCGGATGGAACGATGTTGAAGCAATTAGAGCAAACGGACTAAGGTGTGAGGGAGAAGAGATCACATAAGTATCAGTCGCGCTTCTGCAGTAGCCGCCAACGGACGAGCCGAAAATGAAGGGTTTGCTAGCGCCTCTCTTAACGCGGTCAGGCTTTATTATTTATAATGCCTCTCTTAACGTGGTCAGGCCTATTTTTAAAATATTTCCTGCAGCCACAAATCAGGGATCGTTGTGGGATCGGTGAGATTCTTGCTTGTTTATTTGTTGTGTCAAGCAGCAGTGTATAGACGTAACTACACTCTGTTTTTCTCTCTTGACTGCTCGGCAGTCAAAGGATTAGGTTCATATCGATGCACGCGTCCTGCGCGCACATATTTAACGCAATTAGTTTTGTGACACGTATCGCTTAAGCTAACTAATTAAAAAAAAAGGAGGAGCTCCCTTACTCTCCTGGTTAGTAGGTTTGAGGCCATGTGATTAGGGATGGCAAACGAAAATATAGGCTGTAGTCCGTGCTTGTCAGGGTATTTTTTGCCTGTGGTTATGGTCATCGCCCATGGCCATGGGTGCCCAATGCCCGTCAGCGTATTTTTTGCTTTGGGCATGCGCGTTACCCAAAGATAGGTAAGAATACTCTTCCATGCTCGTCGCAGCAGGTGCCCAAAGCCCGTCGGGTGTCCCGCAAAAGTTTGAAGCAGCAATTGTTAAACACAAAGTTTAGGATAAAAATCTTTATCTATATATACTACTTGAGATCAAAACTTATCTATAAGTAATGGTTGTTCATTTGGCTTTCCTCTTCCCTTTTCTCCCTCAACAGACTGGCCATGTCTATTATTCCGCTTGCCCCTGTCGTCGCGCCTGCACACCCAAAAAACCTCCACGAAAAATCTGACTTTTTTTGCGCTGACTTGTGGCCCTCACACATTAAGCAGTTTTTTCCATTATCTACGGTGATTCAGTTTTTCTTCTGCTTGTCTCTGTAACTTCACATGCGCCTAGCTCCTTCCTATGAAATAACTAGCTCAGTATCCGTGCATTGCTACAGAAAATAAAATTGATAACAAAATATAAAGGTCAAACAATAAAAGAAAATGACTGCGTGTTGTTACGAATAAAAAAAATCATGTTATGGCTTACATCACCCCATCAACTCAGTTGAAGTAACTAGCTAAACTCTGCCCGACCCACATCGTGTCTTCTCCACTGTACTTGGTCTACATACCTCCTCGACTCCATTGCCACGTTCGACTACGCTCCACTCCATGATAGCCCTTGTCAGACCTATGCCGCTATTCCTAATCGGAATCATAAAAACAAATTTGAGAATTATGAAAAATTTCGTGTTTGATGATAACGTTTTACAATATGTATCACCTTCTTTTCATAATCAGGTGGTGGACAAATATGGGAACCGTAGAGGGGGAAGGAAGGGAATCTTACCGAGGGCGAGGAGCTGCAACTGCTCATCGATCGGCTGATGCCACTCCATCACCGCCTTCCACAGGCGTAGCCATCGGTAGCTGTGCCTGCGTGCGCGGAACTGTGGAATCTGACTGAATCGCCCCACCCGAGGGGGGAAATCTCGACATCGCCGGCGACGCCATTGCAAACGCTGTTGTGGTTGCGGTAGTGGCGGTTCGTCAGCTTGTGGTGGGAGATGAGCCACTATAGGAGGAGATGAGAGAGTTGGAAACTTCAGGTGGCCGCACACGTCTAGCCAGGGAGACGCATGCGTCGAGCGAGGCACGGAACTATCGGATCAGTCATTCATCTCAGATCCAACGGATTACATACCACTATTACAAAACACCACATCACTGTCGGTTCCAAACTGGCATCACTACCGGATATTAGAACCGGCAGTGTGTGGTCGACAGTGATAGTCGGAATCGACAGTGATAGTGTAAATCTAAAAATCACTCGGTAAAATCAAAAAATAAATTTATTTGCACCTGAACCAACCTATATTTACTACTACATACGGTCGCGCGCCATAAACCACAAGTCATGCGATTTTCGTGCGAAATAAGCGTGTGTGCGGTTGATAGGATTCGAACCCATGACCTGCTGCTTCGCATGAACTCCCTTTACCATCTCACCTAACATACACGTCTCAACTACTATAAGATATATGTTCCTTTTATCCCTTCGTATCTGAAAGTTTCAATAATTATTTGGATGTCTAAATGACTTCAAATAAAAAAGTTGTAGATCTCATCGAGAGCTACAATTTTCGTATAAATGTTGTCTTCATCCGACTCTATATGCAAAAGTTATGATTTTTCAAAAAATATTACCACTACTGATTCAAAATCCGAACCGACAGTGATATTATTATCACTGCCGGTTCCGGCAGTAATAATTTCTCCATTATCACTGCCGGTTCTTAAGAAGAACCGACAGTAATAGTATTATTGCCGTTTTTTTATATCACTGTCGGTTCTTCTTTGGTCGACATTTGTGCCGATTTAGCTTATGAACCAGCAATAAAAATGTTATCACTGTCGGTTCTAACCGAACCGATAGTTATAGGCTGGTAAGAAAGATGTTTTTTTCGTAGTAGTGTACTCTAAAGGAGAACGGACGACTACCACCAACTTCTAATTAGAAGTAGCAGAGAAACAACTCCTCTCGACAAATAAGGCTTTTCTTTATGGGAATAACCTTTTTCCTTTTAAAGAGGACAGCCTCTTAACTCACCTATTATCTATTTTGCCTTGCGATTCACAATATTTTATCCTTTACTATATCCTCTATTTCTCAAAATATATATTCACGGATCTCGAATATAAAGAAGGGACAAATTGGATAGTGACATAATTACGAGTATATGGCTAGTGACATAATTACCAATCAATGAGGGAGGAAACAGCCAAGAAAACTTGACACCTCGTTGCTGAAATTTCTCCATCAGAAAAAGAATTATTTGACTGACGAATTATATATGCTGGTGTAAAATAGATATTTGACTAGATTACTGTACACAATTGCAAAACTGGTAGTAAAGTGACGTTAAGAAGTTTTAGATCGGTACATCATCATCACCTAGCTCTTGTCAGAAAATCTAGAACCAAATAATGGGCAGGAAACTCCAGGAAGACTTCAGACTGACTAAAGAATTCTAAATATTGGAGTAGACTAGAGAGTTGACTTGAGATTCGTACGCAATTGCATGTGGACAGCCAAGCTTGACTACCTGTTAGCTAGGAATATACTCCTAATTCATAAAAGCGCGTTGATTTAGAATATATATGCAGTCAAAGTTTTAAAATTTTAGCTATTAATATCTTTTTAAATATTTAGATTAGATGCATAAAAATCATATATATAGATTCGTCTCGAAATGCACTTTCATAATATTATAATTTTATCATTTTTTAAAATATATTACAATAAAAATTAGTGATTAAAGCTGAGTTTTAGAGACTACATCAATATTTAAAAACTATAATTATTTGTGACTAAAAGAGTAACAAATAACTTACTTGCTCCTTGTGCCAGTCACAAACTTTATCTGAATTGGAGCATAACAAAGGCAATGGTTTGCTAACCAAAATGACCTAGAAGGCATAGCTGGTAAACTCTGACAAACATGTGGTGCCCAACCAGTCGTATCAACGCGTGTTTTTTTTTTTTTTTTGCCTTTTCAGTGTATGTGTTTTCGGGAACTCCCCAATCCTGGTAATGTAATGGTTGCTTACTTTATTTCGGAGGAAATAATGCTACTTGTTCTGACCACAAATAGTTGTAATATTGAATATCGATACAGTCTTTATAGCACGATTTTGATCACTAATTTTTATTATAATATATTTGTAAAACCCAATAAAATTATAATATTGTGAAAAAGACTTTTTGAGACAAAGCTACACATATGATTTTTCATGTATTCAATTTAAATATTTCAAAAGATATTGTCTAGCAAAATTTTAAGAGTTTAACTACACTTATATCTAAAACGACAACTATCCGTGACGAGAGGATTATTACTCAGCCATTTTATAGTCAAGACGACAGAAGAAGAATCACACGGAGAAGGAAGAAGACGAGGTCTTCCACTAAAGTTGGACAATTTGTTTGGATTTGATTTGTGGTAGGCTGCATTTGACATTGATCAAGAAATCGAACAGTAGTAACTACTCCCTCTAACTTTATTATTTATGACTTTATAGTAATATATACCGATAAGATTAAAATATTTAATGATAAATCTAATAATATAATTTTTATATACCCAATGCAGGTAGTTTGATATATATTGGTGATTAAACACATGCCGGGACGTCAAATAAAAAAAGTATCGCTATATTAAGGGTGTCTGTGATTTGTGAACTAAGGGATGGCCCGTCTTCCTCAACGCCCGTCGGAAAAAAAATCCTTCCTTCACCATCACGGGAAAAAATCAACTCGGTTAAATAAAGCCAATAGAAAGAATCAAGGATGCCAAGGAAAATAATTTAGAAAAAAAATTACTTCAATAATTTTCAAGGCATATGTCCTACACATCAAAGAAAATTATTAATAATCTACTCTATACAGTTATGTTTGTCGGCAATCCAGACATCGTACCAAGATAAGAAGTCCACGGTGAGAAAAATAAAGAATCCCATCACTTTCATCATCCCAAGGACTTGACGGTGACACGTTGTTTGTCTTCAATCTTCAGTATAAAAGTTGGTATGGATGTACTTATTTATTGAGATATTAATATAAGTCAAATGATTTCGCATGGCTGTGCACTCTGGTGGTAGCTTCAGTTGCCGAGGCATTCTCATTCGTAATTAAAGCCACCAATTAGAAGCTGGTATGAACTGCGAATGCTCTTTAAAAAATTTATCGAAGGCACGAAAGCTTCACAAATCACGAGCACATATTTTCCTATTAAACATATACAATTGTATGTATTTTTAAATTTGGTAGGAACCAGTGTAGGTCTAGAATTTAAATTCTAATAGACTAGGTGTACACCCGTATGCCTCGCCATCTAACTATAAGGCTATACTAGGAAGTTTTCGTGGCATGATACGCGTCGTGTATGTTGTTTTTTTGGCAGAAACAATTCCGTTTTTTTCGGCTATGTTTTTTTCCTAAAATCGCCGAGAAAATGTGTAAAACGAAAAATGGCGTGATAAAAATAATTTTTGAAAGCTTTGGAGGGCTCGCGCAAACACTTGAGTAACTCTCCACAAAAAAATGAGGCGTCGAAAAACAAGCGAAAGAAGCCTCGGGGGGCCCTTTTTGAAAAAAATTAGGCTATCTCGTAATCTTAGGGAATTCCCGGGCAATAGAGTAGCGTCATGGGCTTTTTTAAAAAATGGAATAATATGTAATTTTAAGAAATTTCAGGCCGCTCCTCGCTAAAGAACGGAAGTTTTGGGGTTTGTTCCACATAATAAAATGCTAATCTGTAACATTAATTTTTTGGGACCCTCTTTTGCAAAAAAGTGATCCGCAGGATATTAAGTTATAATCCTAAAAAATCTATTTGAGAATTGTAGAGGGCTCTATGGGGAAAACCTCATATTTTTTAGGGTCTTTCTCGAAAAAAAAGTGGCATAGATGCGATTTTCGAAACCTCTGAGGGCTTTATCGCAAAAAAACAGGCGGTATCTTGGGGCACCTGGCAAAAACCCGAAATTTCGGATTTTTTAGGGCCTTTCCCTAAAAAAAGGGACCTAAATACAATTTCTGAAACTTTGGAGGGCTTATCTAAGGGCACTTGGCAAAAAACCAAAATTCTGGATTTTTCAAGGCGTTTCCAGTAAAAAAAAAAGAGACCAAAATACGATTTCTGAAATTTTGGAGGGCTTCTCCGCAAAAAAACAGGCAGGCGAAGCCACGACCATGCGTTGCGCCCGCACTAGACCCGCGCGGCCGAGCCACATGTCGCGTGCGTAAAAAACCGCACGCTCGCGCGAGCGGGGACTCAAACTTCGTGACCAAAGGTGCGAGAGCGAGGCGTCTAACCACCGTGCCGCACGAGCATTGTTGAAAAGTAACGGCGTTAAAATATATAAGCCGAGCAAGTGGGCGAGTCACGGGGCGATGTGGCTCAACGGCTCACGCGTCGTACGCACGACAGATATATCTACTGTAGCAAAAAGGCGATATAGAGTACAGAGAGAGCCGGAAATCTTCAGACTTTATGTAGGTTATATGATTCCAGCCCCGTTTCAAAAACTATGATGCAACAGGTCAGTCTACGACAAGGACAATAACTAGATATCACTTTTATTTTAATTCTACAAAATTATAATAAACATCTTCACATTATACTTTTCACACAAAAAGAATATATCTTCTGTGCACTCTAATGACGGCAGTACCAAACCTAGTATGCGCAACAAAATCTAACCTAAAGCTACAAACTTATTGCTGATGGGATCCACAAATACAAAATCTGTAGTACTGCATCTATGGTTATTTACATTTTGCCTTGGATAGTATATCTCTACTACTTTTAATTATGAGTTAGTGGTGGTAGTCTGTTTTACTCCACCCCCTGGTATATCCACGAAATGGAGAAAGTTTTAATTCGGTTGGATATGCATGAATGTGTGATCTGCGGTATATCAGACTCTTATCTTAATCAGTCGATTCTATTTCCAAATACTGCACGGCTGATTCTTTTTTCATATACTACACGCATACAACTTTTGAGTTACCATGTGCCTTTAAATTGCCATGTGCACCCTTTCCATTAAATATTTACTTACATGTGTAGATAAGATCATCTTTTCATTTTATCTAATCACGTATGGACTTAATTTCGGTCGGCCAGCAGCATACGCACGGCCATGTATAACACGACTAGATAAGTTTGTTATCTCTATCTCTACTAATTTTAATTAGAAGTTGATGGTGATACGTCTGTTCTCCACCCTCACTCGACACATGTGCGCACCCACGTGGCTAAGTGGAAAGCGGACAGTGGTCATCCTGGTAGATTGGATTGGATCATCCCATCGCGGAAGGTAAATGAATATGCGTGACTCATTTATTGCTTTCCTTTCTCCCATTGATTTGACATTCAAATCAGCGACGATTACTCTCGGTGCTTTTCGGATTGGATTGATTGATTGCCTTTCAAAGGAAGCAGAGCTCCGATTTATGAAGTTGAGTCTCTTCTCGCTTATTTTTCTTTTGTTGCCTTCCTTATTCGACGATTTCGATATCTCCTCGGTTGCTGAATCTATATAACTCCAACGCTTCTTGCCTCTCCTATAGATGTGTTGAGCAGAGGTAATATGCAACCTTTCTGATCTTGTCGATGCGGCGCAGGGGTAGATCACTGGTGGTGGGCAGCAAGATAGGCTTCATGGGGGTGGGGCTATGGTATGGCCGGAGCAAAGCGTATGAGCCATACACGCTGCTGATGGTGGTAGCCACATATAGATGACGTCTACCTCTTAAACGTCTTTCCGTCCATGGGACAGAGGTGATGTCTCTCTCGATTGATTGATTAATCTCGAATTATGGCGTTACAAATTTACAATCCTATGTACCATGATGTTATTATTTAAATTTATGAAATTAAAGATAATTTTAAGCTCGAGTTTGTAAACAGGTGCTTAGAATTTGCATGCTTCGATGAATTGATTTAAAATCTAACTATTGCACATTCAGAGTAAACATTATTATTCAGATTAGGTTAATGTTCTTTGTAAATAAATTTTTTATTGTAAATTAAGTTTCCGTTGTAATGTATAAACACATAGCTAGTAATACTAGGAACTAGAAAGTTTGCTGTGGTAAGCTGCTGTTATATGGAACACACTGAACGCGTTGCATCAAAATTAAATGGTTACCCCTTAATTAATTAGTCCAACATCAAAGTTAATTAAGCCCAACATCAAAGTTTACTTTTTTTTTTCCGGGCAAGTGGTTTATCTTTACACGCTTTCATGCATGCTTACTATGGGACTATTTTATCCTTTTAGGAATCTATGCAACAAAATTGGGGAGAAGATTGTATGAAAAGAATAGAAACTCTCTTATTTGCTCTTATGACCAATCAACTCCGGTTCCTCGAGGTGTATACTTGATGTACTCCAAATTAAATTATAAAATTTCTATTTATGTCGTACGTGCTTAACTTGAAAAAAATCCCTGAAATCTCTTTAAAACCCAGAGAGAGACGATCGAGAGGGAGAATAAAATGAAGGCGCACCATCCGAGCTTGAACATAGCGTAGGGCGGGCTGAGCACGCCGGCGCCAACCATGGCGATAACGTTGTGGAAGGCAGAGTACCACTACTTGGCATTCCTCGACGACGTGATCGACAGCTAATCGTTTATCTCCTCCTCCGCCGCCATCGTATTCACGGCTGCTGGCACCATATCTCCGATAGACGACCAGAGTCCCCTCGCGAGAATAGATTAAAACATGAAACTTCGATCAGCTATTGCGTATATATATGCAGAACCTCAGTTGTCCCTGTTAGGTACTAAGAAAGAACAACAAGAACCAATTGAAAAATCCATGCAAGATGAAGAAAGAGAAGACACAAAAACCTACGGATGGAACGATGTTGGAAGCAATTAGAGCAAACGGACTAAGGTGCGAGGGAGAAGAAATCACATACGCACGTACTGAGTCGCGGCTCTGCAGTGACCCCCAACTAACAAGCCGAAAATGGAGGGTTTGCTTGCGCCTCCCTTAACGTGGTCAGGCTTTATTATATAACTAGTTATGTGTCCGTACATTACAACAGAAACTCAATTTATAATAAAAAAATTATTTGCAAAAAACACTAACAGTGACAAAGATGAGTAATTAAAGAGCAGTGGTAAAGATGTGTAATTTGATGAAGTGACATGAGAAAAAACTCTTACTTTGTATAGTAGAGAATAATGCAATACTTTGCAACGAATAAAAGAAATCTTATTACCTTGACATGTCGAGCCGGTATGGTCGGAATCAATCTGTCAAACATATGCCCCTAGTTTCGCCCGCTTCACTAGTTTTTATATGTTTTCCGTTAGATAATATTTTGGGAGATTTTGTTTGTTAGTGTATTGTTTTTTTTGTTAGATAATATTTAGTGATATAAAATTTGTTTGTTGGTATATTATTTTTTTCTATTTTTGTAAGATTTTCTTTAGGAACGTGGAAAGACGAGGTGGAAAGGCAGAGCGAGATGAATAACCATCACAAGCTTTTTTTTTTTAAGGTAGTAAAGATATCAAGACTTTAAAATAAGTTTTAAATTAGAAAAAAAATTCCACAAATCAGGGATCGCTGACCCTGGCTTGTTTGGTTGTTAGGGCATGTATAATGATACATGTCAGCTGTCTGTAAGACCACGCCACCTAGGATTTTAGGTGATGTGGAGGAGAGAGAAAGAGAAGAGAGAAAGTTGTTGTCTACTATTTAACAGACGGTCTTATAGACAGCCTTCTATTGTATGTACCATTATATAGACAATTTATTAATTGGATGAAAGACTATTACAGACAACTATATGAACGATCTATTGTATAAGTTATTTTTGATGTTATCTATAGATAATATGAAGATATAATATAGACAGCTACCATCTATATCACTGTACATGCTCTTATATCGAGCAGCAGCGTTGACGTAACTCCACTCTGTTTTTCTCTCTTGCTGCTCGGCAGTCAAAGGAAGATCGATGCACACGTCCTACGCGCACGTAATTAACACTGCAGGGCAAATTAGCTTGTAGCACGTATCGTTCAAGCTAACTAATTAAAAAAGGAGTCTCAGTCTCTAGTTTGAGGCTAGAGGTGGGTATTTAGGCTGAGTTTATTTGGTCTAGTCTAAAACCTGATCTAATTTGAAGTGGGTCATATTTTATCGGTATGATACTGTAGCATGGAGCTATGCCAGGTCCGATGATATAGGTTATGAGCAAGAAGCCTAACATGAAAGTCACCGACCTGTAGAGCATGAGCGTTATGGACGTACCAAGCAGTATGGACTCCAACCCGGCCTGTCGCCGATACTTGAGAGAGACGGGCAAGAAGTGAGAGAAAGTTGAGACAACCCTCTCTCATCCGTTTCTCTCGATCTCTCCCTCTCTTGCATGTCTCTCTTAATCTTTCTCGCCTGTCCCCCTTACTCTCTTTCTTGCTCATTGTCCCCTCTCTCTCCCGTGTTCAGCATATCTTTCTTGCTCTCTGTAACTATTTAAGAATAATTAAATTTTAATTCTTTTTCTATAATATTTATGTCCACTACATTAACTCTATGCGTCTCCGGTCCCTTTCCTCTAGTTGTAATAGTGCAAATAGGTCAAATCTAGATCAGCACAGTATGAAGCAAGTACGAAGCATAAATGGGCCGTGCTTGGGCTCGCCAAAGGCTAGCTGGACCAGCACGGTACGGCAGGCGGGCACGATGGGTCGTCGCGACTCCGCACGGTTCAAACACGAAGCACAATATATCTATGTCGGGTCGTGCCATGCTGCCACGACATGACGCCCACCTCTATATGAGGCCATGTGACTACAGGGTTGTTTGGGAGTGCAGTGTTTCAGCTTTGGGCCAACAGTTCCACCAAACAGCATGGCTGCAAAGCAGTAGGGAACTTAAGCCACAGCAGAAGTACCCTCAAAAACTGCAGCTACTGGGGAGGAGCTTTTTAGCTGTGGTTTCGCTTGGCCACCTCCCATTTCGGTCGCTCTGCCTTATTGACCTCTGCCACCCCGCTTCGCCGCCTCTACATCACCTCTCCACTCGGACACCGCTGTACTTCGCTATTGTCGGCGTATTCCACCTGACAAGATCCCGTCAACGAGCGGGGTTGACTACACCCTAGACGGAAGATATGGTTCAGTAGAGGGCATCTTCGTGGCTGGAAACCCTAATGTCTCTCGACGATGGATCTCAGGAACCAACTGATGGACACGATGATGTACCCAGGTTCAGGCCCCCAATTTGGGTAATGGCCCTACGTCCTGCTAGTTCTTTGTTGAGGAAAGGTGAAGGGGATTACAATGTGTTCTCCTGGTGTCTTCTCGATGATTGACCGACTGATCTCCTCCTCCCCCATGCACCAGGCGCCCTTATATAGATGAGCTAGCCTGGGCAGGGGAGAAGGTAACGCTATACTTATCTACAACACATTAATTACACCCATCATTCCGACTTCCACGTCGACCCACGACTCATTTATTACACACGCCTCCGTGGCCTCATCCTTCAAACCTCATTTATTGTCGGTGAGTGGCCGCTGGTCGCCGGGATATGGCGCTCTGCGGCGAGTTTAGTAAGAGGCATCGGAGGGGCGTCTTTGTCGTCGTGTCGATGGCGAACCCTTCACAATTAATGGTCGACTTCGGCGTGTCGGGGAAGGAACTTCTGGCGAAGCCTTCCTCTCATGCCTTTGGTTGCCTCCGTGGCACGACAAGGGGGCCGAGCCTTCGCCACTTGCCGGGCCGCCTCATAAGCCAACGCCGGTGGGTGGGCGTGCTCACCGGCCCTGCCCACCGAGGCGCCCACGGCCGCTTCGCGGCGCGGCGTGATCACCCATTGCTCGCTAAAGAACCCGTGGGCTCCTCGCCCGGTGGGCAAGCGTTATCGCCCATTGCCTGCCAAGCGCCACATGGCCGCTTCGCTTAGCGAGCAAAGCGTGATGCCATTGCTTGCGGCGGCGTGGGCTCTCGCCCGTTGCCTTGAGGAACCACGCTTGAGCGCTTCGCCCAGTTGCTTGCTGGGGGCCACGTGAACTCCTCGCCAATGAGCAAAGCGTGATTGTCTTGGTGCCGCTAGGGCTTCAAGCAAGTCGAGCCGCTTCTTGGGCCTATTACTTCTCGGCGGAGAAGGTACCCGGTGCAAAATACACCGACGATAGTCCCGGGGCCATCTGGAGCGTCGCCGATTGCTTTTCAGACCTTATTTAATGCCAGTGCGTTCCTGGATAGGCCTACCACCTTTGCGCACGCAACCGCTTCGGTCCTCCCCACTTCCGCCGATTTTTCTTTGGACCCAAAACGCCGTGTCCTTTACCTGCTCGTGAACCGTCTTCGTGGGGGGTCTATATATATACACGCCCCCAGCCAGCAGTTCACGCCTTCTAATCTTCTTCTTCTTTGCTTTTCGCCCTTTTCATCTTCCTTTGCTCAAAGAACTCTGCTTCCGTTTCAATGGCGTAGGGGTAATGCCCCAACTCCATCGTCCTTCTCTCCACCTTCACTTACTTCTGCGAGATGTTCGTGGGGGTAATGCCCAATCTCCCCCTCTTTTGCTACTTCTTCACTTGTCGCAGCTCTCACGACAGCGGGGTCGCAGGGAGCTGCTATTTCCGCCTCCGTGATGGGTCGGCCCCTCGTTACATTCCCTTCCAGCCACGCTCCAACTAGAAGAATTGGCGGAGCGACTGGCTCTATGTCAGCGACGACAGCGGGGTCGACCTTCTTGGGGTGCCTGGCAGCGGCGGAGACCCGTGAGTGGAGCTACTTTGTCGAGGCGATGAAGCTCTGGCGATGGCGCCCGCATCGATTAGTTGGTGGCGCGGCTGATTAGGTATTGGTAGTCCGAGACTTTGTGGCTCGGAGGATCAGCCCTAACGTCGCCGTCTTATGCATGGCGGTATCTGAGGATAGACGACGTGACACGCACATACCCGGGCAGTAAATCCTCTTACTCTTCTTTTTGAATGCATATTCTTTTTCGTGGTCACCATCAGCTAATACTTCTGTCTTCTTTTGGTGCTAGGTGAGGAAAACCTGGATGGTCCTGCCCTTTCCAGGTGGCTATCTGTGTTAATCTTGCCGATCTTAGGCGGCTGGAATTTCGGCTAAGGCTCGGTGCTTCTGTGATCACGAGTTAAATAGAGCACCTCCGGATCATTCAGTCCTTTCCGGCGATGGACTCCACTGGTCCCGCCGTGGTGCCAACCCGCGGCCCCTTGGTGATCAGGGACCAACCCCGGGCCGATGACGAAGCCTTGAGCAAATGGTCGATCGCTCGGATGCCTGGCGCGGACCCCAAGAGGTGCGCACCGAGCCCAACTTCTCTTCGCCGCCGCTTCTTAACTCCGTAAGCGCGCTGAAGCGGCGGCGTCTTCATCCGGTGGCGGCGCCTCGCCCATCTTCGCGCCATTTGCCGCGCCGACTCAACTCTGCGGCCGTCTCCTCCGGCGCCAAATCAGCATGGCGAGTCCAGTACCCTGGTGGCGCCGAAGCGAACTTGCGGTGGCGGTCACTTCCTTGCTTCAAATCGCCCCGGCGGATGTCAAGTGCACCACCAGCTTGAACATCCATGGCCGGCAGTCGGCGGGCACTGCTCAAGGGCGACTGGCGGCTCCGGCCGCCGGGCAGACGTCAGGCCAGGGCCAGCTTCTGCTCCCCGCTCCGATCGTCCCACCGCGCGCTGCTGCGCACTACTGTTGCTTTCGCCCGAATTAGGCGGCCTTCATGACGCAAGCACTCTCCTCACCTGACTACCTGTGAAACCCGTGACACAACAAGTGGTGGCATTCTGTGAAGGCTGGAGAAAACAGGCCTTGTTGGCCCAAGGAGGACCACCAGGTGACCTTACTCGCCGGGCGTGGGGCCGAGGCAATGAGGAGGGAGGCGGAGGAGCAGCTGCTGCAGCAACATCGTGACCATGCCGGTCATCATCTGCGGCGCATGGCGAGGGTTTAAGCGCCATTGGGGTGGACCTTCGCGAGCCGCTTGAGCCCGGCGATCAAGATGCATGCTGCACCACGGGTCGTTGATGTGCTCTCCGGCCTGCCAGCCGCCATGGCCGCCCACTCCGTGCAGGAAGGGCAGCAAGTCGCCAGGGCTACCGCAACCTTCGTGCTCGCATGCTATGCCAACCGCGACGCCGCCTTCAACCCAATGACCGTCGCGGACGGCATTGAAACGAGCCGAGCATAAGCGTAGCGTCGCGAGGCCGTGGAGCGCGTCATCAGCATGATGGCGGCGAAGCCCGGACCTTAGCGGCGGCGGCAATGAGCGGAGGCGAAGAGGAGAGACGAGGCATCAAGTCGTCAGCGGCGGCGAGCGACCCGACAGCTTTCTTTTGTTTTCTTCTTTTTCCTGTTTTTTGTATGCCAGAACAATATTAGCAATTGTAATGAAGTTGGTATATTTTGGTTTCACCTGGGCATGTTTGTCTGTTCGCGTTTTGGGTATGCTTGCTCAACTCAATCTTCGGGCGATCAGTCCCCAGCCTTATCATGATGCGAACCTTAGCACTCAGGTTAGGTCGATACTTAGGCATTCTTTGAGTGATTGCAATAATGCGAACAGGGATTATGCAAAACATGTAGAATGTAGACAAGTAAAGTCTTAAGTTTCTGCGCAAGGATGTCACTGACTCCTATCCTTTTGGAACTTATATCCCCGTTACCTCTTGGAACCTGACCGCACCGTTGCACAACAAGGAAGCAAGCTTCCAGGAGCGGTATCGGGCTTGCGGTGCTCACGAGAGACGATAGCGGTGCTTGAGGAGCGAGCAGGGGTGTCGCGAGCAGCGTTTGAGTCACCATGCCACACTCGCACTCTGGTTATCGTCGCTGCGACACGAGATCTTTGGGCATTTCCTTTTATCGACAAGGAGCCATCAGTTACGAGCGATGTGACCACGCATAATTCAACCCAACGGGATGCAAATGCAAAAATAAGTTGGTCTTTGTTAAAAGCGAGCAACTTATCTTTGCTATAAACCCTTTAGGCGGGTATGATCGCCCACTGCCGCCTTTGCCGCGGGGTTACCATGGATGCTTGAGCTACAAAGCGCTCGGCACTTCATCTCTGCGCGCATAGCTCTTGAAAGCACAAGTAAGCATTGCGCAAAGCATGCGAAATATATTAAAGGCGCCAAGTCCTTGCGGTATGTCATGGTCCTTTTCTTTGGAACTTAGGCTCTTGTGGCGTGGGGAATTGACCTCTGTTGCGTGGCATGGGAAGCGAGTTCGGGGAGGGTATTGGGCTTGCGGTGCTCGCGATGACTAAGCGTTAGCCGAGGAGCGAGCAGGGTGTGCGAACCACGTCTGAGTCACCGTGCCGCACTTGCGCTCCTGGTCGCCCGTCTGGGCACGGCGTGAATGCCGGGTGTTACCACGGATCAGCAAAGAGCGGCCAAACCGCCAGAACGCATGACATCCCCACACAATCTTTCCCACTAGGGGACAAGCAAAGAGAATAAAGCAAAAGCTCTTAAAGCAAACAACTTTACTAACCATCGTGACATGCCGATCAGTAGGAGGAAAACTCACCCCACAACCGATCCAGCGAACCCGAGAACTTCTGACTTTTTAGGGTAAAACTTTCATAACAACTCCACGTTGAAGGAGTTGGTCAGCTCTTGATCGTCCTCAGTGGCCAACCGGACCGCCCCGGGTCGAGATACTGAAACCACCTTAAAGGGGCCCTCCCATCGGGGAGACAGTTTGTGGAACCCGGCATGCGTCTGGATTCTACACAAGATCAGGTCGCCAACTGCTAGTGTTCTCTCGCAGACCCGGGTGGCGTGGTACCGCCTGAGACTTTGCTGGTACCGGGTGTCGACGTTTGTTGTCGGCAATAATGAAAAGGGGGTTAGGCGCTGGATCCAAACTCAATGGTAGCACAAGACACCGGATGTATACAGGTTCGGGCTCTCGCGGAGGAGATAATACCCTAGTCCTGTGCTCTGAAATTATATGTGACTAGCTAATTTGCTGATGAGATGTGTGTTCATGTTCCCCCGCCCCTCCCTTTATATAGTAGAGGAGGGTGGTTACAAAAGAGAGTCCTAGTCGGATACAAAGTAAGGATTATAACTCCTGTACCTATCCGTATCGTAACAGTCTGGATTACAATCGTATCCTGCCTAATCTGGATCGGTTGCCATCTCTAGGACTTCTTTACTGGGCACGCCTTGACGCACCCCTGGTAGCTTCTATTTTCCTGCGGTTGGCCCGACTCAACATTATCCAGCTGGGCCTCATAGGCCTGCTTTGTAGATACCCGGGATGTGTATATCCCACACCGGACGGCGCGCAAGGCCGCCCGGTCGTGCACCTCCTCTAGAAGGTTGACGTCTTCACCGCGATGGTCTTCTTGTTCTTCCTCGCTGAATGCCGAGACATGCGGCGAACCAAACGACAGCTCGGACGGGAAAACAGTTTCGGCGCCGTAGACCAGGAAGAAGGGTGTTTCACCAGTCGCCCGGCTAGGTGTGGTTCGGAGCCACCACAACACAACCGGGAGCTCTTCCGTCCACCGCACCCCTCACTTATAGAGTCGATCGAATGCTCTGGTCTTCAAGCCTCTCAATACCAGCGCGTTGGCACGCTCAGCTTGGCCATTGCTCTTGGGATGGGCCACCGAGGCAAAGCATACTTTGGTACCCATCTCTTCGCAGAACTCCGGAAAGCCGTTGTTGGTGAATTGAGTCTTGTTATCGGTGATGATCACGATTAGCGACTCTAAAGCGGGTGAAGATCCGTGCATGAACTTGATTACAGCGGAAGTTTGTGATGCGCGTCTTGCTTGACCCGACCCACTTGGTAAATTTGTCGATGGCGACAAGCAGTGGGTGAAGCCCCTGTGGCCGCGAGAACGGGCCAGGATATCGACCCAGACGCGAATGGCTAGGAGGCGGGATGGTTTGCGTAACTTAAGTTTGGTCGGTGAATTTGCTTAGCGAAGAATTGGCATGCCGCATCTCCTCACCGGCTTCATAAGCATCACGGAGGCGATAGGCCAATAAAATCCTTGGCGGGCAGCTTTGCGGAAACAAGCGTCCGGCGGACATATGGCTCCCGCACATGCCTCCATGGATATCAGAGAGCAGGGCACTCCCCTCTTCCCAAGTGATGCACTTTAGGAGAATTCCGTTTCTGCTCTGGCGGTATAGATCCCCACCCACTAGAGTATAGCACTTGGCCTTGCATGCTATCTTCTCAGCTGAAGCATCACCGTCAGGGATCTCTCAGTCTCGCAGGAAGGCTAGGATGGGGTCTATTCATTAGACTTCCCGGCTAAGAGTGGCGATCACTCGGTGATCGCCCGGGTACTCCGCTTGGCCAGGCTTTTCCCCGAGCCGTCTTCTCTCCCAAACCAGGGGGCCGAGGCGGGTGCGTTGCCTACCCTCCCTGAGTCGAAGGGCACAACGGCCGCACCGCTGCCCGCGCTTGGATCGGAGGCAGCAACGGCTATACCGTCCTCCCCACAGGAAGCGGGGGCAACGACGGACGACCGTGAGAGTCTTTCTTCAAAGACTCCGACCGGAGCGAAGAGCTCTTGAGGGCCTTGGGTATGGCTCGTCCACCGAGATGGTTGTCGCGTCGAGGATATGGATATATCGATCCTTGAGTGGCGTTCCATCTTCGACGACCTCGCCAAGTGGCGGCCATGGTAGGATCGAGCATTGAAATTCCTTCGCGCTTGGTGATGACCATGAGGAGTCGCCTTTAACGGAGGTGCTTGGGACGCCCTAACGCAGAGGCGGCAGCGCAGCCCTGCTAGTAGGCCCTCCAATTCAGCAATGTTGTTGGTGGCCTTGAAGTCGAGGGCGACCACGTACTGGAGGATGTCACTGGTCGGAGAGACCAAGACAATCCCAGCCCCCGCGCCTTCGAGCCTGAAGGAACCATTGAAAAACAAGGTCCAGGGGGAAGGCGCGGGTGCTTCTTCAGCTTCAGGAGCGGGGGGAGTCCACTCGGCAACGAACTCCACCAACTTCTGGCTCTTGATGGCGGTGTGGGGTACAAACTTGAGACAAAATTTCCCCAGCTCCACCGACCATTTGGTGATACGACCTTCTGCTTCCCGATTGTGAAGAATCTCTCGCAGAGGGTAGGCAGTGACCACCGTGACTTCTCGCCCTTGAAAGTAGTGCCGCAGCTTCCTGGACGCCACCAGGACGGCGTACAACATCTTCTGCATCTGCGGGTATCGGGTCTCTGCCTCGTGTAGCACCTTCGCGGCGTAGTAGACCGGCCACGAATACCTTCCCTCTCGCCACCGATCTGGTGCTCACCCTTGCCGGGGTAGCGACAATGTACAAAACAATGGTTATTTGGGTTGAGGCGACCCGATTACTAGCGGGGAGGAGAGGTACTGCTTCAAGTCTTCAAATGCTTGTTGAGCCTCCTCGGTCCACTCGAAGTGGTTCGTATTCTTCATCAGCTTGAAAAGGGACAGGCTTCTTTCTCCCAATCGGGCGATAAATCGCCCGAGGGAGGCCAGGTGACCAGCCAGGCATTGCACCTGCTTGAGCCGAACGGACGGCTTCATGTGTTCAATGGCCGCTATCTTGTCAGGACTGACCTCGATGCCCCGCCTGGACACGAGGAACCCTAGCAGCTTTCCGGAGGGCACACCGAACATGCACTTCTCGGGGTTGAGCTTCAAGCAATTCTTCCGGAGGTTGGCAAAAGTTTCCTCCATGTCTTTGATCAGTTCTTCACTCTTTTTCACTTTCACGACCAGGTAATCGACGTACACCTCAAGATTGCACCTTATCAATAAACACCCTTGGGTGTTCTGAAGCGATTTGTCTTCATCTTCGCGCCATGCTAATCGATGGTACCCGAGTACGCATCCGAAAGCACAAGACTCACATCCCGCCGTGGAGTCGGCGATGAGATCGGCGCACGGCAGCAAGGTAGAGATCCCAGGCGAGCCTTGTTGAGATCGGTGAAATCAATGCACATTCGCCACTTTCTATTGGATTTCTTGACGAGCACAGGGTTGGCAAGCCACTCAGGATGAGAGACCTCCCGGATGATCCCTACGCGCAGCAGCTTCTCTACCTCCTCCCGAATGGCGTCTTGTCGCTCAGGTGCCTGACGCCGGACCTTCTGGCGGACCGGGCGCACCTCGGGAAGCGTAGCCAGTCGGTGCTCGATCACCTCCCTAGGGACCCCAGTCATATCAGACGGTTGCCATGCGAACACGTCAGAATTAGACTGGAGGAAGGTGACGAGCGTGTCTTCTATTGCGGTGGCGTCGATGAAGAGCGGACTTCTGGGCTGGCCCTTTCGGAGACCACCTTTACCTCACGGCCGAGGCGGGCGAGTGCTTGGTCTGCGCTGAGGGCTCCGGGAAAGGCGGCATCGGCGAGCTTCCGCAGTGGCACGGCGAGGTCTAGTGCGTGCTTGTGGTAGCGCAAAGCCTCGGCACATCCACGGATGGTTATGGGGCCACCGAGCCTGGCATCTTCACCACCATGTATCCATAGTGGGTTGTAGTCATGAACTTGGCCAGCGCGGTCGGCCGAGTATGGCATTATGCGGAGGTCGAAGTCGGCAACCGAAGTTGACCGACTCCGTCTGAAGTTGCTTTCCTCCCAAAGGTGACGAGGCGCGACTTGGCCTGGGGGACCATGCCGGCCCGAGCTCTGCCGTGAAAAGCGGTGGGGGCGGCTCTGGTTTGGCACTGGGCGCCGGAATGCTTTAAAGGACAGGAGGTTGAGAGAGCTCCCTCCGTCCATCAGCACTCGCCCGAGTTTCACGTTCCGGATCGTAGGAGAAACCACAATCGGAAGGTGACCTATGCCGGCAGTGCTCTCAGCGTGGTCAACCCGAGTGAAGGTGATCGGCTCCTCCGACCACTTGACATCAAACCGCCCTCTGAACTCGATGTCGTGGCGCGCAGACCTCCTCCTCAACAGCTTATAGGGCGTTGGAGGGTAGATGGATGAGCCACCGTGAATGTACGCCCTGGTAGCGATCCGCTTTTTGGAAGGCGGTGGCTGAGGCGGCGCTCCTTGAGCCATTTTGCTCTACCATCTTACTCACAACCCCGCAATCATCCAACCATGAGAGTTAGTCTGGTGGATCGGACAGAAGGGCTCGCCCTCCTTTTCCTTGCGGCGGTCGTTCTTCCGACCGTGGTGGTCGTCACGCCGGCCTCGGCGGTCATCCCGCTGTCGTCGGCGGTCGCGCCTCGTCGGCGGGCGTCTTGGCGCTTCATGTTGGCGACCGAGACCCTTTGGTCTCGCCGCCTTGCGCTTCCGTAGCTTCTTGCTTGCAGGGCCGGGGCCCCTCGAGGTTCCGGCTTCATCCCCGCCGCGTCCTCGCGTGGCGCCAGATGCCGACCTCGAGCCTCCGCTACCCGCGCGCACTTATGCGCTAGTGAGAAGAGCTCGGAGGTGGTGGCGATGTCATGGGTCGCCATCTTTTCCCGCATCTTGCGGTCACGAACGCCTCTTCGAAAGGCGATGACGACCGACTGCTCCGAAATCTGAGGAATTGTGTTGCGACAGTGGCAGAATCGTCGGATAAAGTCGCGCAACGACTCCCCTCTTTCCTACTCGAGGGCATGGAGATCGTCCTCCACGCCCGGCTGTGCGAAGGAGCATTGGAAGTTGGCGACGAAGAGGCCACACAACTCCTCTCACGAGTGCACCGATCCTCGTGAGAGGTTTAACAGCCAGGACCAGGCGGACCCCGTCAAGGCTATTGGGAAGTAATTGGCCATGGTCTTTCCAGACCCGCCAGCGGCACACACCACGGTGGTGTAGATCTACAGGAACTCCTCTGGGTTTGTGGTGCCGTCGTACTTCTCGATGGAGGCCGGGCGAAACCTTTCGGGCCACACCACTTGGCGCAGCCGTCGGGAAAACACCTAGCATCTGACGCCATAGGGGGAATCCTGCCGTCCGCCCTGGCCCTGGCCCGGAAACCGTGCTAAGGAGGGCGGACCACGACTCCCCAAAGAGTCGGAGGAACAGACCTCCTACTCGCTCTGAAGGTGAGAGTCACGGGAGGAACTCTCACCCTCAGGGGCCATCCGTCTGTCACGAGCGCGGCGACGTTGCAGGTGATCACGCAAATCACCACTGCGCCGCCGGCGCCGGAGCTCCAGATGGGCCCTCAGGTTCTCACGGCTCCTCACAGAGCTGGGACCTTCTTCTCGCACGCCATTTCCTTTACTCTAGCCCTCCTGGCCAGAGTGCTTCCCACTTGGGCGGCTGGAAGCTTGGGTGCGATGGACATGCACCCTTGGTGAGAGTGCAAGCGGTCCCAGCACCGGTCGGGCATCCTGGTGGCTGGAGCCGCTTCCACGAGGCTCGCAATATCCCGCAGCCACGGCGTGGCCGGGGTGTCTCCTACAAGTTCCACCGGAAGGTGGTCCAGGAGGAGACGGACCACATGAAGGTTCTGAGCTGGAGTGGCGGCCTCCATGGCCAGCTGACGCCGAACCGGAAGCCCGGCCGCCGCCGTGGGGGCACCACCGCCCTCCTGCGGAGACAGCGTGAGGCGATCCCCCATTCGGTGAGAACGCCGGGACATGTTCTGGGCGCTGCTAACCTCCGCCACGTCTGTCGCTGCGAGTGTGAACCCGCCATCACCGAATGAAAGGTCCTTTCGGACGGAAGGCCGAAATCCGCCGGAGAGATGGCTGGATGAGCCAACCACTAGCCCCCTATCTGGCGTGCCCCTGTCGGCGTATTCCATCTGACAAGATCCCATCAACGAGCGGGGTTGACTATACCTTAGACGGAAGATATGGTTCGGTAGAGGGCATCTTCGTGGCTGGAAACTCTAATGTCTCTTGATGATGGATCCCGGGAACCAACTGATGGACACGATGATATACCCAGGTTCAGGCCCTAGTTCGGGTAATGGCCCTACGTCTTGCTAGTACTTTGTTGAAGAAAGGTGAAGGGGATTACAATGTGTTCTCCTGGTGTCTTCTCGATGATCGACCGACTAACCTCCTCCTCCCCCATGCACTGAGGCGCCCTTATATAGATGAGCCGGCCTGGGCAAGGGAGAAGGTAACGTAATACTTATCTACAACACATTAATTACACCCATCATTCCGACTTCCACGTCGACCCACGACTCATTTATTACGCACGCCTCCGTGGCCTCGTCCTTCAAACCTCATTTAATGTCGGTGAGTGGGTTCGCCCGGGATATGACGCTCCTGCGACGGGTTTGGTAAGAGGCGTCAAAGGGACGTGCTGTCGTCGTGTCGATGGCAGAACCCTTCACAATTAATGGCCACGACTCGGCGTGTCGGGAAGAAACTTTCTAAGCGAAGCCTTCCTCTTATTCCTTTGGTTGCCTCGTGGCACGACAAAGGGGCGAGCGCCCATTGTCGGCGTACTACGCTAAGTACCGTCTCCACCGCATAAAGTACAATCACGTGGCGGCCTCGCAATCGGCGGCGATCACGGCTGCGGCCAACGGCGTCGGCCGTGGCGCCCGGCGGCGGTGGCGAAAACGCCTGCTCGCCCGCGCCCAATCCACGTGGCGACCTACGCAGCCGGCGGCGATCACGGCCCGCCGGCAGCGTCGGCCCGTGGCGCTTCGGCGGCGGTGGCGAACACGCTACTTTCGCCCGGCGCCCAGCCCGCGTGGCGGTCGGCAATCGGCGGCGATCACGGCCCGCCGGCGGCGTCGGCCCCGTGGCGCTTCGGCGGCGGTGGGCAACACGCCTGCTGCGCCGGTGCCGATCCCACGTGGCGGGTGGCGGCGGTTGGCGAGGGCATACTGCTGCGTCCGCCGCGAGGCAAAAGGTGGGCGTGGTGGCTTCACCTCGAAAGCTCCTTCCTTTGCCGTCGCAGTGTCGAGCAGCGAGCTGCCATGGCGAGCTTATCGATTCAAGGGTTTACATGACAAGCCCATTCCTCTGACATCTCTCGTCTACCTGTCACAAAGGTGTCCCATCCGGCGGACCGGGCAAGGGCACGCGTAGGCATTTAATGAGGCTGGAGGAACGCGACAACACAGGAAGGCGTATTAAATGTATAAGGACCAGCATGATGACTCCCCTTTTACCTACTCCCATTAGCTTGGCCTATATAAGGGCCTCCGGGTGCATGGGAAAGGGGGCGGAGCATTCGAGAGGAAAGAACTTGTAACTCAAGAGCTTTGTATTAGCTTCACACCCTCTCTAAACAATTCAGCAGGACGTAAGGTTATTACCCTTCTCACAAGGGGGCCTGAACCTGGGGAAAAAATCTCTTGTTCTTCCTAGTTCATAGACGCCGAAACCCTCCGTGTAGGAGTCCTCAAGGCTTTTCGCCCTCTAGGTTTAGCCAGCCGCAAAGACGCCCTCCTTCCGAACTAAACCAGTGCGCATCCTCCGGGCTGTCGGTGGAATCGCCCGGCAGGCCTCGAGCCGGACCCGTGCTTCACCGGCTCCGCCCGGTGAGGTAAAGTGAGTGCATACGAGTGAGGCGAACCATTTAAAGCCGTCAACATTGGCGCCAACCTCGGCGCCAAATAGGAAAACCTTCGTCACCTTCCTCGATCAAGCGAGACGTGTTCACAGCAACCGTCCGACATATTTGGGGTCCCCGAGGTGATCGAGCACCGGCCCGCAACGCTCCCGGCGTCGCCCGATCGACAAAAGGCCGGGAGGCGGTAGCGGGCGGCGGACGCCATTCGAGAGGAGGTAGAAATTTGTTGAGTCACGAGGATCGTCGAAGTCTCTCATCCTGAGTGGCTTGCCAACCCCGTGCTCGTCAAGAAGTCCAACGGGAGGTGGCGCATGTGTGTCGACTTCACCGACCTCAACAAGGCCTGCCCGAAGGATCCATATCCCCTGCCGCGGGTCGATCTCATTGTTGACTCCACGGTCGGTGCGAGCCTTTTGCTTTCCTAGGCGCGTACTCTGGGTACCACAGTTAGCATGGCGCTTGAATGAAGAGAAGGCGCTTTTGTAACTAGCAGGCGTATATTGTTATGTAAGGATGGCTTTTGGTTTAAAGAATGCCGGTTCCACTTATCAGCGTGCCATGCATATTACTTTCCGCCCTCAGATAGGGCGCAATCTTGAGGTATCGTTGATGACTTAGTGGTGAAGATTAAAAGAGTGAAGAAATGATCCAAGACACGGAGGAGACCTTTGCTAACCTCTGGAAGAATTGCACGAAGCTCAATCCGGAGAAATCGTGTTCGGTGTGCCCTCGGCAAGTTCTTTGGGTTTCACGGTGTCGGTAGGAACATCGAGGCCAATCGACAAGATAAGCGGCCATCGAGCACATGAAGCCCGAAGGCGACTCAAGCAAGTTCGATTGCTGGTGGTCGCTTTGGTCTCCTGAAGGCGATTCATTGCCGCTTGGGAGAACGAAGCTGCCTTTGTTCAAGTTGTTAAGAAGACTAACCATTTTGAATGGGCCGGAGGAAGCCTGAAGGCATTTGAAGACTGAGCGGTACCTCTCCTCTCCCGGTCTTTGGTTTCCCCAGCGGAGTGAGCCTTTATACGTATATCGCTGCCACCCACGAGGTGGTAAGCCAGATGTTAATTCGCGGAGAGGAAGGCGTCGAAGCGGTTTACTACATCGATGAGGTATTACATGAAGCGAAACTTCGGTATCCTCAAGCTCGAGAAGATCTTTGTATCACGGTCTGATCGCGTCGAAGGCTGCGGCACTATTTTCGGTGTGAAATCACCATCGTCACGACCTACCCCTTGCGGAAATCCTCCTAACCGTGAAAGTGAAGGCCGTATTGCTAAATGGTCGGTGGAGCTGAAATTCAACATCAAATTCGTGCCCCGCACGCTATCAAGAGTCAAAAGTTGGCGGAGTTAAATGCGCGAGTGGACTCCGCCACTCTGGCGAAGCGCCGTGCCTTCCCCACGGGCGTTATTTTGATGGATCCTTGATTTGGAAAGCGGGGGTGGGGTTGTCTGGTCTCCCGGCCGGTGACACCCTCCGATCACGTGGTCGCCCTCAATTCAAAGCCACCAACAACATTCTTTGAGTATGAAGGTCTGCTTTGGCGGTTGCATCGCCGGCATTGGGCATCGGCGTCTCAAGTCAAGGAGACTCCTGCTGGTCATTAATCAAGCGGAAGGAGTTCAATGTTCAAGACCCCACCATGGCGGCGTACCTAGCGGAGGTCCAGAAGAATGGGCGTCATTTTGAAGGTGCAGGATATATTCATATCCTCGGTGTGACAACCACCTTGCGGACGGCTGTCGGCTTGCATCCTCAAGGGCTCTGTCGATGGAGTCTTGAAGAAAGACTACGCATGACCGAATCCATCGCAACCCACGATTCGGTGGGGATGATGGTGTCATTGTCGCGGCCCCGGTCGAGTGGGGACGGCGGCAAAGTGTCGCGACCTCTGGCTCGGTGGGGAAAGCGGTGCCCTGCCACGGACCTCCAATTCGGGGAGGAAGCGGCGTGCCGCCTCGGCCCAAGTCCGGGAGGAAGGCAGCGGTCTTTGCCGGCGACACTAGAGAAAAGCGGCCCGGTAGTACCGAGCGAGCGAGTGGTGCCACCCTTGGGCGAGGAAGATCGATGGATGGACCCTATCTGGCCTTCTGCGTGACCAAGTGATCCCGACGATGATGCCTCGGTGAGAAGATTGCACGTAAGGCCAAGTGCTATACTCACGGTAGGTGGGGACCTATATCGCAGAGAGGCGACGGAGTTCTCTTGAAGTGCATCACTTTCGGGAAGAGGGGAGCACTGCTCTCGATATCCATGGGCGTGTGCGGGGAGCCATATGTCGTAGAACTCTAGTCGACAAGGCGTTTCGCCAAGGGTTTTATTGGCCTACCGCCCTCGAGGATGCTTATTTGGTGAGGGCGTCTGGCTTGTCGATTCTTCGCCGAGCAAACCCACCGACCAGCCCAAGCTCGCAAACCATCCCACTCTCATGGCGTTTGCGATGCAGAGGCTGCGATATCTGGGTCCGTTCAGCGACCCAGAGGGCTTCACTCACCTCTTTATCGCCATCGACAAGTTCACCAAGTGGGTCGGAAGCGGCGGTCGCGAACCATCACGGCTATTGCCATTGATTAAGTTCATCTTGTGGGATTTTCACCCGCTTTGGAGTCGCCAATCGCATCATCACCGACAAGCGGCACCAGTTCACCGGTAGCGGCTTTTAGAATGCAGTGAAGAAATGGGCACCAAGGTATGTTTAACCGGTGGCCCATCCATGAGCAATAGTCAGCGGAGCAGCGCCCAATCTTGTTGTCTTGAAGGGCCTCAAGACAAGAGCGTTTGATCGACTCCTGGTGAGGTGTGAGATGGGCGGAAGAACTCCGTATCTTTGTGGGTCGCCGCACCACACCCGGCCGTCTTGACCGCGAGACACCCTTCTTTTTGGTGTATGGGCGCCGGTATTCTCCCCTCCGAGTTTGTCGCTCGGCTCTCAACGTCTCCACTTTCAATGAAAAAGACCAAGAAGATATCCGGCGAAGAGTTAACCTCTGGAGGAGAGTGCGGGATCGAACGCCTTCTTGCGCCGCCGATTATCGACAAAACCTCGGCGATACCACGCCACGGGTCTCAGAGAACACTGGCGATGGGTGACTGGTCTTCTTGCGAGAATTCAAAGCATCTTGGGTTGCATAAAATTGTCTCCCGATGGGAGGGCCCTTCAAGGTGGTCTCGATATCTCGGCCCGGGCGGTCGGCTATAGCCGAGGGCGGCGGTGGCGAACTCCTACAACATTGAGCTCTGCGAAAGTTCTATCCTTAAAGGGAATTGTAAGTACCAGTGACTTGCTCGGTCGACCTCGAGTCGCCCTCTTCGTGTGGTAATACTTGGTGATCGATGAAATTTGTTGCCAAGCTTTTGCTTCACCATTCTTGTTCCTCTTAGTTGTGCTTTGAGTGGCAATTATGCATGTATGTCACTTGGTTACGTCGTTTGCTAATTCGCCGTGAAATCCATGGCGATCCTCGGCGTCGTGTACACTTAGCCCGGCGGCGAGGCGAGTTAGTGCAGTGCTCGAGCAGCGGCTCGCACACCTCGGGTTGGCTCTCTGAAGCACCGCTGAGTCGTCACCGCCGAACACCGTCGACTGATGCCACCGAAACTTCATTGCTTTGGCACTGCAGCGTCGCGGCTCGATTTCCTGGCAGTTCACAAGGACTTAGAATTCAAACAAGGTGGGCCAGGACACTTCATGCTGGAACTTAGGATGTTTTGGGCTTACCTTGCGTATGCCCTTCCAGATGTTTACTCACCTTTTCGGTAGTCACCTGTGCGCGCAGGGTAAGCACAAAAGTGTTGGCTTACTTTCACGAACCCTGCATCTTATTTGATGCCAGATGGCTTGAAATTTGCTACTTGATGCCCTAATTTCTCTCAGCGCTCAAAATACTCGCCCGGCGCCCAGTTGGCTGGTTGCCTGGCGCTTGGAAGGCTGGTTGCCCGTGGCAGAAATTGCTCACCCAGTGCTGTTGCCTGCCAGCGCTCAAGCTGCTCGCCAGCGCTCAAGCTGCTTTCGCCCGACCTCGGGTTCCTTATCATCGCCATATAAAACAAGATAAGCGCTTTATACCGCATTTTTTGGCCATTTCCTTACGATCATATCCTAAGATGGGTCGAGCTACGGCGTGATTATGCATAGCGTTGGAGACCGGCGGCTCCGTATGATAGAAGAAGATGTGCTAAAGTGTTAACGTCCGTGAGGCCTAGTCGCCAGTGTCGATTAGGCCTGGCGCTCCCTGCAGCTCGTCGCCTCGGGTTGGCTCGTGAAGCACATTGGTCGTCTCCGTTAGTCTTTTGCGGCCTAAGGCACTTCGAAAACTTCTTTGTCTCGCCACGTTCGCCCGTGGTACATTTTGAGCGATCATCGGTCTAAGTTCGGAAGGCGAAACTTGCGAAAATCTCATGCAGAAACTTGACGCTAGGGCCTTACTGTGTCCTGCGTTCCTTGTTCAGCTTAAGGCCATTTTTCGCCCACATTTTTTGTTGTCCGTGTAATCTATGCTTGCGATCACAGCGGGCACATGAAATCATTTGGCAGGACTTAGAAACGCTACCCTAATTTAGGCGTCCCTAAAAGCGTTTTGTCTAAGTCGAATGGCGGCCATCTAACAAGCAAATGTAACGGATTCATTCATGCGAAAATAAGTAAACACATGAATAACGATTAAACATCTAACATTCATCCAAAAGTTGTCCAAGGTTTTTTCTGGACGTAGGTTCATCGACAGAAGCAACAAAAAAGCGAAAAGCGCCGCCTTCCTCCTCGTCCTCGCCGAAGTCAAGTTCATTATCGGCGCCACCTTCGGCAACCCGGAGGAGTGGAGACATCCATGACCGGTGCTCCTGCGGCATCGAGCACGTGTTCGGCGGCGCGTACCGCGCCTCTGCTGCACGAACCGCTTTGCTCGCGTCTCCCCGGCGCCGACCATCACCACCGCCATGGGATCAAAAGCGGCGTCGCGGTTGCGGCGAGCGAGCGTGTAGAGATTGGCCATGATCGCGACTGGCGTCCTTCCGTGGCGGAAGCGGCGGCTAGAAGCGGCGAGAGTCTCGCAGCGCCTCCGCGGCTTTGGTTGGTCGCATGGGCAGAATTGAAGCGCCGAGTCCTCGGTAGCGTTGACATCACGCCCAAGGGTTCGAGCACCTCTTGGTGCGTTGGAACGCCTTCTTCAACATGATCGCGAGTTGCGCCCGCCGGAAGGATTCAAGTTCCGAGACTTCAGCGCCGCCTCGGCCCTCTCCGCCGTGTCTCGGCCCGTTCCGCCCGTTCTTTGCATTGCGGTCGTGTTGGCCCTCTCTGCGCCCGGCTCATTGCCGCCCTCTCCGCTCCGCTCGGCTCGTGCGCTCACCGAAACAGGCTGTTGAGCGTCTGGGCACCATGCACAGAGGCGGCGGCGGATGCAGTGCTGGTGCAGCTGGCGCATGTCGTTTACTGAATGAAGAGTTGAAAAGCGGCGGCTAAAGCGGCGATGGCGGCGGCGAACCTCGGCGGCGCTGGTGCGGGAATATCTTCGATCTGGCGGCGATTGCGGCGAGGCGCTGGCGAACCTCCGCCGTCTCGGTGGGCGCGGGGTGTTAGCACCCTTGGCGGCGTTACGAGCCACCTTGGTGGCGCCCTCAAGCTCAAGCGGCCGTCGGGGCGTGAGGCCACCTGTTGGCGGTGATGCAGGCTCCGTGGCCAGGTTGTCGGCGCCCATGATCGTCGGCCGGAGAGTCTTGGTGGTGAAGGTTCGGAGCCGTCTTTGCGGAAAACGGCCGGAGAATAAAATCGCGGCATGGCGTCTGTGCCCCGTCCCTTGGAAATACCGCCCGGCCGTGGTGGTGGCGGTGCTTTGGTCCGTGGCGGAGCCCTCTTAAGTCCGGGCCCGTGGTGTCGGCAATGATGGCGCTTGCCCGCGGCACGTCGCGGCGGCGGTACGTCCACGATCACCGGCCGGGCAGCGGCGAGATCACTGGCCGGCCCGTGGAGTCCATTGGCGGGAAGCGACTGGCGACCGCGAGCGCTCGCGTGCTCCGGTCGGCGGCGGCCGCCGCCGGAAAAAGCGTGCGGTTGGAACCGGCGACATCGGTATGACAAGCCACCGACCGGGTTTGGCTCCTCAAAGTTGCCCTACTTTATCGCAAGAAAGGAAAAAAGATGGTGGTCGGTTGGTAGGAAGCGCGGGAAAAACATGTGCTTAAAAACTAGAAAAGACAAAGGCTTACGTCAAGACCCGCGTCTTGCGTCAGTCGTTATCGCGCGTATCTTGCCATGAGGGCGGGCGTCGTCGAAGAAGGCGATCCTCGGGCGTGTAGTCGGGCTACCGACCCTCCGTTTGATCGGCGTCCGCAATCGCGCGCGCGGGCGCCATTCTGTGAGCTCTGCCGTCTCTTCGGCCGTGAGCTCCGATTCTCAGCGTCTTGCGCTCGTGGCACCCGAAGCGTCGATTCATTGTCATCTGGATGTCTGACGATCCTGCGCCATGTCCTCGATTGGACTGTCTTTGGAAGGAATGTGGCGGGAGCCATCCGTCGAAGCGAAATAGCAACTCCCGCTACTTAACGTGCGTCATTGGTGGCGCGAGAATGAAGAAATGGCGGAAGAGAAGGTTAAGCATCACCCCATCAACATTTCCGCGAGGTGTGCGAAGATGGCGAGGAAGATGATAGAGTTGGGGGTGAGATGAAGATGGTGGATTTCGTAGAAGTGGAGGCGGTGAAAAAAATTCGAAAAAGGGAGGAAGAAGGCCGCCATCATAGCCAGTGTGCGGGGCGATCTCGTCGGAGAGGCACTGCAGGCGTGGCGATCCCGATCGAACGGAAGGTGCCTTCGGCGATGATCCCCATCGCTTGAGGCGATGGCGTCCAACGGCGGAGGCGGGATGGGATTCACCATGGCGAATCGAAGAAGACGAAGAGCTTTGGGAAAAAGAGGCGAAAGGACAAGAAAGCAAAGTGCGCAAAAAGGCAGAAGGCGTGAATCGCTCGTCTGTTGCATCTATATATCGTACCCCGTCGGCGGTTCACGAAAAAGACCGAATTATCGCCATTTGGGTCCCAAGGAAAAGCTGCGAGGATCTGTGCGAGGCAAGGCGGTCGTATCCTCATGAATGGAGGCCCTACCCAGGCGCACTAAGCATTAAGTGCATTAAATGAAGGTTCTAAAAAAGGAGTCTTAGGCTGCGCTCTAGGGGGGAGCCGAAGTCTTGTCGGTACTACGCTAAGTACCCTCTCCGCGCATAAAGTACAATCACGTGGCGGCCTACGCAATCGGGCGGCGATCACGGCCCGCCGACGCGTCGTACGTGGCGCCCGGTGGCGGTGGGCGAAACCGCCTGCTCGCCGTCGCCCGGCCGCGTGGCGGTCGGCAATCGGGCGGCGATCCGCCGCCCGGCGGCGTCGGCCGTGGCGCTCGGCGGCGGTGAGCAAACACGCTGCTGCGCGGCGCCCGATCCCGCGTGGCGGGTGGCGGCGGTTGGCGAGCATACTGCTGTCGTCCGCCGCGGGCAAAAGGTGGGCGCGGTGGCTTCACCTCGAAGGCTCCTTCCTTCTGCCGTCTGCGTGTCGAGCAGCGGAGCTGCCATGGCGAGCTTATCGATTCTGAGGTTTCTGCGAAAAGCCCATTCCTCTGACATCTCTCGTCTACCTGTCACAAAGGTGTCCCATCCGTGGGCCGGGCAAGAACGCAGCGTAGGCATTTAATGAAATTTGGAGGAACACGACAACACAGGAAGGCGTATTAAATGTATAAGGACCAGCATGATGACTCCCCTTTTACCTACTCCCATTAGCTTGGCCTATATAAGGGCCTCCGGGTGCATGGGAAAGGGGGCGGAGCATTCGAGAGGAAAGAACTTGTAACTCAAGAGCTTTGTATTAGCTTCACACCCTCTCTAAACAATTCAGCAGGACGTAAGGTTATTACCCTTCTCACAAGGGGGCCTGAACCTGGGGAAAAAAATCTCTTGTTCTTCCTAGTTCATAGACGCCGAAACCCTCCGTGTAGGAGTCCTCAAGACTTTTCGCCCTCTAGGTTTAGCCAGCCCGATGAGCGCCCTCCTTAGAACTAAACCAGTCTGCATCCTCAAGACTGTCGAGTGGAATCTGGACACCAGCCCATTTACGAGGCAGCTTCATAAGTAGGCGTTAAGTGGTAGGCGTCTTTCGCCCGGCAGCTGTAACATCCCAAAATTTGGGTTTTCAAAATTTATATTTAATTTAGCTTTCCAAAAATTTTACATCAATCTTATTTGATTAAAAAGCTTAATTTAGAATTTTCTAAATCTAAAACAATTTAATGAGCCTTATATGTGCATCAAGTAATTTAAAATTTAGTTTTTACAAGTGTTCTTTGTATCTCAGGAATTTCTCAAATTTGAGATTTGCTAAAATTAATTAAAATTATTAATTTAAACATTTGGATGTTAATTGGATTTTTAATTTGAATTATTAATTGTTAAGACAATTCTATATCAAATTCAATTCAAACCTTTCCTTTGAAATTCCATTTAAATTCAAAATTTGGATTTCCTCGGTGTTCTATTTAACCTGGCCTCCATATCCTTTCGAAATTGGAGTTCAATCTTTTTCGTCATAAAGTCGAATTTCCAATTAGGTCCTTATTCGAAATTTCACCCGAGTTCCAAAATACTCCAAAATCTCAAAATTCATATAATTAGGTTCCAAATATTCTAAAATGATTTTGGGAATTTTTCCAAGATTTATAGAATCCTTTGTTATTTTATCTCTCGCGGTCTTTCGTTAAATCCAGTATATTCGTCCCGGAATTGTCTAAATTCCAAAACTCATCTAAATTCAGTGAAACTAATTTTATTGGGTTCCAAATAATCTCTAGTATTTTTATGAATTTTTCTAATATTTTTAGATCATTTTTACTATTTTATTCCTCGCGCTTTGTCCCTCCATTTCTTCCGACCAATGGGAAAGCGACACGTGGCCTTCCACTGTTCGTCTTCAACCTCCAGCAGCTGGCACTGTTCACGCGTAGAGTCCCCATGCTGGCTCAATTTTCAAAACCCCATATCTCTTAGCATACTACACCAAATCGCGTGAAATCTGAAGCATTGCGACCGCGTCATGATGGGGAACAAGTTCCAAGTCGTTGCCCGTCCTGAATTCGCGCGTAGCAGCGGCAATTACGCGTTAAAGACAATTCATTGCTCGGCCCATATCTCGAGCTTCTCTCCACTTCTCGAGGCGTTCGAGTACTCAAAATGTGCGTATGGACGTCCTCTATCCCGTGCTCATCTTGTCCTGCTGATTCCATGCCGTTTCCCTCCCAAAACTCAAGAAAACCCGACGCGGCATCCTCCAAAGACACCGGCGAGCCGTCTCTAATTCGGTGAGTTTTCCGGAAACCAATCGCGTCACTTTGTGCCTTGCTTCCAGGAACACAACCATTCAACAAGATTTCATTTTCGTTGCAGTTCCGGTCTTTAATTTGAAGATTGTTAAGTAAATCGCCCGTTAAATGGTTCATAAATCGACTTCTTGCGAATCGGTAACTCCCAATCAATTCCTTGCGTCTACATACTCATTCCATCATGTTCTTTCAATTCGCTCACCAATTTTGCAAAATCTCATGAATTGGGGCTTTCGCCAAATTTTGCTCCCTGTTCTTGCGTGTGTTAGCATCACCATTGATGCCAAATGGAGCTCAAGCCCCTCTTTGGGAGGTCTCTCCGGCCATCTCAGTATAAGCACCACCTCGGCCGCCCCGCCTCCTCCCGCCCTCATGACCGCCGCCTCGCTTGCCGTTTGCCGTCGCGCAAGCTTGTCATGCCAGCCATAACCCACCGTGAGCACGCCATCTCGGTCCTTCTCTGCGGTCGCTTGAGCACACCTGCTGGATTCCCGGACCCGCCGCACCTCTGCACCCCTCCGCCGTGCGCGCCATCGCCTCTCCCTTCACCGTGAGCCTCGGCCGCCATGCCCTTGCAGGTCCCATCGCGCGCCGCCTCCCGCCATCCGCTCCTGCTGCCGTGCTTCCCTACCTCCCCATCGCGTCGCCATTCCATTTTTGTGTCTGTGCGTCGTCATGGTGGTTCAATCGCCGGCGCCATAAGGAAGGCAAGAAGCTTTTTCGTTCCATGGGGAAAAGTCTGGAGGTTGAAGAAAGTCTGGAGAGGATGACCACGGGCCCTACAAGCCAGTGAAACGAATGAAGTCAAGAAAACGTTCAGCCAAAAGATTCCCGGAATATTCTCTTATTTTCGATTTTCCATTATGTGCAAACTTCAAACATTTTATCTTTGTCATCGAACTCCGAATCAAGTGATTCAAATTGCTAAATTCGTCTAAAATCATCCTCTATCTGCCAGTATTTTTATTATAATTTTTAGTTTCTGTTTATTTTATTTTATTCAATTGTATCTCGGTTATTTAAATCGTTGCTCCGTTTTGCGTGTCTCTTTGTCTCGGCGATACCCATTAAGCCAGCACAAATTTGCCATGTAGTTGCTATGTCATGACCTCGCTGCCTATCCTTCAGCCGATGGTTGCCACCTTGTAATCTCATATGCGTTCGTCATCGCTTCACCTTCGCCGTTAACGTTTACGCGTCAACGCTCCGCCGTTAATGTTCTATCGTTAACGTTCCGCCGTTAACGTTCCGCCATTGCGTCCCATCGTTAACGTTCCACCGTTAACGTTTCGTCGTTAACCTCCCGCCGTTAACGCCTTACTCTCATCGCAGGCGTGCATTCAAGTAAAGGCCCTAGTGCGATGTCATCATCTTTTCTATCGCCTTGAAGTGATCTAGCCCTATCACCTTGAGCATAACCCGTCTTCTTATCATCGCCGTCTTGTCATCGCCGAGCCTTTTCGCCGATGTATGGTGAACTCTTATCAAATCGCAGTGGATGTCGGCCCGCTTGTTCTTGTCTCATCTCTGAAAATCTAATCTGCCATTGATTGGGAAATCATTCATGGACTTGGTTGATACACCATTGCCCATATGTCCATATCTGCCCAATCGAGTTAATTAATCTCGAAGGATATTCCCTGGAATATACTTTGTTCTTCCCTAATTACCAGTCGTAACCTTCTCGGTAAATCTTCTGAAAGCCTATTCTCTTTCATCCGATCTTTGATCAAATCTATTCAAGTTCCTAAATTCAATCCCTTCCGTTCCATACCAATCCAATATTAAATTGGAGTTTATTTGAATTGCCTTTTGAGTTTTGTTGTATTTGTACTTCTTTGTCGTTAGACGCGTCGTCCAGAAGTTATCCGAAGTAGCTGAAGGGCGAGGAAGTCAACATTCGATTGAAGAGCCAAAGATTGAGGAAGCGAAGATCAATTATAAAGAGTAAAAAGCGATTTATAGCAAGTGCCGAGCAAGTTGTGCTTTGATCATATTGCTCCAGTTTTACAAATTTACTTTGATTCAAATTATTGCATGGTAGTTCAAGATTGAAATGATTTAAATTAATTTGGGAATTAGTTATTCAACCCAATTGCCAAATATCACCTTGCCATGATTATTTGTATGCCATAATTCATTTGTCACCCTAAGATGGTTGATTATTAGTTGGTTGTTATTACTTGCCAGCGTGGGTTGGTTAGGCCGTGTATAATTGCTTAGCCATGCCACGCAACTCATGTCTTTTGAAAATAAAAGGATATCTTGATTAATGGATTATGAAATGTGTTTGTGAAATGGTGTGACGTGTTGCCACACGATGATGTTGATATGTGGAACGAGTGGTTCTACATGGATGTTGAGTTGTTGTTGGCATTGTGTTGCGCAATAATCAAGCTGGGGTGGTAAAATGTTTTAGGCCGAGGCAAGTGGCAAGAGTGGCATTGGATATGTCACTTTGGTATTTGGTGGTGTTGTTGGTAAATTATGAGATGGTCTTGTTGGTGAACTATGTGATGGTTTTGTTGGTGAATTGTTTGGGGTAGTCTTGCCTTGGTCACCCTAAGGACTTCACCTTGCAAGCCTTTGGTGAGTCACTCGTACAACCACATATCTATTATGGGGCGGACCTAGTTTAGTAGGATTACGATATCTCACCTTTGATACCTCGGGGTGGCGGTCACCCGAGGGTATTTGTATGGGGGCGTACTGTCTTTGCGGCTTGGTACCCATCCAACGGTGTTCGTCGGTCCTATACTTCACTCGAGTGAGGAAGTGATAGTGAAGGCAACGGAGAGGTTCTAGGTTGAGCTAGAAGTTTACGAAAGGCTTTGTTATGATCGCTCATTAGCATCTTGTTGTATGGCGATTCACGGTGACGTGGTGAGTTGATTGTATCTTGTGGGTAAAGTGTACAACCTCTGCGAGTGTAAAACTATTGAATAGCCGTGTTCACGGTCTTGAACATTGCTCGGGATTACTGATCAAGGGTAGAGTTTTGAAAATGAAATGAGGTTGGGAATGTGGACATTGTGATATGGAAATTGGTTAAGGATGAAAATGCTTTACTTGAGATGATTACAAAATTTATTATGGTATTATTTGTTTCTTGCTTTTCTATCTACTATGATTATTTGTGAATCTTTGCTTTATTGCAAAAGAACCATTCAGCCATTCCTTGGAATAAGCCATGCATGTAGTAATAGGGCTGCATTATGTGCATGACTTGTTGAGTACGGTTGTGTACTCACCCTTGCTATAACAAAACATCACCGAGTTGAGGAGAAGTCTTTGTCTTGAAGAAGGAGATTACGCAAGGAGGCGAATATCTAGGAGTTGAACCTTGTCAAATGCTGTGGTATTTTGATGGGATTCACCGGCGTTCTTCGTTCATTAGCATTCGTTTTACTCGAGTTGAAGCCATCTAGGCTTCACAATTGTAAGTTGACCTTAAGGTTGTTCAACTTTGTTATATTAAAGATGAATACTTTATTTATTATTCATTTGTGTATGTTTGTGATATTCATCTTTGTTAGCTGTGGGCACTAGCGGTGATCACAGGACTAGTCTTTGAAAACACGAGAGGTTTCGGATTGTGAATCGGGTCTGACAGACATGGTATCGAGCATCTTGTTGTAGGTCTTGACCCTAGATAGTTTGGCCGTTCTTTAGGAACTTCAAAATTATTTTCTAAAGAGAAAACTTAACTTGAAGAATAACAAGTTCTTGACTTATCTTATTCTTCCATTCCTTTTCCCTTTTGCTGAAATTTCTATCTCTCCCCGTCGATTTAAGATGAAAATCTTACCTCAGTTGTCTTGAATAGATAACGATGTTTCACACTTTAGGAGAAAGCACTGAGTGCCGTTGCTGAACCTGAAGATCGTGAAGACAGGAATCATCGAGCTTAGGGAAAGAGTGCCAACGAAGTGTTCCAGAAGGAAGTAGAACCAGTACCGATGAAGTGTTCCAGAAGGTAGAAGAACCAGTGTCGATGAAGTGTTCAAGAAATTCGAAGAATCAGTGCTTGAGTAGTCGTTGAGACTCATGTGTGAGAGTTGCGTCTGTCTAAGTTAGGAGTGTTACCCTTTCTAAACGTTAGACTTGTGTGCTTAGGATAATTTGGTTTTCTGTTTGCTGAGTTTGCAGTATGTGTTGCATGGCCCTTAGGCTTTTGTGAGCGACCATACCAAGTTATAAATAATGGTTATATAATTTGAGGTTTTGGGTTAAACCTAATCCCCGTAGTAGATCTTGGTTACTTACCTATGCTTTTTCCTCTTGCCTATTAACCTTGGTGGATCAACGAGATGGATAAGTTTTCCAATGATGACCTTGGCGATATTCTGAAGCAGTCCAAGTCGATTCGAGATGTTTCATAATATCGGTGTTAGAGCGATGTTGACCAAAAGCAATCTCCAGTTCCACGGTTGAAAATTCAACAGTCGTTCTCGATTGCAAGTTTGCAAAGTTCATTGAAACCAAGCCACCCGTTTTGAAGAATTCACCTCCTACAAAGTCTGAAACACGGATTCAAGTCATAGAAAAGCTATCTTCAATACCATGTGATGATAAAGATAAGGTTATATATGCCACCAATCAGTTAGAAGGTGCAGCATTAGCTTGGTGGAAAAGCTACCGTGCCATCTATGGTAAGGATCAGACTATCACTTGGAAGGAATTCACTACTGCGTTTCGTGAGTTTCATGCTCCGATGAAAGGTGCAACCAATTCAGAGGAATATGCAACTCCTGCATACCACAACCAATCTGGACGTTGTTCTTTAAAGTGTTGCCAACCAAGCAAGTCAGAAGATCGTGCATGTATCCGTTGTGGAGTCATAGGACATACCTCGGACGAGCATCATATCAATTGTTCCAGTTGTGAAGGAAACCATCCTCTTGGAGAATGTACGAATAATAAAATTTCATGTTTTCTTTGTGAAGGCCAAGATCATTGCCCAAGCCAGTGTGCTATGCATTCAGTATTGACCTCTGCAATGCAACATCAACGAGAAAATTTCCGAGCCATTGTGGTTCAAGAGTTAGCAAAGAAAGGCATATTGTCATCTACCCATGCTTTGTCATCTGAGTATTTAAAGGAGAAATACCATGAATCTAGCAATCCACCTCAGAAAAGAAGCAAGTCAAAGTCACTAGGAAGTTGTTTTCATTGTGGTAAACAAGGTCACTATGTCAGACGATGTTCCCAGAAGCATCAAGCATTTCCTTTACCTTCAGTCATCCCAGAAGTCAGTTCGATTCAAAGCATAACACCAAGATCGCAAGGTGCAGCATCAAAGAATCGATTATGCTATGCCTGCCGTAAAAGAGGTCACTTTGCCAAGCAATGCCCGTTCAAATATGAAGTACCTTGTGGAATTGAGATTGTCCCTGAAGCTACCTCGATTGAGTCTGTATTGCCGAGTATGCCTGAAGCAACAACAGAAGCCGATTGTTCCAAGAAGCAGTTGAAGAAAAGGCGGTTAACTGATGAAGCCACCAATAAGTTTCAGAAGCCGTGATGTCATACTCTAGTCTATAAGAGTAATGTCAAGGAATTCTCCTAGCAATTTCCTATTTGTGGAATAAATGTACCCAGAATTCCAAATCAAAAGTATTAATGGAAATAAAGGATTTGATATGTCTTTGAGCATTCACTTTACTAGATAATGTTCCTGCGTATGTTGGCCATAGAGCCTGAGTTCTCAGTCATGATGTTAAAAGTTACCAGATTCAATTCGATCAATGTTCCTTACTCTGAAGGTCATTGGTAGTGAAATTGCAAGGATCAATGAATCGTCCAAGATTTTCGAGCGCAATGAAGCAATTATCAATCGACTTGAGTTCCTCAAATCAAGAGATGTTCTCAAGAACCAACTCAATGAAATGATATTCAATCTTTGATCGAGGCTGCGAGAATAGCAAGTTGCTTTCGCGTCGAGAGCAACCTATCCGAATTTGACTCGAGAGAAGGAGGTTATCAACGTTTGACCTCAAAGCAATTCTATCAAGTGTGCGGTTATGCGCAAGTGCGACGACCTCGAGATCGAGTTTCCCGAACCTATTCTTTAGTCGGCCGAATCTCGGGGCGAGATTCTCATAAGGGGTAGGTTTGTAACATCCCAAAATTTGGGTTTTCAAAATTTATATTTAATTTAGCTTTCCAAAAATTTTACATCAATCTTATTTGATTAAAGAAGCTTAATTTAGAATTTTCTAAATCTAAAACAATTTAATGAGCCTTATATGTGCATCAAGTAATTTAAAATTTAGTTTTTACAAGTGTTCTTTGTATCTCAGGAATTTCTCAAATTTGAGATTTGCTAAAAATTAATTAAAATTATTAATTTAAACATTTGGATGTTAGCTGGATTTTTAATTTGAATTATTAATTGTTAAGACAATTCTATATCCAAATTCAATTCAAACCTTTCCTTTGAAATTCCATTTAAATTCAAAATTTGGATTTCCTCGGTGTTCTATTTAACCTGGCCTCCATATCCTTTCGAAATTGGAGTTCAATCTTTTTCCGTCATTAAAGTCGAATTTCCAATTCGGTCCTTATTCGAAATTTCACCCGAGTTCCAAAATACTCCAAAAATCTCAAAATTCATATAATTAGGTTCCAAATATTCTAAAATGATTTTGGGAATTTTTCCAAGATTTATAGAATCCCTTTGTTATTTTATCTCTCGCGGTCTTTCGTTAAATCCAGTATATTCGTCCCGGAATTGTCTAAATTCCAAAACTCATCTAAATTCAGTGAAACTAATTTTATTGGGTTCCAAATAATCTCTAGTATTTTTATGAATTTTTCTAATATTTTTAGATCATTTTTACTATTTTATTCCTCGCGCTTTGTCCCTCCATTTCTTCCGACCAATGGGAAAGCGACACGTGGCCTTCCACTGTTCGTCTTCAACCTCCAGCAGCTGGCACTGTTCACGCGTAGAGTCCCCATGCTGGCTCAATTTTCAAAACCCCATATCTCTTAGCATACTACACCAAATCGCGTGAAATCTGAAGCATTGCGACCGCGTCATGATGGGGAACAAGTTCCAAGTCGTTGCCCGTCCTGAATTCGCGCGTAGCAGCGGCAATTACGCGTTAAAGACAATTCATTGCTCGGCCCATATCTCGAGCTTCTCTCCACTTCTCGAGGCGTTCGAGTACTCAAAATGTGCGTATGGACGTCCTCTATCTCGTGCTCATCTTGTACTGCTGATTCCATGCCGTTTCCCCTCCCAAAACTCAAGAAAACCCGACGCCGGCATCCTCCAAAGACACCGGCGAGCCGTCTCTAATTCCGGTGAGTTTTCCGAAACCAATCGCGTCACTTTGTGCCTTGCTTCCAGGAACACAACCATTCAACAAGATTTCATTTTCGTTGCAGTTCGGTCTTTAATTTGAAGATTGTTAAGTAAATGCCCGTTAAATGGTTCATAAATGGACTTCTTGCGAATCGGTAACTCCCAATCCAATTCCTTGCGTCTACATACTCATTCCATCATGTTCTTTCAATTGCGCTCCTGTGCCCTAGCTCCCGCCGCCACTCCAAGTGCCCTCCACTCCTGTGACCTAGCTCCTTGCCGCCACCCCAAGTGCCCTCCTCCCGCCCTTGCGCCGCTCGCTCCCATGACAGCGCCTCTGCGCCTTCTTGCCCTGGCCTCCGCTTGGCAACCACCGGCGCCGCCCCTCGGCGACTTCGCTCCAGCGGCCGGCCGTCCAATCTGCGCCACCGCTCCAGCGGCCAAGCCGCCGCGCCGTCCCCTTCAACGCCCTTCAACGCACCGTCTGCGCCGCCCACTCCAAGCGGCCGGCCGTCCGCGCCCGCCCCGGCGCTGCCTTGCCCTTCGCCCTCCGCACGGCGCCTCCCCTTCAACCCTACCGGGTAAGCTACTAAGCCCGAGAATCCGTCTTTGAGTACTAGGGCGATTTATTTTCCTAAATTCCCCCATAACCCACGTTAGGTCCGCCCTGCATCCGTCCTTATCTTTGATGCGATCCTTAGGGTTAGTTAACTCATTGAATATGGGAGCTTACCATGCTCGTCTTGAAAAGAAAGTGGTAGGTAGGCGGGTGTCATGTGACCACCCCCACCCTTCACGCGTGGCGAGACGAGTTGGGATTAATGGTGAGCATTGGTTCTTGTGAAAGACACGGTGGTGATTACATTTAGAGGAACCCTAGGGGCGTGTGTTGGTACGTGGTGAGATTACCTTACGAGACTCGAGAGCGAGAGTGATTGCGTGCTTAGGTTTAAGATTTATGTAATCTTCTTTGCTACTCGATCATTATATATATATATCTGCTTAGCTTGTTTGAGTATTCAGATTATCGGTCCAATCTGAATCTATATGATAGTTTTGGTTAACTTGGCTGTTAAGTTGAGATTATCGGTTGAAGATAATCTACTAACGATAAGTACATATTTTCCTCAATGTGCTAATTCAATATGATACACTTAGTTATTCTATCGGTTAGTACATATTTTCTTTCCCTCTCTGAAATATCTCCTTTCTATTGAGTAGTTCTAATGGAGCCGGCGAGCCTATAATGGAGGAGAGCCCGGCGGTACCTTACCCTCCACCCAACCACGAAGTTGCCGAGGCCTCGACCATTGTTCGGGGCCTCCACCATTGTTCCCAGGGCCTCGGCCGCTGTTCCCGAGGCCTCCACTTCTGTTGCAACGCAGAGGGGCGAGGGAAGAATAAAAGCTGAAGGCGGTACACCATCACGGAGGTCTCGAGATCTTGGGTCCCTGTTGCACGAAAAAGCAGACAAAATACAGTCAACATGCGGGTACATCGTAAGGGAGAAAGTGCCAATCACCTATTTGGATTGGCATAAAGTGCCCCAAGCCACCAAAGAGGATCGTGGGATGAGCTCAAAGGAACCTTTGCATTCCCGAAGAGTCGAAGAACTCGTGCGTCGCGATGCATTGATGACCATGGATGCGGCGTGGAGAAACTTCAAAGCGCGGTGAGCGTAAATTATGTGAAGCAAAAGCGGTCGACCGTCGGAGACTACCCAAGATTCTGACCATCTTGGGATGAGTTCGTGGCGATGAAGCAATCTGAAGCGACAAGGAAGTCTAGTGAGGACCACATTAGCATCGCAGAAGAATACTCACCCCACAGACTTGTACGAGTGGGTACCGGTAAAATTGCTCAATGGGACAGACAGGAATTACAAGTGATCCAACAGGTGGCACAAGTCCTTGGTCGGACTACGGACGAGTGAAGCACTACGTGCTAGCGAGGCGATCTCTTGTCTCTTGGGAGTTTATCATTCAAGAGCGGCGAAGACGAAGCGATGGCGCAAAGAGTTCATCGGTTATGCGCCCGATCCACCCAAGGATCCTTCCACCCAAGCAGGAGAAAGACGAGCTATCGGCCCTCGGAAACAAAAGAGCACCCGATCGAACACGGCGTCGGGTCAAGGTTCCATGGAAGATGGGATTCACGAGCACGAAGACTCTTATAGGAGTCGGAAAAGAGCTAAAGAAAAGCAGAGCACTCTTGAGAAATGGAAAGTATGAAGGAAAGGGTTCTGCGAGAATTACAACCCACCATTCACGAACAAGTTCAACGACAAGTACAAGAAGCCTTGAGCGAGCGCAGCGGAAAACGCTCTCTCGGCCCTACTGGTCGTCGCGGCGATTCTATGGTCCACGCCCGGCACAAGCGGACCTAAACCATTATCTGTGGGCGACATACATGACCCACACCTGTCGGCTCAGCGTGCGTGATGAACATCTTTCTCAGTGCGCTACTGGGGTAGCTTATCCGTGCCAACAAGGGGTGTCTGCACAATACCCGATAGCGCCGAGTAATGCAAAGGTCGGTGGACACGGTAGTTACCTGATTTCGCGATATCGGGCTAGAAAAACCCGTCAATGGCGAGATAACAACTACGGGAGGTGCCGTCCACTCATTCATCGATGGCGCAAGCGTGACATCATCTTGGACCATGCGGTGGCACCTCTCTCGACATCATCTTGGATCATGCCTTGCCGGCCTCTCTGCGGTGCAATCCCGCTTATCGATCACCTGGCACCGAGAGTGAAATGGTGAAGAAGCAAGATGAGGTAGAAAAGAAATCCATTGAGGGCCCCATAAATATGGCCCTGTTAGTACTCAACGCAGAAACACAGAACACACGGTACTTCAAAGGACAAACCTACAACCCCTGATCCCAAAAAATGGCACATTAGACAGGCCGTATCAGCTAGATCAGGGGAAGCCAGGACCTAGTATGATGTCGTCCGTGAAAAAAGTAAGGGCAAGGGGAAGTCTGATGAACAAGAAAATCAACCAAGATTGAAATTCGAGGTTGGGAAGCCCTTAGTCACCGATTCGAAGTTAAACAATCTAACACCCATGATGCAGCGACTACATGCATGATACATGGAGCGATCCAACCAAGACGTACTCCCGAAGGTGATCACTGCAGTGTTCCGTGAGGAACATTTTCACCACGAGGGCTATGGCTACTTCTTAATAGAATTCGATAACATGCACAACTTGTTCTATCATGGCGCCCTCGACATATGTTTTTGAGATCTTTGGACCTCGTAAGTGTCTAATATATCAATCTTGGTCTACATTCACGTAATACCGATAAATGTCATGTCTAACTATTTAGTTATATAGATACGAGATTAGGGAACTACGAAGAACCAAGGGGCGATTGGGATTCCTCGACCGAGAGCGGTTTGCCAAACCGAAATCGTGAGAGTACCAAAGGAGGTCGAGAATGCGTATATAAAGCTTTGCTTAAACTACAAGACAAGGAGTTTATACTTGTACCATACAATTTTAAGTAAGTTCCTCACTAGCGAGTTAAATTACTCGTTGGTTTAGATTATTTACTCGGCGTAACGACTAATGGCTATGGCATCCAGATTCCTTTGGATTCTCGTAGTAATTCATCGAGACAAGAGCAAGATCTTGATCATGGATCCAATGGATAAACCTAAAGCGAGACTATGAAGTGATGACAAGTTTAATCAGCGAGGCGTTCAAAAGATATTGTCGGAAGAGCACGAGACACCGCCCATACCGAAAACCCTTACAATCCGTACTAAATTTCGATGCACGCGCAAGGAATATTCTTATATCGTATTTCATAGTAAATAGCTCCTTCGACGACATCTTAGTTCATTCGATTTTCGCGATGTCTGGCGAAGCAAGGAACAAATCTATGTGGGTACTTGTGTGTGCCAATACATGCGGAAATCTTAAGTTGCACAATAAAAGACAATGGCGTGGAGGTCGGTCATCCGACATGACACATCGATTCGCGCCACTCGATTTCTATATGCTCTCTTAATTACATTTTTCATACCTCTGTACGCCTCAAAGTCATCTCTGATGAGGGCTTGATTCTGAAATCCAAGCCGTTCGAGGCCATTTCGCCTACTTCATCATGAAGGAAATACTCAACAAAAAGGCGAGTTTTATGCGAAGATAACAACGATCCACTCCTCCATACTCATGTCTCACATCGCGTGTCTCCAAGCTCCGAAGACCCATAGGCTTCTAGTTTAGAAAACTAGTTTAGGCTTTTGTTACTTCAATTCTATTTCATTACAAAGTGTAAATAACTCTTTGTACCTTTGAAATGGGAGCCCCTTCTTTCGTCAATGCCACTTCTCTTGTCAGTGGTTCCGCTACTGTAGCATGTATGTTTGTCTTCTTGAGGAACACATGTACACACATGCGAGTGGCACTTCTAAATATTTCATGTGTTTGCCTTACATGGTTATTTTTTCATATGAAGTTATTTCATGTGTTTGTAATAGTTTGATAAACTAACCAAGTGAAAAAATTACTTGGTTACTTGGTTGGATTTTTCTCTGTGATGTTTACAAGAGTGAAGCGCAATCTCCTTGAAGAGAATGGTTTTGTTACTGACCCTGATCGAGGTGAAGCGCCTCTAACTTGCTACCCATCAACTTCTCTGGACTTGCCAAGGTAACTTAGTTTAGTGTAATTTATGTGTATTATTATCTTTGTATTTACTTATGCATAGCGACATCAAGTAGATCGCTCGTGTCTACCTTCTATAGATTTTTTTGTTTTGTCGTTATGACAAACTCTCCTTTGTTCTTTGCTTGTTTGTGAAACCAGGTTCTACAATATTTGTTGGGCAATATTTGTTCCTGAGCGGTGAGACTACTTCAGTTTGGTTGGAGGTAAAGTCTTTGGCATCTTTGCACTTAAACATTCTCGCATGTTTGATATTTTGTATGGCTCTTAGTAGGATTACGCTTGTTATGCGCATTTTCGATACCAAACTCTCATCTAGGTTTCGAAATTAAAGGAGATGATGTGGTTTGTGTCATCAAGAACACAGCTACTACTGGCGGGTCACTTTTCACATTGCATTGCTCCCGATTCATATTGACTTGCCCACTTTGTTTGATGAGGACATGGATGTAAGGAATTCCTCCCGGACTAGTGATTTATATCTCCTTGTGTGATTGTTGTTTTGATGTCTTTCCTCTATTTGCGAACTTCACTTTGTATGATGTTACAAGTAAAAAACGAGTTTTTTTGCTAAGTTGGAGCCCTTGCTCTAACTCATCTTAAAATTTTGAGCATGTGCTATTTTAAGTTATCGAAAATGGGGTGCTCCAAACCGTATTGACTTCCTCTCTGTCTTATACAAGACACGAGAAGATGTTCTGCAGCAAGTAACTAATTACATTATGAATGCATTTTGAGTTTCTTCAAACTTCCTTTTTGGGTGTTTTGCTACAAATATTGCATTGCTATATTCGAATATAGTACCACTGTTTCTTTGCATTTTGTACCAGGAAGAAAGTTGTCACTTGATGCTAGTATTTTTCTGCCTGAGCACGGAATTCCTCTCGAAGTTGGGTGATCTCAGTCAAACCCAGATTTTTGCCAAAATTGAGAATGTAGAGGTATTTCAAGATACCCTTTTAACATTTCGAGCAATTTTCAATTTGTTTTTGAACAATTTTCTCAAAATCGATATTGTTAACCACGATTGCTAGTGTGAAAAATTCAAGCTCTTTTGCATCTGTGTGCATATTTTCTTGGTAAGAACCTCACAAATCCATACTTCCGGTTTCCCATGGGAAAGTTTTAGTGATTACGGAATCTTAATTATTTTTCAACTTTGTTCAACATGCTTAACACATTAAGTCTGCTATGGGCATCAATCTGATTCTGCACCAAGTTGAAACCATTTCGTTATAATCTACAACTTTAAATGGGCAACCACATCTCGATAGGTTCGACCATTCCCAAGGCACATATGCCTTGTGTAATTTAAAGAACTTGCATCCTATGAGAATTCTTGGTGAGTTTGTTTGTCAAACTGTTATGTAACACAAAAACCACTTGTGGCTGGGTGTTGCTATTTTGTTTTAGCATACTTCTCTATAGATGGCTTCCCCTTTGTCTTGTTGTTTCTTCATATTCTTGAAGATCCTATATCTTTGTTAGCTCGTATTTGACTATTACGACACATTTTTGGTGCCATATTGCTTACAGGTAGTCCATGTGTACTTCCATATTTCTTCTTCTATCGTCTTGCAAGTTATCTTTGTGATGGCAATACTTTATCCATTAGTGCGGAGAAGCACTTTCGAGAGTAATCCTTACTTTTGTCATTTGACAACTTCTAAGACTTCGCAATAGTTGAATGTTTTTACGTCTATTTAGACATGTTTTCTTTGTACAATGGGCACAATAAACTCTAGACATGAAAATCCATGTGATAGTAGCGATTCACCTTACTTACATTGAGTTGCACCATGTTAGGAGATCCTCACATATTTCACCGTTTTCACTTGCCATGTTGGATTTATGTGTGGCGAGAAAGAAAAAATGGGAATAAGCTCGTATGTTTCATGTTATGTATCTTATCCCCATGTTTTCTTAGTTGCTCACTTTGTGCACATGCCCCTTGGAGCATGACTTTTGAGACGAAGAAATTTTCCTCCTTCTAATGTTACATTTTCTCGTATTCATATTATGGACGTAATGAATAATTCTTGTATCATACACTATTATGCGTGATTATTTTCATGCGAGAGGGCATAGCTAGCATTGCCGAGGCTAGCCGCAAATGCCGATTTTTATTTTCTGTGTCGGACTATCGGTGGCGGTTCTAGCCAAAAACCGCCACTGATACTAGTACTATCAGTGACGGTTTTTGGTTAGAACCGTCGCGATAACTAGATATCGATGATGGTTCGAGCCAAAAACCGTCACTGATAGTGCTAGTTCAGTGACGGTTTTTGGCTAGAACCGTCACTGATATCATGGTTATCAGTGACGGTTCTAGTCAAAAAACCGTCACAAATAATGTTATCTGTGACGGTTCTAGAACCGTCACTGATAATCCTGGATTATCAGTGGCACTAAATCCGTGGCGGTTCGAAAACCGTCACTGATGGCAGTTTCGAACCGCCACTGATGACTTTTTTCAAGGTAGTTCGATTACTGTTTACTCTATCAGATGACTCTTACAATATTTTTTTTCAACAATTATAACATTTTTCTGACGCGTGCAACATTTTTTTCAACGCTTGCAACATTTGTTTACTGTACCGCATGTCTACTGCTGTCGAAAGAAAATATTGTACGTGTCGAAAAAAATGTTACATCCGTAAAAAAAAATATTGTAGCGCATCCGAAAATTTCAAATGTTCGAGTTAAAGTCATTCCGTTTCTTATAAGAAAAACTTTTACCTCTTAGATGGGACATCCTCCGATCTCATCGATTATTTATTTTGTTTTGAGATTTGTGCTATTTTTGTCTCTCTTCTGTATTCTTTATTCCTCAAAATATGTAAACACGGATCTCGGAATAAAAAAAGGGTTAAATTGGATGGTGACATAACTAGAGGTATATGGTTCGCTAGCACTTCTCAGAAAATGTAGGACCAGCCAATGGGGGAGGAAACAGACAAGAAAACGTCACCTCGTTGCTGAAATTTCTCTATAAGAGGAGAAATATTTGACTAACGAATTATATATGCTCGATATTTGACTAGAGAACTGTACATAATTGCAAAACCGGAATTAAAGTGATGTGTGAAACTTAGAAGTTTCAGATCCGTACATTGTCCCCTAGCACTTGCCTGAAAATGTAGGGCCAAACAATCAACAGGAAACTCCCAGGTCTTCAGATTTCGTTCTTACAATCAGCGTTAACAAAATCGAAAATTTGATTTTTGAATGATTTTTTTTATTTTTAAAAATTGGTAAAAATCAAGCAAAAATGGTCAAATCCTAAGAAGTTTGAATTCAAAATTTTTGAACTGGGCAGTCAAACAAAGGCAAAAAAAGAAAATCGAGCGATTTTACCAATTTTCAAGTGATTTTCATGATTTTCGATCTGTTTTCTTCGATTTTCGATCGATATTCAATTTTCAATTTTTGAGCTTTTTTTTATTTTCAGCGTACCGAAGAAAAATTGAAAGAAGTCCGAAAAATTCTATTTTTTTTAAAAAGTTAAAAAAATGCTGATTAATCTATAAAACATCTCATAGAAATTTAAAAAAATTTGAAATCATTTAGTGCTTCTAAAAAAAAATCAAAAATAGTAATTAATGAAAAGGAACAGATGCACTGTCAAATTTTTATAACAATTTACAAGATTGATTATATTCTAAAATTTTGATGTAACGATAACTAGTGCCCAAGGATTATGTGCTAAAATTTTTAGAAATATTAGACTTCATTTATTGCCTATATAAAATCTAATATAGAAGTGCATATACAATGATAGTAGCACTTTTAGAATTTTTTAAAAATACATAGGTCTATTCATCATCTGAAAATAAAAAACTGAAGAGCATATATTATGATAGTATCTTGTCAAAATTTTTAAAATATACACAGGTCTGCTAATTATTTAAAAATTTTATAGCACTATTAGCATTGCCTTAGAACCTCACATAAAAAGTTTCAAAAAATTTTAACACTTTTTGATAACTTTTTTAAATTTTTTGAATTTTTTAATTTGCAACTGGTTTATTGAGTGAATTTTATTGCCGAGCCGCTTGATACATACGAAAATTAGAATTTTTCATCGAAAATCATCGATTTTGTGTACACTGGTACCACCACTTGGCGTTCCTCGACGACATGATCGGTAGCCAATTTGTGATCTCTTTCTCCATCTCCTCGTCCTCCACCGTCGTAGTCTGGGCTGCTGGCGCCATATCTCCGATTGATGACCACACAGTCCCCTCACAACAATAGATCTAAAACCTGAAACTTTTATCAACTATTGCACATGCAGTGTCCCTGTTGGGTACTAAGAAAAAACAAGAAGAACCAATTGAAAATCTATGCAAGTTGGAGAAAGAGACACTACTACAAAACGGATTATATTAGACATATCATTACTGACTATTTTTTATAAAAATCGACTGTGATGTGTTTCGGGCACATCGCAGATGGTTTGTAGCTGAAACTGTCTATGATGTCGGATCATCACAGATGGTTTCATCTATGAACCGTCTGCGATGAAAGTGAGAACTTCACAAACTGTTTGTGAATAAAACCGACTGTAATGAGGAAATATCACAAATGGTTTTATCCACTAACCGTCTGTGAATCATTCAGTAAAACAAAACATCATGTATATAAGCACACAATATATACACAAAATTTTTCCTCTAAAAGTTCTGGATGGGAAAGACTACTGGGAATTGAAATACTACTTAGTCAATCTGGTCCTCGTCGTAGCCAGAGTCGTTGTCGTCGGAGTCGTCGCTACGACCATTGGGCTCCTCACTCGAACCGGTTCTGTCTGGGTCATCCTCCAGCTCCCAGCCATCACGATAGCCCTCCAACGAGTCATAACTATCGTTGTCGTCGTCGAAGGAGGAAGATGTTGGCGCGTGGACGCTTCTGCCCGACGACGATACTTGAGGTGAAGGGAGCGGTACTGCTCAAGGCGGTAGGTGACAAACTGGCCGGCGGATTCTTTGATATAGCGCCGGCGTGACACCATGCCATTGCCACAGGGGTCTCGGAAGCGAAGGTGGTGGTGGTAGCGGAGGGTTAGTCAGCGGTACTAGAGGCAAAGGCGGTGGCGGTGGTAGTGGCGGAGCCGTCGTCGGAGTCCGGGCAGCGGAGCTGACAAAGGAGGGGATGTCTTTTTGTTGCTTATGGCGGCGTCGGATGCAATTGCAATTAATGATCGATTGATTGAGAAGGGGATGTGGAATGCTATCGATCGATCGAGTATATATCGTCGCGGAAGTGCAATTAACAATGTGCATTAGGGAAACGAAACTCCTGAAATACGGTCTTCAAAGTGAAATTTGAACAGGTGGTTTAATTCTCTCGAAACATGAAACGATCAACTCAAAATACTACGCCTGTCTTGGGAAGACGACGGGAACATCACAGACGGTTTGTGTAATACCGCAAAACATTTTCCACCTAACCTCATCTACTTCTTTTATGGGTGTGTGGCTGCTATTCATTTTGGTGGCCAGATATTTTTTCCCCAGCCAGCTCCCTCCCAGTCATCACTCTCCCTGCTCCCTTCTCCACCCGAGCTGTCTCCCTGCGCCGCCTCCCCAACCGGTCGGCATCATCCCTGGCGCCTTGCTCCATGGCGTTTTCCTCCCTGGCCGGCGCCACTTCTTCCTGCACTCCCTGCTGGCGCCCCTCCAGCAGCAGCGACGCAGCAGCCGGCGGCAGCTCTTCCCTCCTCTGGCGCCGGCGTCTCCCAGGTCAGCAGCTCCTCCAGGCCAAGTGCGCCCCCAGCCCCTCCTGCCGATCTCCCTGCCGGCTGCCTTCCCCCTTCCTGGCGGCGCCCCTCTTCTCTTCCCTTTCTTTGGAAGAAGGCATCAGAGAGGCGGCGACAAGTGGGCAGCGACATCGGCAGACCCTCGAAGAACAAGTGGGCAGCGACATCGACAACCCTCGGCCGGAAGAAATTAACCAGCATGGCCCATGTTCCCCCTTGCCTCCTTGTGGTGAGAGTTCAAGCAAATTGAATTTGTGGTGTTTAGTTTCCTTGTGCATGTCAAGTGCTTGATGAAATGCCTAGCTAGGTTTTCATGAGAGTGAAATGGGTTGCTATTCATTTGCTCATGTAGCACATGTTTGGGATTATTAGGATGAAGGATTGAGTGCTTGGATTCCCATAGTGATACCTTCTGCTGGTAATTTAGCAAAACTGAAATGGTACCAATTGCAAGTAATGTGCTCCCATAATCATGCTTGATTTTGAAATGGTACATTGTTCTATTGCAGCAAATAAAGTTAGGCTCATAGCTAGTTAACTCATTCAAATAATTTTCTCCCAATGAGTTTCATTGCAAGATCATTGCATTGCTTAGCATGTTACTGTCATAGACTCATAGTTAGTTAACTCTGGTTCAAGCTGCAATGGAATTGAGATGATTATTCCTACAGCCGTTTTACCAGTCTTTAGCCCTTACTTTTAAGAGGACTCTAAAGCTGCTTAGAATTGTTGCTTATTTACATACATGGGTTTTAAGGTAATTAAAGTGACTTGCATTAATTTATACTAGACTATAATGAAAGGAATAATAAGATAACACTTGGCACCTTATTGCTGCAAGGGTAGCTGAAGAAGGAATGTTAGGAGATGAATGGTTTAATTTGATAGGTTTTAGTTTTAATCTCTCAATGGAATGCTTGACTGCCATATTCTTTTGGTATCATTCTTCCTTATCATAGAGTAAATGGAAATATCAGAGCATGCATGCAGTTATATATAAATATACTCATACACACTTAATGGATCTGAAGAGTATGAATTCTTAGGGCTTGCTTAGATGAAATATCTATGTTGATAATCAAAGTTTGCTTAAGTTGGCGTAATATCCCTAGTCATTGTTGAGTAAAGCTACTCATGGGGATTTAGATACACAAGTGTTACGTGTGGCGATTGATTGATGGTTTGATCGGTAATTTGTATCTATGTTTGATTTCGATTTCGGGAGGAGTGGCCTCATCTTCGCGCCACTCCACTTTCCATGGTTTAAGGCAAGTACATCGAGTCGTGTGCTTAATTGAGTTGTTCGTGGTTATTTATCGGTTTATGGCTAATCTCAATTGATTGTGGCAAGTGTTCTTTTATTTGGTGATCGTCCCTCAGGAATGATTAGCTATTGGATTTGAGTGGTCATTAGTAAGCCTTAATCCGGTAAGTTTTGTATCTTTGTTAACATTGCGATTGAGTTGCGAGTATAGGGTGCGTGGATACTCGTACTTAATTGTGCCCATCTGGGAAATGGACTTGAGAGTGTGTGCGAATAGAGTAGATGGTTATGAATGTGAGACTTTGGGCTATGTCTATGTATGTGGGTGGTGATGATTATGAATATGAGAATTTGGGCTATGTCTATGTATGTGTGTGGTTATGATTATGAATGTGAGAATTGGCTATGTGTATGTATGTGGTTATGGTATGTTAGTGTTGGCATTGAATGAAAAGTTGCATTTCATTCATGAAAATTGCATTTGTGCATTCATAATGGAAGAGGCGACCCATTCTGATGCGGGCCTCTGTGTTCACACGTAGTGAACACGAAAGTCCTACCTCGTAGTCTTGTTCATCGAGGTGAATGAGAGCGAGTCAGTAAGAGTAGGCACCTTCCATCTACGGGATGGAAGGGACGTGAGGGTGCACACCGACGGGTGGGCACTTTCGCGATCTGATGCGTGCATCGAAAGGAGCATTCATGTGCATTGCATCTTTAATGATGAGTGTTGTGGTAAAGGGTATGTCATATGGGTGGCGATTATGGTAAAGGAAGGTTGAGTCGTGGACTCAACCCATAAACAGAGGAGATTGAATTGAATTGTTGAATTAGCGCATTTCTTTTATTTGCTTGCTAATTATGTTGTGTGAATATCGTGGAGTAAATTTTGAGTTATGAACTCGAATAAAATTGATGAGAATGGTTTGAGTTTCAAGGGGTGGCTGAGTCGGGAGACGTTGTGATTAGAGCCAAGTGATGCCTCTTTTGCGTTGAGTGGTTTTATTATCAGTTTAATGACTTGATTGCGGTAATTTATTTGAGTATGGTCAAGTTATTGCTTTAAATGGGTATAAATGCGTATCGTTCGGATGTTGCTTCGTTTGTATTACTTGCTCTTATGGTCAAGCTCTTGTTTACTTCTGATAAATTGGGTTTGTTATTCTCGTGTACTTTGCTGAGTTTAAACTCACACTTGTTATTTAATGTTTGTAGGTGTTTTGAAGCGGCATGCATGGATGGGGTAGTAACACAATCACATTGCATCACCGTCATTCCACCATATCAATTATAGTTCTGTTCTGGCTCATGCAACATTTGTGTAAAAGGTTGTTTGCGGTTAAGTTACTAAATTCCCTGTCCTGTAATAATTATGTGGTGAAGTTTATTCAATTTCTATAGAATCGTGATTGGTTAACTAAGGACCCGCTAGAATGATATTATCTGCAAATGTTTTCACTCTTGAGTGGATGTCCTAGTTTTAGGGAGGTGTCTTTGCGAAATTTTGATAATTTTGACAACCTCCTAGTTGTTGGCTTACTTTACGAATATTGATTTGTAGTGATTTGTAAGTGGTGGTGCTAGAGGTGTAACATTCGGAGCACGGGTGCCGGGTGTTCTGATTGGTATCGAGCGGGCTTTAGGTCCATGGTATGTGAATTTAGTAATTTACTCTAGAGTAAACTCAAAGTTGTTGTGTGGAATTAGAAACATAGCATAGGTATCTACTTCTAAAATTTGGCCTCAGGGCGATAACCTTAAAATCGGAATAGCGTGGTTCATTAATTTAAAACTTGACACACTCCGGTGCACGATGGGAAGGATGGGTATCATTGCATTACGCTTAAATGTTGCATTTAAGCTTTGATGATTGCATGTTAAATTATTGTTGCATATTGCTTTGATTGTAAATGGATTGTTTGAATCATTATGTTTTCGTCCTCATACTTTGGTCTGTGTTAAGGGTCTTGGATGTTGGTGTGACCGGTTAAAGTCCCTTTGAAGTATGAGGACCTCTCGAGGTGAGGGTCGTTGTTTGTTGTGGCACAATTTAGAGTGTGAGTGGAGAAGGTCGGTTTCTTTTTGGCTTCATTCTTTTGGAGGCAAGAAGAAAAGTTTGGTGATGGATCTTTTCGGATTGCTTTTATTATTCTGGAGTTCGGTTTCATTGGTTTCTTTGGTTTTTGTTGGTTATCGTGGGTTGCCTTGTGAAGAAAACTATTGTAGATGTTGTTCTCTCCATTTAAGAAAGTTATTGAAGTTTATTTGGTGCAAAACTCAAATCGTGTGGATCTTTGGTGTCAAGGTTTTATTGAGCAAGATTTGGTTGATCGTTTGTTTTCCCCTTTTGCATACATCTTCCTTCGAGGAAGTTGTAGATCTTGCGATTTTGTTTGAGGAGTGCTGCACGTCAGAGTTTGGGAATTCGAGGGTCGGGTTCTCTTATGATTATTGGTTGGGTTCTTTTGGAAGGAAATGTTTATTGGTGCTTGTTTATGCTTAAGAATTGTTGTTTTACTTAAGGGTTGGGATCTCCCCCTATTCTTTTAAAGGTGGGTGACGTGTTCAAAGCTTTAGGTCCTTGATGTGTAGTTAGAACTTGGAGATGAGGTAAACTACTGATTATGTTAGAGTAAATTTTATTGGATGTTTAAAGAGAAATTAAATGGTTGTGTTAATAGAGAAAGAATAATCGAGATGGTAAGTGATCCAAAGTGAAAACTGATTGGTGCTTTATGCCAAGAGTTGGGAGTCATGGAAGTAATTGGAAGTACGAGATTGGGTTTCGATAAGGCTTGGTATGGATCGCGATTGGAAAGGTTTAGGATCTTATGATATTATAGCAAGATATGGTGTAAAGTCGCGAGGGTTGTTGGTTTATGTTACTTATGGATCAATTAATATTGTGAATCAACAAAATGAGTTGATCGACGTGTAACCAAAGAATGGGTATGTATGGAATGATTGTATGAGATTGAGTTTGTTACTTATGGATTGTGCGAAAGGTAAGCTGTTGATTTTGCCGAAATAAATATTGAAGAGATGTGCTCTAAGCTGGGAGCAAACACGTTGTATGAATGATGGTTCTCCTTGTTGATTGTCGTGAGATAGGCTTGGATATGGTTTGATAGTAATATAACTAGTGGTAGTCATATGAATAGGAGAAGGAAATTAAAGAAGATTAGGTTGTGTAACTTCGGTTCAAAAGTGTTGGACCTTTCAGGATTTTGTGAGTATGAAATCCTGAATGATTAAGAGTAGTGGAATATTATAAATGGTGGGATTCGAATTGAACCTTCTTTTAAAGGTTTACGGATTTAAATGATTATATGACTTTCTGGGAGTGCATACTTTATATTAAAGCGTTCCCATTTGTGGGCAATAGAACTCCCCTGATTAAGTCGCATTGTTGTCAAGTTGTGGACTTGGCTTTGATGATTGAAATGAGGATGAAAGAGTAGTTTTGGGAAGTAATCGGTTGATGGATTCTGGAATATTTTATTTCATTGATCCATGCCGAACTTTTGCCTGGGCTAAGTCGTTTAGCGCAAGTAAAGAGTGTTTCGTAAGTGATTTTGTTGGTGAAGCAGTTTTGGTTGGGGATGAGTTTCCCTTTCTCTTTGAGAGAATTTGTGGCGGTTGTGGGTGCCGGTGTTTGATTTGAGAATCGGTTTTCTCTTCCAAGATGTTGATTTTGGTTTTAAGAGAAGTCTTGCTTTGGGTAAAACGAGTTGAGGTGTTCTCGGTTTTTTGAGGGCTTCTATCAGAGGTTTGTGTGGAGGCTCTTTTAATTGAGCTTCCCTTTGCGAATTGGCTTAGGAAAAAAAAAAGAAAAGAAAAGAAAATGAGTGACTGTTGGATGTTGTCGAGTTCTCTCCAATGTGAATTATAACGCATTGAGTTCGGTCGGTGCATGTGGTTCAATTGGTTCAAAAGAATTGTATGTCTTTTGCATTCTAGCTGGAGTTAAAGAATATGAAGGCTCATGGTATAGTGTTGAGTATAATAAAGATTTATGCTTTTAGGATTAGTTTTTTTTTAAAATGGAAGAAGGTGAGGTGAGATTTTCTTAGGAAAAGAACTGATTACGGTTTGGTAATGGTTTTGGTCCTAGATTGGGCTAAATGTTAACCTTTCGGTTTAAGGGTAGATTAAGATGGATGCTTATGATGTCGATTCAAAGATCTTTTGGGAGTATCATTAGTTGTAAAGAAGGTAATGGCGGTTTGAGGTGAAGTGTGTTATTGTGAACATTTAATTTAGCGATTGTCCCTAGGTGTGAGATATGCAGGAAAGGATAGAATGAGAATATAACATGATTTGTGATGGGAGAAGATGGGATTAATTGTATTTGATTCTTTAGGGTTCAAGTTCGGAGCCCGAGACGATTAAACGAATGGTATGAGCGATTAGTTGAGATTTGTTTAGAGGCATGGTAAAATGAAAACCTCTATCATTCTTATTGTCATGAATAAGATAAAGTATGAAAAAAAAGGTCTAGATGGGCAATTAGTTTAAGGCTGAAGAGGTTGGCACCTTGATCTTTGGGTAGAATCATTGACTAAAAGATATAGTATACTTCTTGGCTAAAAGAAAAAAAAACTTGATCCGAGTTTCCTTAGAGTATATCCTTGCAAATTTTAGTACAACTTGGAGTGAACTTGGAATCGTGAGAAGTTGCACTTAATTGAGTTAAGTCTAACCGTTTTGTAAATCGTTGGATTTGCGGTTCTGGTTTATCGTTTATAGCCGTGGGAGTTTTTGCATGTGTGTTTTGAGTTGGTAAAAAGGTTTAAGACCCTTGTGGACTTTGGTTCTGGTTGACGTTCTTCGAATTCGGGTCGAATTCCTTTAAGGGGAGAGTGTAATACCTGTAAAACATTTTCCACCTAACCTCATCTACTTCTTTTATGGGTGTGTGGCTGCTATTCATTTTGGTGGCAGATATTTTTCCCCACCGGCTCCTCGATCGTCACTCTCCTGCTCCCTTCTCCACCAGTTGTCTCCTGCCGCCTCCCCAACCGGTCGGCATCATCCTGGCGCCTTGCTCCATGGCGTTTTCCTCCTGGCGGCGCCACTTCTTCTGCACTCCTGCTGGCGCCCTCCAGCAGCCAGCCTTGCGGCCGTGGCAGCTCTTCCCTCCTCTGGCAAGGCGTCTCCCGGTCGTGACTCCTCCAGGCCAAGTCGCCCCAGCCCCTCCTGCCGATCTCCCTGCCGGCTGCCTTCCCCCTTCCTGGCGGCGCCCCTCTTCTCTTCCTTTTGAAAGCAAAGACATCGGCGGAGGAGCAAAGACAAGTGGGCAGCGACATCGGCGACCCTCGGCGGAAGACAAGTGGGCAGAAACATCGCCCTCAAGAAGAAGCAAATTAACCACGGCATGGCCCATGTTCCCCCTTGCCTCCTTGTGGTGAGAGTTCAAGCAAATTGAATTTGTGGTGTTTAGTTTCCTTGTGCATGTCAAGTGCTTGATGAAATGCCTAGCTAGGTTTTCATGAGAGTGAAATGGGTTGCTATTCATTTGCTCATGTAGCACATGTTTGGGATTATTAGGATGAAGGATTGAGTGCTTGGATTCCCATAGTGATACCTTCTGCTGGTAATTTAGCAAAACTGAAATGGTACCAATTGCAAGTAATGTGCTCCCATAATCATGCTTGATTTTGAAATGGTACATTGTTCTATTGCAGCAAATAAAGTTAGGCTCATAGCTAGTTAACTCATTCAAATAATTTTCTCCCAATGAGTTTCATTGCAAGATCATTGCATTGCTTAGCATGTTACTGTCATAGACTCATAGTTAGTTAACTCTGGTTCAAGCTGCAATGGAATTGAGATGATTATTCCTACAGCCGTTTTACCAGTCTTTAGCCCTTACTTTTAAGAGGACTCTAAAGCTGCTTAGAATTGTTGCTTATTTACATACATGGGTTTTAAGGTAATTAAAGTGACTTGCATTAATTTATACTAGACTGTAATGAAAGGAATAATAAGATAACACTTGGCACCTTATTCTTTGCAAGGGTAGTGAAGAAGGAATGTTAGGAGATGAATGGTTTAATTTGATAGGTTTTAGTTTTAATCTCTCAATGGAATGCTTGATCGCCATATTCTTTTGGTATCATTCTTCCTTATCATAGAGTAAATGGAAATATCGAGCATGCATGCGATTATATATAAATATACTCATACACACTTAATGGATCTGAAGAGTATGAATTCTTAGGGCTTGCTTAGATGAAATATCTATCTTGATAATCAAAGTTTGCTTAAGTTGGCGTAATATCCTAGTCATTGTTGAGTAAAGCTACTCATGGGGATTTAGATACACAAGTGTTCGTGTGGCGATTGATTGATGGTTTGATCGGTAATTTGTATCTATGTTTGATTTACGATTTGGGAGGAGTGGCCTCATCTTCGCGCCACTCCACTTTCCATGATTTAAGGCAAGTACATCGAGTCGTGTGCTTAATTGAGTTGTTCGTGGTTATTTATCGGTTTATGGCTAATCTCAATTGATTGTGGCAAGTGTTCTTTTTATTTGGTGATCGTCCCTCCAAGGACATGATTAGCTATTGGATTTGAGTGGTCATTAGTAAGCCTTAATCCCGGTAAGTTTACTGTATCTTTGTTAACATTGCAGTGAGTTGCGAGTATGGGGTACGTGGATACTCGTACTTAATTGTGCCCATCTGGGAAATGGACTTGAGAGTGTGTGCGAATAGAGTAGATGGTTATGAATGTGAGACTTTGGGCTATGTCTATGTATGTGGGTGGTGATGATTATGAATATGAGAATTTGGGCTATGTCTATGTATGTGTGTGGTTATGATTATGAATGTGAGAATTGGCTATGTGTATGTATGTGGTTATGGTATGTTAGTGTTGGCATTGAATGAAAAGTTGCATTTCATTCATGAAAATTGCATTTGTGCATTCATAATGGAAGAGGCGACCCATTCTGATGCGGGCCTCTGTGTTCACACGTAGTGAACACGAAAGTCCTACCTCGTAGTCTTGTTCATCGAGGTGAATGAGAGCGAGTCAGTAAGAGTAGGCACCTTCCATCTACGGGATGGAAGGGACGTGAGGGTGCACACCGACGGGTGGGCACTCGGCAGTACCGGTACGTGCATCGAAAGGAGCATTCATGTGCATTGCATCTTTAATGATGAGTGTTGTGGTAAAGGGTATGTCATATGGGTGGCGATTATGGTAAGGAAGGTTGAGTCGTGGACTCAACCCATAAACGAAGGAGATTGAATTGAATTGTTGAATTAGCGCATTTCTTTTATTTGCTTGCTAATTATGTTGTGTGAATATCGTGGAGTAAATTTTGAGTTATGAACTCGAATAAAATTGATGAGAATGGTTTGAGTTTCAAGGGGTGGCTGAGTCGGGAGACGTTGTGATTAGAGCCAAGTGATGCCTCTTTTGCGTTGAGTGGTTTTATTATCAGTTTAATGACTTGATTGCGGTAATTTATTTGAGTATGGTCAAGTTATTGCTTTAAATGGGTATAAATGCGTATCGTTCGGATGTTGCTTCGTTTGTATTACTTGCTCTTATGGTCAAGCTCTTGTTTACTTCTGATAAATTGGGTTTGTTATTCTCGTGTACTTTGCTGAGTTTAAACTCACGCTTGTTATTTAATGTTTGTAGGTGTTTTGAAGCCGGCATGCATGGATGGGGGTAGTAACACAATCACATTGCATCACCGTCATTCCACCATATCAATTATAGTTCTGTTCTGGCTCATGCAACATTTGTGTAAAAGGTTGTTTGCGGTTAAGTTACTAAATTCCCTGTCCTGTAATAATTATGTGGTGAAGTTTATTCAATTTCTATAGAATGCGTGATTGGTTAACTAAGGACCTGCTAGAATGATATTATACTGCAAATGTTTTCTGCCTGCTGAGTGGATGTCCTAGTTTTAGGGGAGGTGCTGCCGAAATTTTTGATAATTTTGACAACCTCCTAGTTGTTGGCTTACTTTACGAATATTGATTTGTAGTGATTTGTAAGTGGTGGTGCTAGAGGGTGTAACATTCGGGGCACGGGGTGCCGGGGTGTTACAGTTTGTACATAAAACCGTTTGCAATTATATCATCACAGACGGTTTTATCCACAAAGCATTTATGATGATCAATTTTGCTAAATATATAAGAATAGAGAGTTTCGACCTCCTCTGTATTTTTAGTATTTTCTAGATATTTTTAAGGTGGCTGTGATTGAGAGGCGTTCTGGTGAAAGAGACCATAGATTTGGAGGTGTAATTGTAGATCCTTGTGCTCTAGGTCATCTAAGGTTAGTAATTACTTCAAATTTGCATTATATTTTACATCTAGCTTGGTAAAAAGGGAAATGAAGCTGGGTTCTATATCTAGCTTGGTGCAGATCTATTTGTTCTATATGATATAAAGTAGTAATGGTTCAAATTTGCATTAGATTTAATATCTATCTTGGTAAAGAGTGCAATGAAGCTGGTTAATTTCTAGATCTAGCTTAGTGTAGATACATTTGTTCTCTGTGATGTAAAAAAAAAGTAATTGGTTCAAAATTATGTTATATTTAAGATCTAGCTTGTTAAAGAGAGAAATAAAGCTGGTTAATTTCTAGATATAGCTTGTTGTAGATATATTTGTTCTCTGTGATGTAAAGTAGATACATTTGCTATAGCTTTGTGCAGATCCTTTTGTTCTTTTTGATCTAAATTAATAATTAGTTCTAATTGTATTATACTAAAGATGTAGCTTACATGCATATGTTTACATATCCATTCTTTCTTTTTGATATTAGGAGCTATATAAGTTAATCAACAAGTTGAAATGTAGCCTATATAAAGCATATGTTTGCATGAGCACTCCTAGAGTACTTAATTCATCATTTAACACCTTTTGTTACATATGTAGCGTAGATGGATCGAAACTGGCTGAACGCTGAGAACCATGTGAGTGCCGAGTACATTAATATTGTTTCTGCTTTTAGAAGAACTGCAGAGGAAGATATGTTGAACAAGGGGGTGGAATTTATGCCTTATCCATGCATTGACTGTGAGAGTCTAAGAATGTTTCGAAATCCAGCACAGATCAATGCACACTTGATTCTAGGGGTTTCAAAAGGGGGTATATATGTTGGACCAGTCACACTGAAGAGCAGATTACGCAGGGACCAAGTAGTACTACAATAGTCGACGAAGTCAACGATACTCTGGATATCATCAATGAAGTCAACGATACTCTGGATGATATCGACTGTGCTTTCGATAAGGATAGGTTTCATGATGACAATCTGGATTAGATACTATGGGATGCAGAATGGAACTGTGATGAGCGGGAGTACGTAAAATTCCAAGGCTTGATGGACGACTCAGAGAAACCTTTGTTCCCAGATCGCAAGTCCAAATACACAAGGTTGTCGTTCGTGTTGGAACTGCTGAAATTAAAGGCAAGCAACGGTTGGTCCGACAAGAGTTTCACGGTGCTGTTATGTCTGTTAGCGGATATGCTTCCGAACGAAAACGAGTTGCCAATAACCACCTACAAAGCCAAAAAGATTCTTTGTCCCTTAGAAATGGAAGTAAAAAGAATACATGCCTATTCGTATGACTGTATCCTCTACCGCAAAGAGTATGTAAATTTGCATGTATGTCCGGTGTGCAACGCATCCTAGTACAAGCGTAAAGATAGATCGAATGATGACGACGAGGGCATGGAGGTGAAGAAAGGACCTCCCACTATGGTGGCATGGTATCTGCCTATAATTTCCCATTTGAAGCGTTTGTTTGCGAACCCAAAAAAGGCAAAATTGCTTTGGTGGCACTCAGATGAATGTAAGAACGATGGAATGATTAGGCACCCTGCTAATTCCACGCAGTGGAGAAAAATCGCTGGGAGGTTTGAAGAATTCGCAGATGATCCGAGGAATATAAGGTTCAGATTGAGTACGGATGAAATGAATCCTTTCAGTAACATGAGCAACCGTCATAGCACTTGGCCCGTGAATCTCTGTGTGTACAAACTTCATCCTTGATTATCTATGAAGCGGAAGTACATATTGATGTCTATACTCATCCAATACCCGAAGCAATCTGGGAACGATATTGATGTATACCTAGCACCATTGGTGGAAGATCTGAACACATTGTGGGCTCCTGAGGTGCAGGTATGGGATGCTAAAAAATGAGAGTACTTCACTTTGCGCTGCTCGTTGTTCTACACCATAAATGATTATCCTGTCCTTGCTATCTTGTCAAGGCAAAGTACAAAAGGAGCCAAAGCATGTACTCACTACTTGGTTGATACCGAGAGTGTGTGACTGAATCACTCGCGTAAAACCGTGTACATGCGTCACCATAGGTTTTTTCGAAGGAATCACCCATACCGCAAGATGAAGAAACAATTCGACGGCATGGTCAAAAATGCTTTAGCTTCAAAGCTTTTAAGCGGGACAGACATTCATAATATGGTTAAAAACTTGGATATTGCATTAGGAAAGGGACGTAAATCGAGAACCTGTGAGACGAGCATGTGGAAGAAGAGATCAATATTTTAGGACCTACCTTATTGGGAGCACCTAGAAGTTTAACACTGCATCGATGTGATGCATATAGAAAAGAATGTCTATGATAGCTTGATTGGTCTCTTACTAAACATTAAGGGTAAAACAAAGGACGGGCATCAGACCTAAGTTAGCACCGAAAGAGACCGATAAAGGCCGAACATACTGTAAACTTACTTGTTACACTCTGTCCAAAGTCGAGAGAACCAAACCGTACTAATGCTTGCATGGTGTGAAAGTTCCGTCCGATTATTCGTCCAACATGAAGAGACTTATTTCGATGCAAGATTTGAGTTTAATTGGCTTGAAGTCCCATGATTTGCCACGTGCTTTTAACACAGATGCCTCCTGTGGCAACTAGAAGTATTTTACCGAGCAAGGTCTGGAAGACAATCACAAGGCTGTGTTATTTCTTTAATACAATTGCTCAGAAGGTCATCGATCCTGAAGGACTAGATGCTCTACAGGCCGAGGTGGTAATGACTCTATGTAATCTTGAGATATATTTTCCGCCATCGTTTTTCGATATCATGGTCCGTCTCATTATTCACCTTGTGAGGGAGACAAAGATGTGCGGGCCTATGTTCCTACATAGCATGTACCCGTTTGAGAGGTACATGGGAATTTTCAAGTCCTACGTATAGAATCGATCTCGACCAGAGGGTAGCATTATCGAATGTTATACAACCAAAGTGGTCATTGAATTCTGTGTGGATTACATGGCTCAGATCAAACCGATAGGTGTGCCTCGATCCTGCCATGAGGAGAGGCTCCGGGGCATCGGGACCATCAGAAGGAAAGCAATCACGCCTGACCCGATTGTGTGCGTGAAAACCCATTTCATAGTTTTGCAACGCATGGTTGTTGTGGCCCCATAAATTGACGAGCACAAGAACTGGCTATGGCAAAAGAATTCGACGCGACAGGAGTGCTGGATCATTAGACAGCATAACCTTTAGTTCAACAGATGGTTTAAGGAGCGACAACCCATTACTGGAAGCTTATTAGGTGATACGCTGACATGGTTGGCAAAAGGGCTAACATTTACGGTTGTAACATGGAAATGATACGACTTAAATGGGTACACATTTTACACGAGAGATCAGGACATGAAGATCACAAACCAGAACAACGGTGTTCGCATTGATGCATTGAATATTGCTGGATCGATGAGGAGCTCGTACTATAGGTTCATTGAGAAAATTTGGGAGTTCGACTACGTACTATTCAAGATTCTCTTATTTCGATGCCGTTGGGTTAACCTGCAGCGTGTAAAGGTTGACAAGTATGGCATCACAACTGTGGACCTCAAACGTGTCGGATACCAAGACGAACCATTTGTTCTCGCTAACCAAGTTGTTCAGGTCTTCTATGTAACCAACCAATCCAATAAGCAGCACCACGTTGTTTTTCAGGGAAAAAAGAGAATTGTCAAAGTTGAGAATGTGGTAGATGAGGAAGAATACAATCAGTTTAACGAGTTGCCTCTTGTTGGTACTGGCGTCACAATCCAGGAAGACCAACCTGAGGAAGCTAGCTACACACGTGTTGATCATCGCGAAGGGCTAATTTTTGTAGAAAAGAATAAGCAAGTGGGCTTGTCATGAGGTCATCATGTTTATATCAAGTGTTCCGTATTACAATTAATGAGATGCATGTATTAATTAATGAGATGTGCATTAATTATAATTATTGAGATGTATTGATTATAATTAATCAGATGTATGTATTATACTAAATGAGATGTATGTATTATAATTAATGAGATATATGTATTATAATTAATTTTAATACATGACATATATGTTTGTACAAGTGTAACATCCCAAAATTTGTTTTAGTATATTTATGGCATTATTGAAATATTAGAAATTTTCAGGAATGTATTTGGAATTTTTGGAGTTAAATCGAATTTAAGCCTTATTGAATTAATCATATAAAATAAATAACATGTGTTTCACGTGCGCATAAAATCTCAAAATTTAGTTTAAAATAATGACATTTGAAAAAAATAATGTTCCTTTCGAATATTTTCAAAAACTTGATCTATAAATTAAGTTGTTGATTTTATAAAAATCTGTACAAGTGTCTGATTCACTAAAAGAATTTTTGCAGAAAATCTGTATATTGAAAAATTATGAAACTAATTTCATTAGATTCCAAATATTCCATATTATTTTAGAGAATTTTTCCAAGATTTTTAGAGCCTTTCTACTATTTTATCCCTCATGCTTTCCTCTCTTTGATACTATTCAAATTCGAATAAAAAGGGAATTTGAACAGTATCATTTTCAACCTCTAGAAAAATTGAAGTCTCTATCTCCCGTGAACATCTCCATTTCTTTGAATCACCATAACTTCGTGATTACCCAACCAAATCGAGTGAAACTGGTGGCATTACGTCGGCAATGAAGCAAGGATTAAGTGCCCGGCCGTTACTCATCGTTAAACCCACAGAAACGGTCGCAATAACCCCAAATCCAAAAATCGTATTTCAAGCCATAACTTGGCCATTTCTAATTGCCTTGTTGAGAGGAACATAAGCCCTCAAGAAATTTCAGGTTTCATCAAGATTTGAGCCCGAATTTTGTGTTTGTTCTTCGTCGTTGGAACTCGGTTCGTCGTCGATTTCTCCCAATCCGGTAATCCCCTTTGCAATTCCTTTAAGCTGTAGACCCATCTTGATGTCCTCTACGTGGTGCTCATCCTAACTCAAGGTTTTGCCTACGGGATTTGCGCAGAAAAATCAATCTTCCCCGAGCAGACTGCGTTCCAACGGCAGAAAACTTCGTCGCGCGTTCCCCGTTGATTCAAAAGGTAAAACTCAGATCCGTTCACGTCATATTGTGCCAAATGATCCCAGATAGCTCTTTGTAAAATTTTATTAGGTTTCATATAGTACTTTAATAGTTATGACCGTTTGATCTTTTAGCTTCGGCAGCTGTTCATCAGCAGTTTGCGACCTGTCTGTTGGGTTGCCGCCAAATCCGGCCATACCGTTGAGTTCGTGTCACCGCGTTTTACGTGGTGCTCACTTCGCCTTTGCTGTTTCATCCTCCAAAAATTTTAATATTCGTTCCCCGCCGTTGCCATGGCATGGCCCTCCGGCCGACCGACAAATCGTCACGGCCATCATTGGTTATTTCTTCTCTATCTCTCTCACGAAGCAAAGACACCAAGCCGAAGCACTGGCATGAAGAATATGCACATATGCCATGAACAGTGCCATGCATGAGAAAACAAAAGTTAGTTTGTACGTAATAATTTCCAGGAAACACGAGATTTGTCATTTTCACTACAAACTCGTTCTAGCTCCAAATAGTATGCAACAAATTTTCTTAATTAGTAAAAATTAATACCTTTCCACAGTAATTTGTATGAAAATTTATAAATAAATTTATATTGATAAATTATTCACGGAAAGTCCAAAATTACGAATTTTGTAGTTCCTAAACTATACATCAAAAAATGTCAAAATAAATTTTATAAATCTTAGAAAATGCTAAACTAATTATCTGAAAGTTTTTGCGAAATTATGAATTAGTTTGGATCGTGGTATTTTCTGAATTGTGTGTTTGTACGTTGTTTGAGTGTTTATTTGGTTCTTTATCTGCTACGCGTAGACGTTGAACTGTGCGAAGGTGCGGAAGTTGAAGATAAAGCTCAAGATCAAGTCCTAGATCAAGACCAGTTGCTCTTTGAAGGCAAGTTGTGCTTTGACTATTTTGGTCCTATGTTTTCAAAATTATTTTGTTTTAAATTATGCATGCTAATTTGTTTACAATGTCTTCAAATAGTTTGGGAATTAGCTAAAACACCACTTGTTAATGTCCCCTTGTCCCTAATAATTGTATGCCATGAAAACCTTTGTCCCCCTAGATTGGGTTATATTATGTGGTTGATATAATACACCACTGTGGAAAAATTAGAACACGGTAGTTCTGCTCAGTCATGCAAAACATTTCATTGACACAATTCTTGTGAGAAAAATAGAATATTGACTAATGAGCTATGGAACGAATTTTGGAAAGTGTGACATGTGTCTTAATTCTTTTGATGGCACATGGTGCGTGTAACGAACCGGGGTGATAAAATGGTTTAGACTGGGGCAAGTGGTAAGATGTTAAGTGGTGGGCCAGATGTGGCACCAGGGCGGTCGCATTTGGTTTTTATGATATGTTGACATGATGAATTTTTGGTTAGTCTTGTCTCGTCAATTAAGGACTCAACCTTGCAAGAATTTGAACTGAGCTAACCATACAACCACAAGTTCCGGAATGGGACGGACCTAGCTGAGTAAATTGTGAAATTTATTCTTCGGTACTGTCGTGGTGGTGTGAGTTCTGGGTGTACGGGTGAAAACTCACATGGCGCAAGAGGGGGGCCCTGTTGTTGAGGTGTATCCCTTCAGTGTTGAAACCTTAGCGGGCAGTACTGGGTTTAGATGGATCTTTGGAAAGGCTTTGTTACGGTTACTCGCCTTTGTGGTGTTTGACTGCATCTTGTGGGTAAAGTGTATAACCTCTGTAGAGTGTACAAACTATTCGAATAGCCGTGTCCACGGTATTGGACATTGCTCGGGGATTACAGTCAAGGGTTAGACTTTATTAAAAATGTGGTTGGGTTAAAAGATGAAGTTGATGGAAGTATGGATTAGGATGTGGAAAACTTAACTTCTGGAAAAGTTATTGTTAATTCTACTTGTTTTTACTGCTTTCGAATCTACCTATGTTACTTGTTAAATGTTGTTTATTGCAAATTAACCTTTAAGCCATTCCATTGGAATAAGCCTGGCATGTAGCATATTAGGTTGCATTCTGTGCATAGCTTGTTGAGTACCAATGTACTCACCCCTCTATAATCACAACATCAGAAGATGAAGAACCGCAAGTGTTTGAGGAGGAGAAGAATGACGATCCGGCTAACTAGGGGAAAGGCCCAGTCAGTTGCCTATGGCAAACTGAGGCGCCACGAATAATTTTATAATTCCGCTGCTGTTATTTGTTTACTCTGAACTCAGCCCTGCGTGGCTTAATATTGTAAGGCTGACCTTAAGGTCTTAACAGTTTAATTTGAATTAAATACATTATTGTTATTATTTCCGCTGTGTATGTGTGATAGTATTGATCTCTGTTGTATCTGTGAGCACCAGCGTGATCCTGGACTGGTGTATCACACAGAGTGTTCAGAATTCAAATTCCGGGTGCGACATACAGATTACACGAACTTAAATATATATTGACGGCAAAAAAAGAATAAAATGGCTCATCCCAAATGGTTCAATCTCAGAATCGTCTGGGATGGTTACGCGTAAAGCTTGGCCCATTGCTGCGCTAAACCCCTTGCCGCACCCTAGCCTCCACGCTTGCCATTCACTAAGTCCCGCACACTCAGTTTGCAACCCTAGCTAGTGCCCTCCCCCTCGGTAGTGCCTTCCTCCCTCCCCCGTGCCCTCCCCCTCGGCGGCACCCTCCCCACTTGACGGCGACTCCCGGCTGCGCCCCCCTCGGCAACACCCTCCCCGTTGATGGTGTCTCCCCTCGTCTACACCCTTGCCCTCAGTGGTGTCTCCCCTTGCCCTCACCCTCTATTGCGTCTTGCCCTAACATCCGAATAGTTTTGAATGCTATTCCTTAGTGAGTTTTATGAGAACTGTTCTTCATTTTTTTGTTACCTTACTTGCTCGATGATAATAATGGGTATTGTGATGACTAGAACATTTATTTCTATGAACTAGACCATGAACCATAGACTTATACGCTAGAAAGTGTTGATTCATTCACTGATTAGATTATATCTGGCTAATAACTTGTTCTTGACTGTTATTACCTTTTGTCAGTACTTTATTATATATACTAGCTTCAGGTTTAATACTGATTGTGCTATTAGTCACATCATTCTGGTTTTCTGATCCATGCGCAGATTATTATATAAGTAGATGTGCTATTTAGATGCTTAGCTAAATACACTTTATTATCTTAACTATTACTAGTGTGCTTAATGTCTGATTGAGTGGATTAGTTTTAGTGCTGTTCTACTATTTTAGAATCATCTTGTTAAACTGCTGAACTAGTAGTCTCTTGTTGATTCAGTAAGCAAGTGCTTAATCTGAATATTAAGGTTAGCAAGTGCATACTAAGGTGGTAAGGGCTCAAGACCTTATTCACCGAATTAATTGTTAGCCCATTCGTGATTAAGCTTGAAGTTTAAAATCTTCAACCAACTCTTATCTGAGAGCAATATAATATAATCCTTATTCAATTTGTGATAAAAGACATGATTCATTGTATGAATGACATAAGAACTCTTAACCTTGTATGTACAAAAAAACTCTTAACATACCTTCTCTTAAATTTGCTTTTCTTAACTTACCTACTCTTAACCTTGCAGCATACAAGATAGCATCTCCTCAATCCTCTCCACCAAATGGATCTGATGATGCGCCCAACGTAGGAGGAAACAAGTGCAGTCCAACAAGGCTTAATAAAAGGCCTTAGAGCAGATACACCATCACAACGGTCGATCTGTATGATGGGCCCCTACCGCGCCTCCAAAAGCTGTGGTGCTTTGTAGACCATGTGCGGGACGTTAGACGTAAAAGGGTCCCCATCACCTATCCATCATGGAAGACGCTGACAGATGAGGAGTGCGATAACCTGGTGACAGAAATATTCACGTTGTTTGAGCTTCCACAAGACGCCATTCCTGCACTGCGACGGTACGCATTATTAGTGGCGGGAAAAGTATGGAAGAACTTCAAGAGCGTCCTCGTCACTAATTACGTCAATAAGAAAATGACTCCATTCCAAAAGTACGAGTTCATCTTTGAAGACGTCTAGGGATGATTTGTTGAGTTGAAGACGACGGAAGAGTTCGTGCTTCAAAGTACGATGTAGAAGACCGTCCAGTCAAAAAACACACACCTACACAGACTTGGCTCAAATGGGTATGCAGGCAAGATTGCACAATGGACGAGGGAGGACAACGAGGTAGTCCAGAAGGAGGTCACACCGCCATTTGCCTCGATCGTGGACCTATGTGCCCGAAACCAAGTAAGAGCGAGGTCATGTTCCACTTCTTTGGGTGGCGTGTCCTTTGCAAACCCCACTGATGAGGAAGTATCCTAACGCCTAATATCGTTGAGCACGAAATCTTCCCATGGCTCTTTCACTTCGGACAAAGAGAAAGACATACTCTACATGGCCTTGGGAAACAAGGAGCACCCGGGTCACACTCGAGGCCTAGATGTTTTCGTTCCCTGGAAAATGGGATTCCCACATGATTCGGGCACGTACCAGAGTAAGAAGAGAAGTAAAGCCGAGTATGAGGAACGGCTAGTAGCCCTGATTGAGGAAAGAGTTAAGGAAAGGCTCAGAGCGCAATTTGATAGTTAGCTACGAAGCCTTTAGGAAAGGATGGGGCAAAGGGTGCCTACGGAGAGTCAGGCATAGAACGTGCAAGCCCAAGAAGCACAGGCGCAGTTTAGCCCAACCAACCGTTGGAGCAGCTGTGCGTCAGCCCCTGAGACAGACATGGATGAAGCCAGATTTCCTCTTGATGACACCCGAGTAATATGTCTGCAATGTTCCTTAGATAGACTTTAATATTGGACATGTTAGCTAATTACTTGTGTACCTTTATGTAGGTGGTCACATCGTGCAATCTATAAGTGAGGCTTACCAATAGCTCTGTTCCCCTGCAGGCTGCTTGGGGATAAGCGTATGCATCTGGTGTAGGGACGTTAGTGCACGGTCGTACTTTAGAGCCGGACTACACAAAGGTCCATATATACGGTGTATATGAAATTTTCAAAGCCGTCATATTGGACATGCCCCCAAATGATGAGATCGTCGTACTAGGGGATGCCATCGGCATATTCATCCAGTGGCCCAAGAAGAACATCTCTTTTCACGCCGGCCCAGGAGCACCGATGCTACAAGCAGTACCGGAGCCACATTATGTGCCGGAGCTACCAGCACTACCGAAGCCATGTGATGCATCAAAAGAGCCCACCAAATTGGCTATCGTGTCATATCAGGCATAGACTGTTACCACAGTTCAGGCCCAGTTGTCTCCTGTGAAGACTACATTTGGTAGAAGGGGAGGCGGAGATAAGGGCAAATTGAAAGGGACCACGTCAGCCCGTGACTTTCCATTTGCCCCATTGGTGCGGCAATTCGAGCTGGGGCAACTGTTCGTACTGAATGAGCACAAGGAGACACTTACATTAGCCTGCGTTAGATTACAAGATTGGTACATAGAAGAAGCCAACAAGCCGGTGGCAAACAGACATCGTGTTAGTGATATGCCCTAGAGGCGATCATGAGAGATGATTGTATCACATGTCTATGTTCATGTAGTCATCAGTTCCATGAATAAATATCATTACTTTATTCATCAAGTACGACTTGATTGTGATACACAATGTACATTTGATATTATTCTAAATGTTCCCTGGTCTCATATCATTATATGGAACAATAATGTTTTGACCAGCACATGTATATATTGATTGATGGTAAAGTATCACATACCATAGATATAGAGATATCAAATCAATTATGTGGGTACATGTTAGAGAACATGGGGTTGGATAGACCTACTTCGAGACACTGCTAGATTGTTATCCTTAATATGCCATCAATCTGTAGTCTCGAGTGATATACCTGTATGATCCTTTGACCTAAGATCCTTATTGATTCCTAGCGTGTGTAGTTGTATACTTTGGGGCTATCAAACGCTACTCTGTAAAAGGGTTGCTATAAAGGTAGCTTATGGGTATGCCATGAAACACGACATGGGATGTAAGAGATCAAGATGGGATTTGCCCCTCCTAGATAACGGGAGAGATATCTCTGGGCCCCTCAGTGTGGATGGATTGGGAAAGTGCATGGCTATGCCAATGTGATTAAAGAGTTAATCACATTTTCATATCCATTACATTGACGAGTGAATGGGTCGAGCTATCACAAGGATGGCATGCATCTTGCCTTGAGGTTGACTGGTATCGCATGGCAAAAGGATCGGTATATGAGTATATCAAGGTTCAGCCGATACGATCACTCTGTGCATTCGTGGGACAACATGTCCTGCTAGGAACCGCCGTTGTCTAGTGGTCTGGAAAAGAGGTTTCCAGGGCTATGGCTGTTTGTGCATAAACCTAACGGGTTGCACACTTAATGGGTTGGAACATGCCGAAATGGATTAGGATTAATTAGTGGGTTTCGCGGATATGGATCTGCAGGGATGAGGTTCCTAATGGGCTTCTATTATAGAAGGTCCATTAGCGTGCACTCTATATAAAGGGGGCGTGGTGTGGCGCTGCAGCAGAACGTGTTTTTCCACCACAAAACCCTAGCCGCCGACTCCCTTCTCCTTGCCAAAACCCTAGCCGTCGCGCGCGTGGTGCTAGCACATCGGCGCACGGCTTTCCACCCCTGGACGTGTGGATACCATAGAGGCGTCGTTGCATCTGCCTCGGTGCTGATCGGCAAGAATGTCTACTTCCTCTACAGCGTTGCGTGCTCGATCGCAAGGAGGAGACGATCAACTTCAGCATCTACTACTGTATTTTGGAGTACGTGGGGACGCTTCACCCACTCTCCTTCCGCTACTAACGTGCTCCAAGGGTAATGATCCATGATCTCCTACTCGCATGTATCCTGGTTGAATGCGTAGAAATTTTTATTTTCGGCTAGTGTAGCCTACGTGTTCCCTACACATCGAGTATCTCGGTGAGCTTCAAGGAGTATTTCTTATACCAGTTTTTAGATGACATTTTCGTGGTCGGCTTCACCGACTTGTTCGATTTGTACAACCTCAAAGCACTCAACACCTCACTCATAAGATATTGGATAATGTAAGTGTGTATAATCACCGTCTACATTTCTGACGCACCAATAAATGTCATACATACATCATCCTTGATTTTGTATATGTAGATATATGATCATGGAAGCAATATCAAGGAAACAACCGGTGGATTTCACCAACCCACACATGGTGTCCAAGCAAACCATGGACGAAAATAAACAAGTCATCTATGAGTACTTGTAAAAAGTAATGCTGGCTCACTCGGACAAAAAATTCATACTTTTACCCTACAACTCGGCGTAAGTGCTTTGTCCAGATGCTATACTTGTTGATTTGTACTATATATCGCACATCGAAGTTAGATTTAGTGACCATGACGACATACCTGTATAGGTGGGTTCTACTCGTAATTATACCGAAACAGAACGGGGTAATTTACCTTGATTCTAAACACATACTAATAAGTTTCCGATATCTGATAGTACGCAATAATCCTTCACACTCCATAATAATACTTTTGGAACTAATTAACCTATTATGTTTTGCCAGTGCCACCAACAGCCAAAGGGCTCTAACTTATGTGGATTCTATGTGTGCCATAACATTCACAGAAGACCAATGTCATACAGGTCTGTCAATCTTGCAACAATTGTCTCCACTTATCAATTTATATACATGCAAGACTTTACTCTTCTCATCTACAGGCTTGGCAATGTGCTAAATCTGTGTTAGAACAGGCTAATCTGCTAAGTATTCGAGGGCATCTCTGTGCCTTGTTGCGTGAGGTCTTAAATCCAAAGAGCAGATGCTACTCATGACTCAACAGATGAGTTGTGAATTTGTTACTTGCTGTGCATTCAAATTAATTTGTGAACCTTGTGTCATGAATTTACCATTTGTACTTCTGAATCCAATTGGTTAGTATATATGTGAGTTGATTTCTGAAATGGATGCGTTATACGTATGTTGTAATGTGCGATCTGAGTTGATTTATAAAATGGATGCATTATATGTTGGAAAACGCGTATGCTACACTAGCCGAAAACAAAATTTTCTACGCATTCAATCAGGATACATGCGAGTCAAAGATCATGGAGCATTACCCTTGGAGCACGTTAGCAGTGGAAGTAGAGTGGGTGAAGCCTCCCGTGCTCGAAGCATCGTGCGTGGTCGAGCGAACTCCATCGCTTTCGCCGAGTGCTTGCGAGATCACCCGAGTGCTTTCGCCGAGTGGTCTCCGGACCGCCGAGTGCTCGCCAAGTGATCGCCTGAGTCCTTGACTTCTCCTTGCCGCGGGTGCACGATGCAGCGGATGAAGATGTGCACGTGCAGGTTGGAGAGGGTGAAACCGATCTCCGATCAGCGCCGAGGACAAATGCAACGGCGCCTCTACGGTATCCACACGTCCAGGGGTGGAACGCCGTGCGCCGGTGTGCTAGCACCACGCGCGCGACGGCTAGGGTTTCTGGCAGGGGTAGGGGTCGATGGCTAGGGTTTTGTGGTGGGGAGAACATCCTTGCTGCATGCCCCACGCCCCCTTTATATAGAGCGCACTAATGGGCCTTCTACGATAGAAGCCCACTAGGACTCATGCTAATGGATCTTCTACAGTAGAAGTCCATTAAGACGCCAGTGGATCCAAATCCGCGTAAACCCACCAATGGATCCAATCCATCAGACATGATCCAACCTGTTAAGTGTGTGACCCATTAGGCTCATGTACAAGTCGGCCGCGGTCCCGGAGAACCCTTTCCCAGACCACAAGTCAATAGCAGTACCTAGCAGCACATATTGACCCCCGAATGTACACAATGATCGAATCAGCTGAACCTTGATACACTCACATAGGATCCTTTTGCCACATGATATCAGTCAAGCTCAAGGTGAGAAGCGTGCCACCCTTGTGATAGCTTGACATATTCACTCGTCAATGTAATGGATATAATTTGTGATTAACACTTTAATCACTTTGGCATGGCCATGCACTTTTCCTTATCCATCCACACCGAGGGGCCCAGAGATATCTCTCCCGTTATCGAGGAGGGGCAAATTCCATCTTGATCTCTTATATCTCACGTCATGTTTCATTGCATACACGTAAGCTACCTTTATAACTCCCCTGTTACGGAGAAGCGTTTGATAGCCCCAAAAATATACAATTACACATGCTAAGAATCAATAAGAATCTCAGGTCAAAGGATCGTATAGGTATACCACTCGAGACTACACCCTGATAGCACTTCTAAGATAACAATCTCATCAGTGTCTCGGAGCGGGTCTATCCAACCCCATGTTCTCTAACATGTGCCCACATTATTGATTTGATATCTCCATATCTATAGTATGTGAAACATTACCATCAATCAATACATGTCTTTGGTCGATCACTATTGTCCCACATAATGATATGTGACCGAGGATCGTTTAGAATAATATCATATAACCAATGTGTTTCACAATTAAGTCATACTCAATGAACAAAGGAGTGACATTTATTCATGGAACTGATAAGTACATGAACATAGACGTATGATACAATCATCTCATATGATCGCCTCTAGGGCATATCACTAACATTATATGTTGTGTAACATCTAAATGGAGTTCATTTTTTAAATGTATGTCATTATAATATGCTAGTGATGCTGTGTACTGTCTTTTGTTTCAGAGGACATAGCTAGTATTTCCTGAGGCTAGCCAATAAATTAAAATTTAATAAAAAAATAGAAAATTAACATCATAGATGGTTCTAAAGAAGAACCGTCTGTGATATGCGCCTTTTCATAGACGGTTCTTCTTTAGAACTGTTTGGGATAAAACCATCATCACAGATGGTTCCTAAGTGGAACTGTCTGAGATTGTACCATATCACAGATGGTTCTAAGTTGGAACCGTCTGTGATGAGTTTTTTCACAGACGGTTGGAAAACCGTCTGCAATGACTCTTTGTCATCACTGACATTTTGATACAGACGGTTCACAAAACCGTCTGTGATGTGATTTGTAATCCATCTATGATGTGATTTGTAAACCGTCTGTGATGTAGGTATATGCAGTAGTGAGAAAACACAAAAACATACGGATGCATGGAACGATGTCGGTGCAATTAGAGCAGACGGACTAAGTGGTGAGGGAGAAGAAAGCACATACGTATGTTCTCAGTCGCGCGCCTGCAGTCGCCGCCAATGAACGAGCTGAAAATAAAGGGTTTGCTAGCTCCTCTCTCAGCGTGGTCAGGCTTTATTACATACTAGCCATGTGCTCGTGCGATGCAATGGAAACTCAATTTGCGATAAAAAAATTATTTGCAAACAGCACTAATCTTATCTGAATAATAATGTTCACTCTGAATGTTCAATGGTTAAATGTTTAAATCAATTTATTGAAGCATACAAATTCTAAGCACCTATTTACAAACTCGAGCTTAAAATTATCTTTAATTTCACAAACTTAAATAGTAACATCATGGCACTTGGGATTGTAAATTTGTAACGCCATAATTCGAGATCGATCGATCGATTGAAAGAGGCATCACCTACTACTCCATAGGTGCAAAGACATTGAAGAGATAGATGTCATCCTAATGTGGCTGCCAACATCAGTGGTGTTCATAGCTCGTACGCCTTACTCTGACCATACCATAGTCCCACCCCATCAACCAGCTCCACCGCCTCCTCACCTCCCCATGCGAGCGCCTCCCTCAACCTATTGACATCATCCACTACGGTGAGCTCTAGCAGCGCCGCCAGCCTATCTCGCCGCCCACCACTGGTGACTTGCCCCTGCGCCACATTGATGAGATCAGGAAGGTCGCCCATTACCTCCGCTCAACGGATAAGCTCAACACATCTGCAGGAGAGGCAAGAAGCGGTGGGGTTATATAAACTCAGCAACCGAGGAGATATCTATGGAATCCAGATTAAGAAATCGACGAATAAGGAAGGCAACAAAAGGTAAAGAGGCGAGAAGAGACCCAACTCTATGAATGAGAGCTCTGCTTCCTTGGGAAGGGAATCAATCAATCCACAATCCAAAAAGCACCGAGAGCAATTGCTGCTAATTCAAATGCTAGTTCATTGGGAAAAAGGAAAACAATAAATGAGTCATGCATATTCATTTACCTCCCACAACGGGATGATCCAATCCAATCTACCAGGGTAGCCACTGCCCGCTTCCCACTCAGCCACACGAGTATGCACACGTATCGGGATGAGGGTGGAGAACGGACATACCACCACCAACTCTTAATTAGAATTAGTAGAGATAGAGATAACAAACTTATCTAGTCGCGTCATGCATAGCCATGTGCATGCTGCTGGCCGGCCGAAATCAAGACCATACGTGATTAGATAAAAAGAAAATATGATCTTATCTACACGTGCAAGTAAATATTTAATGAAAAAGATGCATATGGCAACTCAAAGGCACATGTTAACTCAGAAGCTGTATGCGTGCAGTATATAGAAAAAGAATCAGCCGTACAATATTTGGAAATAAAATCAGCTAATTGAGATAAGAGTCTGATACGCCGCAGATCACGTATGTATGCATATCTAACCGAATTAAAACTTTCTTCATTCGCTCATGTATAGAAGATTGGGACAAGGGAAGAACGGACCATCGCCACCAACTCGTAATTAGAAATAGTAGATATGTATATCAAGACTCCCAAATCAGTTTAAAAGTAGGTAAAAAGGTATTTCCACAAATTTGGGATCGGTAAGGTTTTTGTTTGTTGTGATGTTGTGTCGAGTAGCAGTGTTCGTGGCCGGCAAGGGAATAGGCTCGGATCGATGCACAGGTCCTGCGCGTACGTAGTTACACACTCTGCAGGGCAAATTGATTTGTGACACGTATCATTTAAGCTAACTAATTAAAACAGCAGAAAGCTCCCTTTAATCCCGTGGTTAGTAGGTTTGAGGCCATGTGATTAGGGACGGCAATCAGGTATGAGGGGTATAGGCAGTGGTCCATGCTTGTGTCATGTGCCGGATATGCTACAGGACTTGTGCCGGCCATCTCTTGCGTGCGTCGTAGGGTTGTGTGGGTTTCTTTAATTGCTGTTGTGGGCTGAGTGTGAGTAGTATTGTCTGGCGAATGGCCCATTTGTAATGGTCCTGGGACAGGAGTATAAATACCTGCCTGTTGGACAGAGGACGGCGAGAAATGACGCAATACCAAATCTTCCCAGAACTTCATCCTCCTATTTCTTGTTCTCTACTTCTATTCCCCTTTCCTTGCTTCTGGTGAATGCAACATTTGGTATCAGAGCCAGGACTGGATCTTACCGACTGAGTTACAAAATTTCCAGGCAAGAGTTGGAGTCTTTTGGGTTTCGATCTGAGCCTGAGAGATTCCGCAAAAACCTTGGGGTTACCGCGCTTGGTGAACTCGGTTGGTTGATCTGCGAGGCAATCTGGCGCCGAAGAAGAAACAAACTCAGTGGGAACAGAAGATGACTACCACGATGGAGTCGGTGGAGAACAAATTTGAGGGAATCAACGCTCTGCTTAAACAGATCCTGGATGATATCCATGGAGTGAAGGCGGAAGTGGGGGACGTGCGAGCGGCGGTGGATGTGGTTAATGGACGAGTGGAGATACTGGAGGCGCGGCCAAACGGGGATCAACGTCAGGTATCACCGAATACTTCGCTGCCATCCTCATCCCATTATCACGATCCGATCGCACCAGTGAGGACATTGGGACAGGAGGGTTTGCATGAACTGCAGAAAGGAGTTTTGGGAGCCCCGCCAATTCCTGCTGCGGTGGGAAAACAGGCATGGCCCCATGCCGTTCAAGTGTTCGACACAAAACCGGTGGAAGGAAGAACGATGGAAAATGGGCAAGGAGCGAGTGCATTTTGGCAATCTCGTCAGGCCTTGCCTAAGATCGAGTGCCCAAAATTTGATGGGGACAACCCTCGGCTCTGGAGAGAACGATGTGAAAATTATTTCGAGGTTTTGTGTGTCCATCCTGGAATTCGTACGAGGTTGGCTGCTCTTAATTTTACCGGACTTGCCGCACTATGGCTATAGACGGTTGAAGCCAAGGGTCGAATTGAGGACTGGGAGGTACTTTGTGATGCTGTGGAGAACAGGTTTGGCAAGAACGTGTACTCCCGATGTATGAGCAGATTGATCGACCTCAAGCAGTTAATCTGATTCTTTGAGTTTGTGGAGCGATTTGAACAATTGCAGCATCAAATTTTGTTGTATAATCCATCCCAGGATGACGTTTTCTTTGTGACTCATTTCTTGGGAGGGTTACGGGAGGACATACGGGCTGCCATTGTATTGCACAATCCGGCAAATATGGATGCAGCGATATCTTTGGCCTTAATTCAGGAAGCGGAGTTGGCTCAGAGAGAAAAGTTCTATCAGAAATCTGATCTGAAAGAATGGCCGAGAGGTGGCGGAAGAAATGTTGAGAAGCCTTATACATCAAACAAAGGGGAAGAGAACAAGCCGATTGAGGAGACTCGGAAGATGTTCCCTGGTCGGCCTGCTGACAAATTAGAGGCATTGCGTATGTACCGTAAAACGAATGGTCTCTGTTTTACATGTGGTGAAAAATGGAGCAAGAACCACAAATGTCCCGACCAAGTACCTTTGCATGTCATTGAAGAATTACTTGAGGTCTTGCAACTTGACTTACAGCCTGATGTAATTAGGGAGGATGTGGCTGACATGCAGGATGAAGAGCTACTTGCAGTAACAGAGCAGTTGAACTCAACAAGGCCTAAGCGCCGCACACTGCGCCTCCAAGGTTTGATTGGCAAATAGGAAATACTGATTCTCATTGATTCTGGCAGTACGTATTCCTTTATTAGTGAGAAGTTGGTGGCTAAACTGCAGTGCCAGATGCAGACTATACCTTCAATTCACTTAACGGTGGCAGATGGCAGATCAATGGTCTGTGATAAAATGGCAGTGGCGCTGGCTTGGTGGATTCAAGGGCATACATTCCAACAAGATATTCGGGTGCTGGCCTTGGGATGCTATGATATGATATTGGGAGCAGATTGGTTGGAAGAGCACAGTCCCATGTGGATCCATTGGGAGAACAAATGCCTCAAATTCACTCATCAAAATCGTCGCATCCGGTTGCAGGGTATAAGGGATGACTGTCCACAGAGCAAGTGCATAGACGTTAAAGAGCTTAAGGGGTTACTCAGAAGAGGAGCAATTACCCATTTGGTTCAGTTGCACGCAGACTTGGATAATAGTCTGGTCCTGGAGAAGGATGAAGAAGTGGAATGTACTCCCGAACCAATACAGCAGCTGATACAGGAGTATGCGCCATTGTTCCGAGAAGTGACGATTACCTCCACAATACGACTTTGATCATTCTATTCCTTTGATACCAGGAGCTCAGCCGGTGAATGTCCGTCCTTACCGATATTCCCCACATCAGAAGAATGAGATCGAGCGTCAAATTGCTGAAATGTTAGACAAGGGAGTCATACAGCAGAGTGCCAGCCCTTTTGCTTCACCCGTGTTACTAGTTAAGAAAAAAGATGGAACATGGCGCTTTTGTGTCGATTATCGCCGACTCAACGCCATCACGGTGAAAAACAAGCATCCTTTACCTGTGATTGATGAATTACTTGATGAACTGGAAGGAGCTCGCTGGTTTACCAAATTAGACTTGAGGTCCGGCTATCATCAAATTCGGATGGCGCAAGGCGATGAACCTAAAACAGCTTTCCGCACTCATCAAGGGCTTTATGAGTTTTTGGTTATGCCATTTGGCTTGACCAATGCGCCAGCCACATTTCAAAGTGTCATGAATCACATCTTTGCCGCTCTTTTGCGTAAATGTGTACTTGTGTTTGTCGACGACATCCTAGTTTACAGTTCTACACTTGATGCCCACTTGACACATTTGCGTAAGGTCTTTGATATCTTGATGCAGCACCAGTTAGTGGTCAAGAAAGAAAAATGTTCATTTGGACAACAGAGGCTGGAATATTTGGGCCACATCATCACTTCGGCAGGAGTTTCCACTGATGGGCGGAAGGTCCAAGCTGTACTTGATTGGCCGGTGCCTCAAAATTTGAAAGAGCTGCGGGGTTTCCTTGGTTTAACCGGGTATTACCGGAAGTTCATCCAGCACTACGGCATTCTGTGTAAACCATTAACATCAATGCTTAAAAAGGGAGTGTTGTTTCAGTGGACATCCACAGCCAATGAAGCCTTTCGGACTTTACAGCAAGCCCTTGTTCATGCTCCGATGCTGGCCTTGCCCAATTTCTCCAAGCAGTTCATATTGGAAACTGATGCTAGTCATGGAGGTATCGGTGCGGTCTTGATGCAAGATGGGCATCCAGTGGCCTATTTGAGTAAAGCGTTGAGTGTGCGGAATCAAGCCTTGTCTACATACGAGAAGGAATGTCTCGCAATTCTGTTGGCTGTTGCCAAATGGCGCTCATACCTGCAACACAGGGAGTTCATTATCCGAACAGATCACAAAGCACTGACGCACCTCACCGAGCAACGTTTAACTACCTCCATGCAACACAAGGCTTTTGTGAAGTTATTGGGTCTGCAATTTCAGATACAATATAAAAAAGGACATCAAAATGTAGCGGCCGATGCTTTATCTCGCCGCTCTACTCCTGATCTGCACGCCATATCAGCATGCACCCCAGTTTGGCTTGATACTCTGGTAGCTGGTTATCTAGATGATATTGAAACTAAGCATTTGCTCTCGGAGTTAAGTGTCACAGGCTCCAATGACAAGGGGTATACTCTTCAAGATGGTGTGATTCGCTTCCAGGGCAGAATATGGGTGGGTAATAACTTACTTGCTCAGCGACATATTCTTCAGGCCTTGCAACAAAGTGGCATTGGGGGGCACTCTGGAATGCATGCAACATATCATAAAGTCAAGTCTTTATTCGCCTGGCCGAAAATGAAATCCACTGTGCAGCAATATGTTCAAGAGTGCCAGATCTGCCAACAAGCTAAGGTCGAGCATGTTAAATTACCAGGATTGTTGCAGCCCCTACCGGTACCCACTCAAGCTTGGAGCATCATTAGCATGGACTTTATCGAAGGACTGCCATTATCTCATCGATACACTGTGATTTGGGTGATCATTGACAAATTCTCCAAGTATGCCCATTTCTTGCCGTTGGCACATCCATTTACAGCACCTCAATTGGCTCAACTTTTTTGTGATCAGATTTACAAGTTGCATGGTTTGCCACAAGTGATTATCTCCGACCGAGACAAGGTATTCACAAGTTTATTTTGGCAAGAACTATTTCGGGTTTCTGACACTCAATTGAATATGAGTTCGGCATATCACCCCCAAACTGATGGCCAAACCGAGCGCCTCAATCAGTGTTTAGAAACATATTTACACTGTTTTGTTCATGCATGTCCTAAGAAGTGGTCCGAGTGGCTCTCATTAGCTGAATATTGGTACAACACCACTTACCAAACAACCATTGCAAAAACACCATTTGAGGTTTTATATGGCTACCCACCTCGCCATTTTGGCATTTCTAACTTGCATGCTGACGCGTGCATGGATGTTCAAGACTGGTTGCAACATAGGGACAGAATGAATCAACTGCTTAAGCAACACTTGGACCGTACTTGTTTACGTATGAAGGCTCAGGCGGATCGCCACAGATCGGAACGGACATTTCAGGTGGGTGATCAAGTATATTTGAAACTCCAGCCATATGCTCAGTCCACCATTGCAACCAGGAGTAATCAAAAGTTGTGTTTTCGCTTCTATGGACCATACAAAATACTGGAACGTGTGGGCCAAGTGGCGTATAAGCTTGCTTTACCTGAAGGCAGTAAGGTTCATCCCGTTGTCCATGTGTCACAGCTTAAACGGTTTATTCCTTCTTCTACACCGGTGGATACTTTGTTTTCTCTGGACTGCTTTGAAAGGGACACACAGCCGGCCCCAGCAGCAGTTCTGCAGACCAAACTGATCAAACATGGCAGTGGTGTCATCTCTGCAGTCTTGCTTCAGTGGGAAGGTCTGCCGATCTCTTTGGCCACCTGGGAGCATGCAGCGGCAATTCGGTCCCAGTTTCCGGCGGCATCGGCTTGGGGACAAGCCGCGTTTTAAGGGGGAGGGATTGTCATGTGCCGGATATGCTACAGGACTTGTGCCGGCCATCTCTTGCGTGCGTCGTAGGGTTGTGTGGGTTTCTTTAATTGCTGTTGTGGGCTGAGTGTGAGTAGTATTGTCTGGCGAATGGCCCATTTGTAATGGTCCTGGGACAGGAGTATAAATACCTGCCTGTTGGACAGAGGATGGCGAGAAATGACACAATACCAATTCTTCCCAGAACTTCATCCTCCTATTTCTTGTTCTTTACTTCTATTCCCCTTTCCTTGCTTCTGGTGAATGCAACAGCTTGCCAGGGTATTTTCTGCCTGTGGATATTGCCATCACGGCGTCACCCACGGTGCCCAATGCCTATCGGAGTATCTTCTACGTGCTGGCATGCCCATTACCCAAGATAGCTAAGAAATTCCCGGCCACGCTCGCCGCCGCAGGTTCCCAATGACCGTCGGGTGCCTGCAAAAGTTTGAAGCAGCAATTATCAAAGTTATTTAGTATCAAAATCTTTGTCTATATATATACATTACTTTAGAAGAGCCTATCTCTGACTCTGAGATGGTGGATCATTCCTCTCCTCTCCCCTTTCCCTCTCTCGACAAACCAGCCCCGTCTATCATTCCCCTTGCCCCTCTCGTCACATCTCCACACCCAAAAAAGGGAAAAATTAATTCAGTGACACTCAATTCATTGGCATTTAGCGATGTGTGTATGACATGTGGGTCCATATGAGTCTATGACAGTGGGCCAGAGTGTCATAAAGTGAATCACGAATTTTAAAGAATGTCAATGGCGCCACTACAGAAAATCTTGACTTCTTTTGCAATGACATGTGGCCCTCACACATTGAGCAGTATTTCCATTCTCTACGATGATTCCGTCCCCCCCCCAATCTCTATGAGTTCACCAAGGATTCAAATTTCGTTTTTGGATAAAATCTCGCTTGGGACCAAAATCTAAAATCTCACCAAAATCTTAGAATTTCGGACAAATCTTGGCCAAAATTCAAAAACAAAAATTCAAATCCAGTTCGTTTTCTACCGGGAAAACCAAAATTTCGGCCGGTATACCCAAAATTTCGGTAGTTTTCCACCGGCTAAAAAATGGGTCAAACGGCAACAAAAAATTTTAACATTTTTTTTGAAGATTCCTGACATATTGATTATGTTTCCATAACAATTTCAGATAATGATGAAGCCAATGGAATTTTAAAAATTCAAATATTGATATTGTCCTGATAAAACATTGACCGTCAATTTTGAACCAAAAGAAAAATATGACAAACCATGTTAGAAATATTTGAAATTTTTTGTGCATAATTCTGTCATGACATTAATCTTTCCATAAAATTTTCATATGATGGTGAAGCTCAAGGAATTTTTAAAAATTTGGACAACGGTGATGTCCGGATGGAAAATGATTAAAAGTACGTTAGAAAATTTTGAAATTTTGATTGAATCGTCGTGATGCATCATTAACCTTACCATAAAATTTTCAGATGATTATCAATCTGTGAAGTTAGAAATTTTGGCAGCATTTCATCTGAAATTCGGATTTTGAGAGTCACAATTGTAAACAATTAATGTATATTTGCGTGACAATTAATAGCATTGAAATCAAATCGATACATATGACAATTTATCACATATTTGCATCACAATAAAATCAATGTACATTTGCATCATGTTCCCACAAATAGTAGTACGCTTGTGGTGCAAACTCCACCTCTGCGTTATCGACAACGACCTCGTGATACCTCCTCTCGTGCTATTGCTTGTATTCTTCTCAGGTCATGTCCGGCGATAGGTAGATAGGCTTCCAATGTTCGTAATGAGCCATCCAGGTCCTATATTTTTTTGACTGGTGAAGGTATCTAACACTGACAGATGAGTGTCGTGCGTATGGATCAGTGTATGAATTAGAATAGTCAAATGGTCAAGATATACTCAATCCGTCATAACTTTGTCTTTAACCGTACCCATCCTAATCCCATCCATAAGACATTGAACCATACCCACTATGCTCAGTTGGGAAGCCTAAATGCTGGAAGACTGATTGTTACACTATGAGCCTGTGTTATCCTGTGGCTGTGCTGCCTGCCGCCCACCCCCACCACCCGACGCGCTCATCCCGGCACTACGGGTCTACCTCTGTGAGCCCCTCCTCGGTGCACTACCCCCTGTTGTGATCTTGCTAGCGATTGTGGCTGTGAATGGAGGCACATAGTATACCGGCTAGTTTTTGTCCTTTCATCGCCGAGAGAGTCTGTTGTTGTCACTGAGCTACTACTAAGGCATTGTACATTATCAAGAGGTGTATTCTTTTTATCGTCACTACCGACATTAGGCTTATCATCACTTAGGGCTTTTCCTTTTCCCTTAGGATGTTAGCTGCTTGATAATTTTTCCAACCTGTCTAAAGCTCTTGTTAGCATGTCATCATCGTCGGCATCAGTAGCACGCTTCCTTTTCCTTTTTGTGCGTGTCATAGACCATGTACACGGCCCAATCTAGGAGGCTCTTCCTACCTGTGGCCAATTGGAAGTAATATTAAAACTATTGTGAGGTTTCAACATACATGATTAACAAGTGAAATGGAAAACAATTACATTGGTTACCTGTGTCCTTATTCAACTCTTTTGGTAGGATAGACTCAACCACGAATCTCATTGGGAGAGATGGGTCGTTCCCACTATTCTCGTCGAGTAGGGGCTCCCCACCAGACCTGGACGAGTCGAACCACTTTGCAATAGAGTCGCTACCAAAATGCTCGCACCCTAAATGAGGCGATTCAGTGGGTCTTCGTTCTGGGCCTAACGGGTGGATTCATAGTCCCGCAGCTGAAGTCGTAGGTTGTAGTGTACGAACACGAGTTGCTGAAGTTTTACATAACTTAATCGGTTCTTTATCTGCATGTGCACTAAGACAAATGTGCTCCAATTGTACTCACAACCACTCAACGATGCGCACTACGACACCAACTACAGGCGTACTTCCATAAGATAGTCCATTTGATAGTGCATGGAAACCATCTTAGAACTATCAACAACACAGTACGTGACCAAAAAATACAACTAGAATATGATCAATGGGTCAAGTAAACTAGCCATGATAAAATACAACAAGAATATAATCTCAAGCTTCTATCAACCACATGTGAATTCCATAAGAGGACATTAAACTAACAAAGGAGCTAATGAGGCTAAAATTGAGTCACGTGCCAAGCTAATGAGGCTGAAATTGAGTCACGTGCAAAAATTCTGTGGAGACCAAAATCTCAGTTGTAGAACCTGAAATTTTGCTGCAATGGAGAGAATTTTTCACTTCAGTGAGCTTAGATTTCACTTCTGTTGACCGGACATGGCTGGACTTGGCCAGATTTTGGCCGGATTGGAGAGAGGAGGTGAGGTTTGTGGTTGGGGAAGTGAATAACCAGAGAGGAAAGTGAAGGCTGCGAAGCTCATGAAGAGTCTATCAACCAGAAACGAATGATTTAGGGGGCATTAAAACCAGTGTGGTTCACATGTATAAAATAATTTAGTTCTCAGTCCTAAAAGCCACTAGCACTCCTAGCTCAGTGGTAAATGTGAAGTCTAGCAAACACAACATCTTGGGTTCAACTCTTGGCCATGGTTTTTTTTTGCAACTTTTCTGCATAGTTCCAAGCACGAAAAAATAATGAAAATTTTTGTGCATAGTTAGAAAGCATTGATAATGTTTCCATAAAATTTCGAGATCATGATAAACCATAAAAAATTTCCAAAAAATGTGAAAGTGATACATCACTATAACATTTGTTTGCAAAGTTTTGAGCATACAAAAATTATGAATTTTTTTGTTGATAGTCAGAAAGCATCAATAATGTTTTCATAAAATTTTGAGATCACGATAAACTCCAACAAATTCTCAAAAAATATGAAAGTGGTACTTCACAGTTTTCAGACTTCAAAGCGTGTGCTTGTACCGTATACAATTTTTGATTAGGCAAACAAAATATGTTTACATTTTTTAAAACTTTTATACAAGGGTTATGAGGAAATTATTAAGCTCTCGTAAACATTTTAGGTCATGATCAAACTTGACAAAATTTATAAAATTCCAACACAGTTACTACCTCATTTATGCTAATTATACTTTTTATTTTTAAAAGATAACAAATGAAGTTAAAAGATTTTTCAAATTTTTTTGTATGATTCTAGACTTCTTAAGATTCTGAAAGTGTTTCTGTCAAATCCAGTAAACTTCTTCAATTTTATAAAATTCTGACAGTATTTCTACCAAAATTTTAACATATCTAAAAAATAATTTTTTCGACAAATTATGATCGAAGATCACTTTCTTATAGATTATTGATGTAATTTCGGTCTATGCAGTAATAAAACAACAAAATTCGGTTGAATTGCACAAAATTTCGGCCGGTTTGGGCGAAATCTAGCCAAAAAAATGAAATTGCTGTAGCAACTTCAAAATTTTTTATCTAACCCGTAATTTGGATCTCGAATTTTTTATCTAACCCGTAATTTGGATCTCGTGGGACCTAAAATCCGAGATTTCGGTGAAATTTCTCATGGACTTTACATGCATCTAGCTCCTAATGAAATAAAACAACTACTGCCAAATAAGGCCTTTCCTTAGGGGAAAAACTTTTTACCCTTTAAAAGGGGACATCCTCTTATCAAATCCGTTATCTATTTTGACTTGGGATTCGCACTATTTTTCCTTTTACTATATTCTCTATTTCTCAAAATATATATGAAATAAAAAAAAAAGATAATTGGATAGTGGCAGAATTCTGGGTATATGGGTCCCAGGCTCCCAGCACTTCTCAGTAAACGTACGAGGACCAACCAATGCGGGAGGAAACAGCCAAGAAAACTTTACACCTCGTTGCTGAAATTTCTCTATAAGAAAATGAAATATTTGACTAACGAATTCTCTCCCCAAAGTATCTTTCGTTGGAATCGGTCATACCGTAAGCAAATGACATTTTATGATCGACCAGTTCTGAGAGCACTGTGTGGTCGAATAGATGGACATTGTTGTCCGGGCAAATCAGATAAAAGAGACATGCATATTCCCTGGATGGCCATTTGCCTTTGGAACTAGAATTGGATACATTTCAACTTCTTCACTCTCACTTTCGTACTGCAAGATGGCACTTCACGCTGGGAATCCATTGATGAGCTAGCACCTTCATTAAAAACTACCCTGACATCCTTACCCTAGCAAATTTCAAGCTAGATTCATATGATGCAAGTAACAAGACTATTAAGTTTAATTAGAGGTAAAAAAAAACACCAAGAACATATGCTTTGTTGCGGGAGAAATGAACAAGAGAGATGAATTACACAATTACTATTTTTTACTGAAATGACTCGACAGAATTAAGTAAAGGAAGAGACAAAGTATGGACTATCCAATCAACCATTCCAGCAGCTACTGCTTGCCTTGAGAGGAACAGTGTGTAAAAATCCGAAGATTGAATGCTCCCTTTTTATATCAACCACACTTCAGAAATGTGATGGAAACATGGTAGAAGTAACAACTCCCAATGCCCTGCACAATGCTTCCAATTTGTTACAATTTTCTTAAGAAGCAAGGTTTCTTCACTCAAGGTGCAAAATAACTTTTCGAAGTAAGATGAGCAGACGAGTCCATTCCAAATATAAAGATGGAGTTCTGCTTTTACCTTGAGAGAGTCCTCAGATCTGTCACTAGTAGCTGTGTGCACATTCCCATCCGAGCAGTACAGGTATGAAGCTTCCTCCACATCGTCATCAGTAAAGGAGGCAAACTCTGTATCCTCAGTGTACTCCTCACTCATTATTGCCGACATCAATAATGTGAAATTTAAGGATCATCTGCACCAAGACCTACAGCACATCCAGTAAAAAGGGGAAGCAAATAGAGATCAAAGTGAAACAAGATGAGCATCTATCACCACAATGCAAATTTATTGCAATGGAGGAGCGAATAATTCAGTCAACTATTTCATAAGGTGGCGTTTGGATACATGGTGGGAAAGGGTTTGGGAAATGAGGTGCGATGTAAAGTGGTGGGTTTGGGCTGGGTTAAAGATTTCTAAACCCATTCCTTTGTTTGGATGCATCATGTTGGGGACTAGGATATTAGTGACAATGATCGTTGACTTGTTAGAATATTGTTGACCGGTCAAAGCATATAGAATAATTTGGATAGTATTCCTCTCAAGGGCGCCATGACTACTCTAGGCTGTAATGACCACCCCTTGGTTGTAACCTCCTTAAGCCATGACTACTCTTTAGGTCATGACCTTTCTAGGATGTGACCACTCTGGATGTCACGACCACTCAAGGCCGTGACGGCCACTGCTTGGTCATGACCTATTTAGGCCACGACCACTATTTGGTTGTAACCTCCGTAGGCTAAGATCACTCTTGGTCCATGATCACTCTGGGTGCCATGACCACTCTAGACTGTAACGATCACTTCTTAAGTTACGACCTCTCTAAGACGTGACCACTCTTGGTTCATGGCCACTCTAGGCCATGATAACCACTCCTTGGTTGTGACCTCCTTAGGCCACAACCACTCTTTAAGTCATGATATCTCTAAGACGTGACCACTCTGGGCCATCACGATCAATCAAAAGTTGTGATGACCACTCATTAAGTTTAGGGGGGACATATCCAGTGCAATCAAGACTTTGGTGCAATCACCGTACAATCCAACTAAGAAAAGTTTCAAAAAATTCTGAAAAAAATTGTGGATGTACATCTCATCTTACCTCATCTACATATAAAATTTCATGATCAAATTCATCCTATGCTTGAAGTTACAAAAAAGACAAATTTGGAGTGCATTTGAACTATTCAAGTTTGTCAGAAATTTGTCTTTTTTATTGCTCTTAACATAGAATGAATTTGATCATGAAATTTTATATGTAGATGGGGTAAGATGAGATGTACATCCACAATTTTTTTCAGAATTTTTTGAAACTTTTCTTAGTTGGATTGCACGGTGATTGCACCAAAGTCCTGATTGCACTGGATATGTCCCCAAGTTTAGGCAACACTAAGGTCTTAGACCACTCTTAGATCAAAGGTTTAAGACCTTTGCATATTAAATGGTCTCTAAGCCCTTCTTAAAGGCGTCACAAAAGAAGTCAAACAAAGAAAATGTCCACATGCAACAATTCAAATGCCCATGTGGAGACGGTTGTTAATAACTGAAGACATCATGCGAAACAAAAAGATATACAGTTCTTAATAGAATACAACTGTTGCAAAGAAGTGAAAAGGCATCAGTTAAATATAGGTAGTTGGAAGAAAGCGAAGAGGTGGCAGTTAGACAGTAACTCCCGCCATTTCACACCTATAAATTCTTATGGCATGCGTGCTATTTGCAAGAATAGATGAAAAATAAAAAGATATTAAGGCACATTGTTTACACTTTGATCTCCCTCTATAACTTCATTCCATTGTAGAAAAGCCAATAAATAAAGAGTATCCCTACTTATTTTTCATTTTTGTGTTCAGATTGTGGACGTAAGTCCCAATCGTCAACAGTTGACACCATCCTGGGGGATTTAGTTGAAAAATTCCTTGGCAACTTATGGTAATGTTTCTTGTCTCATGGACCCAATTCCCTGTGCCTTCAACGAAGAATGTTCCTTCAATGCAGTCGACTATGAGGATTTCATGCAAGAAGACATTGTCATCGTCAGAGATGAGGGGTGTTTCCCCCTCGATGAACTTGCCGGGGAATGAGTACGTCCACCGACGCTGCATCCACTGGCCCCACGTTGGCTAGAACAGGATTACCTTCCAATGGCCCTCCATTGAACAAATATTTTCCCAAACCTGCCCCATCTCAAGCAACAAATTCGGATGGCCACCAATGATCAACGCCCATGATGGTTTTGCTAACTGCATCAATGAAGTTTTGGTAGATATAGATTCAGAAGATCTTCTTAGGAGTCTTAGCTACACCCCATCATCCTCCTATGATGGGATGTTCTCTCCTTCAGTCTACTCCTATGATCGTCAGATCACTGCCATTGGTGACATTCAACCCTCGGCTCCAGGAAATCCTGAAACCAATGAATAACAGCTAGCATGGGAAAGGAAAGAAGAATAGGAATGTCAACAATGATAACAACAGGAGGAACAGGAGAGACAATAACAGGAAGAATAGGCCCTATGAGACGCTGAAATACATACCTCCGCACAAGCGCATATTTAGTGGACTTGGCAACATTTCCTCACCAGTGACTTGGGCACATCTTGGAGAGCTGCTCAACAACCATTTTGGATGCTGCCCCAGGCACCACGATAATCATTAGGAGATATAAACATCTCGACAATCTCTGCATAGGAGAACTCCTTGGCATAGCGTGTTCACATTCTAGCACGTGCACTGCTCATCCTCCAAAAGGAATGGACCCAACGCAAGGAATGGCTATTATGCGCATCATTGCATAACAATTGTAAGACGCAGCAGGAGAAGTTCAAAGCTACTCCCAGACTATACGCTCTCAAACAGATTCGTGACATACACACATGTTATTTGGATGTCATGATCTAGGTCACCAAGGCCAAGGTAGGCATGATGTTCGCTCACCAGGTCACCGACGGCGTCGGAGATCACCCATTGGTTGTAATGTTTGGCCTAACACTCGAACACATGTGGGGCCTTATATAGGCTGCAAAGCCTTTTCTCCTAGTCTTAAAGAGGCCAACTAGCCTAAAAAGTTCAAACCAGGGAACTTCGAGAGCTTCGATGGAACTCAAAATCTATTAGAATTCCTTCAAATTTATACTACCTTCATCCAGGCTACAGGTGGCGACAATAAGGTAATGACTAATTATCTACCTACCATTCTCAAAGCATCTACTCGGATATGGTTATTTAACTAGCCTGAAGGCTCAATTTATAATTGGGAAATGCTATGTGACACACTCCAACATAATTTCAAAAGCTATTACACAAAGTCAGGGAAGGAGGATGACTTACATTGTCTCTGGCAAACCCTTGAGGAAAATTTACACCAATTTGTTAAGCGATTTATAGAGGTCTAGAATACTATCCCTAATATTACTGATGATTCCATGATTTGTACTTTCAAACAAGCAGTACGATATTGACGCTTCACTAAGGATTTAAATATCAACCCACCATGAAATGTGTCAGAATTATTTGACATGGCGGATCGGTACTCCAATGCCCATGAAGCAGTGAAGTGGAATAAGATGGTGGATGAAGGGACTACCCCACCACAACCAGGACTTGAGGACTCTAAAGAGTAAAAGTCCAAGAGAACCGAGAATTTTCTACATGTGAGAGGTAAGATTAAGAACGGGAAGTCCAAGATACCTGCAAGAGAGACTGTAGCCATTGATCAACTACCACTCTACTGCAAAGGAAGAGGTCCTTGGGACTAGAAGAAATTTGGAGGTCATGTAAACAACCCTGCTGTTAATAATCCAACAACGGCTGGATGCAATGAGTGATGGTGTCCTTTGCATAAAACTCCTGGCCATAACTTATGAAATTGTCGCACATGGCAGAAGAAACTAGATTTTTATGCAAGTAAAGGCCCAATGACTACTCCACCAGAAGACAATACAACACAACTGGTTTGAAACATTAATGAAGATCAAGAGGTGCAGAACCATGAGTCCATCGATAGCAGCTCAGTGATAGGCCCTAGAGGCGATGCTGACTACTACTCCCTCCAACCCTGTACATAGCCACAAACAGTGGGAGGATCACAATAGTGGGGAAGTGCCTCAAGGAAGGGCTCACAGAGGAAGACCCCGTAGTATAGGAAAGGGCACGATGAGTGGTGGGGCTAGGGCAACAGGCAAGGTAGCCCAAGGATGACCTAAGCTTGTGGTTTAGTAGCTAGTCTTCAAGCCATTGGGGCTTCCCTAGTGAGCAGCCTATGTACCCACTGTTAGGGTATGGCTCGATGCCCTACGGAAGGGATCAAGGTAGGTACAGTTACTACTAGAGTCATGACGGTTCAAGCATGTCGTTGTTGTTCGACTACACAGCTGCCTGTCAAGTACATGCACTAGTCAGAGAATCATTCAGGCTGGATGGTGCATTACGAACATTGGAAGTCTGCCAGGCTACCGTGGGACATGAATTGGGAGGAGTACAAGCAAGTGCATGAGAAAAAGTATGGTGAAGATTATTGTCAATGACACGGCGATGGAGGTTACACCATGCATGTACTACTCATAGGCACATCAATGTATAGTTGTCCATAAGATCCTTTACTCATGTAGCAGATCTTCGTGCAATACGTGTTCATATAGATTATTATCCACCTTGGGGTGACAAATAATCATTACATACAAATGACAAGGTAGGTATAATCTAATTGGATTGAATAGCTATATCCCAAATTAATTGAAAAAAATTCTAAGTATAAAATAATATGCAATAAATTAAAACAATATAGCATTTATAAAATAGGGTTTAACATGATCAAAGCACAACTTGCCTTGGAAAAGATCTTGATCTAGAGCTTAGGCTTGAGTCAAATCTTCACCCTCGAATGATCTGGGCATTTCAATATCTACATGAATCAAGATAGAAAACACCAATAAATACAAATTAGAGAGTAAACAACCTAAAAAAAACAACCTTCAAAAATCAAATAAAATACATCATTAAATAGATATAGAATTTACAAATTTTTAGAAACTTGAGTTGCCACAATCGGAGCTCATATGAAAAATAATGGGCTCATGAAAGATTCAAATAAAAGAAAAAGATAGAAAAGAATAAATCCAAATTTCTCAATTTATTTTCTAAAGAAAAATTGATTTGCGACATCATGCTGGCATTAGCAACCAATTTCTCCTGAATGAAAATAAATCAAAAAAATCATCCAAAGTCTAACATGTGTGTAAAATTCAGAAAATTTTAAATTTAAAAATGAAATAAATTTTTCAATTAAAATTTAGAGAGTGAATTAAAAATCTTATCCTTCATCTCAATACCTTGAAATCCAACTTCATTCAAAGGAGGAGCTGCAAAATAAAATTTCAAATCAATCAAAATATGAAAATGAATTGAAAATAAAATTCACTTTGAAATTTCATTTAATCAAAAATTCTCTTGAATTTTGGTTCTTACGTGGACTGGGCGCCGGGCGAGCAGGGCGTGCTCGCCCACCTCGCCACGGGCGCCACGTGCCGAGACTGGCCGTGGGCGGTTTCGCCGCCTGGTCCGCCTTGAGCCGCCACGTGCCTGGGCGCCGGCAAGCAGGCGTGCTTGTCCACCGCCGGGCGCCACGTGGATTTCATGTGTTTGTCAATATACTCATCAAGGGGGAGATTGAAAGACCATGTGGAGGTCTATCCTTGTGTGTGATGAGTAATTGACAAGAGTTGAGCTTGGTTTGATTTGAAATTGAGTTTGATTTGAATTGGATTCCGATTTGAAGCAATTTGAGTGTTGGTTGATTTTCCTAGTGCTACTCAAGGTGGAAGCGAGAGCACCGTCTTGTTGGCGCAATTAAGATCGATTAATGATTTTGGGATAATCATTGAAAATATTTGTGGGCATTGCTATGTGAAAGGTTTTCCTTGTCTTTGATGATTGCAGGGCGACGGTGCTTGGTCATGGTGAGGCGGAGGATGACCGGGACTAGGCGAGGAGCGTCGGAGGTCCAGACGGTCGGGAGATCGCCGGAAGATGATTGGAGACGGAGTCCGGGCAAGTCAAGAAGACAAGGAAAGGAGATGATGCTAGCTAGATGCCACGTGGATCAATGAGGGCCGTCGGATTGCGGTCTAGTTGATAGGTTAGCGGGTCTAGGTAGTATACTTTGAAAACTGTGCAAGAAAACCCGGTATGTGTGTGGGTTTTGGGTTAGCCCTTGCATGGCTGTGTGAGGGGGTCAATCCTAGCCCTTAGATGAGTGTCCTAGGGTTGAGGGACTCATCCAAGGGTGGTAGGTGGCCCAAGAGTAGTATAAATAGGGGTGGAGGGGTGGCCTCCTCCCCTTGAAGGTTGTAGAGGTTTTTGTGCTCATTTGAGCTTTGCCCACCTTGTTGTGTGGCTTTGTGTACCTCCTCCTTCCAGAAATACAAAAAATTTCTTTACATTATTGTGAATTTAAATTGCGCATTTACATTATGTCTTTACTTTACGCAATTTAAAATTCAGCATTTACTTTACGCATTTACTTTCGCGTAATTTACATTCATGCAATTTGGATTTGCCTCCTCTCCTTCTAAATGCTGATCTTGGATGTTTTGAGTGTGTTCATTTGGTTTTACATCTCTTTTGCACTCTTGGATTGAGTAGAGATCATCTTTTCTTGCAAGTTGTAACTCTGTCCAGAACTTGTTCTTCGCGCAATAGTTAGTATTTGATTTTTAGCAAAATATAGAAAAATCCTTTTTGAGTGATTCTTATTTTATAAGGTTCAGGAATCTCATATCCATCTATAACAAAATTTTTGAGTCCACTGGTTGCACCGTTTGGGTGCCATGAGGTGAAAACCGAGCTCCAAACTTTCTGCCCGAAGTTCCTGACTATCTGTGTTCTTAGATTTTTCATGTTTTTTCTGTAAGATGTTTTGAGTTGAAATTTTGTGGTGTTCTTCACAACTCAGCTTCTCATAGGGACAAAAAGTTTCAAAATTTCTTGAGCTGCAGAAACCCACCAACCACTTGTTCAAATTGAGAACAGATTCTGGAAATTCTGCTTTTGCTTTTCTGAAAGTGGCTTTTGTGATTTGAATTGATTTTTTTCTAAAAGCAAAAGTTGAATTGATTCCTTCTTGATTTGTACACTATAGAACCATAATTGTGACTCAAAAATCCCCACATATTCTATGGTACTCATCCATGCATGATAGGGGTACACATAGTTGTCTAGTTGTTCGGGTTTTTCATTATTTCCTTTGCGCGATCCTTTCGAGGTTTTAGTTGGAGTATTTTGGGGAAAAATTTATTTGCGACCATTCACCCCCCTCTGTTCGCCATCTCGATCCTTCAGGCATCAAGCCAGCCTCTAGGGCTACCCCAAAGATGGGCAGAGCTGGGCGCAGATCCTGTCGCGGGATCTGGAGCACCAGGAACGCCGAAGAGGACAAGAGGCTGATGGAACTCCCCTCGTCCACCAGCACGCGCCCCAGCCGCACGTTCCGAATGGTGGGCGACACCACGACTAGGAGATGCCCCAGCCCGGTGGCGCCCTCAGGGTGGTCGGCCTGACTGAAAGTGAGGGTCTGTTCCGACCACTTCAGCATCCGACCCGCCCCTGGGCCCGACGCCGTGGCGCACACTTCCCTCTTCAACCGCTTATAAGCGGCGTTGGAGGAAAAGGTGGATGAACCACTGTGGATGTAGGCCACGGCGTGGTCCGCCTGCTGGAAAGCCAGCGGGGCAGGATCTTCGTCTTGATCGTCGTCGGGGCGGCGCTCCTTGAGCCGCTTCTCCACCATTTTGCCCACGACCCGACAGCTGTCCAGGTCATGGGTGTTGGTCCGATGGATCGGGCAAAAGGGCTCACCCTCTTGCTGTTCGCGGCGGTCGTTCCCACGACCGCGGCGGTCATCGCGCCGATCACGGCGATCATCCCACCGGTCACGGCGGTTATCACGCCGATCGCGGCTGTCCTCGCGCCGGCGGGCGGCGATACGCTTCGCGGCCTTGAGGTCCTCATCGTCGCGCTCGGCGGCCAAGACCCACCTGGTCTCTCCCGCCTCGCGCTTCCACGCCTTCTTGTTTGAATGGCCGGAACCCTTCGAGGTCCCGGCCTCGTCCTTGCCTTGGCCACCCTTGGGGCCGGTCCGCCCCTCGCCTCATGCGGCCGCAGACACTTATGTGCGAGGAGAAGAGCTCGGAGGTGGTGCCGATGGTACGGTGGCCATCTTCTCCTTCATCTTGCGGTCGCGTACGCCTCTTCGGAAGGCGATGACGACCGATTGCTCCGAGATGTGGGGGATCATATTGCGGCAGTGGCAAAACCGCCGAATGAAGTCGCGGAGCGACTCCCCTTTCTGCTCCAGGCGTAGAGGTCGTCCTCCACGCCATTGCGCGATAGGAGCCACGAAGTTGGCGACAAAGAGGTCGCACAACTCCCTCCACGAGCGCACCGACCCTCGTGGGAGGTTTAACAGCCAAGAGCGGGCAGAACCCGTCAAGGCCATTGGAAGGTAGTTGGCCATGATCTTTTCAGACTCGGCAGCTGCCCGCACCACCGTCGTGTAGATCTGGAGGAACTATTCCGGGTTGGTGGTGTCGTCATATTTTTCCACGGACGCCGGCGGAACTCGTCCCGCCCGCCACTTGATGCGCCGCCGGAGAAACTTGGCACCCGACGCCATAGAGGGAGCCCAGCCGTTCATCAGGGGCCTGGTCGGGAGATCGTTCCCGGGAGCGCGGGACTTGGCTCCCTATAGAGTCGGAGGAGTGAACCTCCTCCTTAGTCCGAGGCGAAACCACGGAGGGGCTCCCATCGCCCGAGACCACTGCTTCCCGTGGCGGTGCTCCGGACCGGGTGTGGCGCGGCCACGGAGATCATCGCCAGCCGGTGGCGCTTTCATCAAGTGCGCGATCGAAGGTCCCCATGGTCCCGCAGGCGGGACGGGACCACTGCGCAAGACGTTTTCCCTTAGCTCGGCCGCCCGCCGGTTGCTTCCCATGGGCGGCTAGACGCTGAGAGCGCCAAAGACGCGCCCGAACAGTAACGGGCACCAGCGGTGCCCGGCCGGTCGGAGAGCCCTACCCGAAGCTGGGCCGCATCCACGAGACCGGCGATATCTCGCAGCCACGGGGTGGCCGGAGAATCTCCTGCGAACTCCACTGGAGGGTGGTTCAGGAGGGCATGAACCGCGTGCAGATTCTGGGCAGGAGTGGCGGCCTCCATGGCCAGCCGACGTCGCACAGGGTGCTCCACCGCTTCCAACGGAGCCACACTGCTGCCCTGCGGGGGCGGGGTGAGACAGTCCTTCGACCGGAGAGACTGCCGGGACGCGCCCTGAGTGCCGCTCACCCCCGCCACTCCATGATGCTGGGAACCCGCCATCTTCAGACGCGCGGGCTGACTTCTTGAAGAAAGAACACCGAAGTTCGCCGGGGAGTTAGCCGGGAAAACCAACCACTAGCCCCCTACCTGGCGCGCCCTTGTCGGCGTATTCCACCTGACAGGCCTGGAGTCTACAGACCGGGTTTTGGTTCGGCAGGAGGGCGTCTTCGCAGCTGGCGAACCCTAGCGAGGGGAAACCCTAGAGACTCCCACACGACGAATTCCGACGGCTTTGAACTATGGATGACACAGAGATTTTACTCAGGTTCAGGCCCCCTTTGCCTTGGGTAATAGCCTTACTTCCTGCTAGATTGTTTTAAGAGTGTTTGAGACCGAACAGTACAGAGTTTGGGAGTTACAAGTTCTTCCTTAGGCTCTACTGCAGAACTCTTGCTTGTTCGACTCGTCCTCCCCCCTTTCCCATGCACCAGAAGGCCCTTATATAGGCGGGCTAGCAGGAGTAGGTAAAGGGGGTCATCATCTTGATCCTTATGCATTTATTACTCCTTCTGTGTCTGTCCCATTACTCGGCCTCATTAAATGCCGGCCTTGGCCTCGCTTGGAGTCCCGCGATGCGTGACCTCTCTTTGATGGGTAGGTGAGAGGAGTCAGAGGAATGGGCTTGTCGCAGAAATCCTTGCGGTGATAGGTCGACACATCGAACTGTCGCCGCACGCATGACCTAAGGCGAGAGGCTTCAGCGGCTTACTCGCACCACCTTTTTGCCTTGCGGCGGGCGGCAGGCGTGCTCGCCCTCGCTCACCGGCGCCACGTGGGCGGCACTGCCGGCGGCGTGCTTCGCCGCCCGCCCGCCAAAGCCGCCACGTGATCGGGCGCCGGGCGAAAGGCGGCGTGCTTGTCCACCGCTGCGGGCGCCACGTGGGCGGCACTGCCGGCGGGCGTGCTCGCCGCCCATCCGCCAAAGCCGTCCGTGGGTGGCGCGGGCGATGGCGTGTTTCGCCACTCGCCGCCGGGCGCCACGTAACACACGGTCGGCGGGCGTGCTTTCGCTGCCCGTCGCCGAGCCACCACGTGGATCGGGCGCCGGCGGCGGCGTGCTTCGCCACCGCCGCCGGCGCCACGTGGGCTGGCACTGGCGGCGGGCGTGCTTCGCTGCCCGTCGCCGAGCCACCACGTGGATCGGGAGCGGCGAGTAGGGCATGCTCGCCACCGCCGCGCGGCGCCACGTGGGCGATGCGGCCGGGGGTGTGCTCGCCCTCCGTCCGTCGGGCCGCCCGTGGGTCGGGCAGGCGGCGATGCATGCTCGCCCACCGCTCGTCGGGCGCCACGTGGGCCGGCACCTTGCCGGCGGGGCGTGCTCGCCCGCCCATCCGCCAGGCCGCCACGTGGAATGGCTTTGTGTGTCGGAGAGGGTACCCCAGCGCGAAGTACGCTGACATGAGGTGTTGGGAATAACATTTGCCAATACAACGGTGTACGCCTTGTTATGGGAAAAAACCATTAGTACAGGGGTACTACACATTTTTCCAATACAAAAGACCGGGTATGTTTGCACTTTATGTTTCTTCTGCCATAACAAGGATTCCCCGTCACCGTCGCTGGTGCAAAGTTAGGTCAATGTAATATAACGGTTATGTCATGACTCTTTGCGACACACCTTAGGAAGTTTGCTAATAACTTGCACAAAGAGTAAGTCATGTCTTGTGGGTAAAGCTGTACACCTCTGCAGAGTATAAATCTTATCGATTAGCCATACCCACGGTTATGGGTGTCTTGGTGAACTGATACGAGTTAGACTTTGTTATTTTCTATAAATGGGTTTTTGTTGGAACTTGTCAGGGATTGGATACACTGTACCCGATGCGACCTTTGAAGCCCGGCGCCAACCGACCATGGCCTTGCTCGGATGGCGCACAGATCGACCCGGGTAGTCGGCTCATGAGCTACCCGTCCCGAGCAAGGCGAGCTCGGGGCTCATGCAAAACAACGTGACATTAAATGCCACGCACGGCCCAAGGAGCCGACCGCCCGGGATTTGCGCTGTCATGGTCTGCGCTGCCTTGGTCTACGCTCGGTGTTCCCACGTCGCATGGTTCACGGCGGGTGGCGCGGCTCTTGACCGCCCACGCCCCTCTGATGGTCGCCCCTGTAATAAATGATCTATCTCTTGTAAATCCTCTATAAATACCCCATCGCACGATGTACTGAGGGCTGGCTTTTTCGGTGACACACCCACTCAGACACAGAGCTTGTTCACTGGAGTCCTTAGGCTAGTTCGAGGCTCCTCCGAGCAAGCGCATTGTAACTACTCCATACTCATTAGTGAATCCTTTGGGCGTGGGGTTGTTATCTCCTCCGTGAGAGGCCCGAACCGGCACAAAAACGACCCTGCGTGCTTCACGATTGTCTTATCCACCCGATCCGTAGCTCGGCATACCCTCGGACGTATAGCCTTGGCAGGAAGGGCCCTAGGTTGATCCTCATTCAACAAGTAAGCTCGGCGAAGGACCCTGTCCCGAATAAATCGACAATGGGGCGCCGTCCGTGGGGATCGGCCGAAGTCCTCTCGCAAGGAATCACGAGGATGCCAAACTCGCAAGACAATCAAGACCTCTGCGTCTTCGACGGCGTGGAGGACGGCGACGAATACTACGCCCGGCGACGGCATGGGTGGTGCGGTCGATCCGAAGGCCACCAAAGCGGAATCTTTCCCGGTGGGCTGCCAGCGAGAGCATTTCCTCCGCTCGCAGCCAAATACCCTCACTTGCGAGGAAGAATCCGGCGGTCTATGGGACAGTCGGGCCGGCCCCGATCGTCTCGAGCTTCGGCGAGGGATCGTGATCATTATAACGCCACCGGCATCGCCTGCAGATCTGGTCCTCCCCCGCGTCGCATGGCGGGAAGGGAGGACGACCACGAGGAACGGCTGTCTCCAGCGGCCTCTCCTCCTCGCTGGCATAACGATGGCGAGGAGCACCCAGAGCTATCCCCGGGTAGGGACCCGGCGATCGTCCACCGCCAATCCGGCGGCGGAGATGGTGCCGGGCGAGAGACCGGCTTCGCGGGACCCGATTACCGTCGCCCGAGTCTGGCGCCACCGCCCCACGAGTCGCCTCCGCCGCTCCTCAGGCGCGGCGCCGCCGCACCATGGCGACGTCGTGCGCGGCCTCCAGAACTTCGCTAACCAAGCGGACCTGGCGGCCATGGGAGCCCTCGTGGCCGAAAGTCTGGAAAAGCTCGCCGCCGACATCGGGCTCCCGGGACCTTCTGACGTTTAAGGGCCCCGGGATGTTTCCCGGGACCTTCGCGCCATTCTCGGCGGGGCCTCCGAAGCTCGCCGGGGAACCCCGGGAGGCAGCGTCAGCACCGCGAGGATGTCCGGAGTACTCCCCGGGCGGCCTCACGGGCTCACGGGCATGCCCGGCCCACCCGTGAGCACTCCGTGTGTTCCACGTCGAACCCGCCATCGTCGCCGCACGAGCGTGTTCTCGCTCACCTTGCTGCCAAAGAGCGCTGGGCCCGATGCGCCACGACCGCCACACCGGAGGTTCACCATGATGGCCCGGTGTTTGGATGCCGGGCTTTCTCGGTGTCCCTCCGCGACGTCAAGTGGCCGAGCAAATTCAAGCCCGGCCACATCGAGCGTTTCAACGGGACCCAAAACCCCGATGAGTTCATCTCGATCTACTCCACCGCCATCCAGGCGGCCGGCGGAGACGAAGGGGTCATGGCTAACTACCTCCCCACGGTCCTCGACGGCTCCGCCAGGACGTGGCTCTTTAAACAAAGGAGGATCGATCCGCTCGTGGAGGCAGCTCGGAGGCCCTCTGGCAAACTTCCAAAGCTGCCACACTTGCAGACGAAGCGCGACCTCGGCGGCTCATCCAAGCGGACAAGGAGGCGCCGCGCGACTCCGTCCAAAGGTTCATAAAGGTAAGGAACTCCATCCCGAGCATCTCGGACGAAGCGGTGGTCCGGCCTTCAAGTTCGGGGTCCGTGGCGTCCGCTTCACACAAGACTTGGAGATTCACCCGACACAACGAATCGCTTTCAGATATGGCCGATCTCTGTAACGCCGACAAAGCCGTGCAAGAAAGCGCTCGATGAGGGCAAGCTACCGCCTCGGCTTCGAAGGCGCCTCGAGCAAGACCCTCGGGCCCGTGAAGAAGGTCAAGAAGAAGAAGAAGTCGCTGGCCGGACATGGTCGCGCCGTCGAACAACGACAAGCTCGTGCCCGCCGCCGCTCGGCAAATGAGGCGGCGTGGTCGCCGCACCGCAATGGCGACGACAACAAGGACGCCGACTAAGGCCCGGATGACCAAGGTCGCGACGGCGTGGTCGCTGGCGAAGAAGCGCGCCCCACGGCGATCGCCCTCTCCATCGGTGGCGGTCACGACCTCCGCAGAATCAGAGGACATGGGCATATCGCCTGGAGAAATTCTACAAGGGCGAGGGCCCCATGCCGGCTCTCCAGAGCAAAGGGGAGAGCAGCAAAGGCAAGGGCCCCGCCGATGACGACGACGACATGGATTACCAGGAGCCCCATAATCAAATCACCGTTATATTCGGGGGCTCCTTGGCCTACAAATCCCGAAGGGCTTTAAAGGAGGCCACGCGGGAGGTCGGCCACATCGCTCAAGGCAGGCCACCCGTACAACAGCTCAGGTGGTCCGAGTTGCCCGTCACGTTCTCCAAGGATGATTGTCCCCTTGGAATGACTAAACCCCAGAAGCTCCCATTGGTCGTGAGCCCGACCATCAACAACGCAAAAGTTGGCCGGGTCCTGATCGATGGCGGGAGCTCCTTGGACCTCATATCCGTTTCGGTCTTAGACGAGATGCAGGTCCCTCGTTCCAAGATCAAGAGCATCGCTGTCCCGCTCTTCGGGATTGTCCCCGGCACCTCGATCAAGCCTTTGGGCCAGATCGTCTTGCCCGTAACATTCGGGGACACCACGAACTTCCGGACCGAGCTAGTCAATTTCGAGGTCGTGGACTTCAGGTCAGCCTACAATGCCATCCTGGGCTGGCCGGCCCTCTCCAAGCTCATGGCCGCCACGCATCACGCCTATCACTGCCTAAAGGTCCCCGGACCCAAAGGCGTCATCACCGTGAAGGGCGACCACAGGGTGGCCCTGAGCTGCGATGAGAAGTCCCTCGACATGCTCGGGCAGCTGCCTCAGCGCGGCCCCGACCAAGCGCCGGCACCTTCCCGGCCTAAAGTTACCCTCCAGCCCGGAGGAGAAACCAAGGCGGTCCCTCTCAACGAGGCCGACCCGACCAAGGTCCTCCATTTGGGGTCTTCCTTAGACCCCAAATAGGAACTTGAGCTCATCACCTTCCTCCGGAGGAACTCGGACGTGTTCGCCTGGGAGCCGTCCGATATGCCTGGGGTCCCAAGGGAGGTGATCGAGCCATGCTATTATTCACCGCAAAAGGCCACGTCGTCGAAGCTCGGCGATTTTCCCCGGAGAAACAGGCAATCATCCGGGAAGAACTCGAAAAGCTCCTCAAGGCCGGCTTCGTCAGAGAAGTCGGGCACACGGAGTGGCTGGCGAATCCGGTCATCGTCAAGAAGAAGGGGGGCAAATGGCGCATGTGTGTCGACCACACTGGTTTAAACGCCGCATGCCCAAAGGACAACTTCCCTCTGCCGCGCATCGACCAGCTGGTTGACACGATGGCGGAATCCCAGGTAATGAGCTTTTTGGACACCTATTCGGGCTATCACCAGATTAGCTTGTTCCCAGGGGACGAGGAGAAGACTTCCTTCATCACGCCTTTTGGCACGTTCTGTTACACGACCATGTCTTTCGGTCTACGGAACGCGGGGGCGACCTTCCAGCGCTTGATGCAAAAGACTTTCCAGGAGCAGATAGGCCGGAACCTGGAAGTATATGTAGATGATATCGTAGTTAAAAGTAAAGTCCCCTTAGGCCATATAACCGACCTTGAGGAGACCTTTTGTAATCTCCGTAGACATCGAATAAAGCTTAACCCCGAAAAGTGTGTTTTTGGTGTAAAGTCAGGTAAGGTACTCGGGTATATCATCGGGCCGCAGGGCATCGGTGCCAACCCGGAGAAGATCGAAGCCATCGAAAAAATGCGGCCCCCGAGCTCGGTAAAGGAGGTTCAAACCCTGACCAGACGTATGGCCGCTTTGAGCCGCTTTATCTCCCGGTCCGGCGAGCGCGGCTTGCCCTTCTTTAAGGCACTTCGCAAGCACGACGGTTTCGTCTGGACGGACAAAGCTAAACGCTCCTTCGAGGAGCTAAAGCGATACCTGCCCAGCCCTCCGATCTTGGCCACGCCAAGGTCGGGGGAGCCGCTCCTGCTATACCTCGCAGCGACGCCCCAGGCCGTAAGTGCGGTACTGGCGGTAGAGCGAGAAGGGACGCAGCGTCCGGTATACTACGTTAGCGAAGTGTTACACGGACCAAAGGAGCATTACCCCGAGGTCCAGAAACTCTTGTACTCGCTGCTTGTAGCCTCAAGGAAGCTGCGCCATTACTTCCAAGCTCACGAGGTCGTTGTCCCGACCAGCTTTCCACTTAGGGAGATCCTAAGAAATCTGGACGCCAGCGGCCGGATAGCGAAGTGGGCCATGGAACTCGCAGAGTTCGATGTCCACTTCTCTGCCCGCACCGCGATCAAGTCTCAAATTCTAGCGGACTTCGTGGTGGAATGGACAAACCCAGCCCAGCCCACCACCAAGGACCACGAATCTGAGGCCGGTCGCTAGACCATGTACTTCGACGGGTTCCGAGCTTTCGAACACTCGGGGGCTGGCGTTGTACTGGTGTCCCCCCAAGGGGATCAGCTCCAGTATGTCATTCAGTTACACTTCCCCGCAACAAACAATGCGGCGGAGTATGAGGGCCTCTTGGCCGGGCTCCGAGCGTCCAAGGCGCTCGGAGTCCAGCGACTGACTGTGAAAGGTGATTCACAGCTGGTCATCAACCAAGTCAACAAGGAGTATCAGTGTTACGATCGCTCAATGGCGCTTTACTTGGTTGAGGTGAGGAAGATGGAGCGGTACTTCAGAAATTTCGAAGTACTCTACATCCCCAGGAAGGATAATTCCCTGGCCGACCAACTTTCCAAGGTCGGTTCCTCGTAGATGCCCGCCCCGGGCGCTTAGTCGAGCATCTGCACAAGCCCTCCATTCCTCTCAGAGGAGGCACCACCCCGGATGCTCGCCTCGCCTGAGAGGCTGCGCCGGAGAACATCTCAAGAAGCCCTCCATTCCTCTCAGAGAGGAGGCACCACACCAGATGCCCGCCACCGGCGCTTAGCCGAAACATATCAAGCAAGCCCTCCATTCCCTCTCAGAGAGGAGGCATCGAGGCGTCAGGCAACGTCTCCTTCCTCGAGCAAGGTGCGGATTGGATGGTGCCATTCATCCAGTATTTCGCCCATGGGACATTGCCCGAGGAAGAAGCCGAGCGTTCCCGGCTGCAAAGGCGGTCATCTATCTACAGGTTGGTAGACGGCGCCTTGTACCGCAAAGGGGCACTTGGAGTCCTCTCCAAGTGCATATCTCGGGAAGAAGGCGAGTTCCTTCTCCGAGATATCCATGAGGGAATGTGTGGAGCCCACTCGTCCTTTCGGACGCTCGTGAGCAAGGCATTCCGGTTGGGATACTATTGGCCAACAGCGCTAGACGACGCTCGGGCGATCGTGGCAACTTGCCGGCGTGCAAGGCCACGCCAGAAGTCCCACCACGACCTCGCTCTTCAAACCATCCCACTCATGGCCATTCTCGACTGGGGCCGACATCCTCGGGCCTTTCCCCCAGGGTCGAAAGGGTTGCAAATTCTTGCTCGTCGCAATCGACACTTTCTCTAAGTGGATCGAGGCCGAGCCCGTTTCAACCATTTCAGCTCAAGCAGCCAAAAGATTTTTCCGCAGTAATGTGGTGACGCGCTTTGGGATACCCAATCGCCTCATCACAGACAACGGCACCCAGTTCACCAGCGAACTATTCCAAGCCTACTGCGAAGACATTGGCACAAAAATATGCTTCGCCTCTGTGGCCCATCCGCATAGTAATGGAGCATCCGAAAGAGCGAACGGCCAGTTACTCCAAGGGATCAAGAAAAGAGTCTTCAGAGACCTTTCCCGACAAGGCGGGTCATGGGTGGACGAGCTCCCTTCCGTCCTTTGGTCGGTGCGCACCACTGCGAGCCGAGCTACGGGCGAAACGCCCTTCCAACTCGTCTATGGTGCCGAGGCCATCCTCCCCTCCGAAATCGTGCTCGGGTCCCCAAGAGTGCACCTGGCCGACGACATCCACCAAGGCCGCGAGCGCCGCCTCGACCTTGACCTTACCGAAGAAACTCGCCTAAAGGCACAGCTCCGGTCAACCGTCTACCCGGCAAACCCTTCATAATCGCAGCTAAGTCCATTCGCCTCGAGCTCTCTACAGTTGGCGACCTTGTCCTACGTCGGATTCAGGACACGTCAAAGGCCAACAAACTCTCCCCTAAATGGGAAGGACCATTCACGGTCGTTTCGGTGTCACGCCCGGGGGCTGTCCGCCTTGCAACACAGGACGGCCGCGAGCTCACCAACTCATGGAACATCGACCAGCTGCGCAAATTCTATGTCTAAGCTTGTGTTCCATTTTTACATAACGTTGTAACATTCACCACCTTTTTTGATCAATGCAACTTTTGATCGTCTAAAAGCTCTTTTCACTCTGTAAAATTCGGCCTACGCACGCGCCACAGCACGAGGTGCCGCGACCAACACCCGACCGCTAAGAATCACCACCAAAGGCGCCAGTCTTGATGAACCGACATCGATCCGCAGTAGCTATCCACTGCACGACGCGAGTCGCAAGCAGACAGTCCTTTCGGTCGGTCCGAAATTTAGCTTCGCTGGGCGCGTATGGCCGCCGCACACCACGGCCGTGCGCTCTCAGCGTTAAGAAATCTTGGGGCATGCCTGTTTTCCTCCACCGACCTATCCTATGCCTGTCACTTGGATAGGCTGGTGTTTTGGTCGGAGGAGCCACGCGCGCTTTCTTTCATCTCTCCTGCGAACTAACTCATGCTCACAACTCAGGCGCACGAACTCCCTTCGGAGCGGGGGCTGGGATAGGAGCAAGTCATCACGCTAAGATATTTTCGCTTCGACTTACTCCCGTGCGTCGATCTAACCTACATCATGTCTAGCTCGCACCTACCTTTTACAGGAAAAAAGCAAGAGAAAGGCTAGAAAAGACACCATCACAGACACAGTGCTCAAGCAGAGGAGAGTTTGCGGGCAACCCTTTGTCAAAGGTTTTTCAAAACGCAAAAACAAAAAATATGTACAACCCTACACCGCGGGCGTCGATCCCCTAAGCGCCGCGGAGAGCTTCTGCCTATACTCCGCAATCTTGGTCTGAAGATCGATCACCTTCCGCCGGGCGTCACGACCTTCTTGGGCCTCCTCGCGGAGCTGCTCGACCTCGTCTTTTTCTTGGTCGGCGAGAGCGGCGGCCGTTCGCGCTGCCCGCTCCAGGTCAGCCACCTTGGTTTCAAGGGCTCGAGCACGCTGTTGTTCTTGCTCCAAACCTTGCTCGAGCCCGAGAACCTTATCCCGGCTAAGGCCTAGATCTTCCTCCAGCTGACCAGCTTTCCGCTTCCACTGCTCTAGCTCTCCCTTGGCTTGGCACGACACCTCAAGCTCGGCCACCTTGGTCTCCAGGGTTCAAGCATGCTGCTTCCCCTGTTGAAGCTCCTGATCGAGCCCCTGGACCTTACGCTGGCTAAGGGCGAGACTCTCCTCCGCCAGGCTAGCCGTTTTCTTCCACTGCTCCAGCTCTTGCTGGAGCGCGAGCACCTTCTTCTCGGAAGCGGCAGCGCCCTCTTTGGCCTGGCGGGAGGCGGACCTTTCCTGCTCGAGCTCTTGCTCGAGCCCGAGGATCTTCCCCTTGGACTCGGCGACTTCCTGCTCCGCCTCGCGGCATCTTTTCACGATTATGGTGTCCGCGAGCTTGAGGTCGCCCACCTTCTCCTCCAGCCTAGTGGTCCGGGCTTCGCTTTCTTCATATAAGCGGGCCAGGGTGTCGGGGACAATCAACACTTCCTCAAAATTGGCCAAAGTCTTTTTAAGAAGCTGCGGACAGGAATACTCTAAGAGGGATCCCACAAAAACCAAAGAAGGAAAACTACTGCGGTAGCAGAGCAATTCTCACCTCGGCGACGTCGGTGCGCAGATTTTCCCGGAACTTCTCATAAATCTCCCTCGCCTGAATGTCGCCAGGTTCTGGCAGAGGTGTGCGCACAAGCCCGGAATCCTTGAAGAAAGGTGGATTGTCCGAGGCTGGCGAGTCCTCCTCCTCGGTATGTTGTTCGTCCCGAGGCACCAAGGCCCACTCTTGAGCGGCGCTCCCGCTAGGAGTCCGCTCGCTGTCTTCCCGAGCGTGTTGTTCGCTCAGAGCTTCGCTATCCCCCCAAGTGGGTGGTTCGCTCGGGGCGGGTGCCGTCTTATCCCGGGCAGGCATTTCGCCCGAGAGCCCCGCGCCTTCTTGAGCAGCCCCTTGTCCGGGGTCGCGGGGTTGGCCTCCTTTCCTCCCGTGCCCGCCGATGCTCCCACACCTTCGGCCATCACGATGTCGGCGGCAGCAGATAGCACGCCCGCTAAGGCACAATGGGCGAGCTCGTGAGCTATTCGGCGGCAGTCCGGGAAGGCCCTACGGGCTATTAACCGTCCACGTCAGGTGAGTGGGGTTAGCCCGAGGGCACAAAACAAAGAGCGAAAGAAAACGAGGCAAGGACAGGGATCAACGCCCACCTTTGGCCGGGCATCCTTCGTCTCCCGAAGGTGGGTTCGCCGCCGCTAAGACCACCAGCTCGGCCGTCTTTTCGGCTTTGGGTGATCTTCGCCACTTAAGGTCGACCGCCTCCATGCCGACCCCTCCGGCGTCTTTCCGGATGCCGGCATGCCGCGAGAGGCTTCGCCCGGCCAGCGATCGAACTCCCGAGCTTTAGTAGCTCGCGCAAGTTGCTCCTTCGTCTCGACACGCTCCCTCTCCAGTGCGTCCCGCTCGATCTGCACCATTCCTCGATCAATCTCCCCTCCACCGCGATTTGTTCGATTTGAACTTCCAGGCTATAATTCTCCAGCCAAAGCCTCAGGCGGCTTACCTCCTCCATCTGATCAGCCCGGGTGCTCGTTGGTGGTGCAATCGGCCTCTTGCTCCGCCCCTTTTTGGCCTTAGCCGCGGGAACGAGCACTCCGCTGCTGCCCGCCTTGGATTTAAGCTCGGCCACGCCCAATTCCAAAGCCAGCCTTTCCTGCCAGGGGAAAACAGAACGCACCATCAGAAAAGGCACGGATGCGGTTCCCGTGCGCAAGTGCTCAGTGAGACTCGGATGCTTTTCCCGAGCATGAATGAACAGGGATGCTTACCACGCTGCCCCGCTCGAGCACGTTCAGCGGGACTTGGCGCTTCTTCTCGAGCTCCTTGCCCTTGGGGGTCCCGAACATTTCGCCGACCCTCCTCTCCACCCAATCGAAGCCCGGGGCTGTCGCCATGTCGCGCAAAAAGTCGTCACAAATCCGAGCGGCATTTGGGGCGAAACTGTCGCGAGTCGCGAGGGCGTACCTGATCCGGCTTCACGGGTGAAGTCGTCCCACCCGCTAATTTCGAAGAAGGGGTGCTCTCTCCTTCGCAGCGGGGATATCTTATTCCGGAGGAAGTCCCGGACGATGTCGCGCCCGGTGAGCCCAATGTTCGTGAGCTCGTGGATCGTCATCAGGATCCGCTCCTCATCGGGGTCAACCGGCGGGCGTGGTGTCTCGGCGTTGGGCGCCGCTGCTCCGGTGTGGCGCAGGGAGCAGTCCTGCGGCTTCCGCAGACAGAACCAATGGTCGGCCTAGCCCGCGACGGAGTCCTTGAGGGTGAAGACCGGGAACTCGTACGGGCGGATGGGCTGCAGGCGAAAGTACAAAGCGCCGGTGGGAGAGGTCCCGCCGGTGCGGAAAAGATTGTAGAAATGGAAGAAAAGACTTGGCGTGGGAAGGGTTCCCACGAAGCCTTCGCAAAGGTGGGCGAAAACGTTCAAGACCAGGATGGAGTTGGGGTTCAGATGAGTGAGTTCGCATCGGCATTGCTCGAGCACATCCCCCAAGAACTCGCTCTCCGGCATCCGGAGCCTGTTGACGGTGTAGAGGTCGCACGAGACTATCTCGTCGTCGTGCGGCACCGGGGCCCCCTCGCCCGCCGGGATCCTCCAGGTGTGGGCGTCCAGGTACCCGAGTTCTTCCAAAACTCGGAGCCTCTCCACCGTGATCTTGCTCACTCCAAACCGCGCCATGGAAGGGCCCAAGGAAATGAACCGCCGCAGTAGAGGGAGGAAGTTCGGGGAGTCGTCGAAGTTTTCTCTTTGGCGGAGTGTTCGTCGCAAGCGGTGAAAATGAAAGAAGGCAAATGAAACGTTCCCGCTGGTTATTTCTGGGCGAAGGAGCTGAACGGGCCAGTAGCAACGGCCGATTGCCGACGCGTGGCAGCACATCCCCCGAAGCGGGCCTGACCAGGCGCGGTTTCCAAAAAGCTGTCAGAACCACACCGTGACGCTTCGCGGGGAAGGAACCGCTGCAATTCTTTTCCGCGCACCCCTCGCGAGCGATGTTTGTCCCGAGCTCCGACCAAGCACGCTCGGTTCCGAAGGGCGCGCCTCTCCCCGAGCTCGGTTGCTCGGGTGCCGCGGCAGTTTTTCGCCATGAGGTCACCGCCCTCGAGCATGATCACACGGCCTTTATGCGAGTTTTTGCTACAAAACTCTCCGTCTCGAGTTGAACCTTCGACACCGCGGAGCTTCGTGGTTGCCGACTCAATCCTTCGAAAACCTAGAGGCTCAAGGCGGGGGCCTCAGCAAGGCCTTTTCCCCCCCTTTAGCCTCGGGGGCTAGCTGTCGGGGATTGGATACACTGTACCCGATGCGACCTTTGAAGCCCGGCGCCAACCGACCATGGCCTTGCTCGGATGGCGCACACAGGACCGACTTCGGTAGCTTTGGCTCATGAGCTACCGATGCCCCGAGCAAGGCGAGCTCGGGGGCTCGCGGCAAGGCAACGTGACATTAAATGCCACGCACGGCCCGAGGAGCCGACCGCCCAGGATTTGCGCTGTCATGGTCTGCGCTGCCTTGGTCTACGCTCGGTGTTCCCACGTCGCATGGTTCACGGCGGGTGGCGCTAAGCTCTTGCCACGCCCTCTCTGAGAGTCGCCCCTGTAATAAATGATCTGTCTCCTATAAATCCTCTATAAATACCCCATCGCATGATGTACTGAGGGCTGGCTTTTTCGGTGACACACCCACTCAGACACAGAGCTTGTTCACTGGAGTCCTTAGGCTAGTTCGAGGCTCCTCCGAGCAAGCGCATTGTAACTACTCCATACTCATTAGTGAATCCACTGGACGTAGGGTTGTTATCTCCTCCGTGAGAGGCCCGAACCAGACAAAAACGACCCCTGCGTGCTTCCTGATTGTCTTATCCACCCCGATCCGTAGCTCGGCATACCCTCAGACGTATAGCCTTGGCAGGGAAGGGGCCCTAGGTTGATCCCTCATTCAACAAGTAAGCTCGGTGAAAAAAGGCGGCGACGAGATCCAACGACTTCGGCAAGCAATTGTGCGATTGCGTTAGTGACCTAAGCTTTAGGGCTTAGGGCAAAATACATGCCGAGACACGCGGAGCCTCAGATGGGGGTCAGACTGGCATTTAAAGGCGTCGGGCACCGTGTAAAGCATGGGCTCCAAGATTGGGTCAGGGCGATGCCGGGGTTGAATCGAAGACGATGGTGGCACTAGGGCTCCAAGATTGGGTCAATGACTTCCACATGTTTGTAAGTACACCTTCATGTTATCATTTCATCTATTACATTGGGTAAACTTTGTTGTGTACTAATATAAAACGTATCATGTATTTCTTCTAAAGCGAATGATGCACCCTATGATGACACCGTGACCCACTCCAAAGACCTGTACTACAACGACAATGCCCTGGTCGATGATTAGATAGTCAACCCCCTAGCACTCGCCGACTATTGTGCTTGGTTCCTCGTAGCTTCTAGATGCACCCGGACTGAGCCAATCAGTCGGGGTTACCTTTATTACTTCGCTAGCATCGATACGTCCTACGAGGATCACTCGAGGAGTCCCACCTGACCACCTGACGTACCCATCTGGACATGTACAGTGACATCATAGGCCTGGCACCACACAGGGTGTTGCACCACAGAAGAACCGTAGCTAGTGTTTGTACTGTCTTCACTACTCTACTTTTATGCGGACAACTACATTCGCATACTCGTGTTGTGAACATATCTTCTTCGTTATTCATTTCGTTTCATCTTGTTACCATTGTCACATGATTAACTTATGCAATCTGTGTTACGAACAAATATATGCCTCTTGCTCCATCAGACCAAACTGACTTCACATTGCCACCTACTTTATGGCATGGAAATGACACCACGCTGCAACCTACATCAGTAGACGAAGTTGACAACACACTTCCTTGTGTTACATGATACAAAAGTGATGGCACACTATCACCTTGCTTTGTCAAATCGAAGAGACAACACACTTCTCCCTGCTTTGTTAGATAGAATTGACCAGCACACTTTCCTACGCTTTCTCAGACTGAAGTGACAACACGCTACTCTCTGTAATGTCAGACCGACATGACAACACACTACCAGTAGCCTTACCGCATTTCTCTATAAAGCCTAACCCCACATCCCACTCGACCTCTGTAAAACCCATGTGCCTCAACCGAACTTCTTCAAGCCATTACAATGACGGATAGAGTAGGCAGCTTAAGGGGTACGAGGGTGCTAGAACCCGGATTTACGAATCCAAAACCCTTTGTGTATACTGCATTAGTCTAGGGTCACGTTAGAGCACACAATGGCAACAAAGATGAAATATAATTCCATATAACAAAATAACTAAGAAAGAAGGAAATTATTATTAAATAAAACAACAGACCTTATAGTTAATGTTCACAACAATATGCCTTAAGGGCTTGAGAAACAAATAAACTATTGCAATAAAAATAAAATAACTTAGACCATTTGATATTCCACAGTTAATAGTTTGGGGAACGCCTTCCTAATCCACGTAGCTTTATAGTACTCCTCTTCATAGGATTCGGTATTTCCTGATCCTTCCTCAGCAACTAACCAATAAAGGCGTAAAACTGTGAGTACAAAGAGTACTCAGCAAGCCGTAGAGGAATTATGCAATATATTCATGCAAGGCTTGACAAAGTAAAGTCATATGGTTGTTTTGCAGAAAGCAGTAACTTAAATTGAAATACAATAGATAAATTGAAATCATATTTATGAAAAAGGATAATAAATAACTGCTAAATCAATGGTAGACAATACGAACAGAATGGCGAGGCATCACCCTATACCATCTAAAATAATTATCAAACCACCAAATTCGACAATATTAACTTTAGATGACAAAACAACGGTGAACTTCTCGTTCACATCCCAACAATTCCACCTTCCAACATTTCATAAAACACTCTATACCTCATATGAAATTCCTGAGCATGTCCGTGACCGCGGATACGGCTATTCGAATAGTTTTACACTCTACAAATGTTATACTGCTTTACCCACAAGACATGATCATCTCTTTGTACAATGTCATTAGCACACTTCCTTTAGTGTGCTGCAAAAAGATCATGACAAAGCCTTTACAATGTCATGTGTAAACTCGGTACTGCTTGCTAAGGTTTCGCCCCTCAAGGCCTCCTCTTGAGACTGTGAATCAACCCGTCCATTCTAAAACCCATACCACTAATTGGCAGTACTCAAAGCTAGACATTACAAATTAATCAGCTTAGTATGTCCCATACTAAGCATGTGGTTGTACGATTAGGCCCAGTGCAATGGCACATAAGATTAAGTCTTTAAATTATCTCAGGCAAGACATCCACATTCCAAATGTGCTAATAGCATCCCCCTTTACTGCATGATCACTTGCTCGAGGAAAAACAATCTTGTTTAACCAAGACCAATGCACACCCAGCCATGGTACAATAAATTTTACAACAGTGACTAGCAGCCACGATTCAATATCTCATTAAATCAAGATTAATATTAATTCACATGTAATGTGAATCTCATTGTAAAACTAAGTATGTCTAAGCATAGCTATAGGGGTGTAAATGGGTCGGGTAATACCCGACCCGTACCCGTACCCGGATGCAAAAGTATCCTAATGGAAATCTAGTTTACACTACCGTCGTCTGGAATGCAGATGCAATGCACGGTAGTACCCGGTAGATTTGATTCGGGTTGGCCTGCATGCAGATATCGATAATACCCGTAATGCGGGTCGGGTTGGTGCACGAATATTTTTCCCAATCGGTGCAGGATATAATTACAACTCACCGCCCAAACCGAGTCGACGCCCTTCGCCCAAGCATCAAGTCAAAGCCTCAAAGCGCGAAACCCTAGCCCCATTAAGCCCGATCGTTCGGTGCTCCCCTAGCAGATTTCACCCCGCCTCATGGCCCTCGCCCTATTGACCTCATGGCGCTGCGCGCCCGTCGCTTGGCGCCCACCCACATCCGTCGGCCCTGCCTCATCCGGCCTTGCCCTCGCCCGCCCGCGCCGGCCTTCGCCCGATCGCCCTGCCTCACTTTGCCCCGCCTCATGGCGCTCGCCCCGTCCCTTGGCGCCCACCACATCCGTCGGCCCCGCCGCCTCGCGGCGCTTGCCCTCGCCCCGCCCTTGGCCTTCGCCGATCGCCCGCCTCCGCTGACCCCGCCTCATGGCGCTTCGCCCGCCCGCCCAGCGCCGGGCTTCGCCACCGCCTCAGGGTGTGTGTTCTTGCTCCTGTGTTTTGAAATCTGAAAATAGCTAGCATGTCTGGTTTGTTTGAGTTCTTCACTGGTACATCATGTGTATATGGTCATTTGATTTGCTATCTATGACCTTCTTACTCCCCGGTTTCCTATGGTGTTAATTGATATATCTTGATAAGAATATGTGTCTTTGGATTGTGCAAGCTGAATAGGATTTCAGCTAATCTTTTGGCATTGCCCCAAGAAGTAAAGTTACTAGTGACACTACAAATTTCTAAAATAGATTTAGTTGGTCTAATGAAACCTCCTACAAGAATTTGTCTATAGATCTCACATATTACAATCTTTTAGGCCTTGGAGCGGTATGGAATCTTTTGCAAAGGTTGAAGCTGGTTCCATTATTCTTTTTTTGGCCTCGATGCAGTTGGACTTGCGAAGAAGTCAAATTTGTTGGCACATGCTTATATACCTCGGTTTGGAAAGAGAGCTTTGAACCTCGACATCTAAACTTTCTTTTTAGGTTCTTTGAGGGCAAAATCACCGGTGCTTCTCGATCTTGGAATTACAGTCTAAGTGAGATTCAAAATGCTCGAGGAATTGTGGATGTGTTCGATGAGATGTTAAATGCTTTGGGATTTACGTAGTTTTATTTTTTCATTCAAGTAAAATTTTTAATATGATCTGGGATTTCTTCTAGACTTATAAGTGTACCTACAAGTGTAGCTGGGAAGATAAGAGAATAGAACTTTGGTTTGGTTTGGATGTGTTCTTGGTGAGGGTGGAGTGAATTCTCACAATCCAAGTGGCTCTTTTCCTTGGGTAATGCAGTTCTCGAGTTCACTAGAACATCTCTATGCATCTGATTGTGCAATTGTCTCTTCTCCTTTTCCTCTTATGTAGAAGCTGCAGTTGAGATAGAGACCGATTTTCCCTATTAGTAAGGATGACGATGTGCATCGTTATCGATTGTTCTTCAATTTGGATGCCTTTGTTGGGACTTGTGTAGTTGTGTTCTAGTTTGAGAGGCCCTAGTTGATTGGTCTATTGTTCTTTGGTGGATAAGACATGAGACTGAATCACCGAATCAGCTCCTTGTTGGTGCTGTTGGTGTTGGAGAAGAGGAATCTTGGTTGTGTCTTTGCTTGTTTACCATTACGCTTGGTTTAAACATGTTTGCTATCTTTGGACTAGATTTTATCCACGAGTCTGTTATTTGTACTCACATATTTCTCACATTGGTTATTTGTACTCACCTTTCATCTGAATATGGGCTTTCATATTGGCATTTCACACTTTACGATTAAGGATCCAAGTCCTTTAGAAGGATTACTAATATTAACTTCAGATTACTATGTTTTGGCCAACTCGACAAACCAATGCTCCACATTATAGTCTCTTGCTAATCAGCATTTGATCGATCCAATACTCTTTTTGTCGTTAACTCAAGATTATGACATCTTTTCCTCTTTGTTCAAATATCGGTATTTGAAATAAGTCGTGTCCTAAGGCACGGTGGTGTCTTTGTGGCAACTACCTTTTATCCTCTCCCCAGAACAATCCATTCTCTGTTGAAGCGTTAAGGCCAGAGGCAGGTATGATCCGAGATTTCTTCTAGACTTACATTTTCTGTTGAAAATGTGACATAAATAATGTGATTTATTTCATATGTTCATACTATACTAGAGTTCAAATAGTATTTCTATGTGTTGAACTATGTATGTGAATTTCACTTCATGTATTGGACTTTGTGTGTTTATTGAACTCCATGTGTTTGATTATATACTATTTGAACTCTTTGTTGGACTATGTATGTTTGTTAGACTATACGGCATTATCTATTGTATTATGTGATGTACTAGTGTGATAGTTGGATTGTTTTCATCGCATGTTTCGATTCTAGGTATTTCGTGCACTACCCATTGCCTCGTATTATACCCGTCCGACACTACTACGAAACCCGATTTCTACCCGTCCAGAGAAAATGCTACCGTTACCGTACCCTACCCGATTTTTACTACCCGTGTCGTGCCGTGCAGGAGAAAAAATAATAGGGTAGGGTATGGGTTGACCTACTACCCGCCCGAACCCGACCCGTTTACACCCCTACATAGCTATGATAACCCAATGGTGGTAATATAATCATGTCCAATTAATAATGTCCCAACCTACAGTTAACAATGGATACATAGCGTTCCAATAATCAAGGTGGCATAATATCAACTAGCTATATAGCTATTCCAAGCAATTAGTCATTAATACACAAATAGCATGCAATTATGTAAAACAAATTACTTCTGAAATATAGGTTCAATATGATCAAAGGTTATAACTTGTCTGGTTGATCTACTACTATGTCTTGGTATTTCTTTGTTTGCTCCCTCGAGATTAGCGTTTACTAGAAAAGAAATAAATGAATACAAATAAATACCAAATAAAGACTCAAACAAGCTTAAAAATAAAAATAAATAGCTTTGGAATGTAGAGCTTGATTTTAGAAAAAATTAGAAACTTGAATCACCTAAATCGAAGCTCGTACGAGAGAGAACAGGTCTCCAAAAATTAAATCCAGAGAAAAAGGTTGAAAAAGAAAAAAAATCAAATTGGTTCATTGTGCACCTAGTACACGGCCGACGTCATTGATGACACAGGCGAACTGGCAGAGCTGACGTCATCGCTGACAGGGTGACACGCAGGCGCTAGGGCTGACGTGATGGCTAAGGTGGTGGCTGACGTGGACTTGCCACAGGCCACACATCCATCGGCTGCGCTGGATCAGATGGTAGAGAAACACTGATGCGGTCGACAACAACATGGTGAGATCCGAAACGCATGCTGTCAATCAGACATCACGGTTCCTCGATGAGGAACAACGGTGAGTGCAACGGTGTGAACTCTCCAGACACGAGGAAGAAGGCACAAAACTTCGTGTTGTAGTACCAGATTGGATGCTGGTTGGTGGGGATCTGAAGGAGGACGACGCGAGCAACCTGAAGAGGTAGGCAAGGACGATGAAGATGGACCGGAACGGCTGAACGATGGCAAGAAAAGCTTTGAGCGGTAGTGGAACTTCGGTGAGCATGGGCAAAGCAACGACGGTGGCTTGGGCGAAAGCAAATGGGGAGACGAGTGTGGTGGAAGACGATGCACCTCGGAGGGGGCACCTTGGGGCTTTAAATAGCCCTGGGGAGGTGTGCTTGGCACAGACATCGAAAATAGTGTGGATGTTGTTCAGATGCTGTTAGGGTTTCGAGCAATAGTGGCGGTGAATGGAAGCTAGGCCGACTGGGCCGAGTGGAGGCGGAGCGAGCTGTGGAAATGACAAAATGGACCGAGGAAGGTATGCCGCATAGGAAAATAGAAACGGGCCAAAGAGGATTTGGCCTAAGGAGAAATTAAGAATTTTTTGAATTAAGAAAACTTCAAAATTCAAATAAATTCAAATAAATATAAATAAATTCAGAAAAATCTCAAAAAATCAGAAAAATTCTTTCAAACTTCATTAATAGAAAATTCAAATTAAGCTTTGATTAATCTAAAAATGCAAATGGTTCATTTTCTAATTCAAACGTTTAAAAACTAAAAATTTTGGGATGTTACAGAGGGGCAAACAAGGACAAACATGGTCTCGAAGCCATGACACCAACCTTCAGGACATAGACATCCACACACTCCTAATATGTCTCCAAGAAATGCAACTGCTGCTACAGGCGGAGAGGTACAACAACGAAGCTACACAGGCAGAACATCGAGCTCCACAGGTAGAATGATGACCTCTGGCGTCAAAGGATAGGGAGACGAACAACGAAGAGGTGGTCCACCACGACAGTAACTACCTTACCTATTGTTGCTGTGGGAATCCAAGCTATAGTTACGCTTGCACTACCATGATAGTCAGCCACGTCCACGCCGTCTAAATGACCAGCACTCTATATGAATGTCATATGGTTACACATTTGACCTCTAACTATTCCCACATTTTGTAAATATTTCCTTACTAATTATTATTTAAAAGAACAAACTGCCTCTTTGTCACCATTTCAAACGGCAACATGACTGTGTCGCTAATTGGAATGGCGATAGTCCTGTCGCCATTTGTTGCTATTTCAAATGGTGACAGGTGAGTATTTTTTTCATTTTTTATTTTAGAATATTATTTTTGCAAATATTTTTTTGAAAAATTATTATTAAAACAATTCCTTACTTCTGTTATAAAACGTAGTCGTTCACCCGCTCGAATCGACGGCACGCAAGTAAGAACAGGCGAATCAAGAATCAAGAACACACAGAATATAGGGGTGGAATTCTCTCTCGCTTTATTAGATTGATTCAATACAATGGGGAACACCGAATATATATACTAGGGGGAGAGAGGAGTTTGGATTCGCCCACACAAATAAGAGATAGAGTTCTAACCGAATGCGGTTAACTTTCTTTATCTCATAACACTCCCCCTTGGGCGAATACCGTGTAATGCATATGCCTCGTTAAAAACTCCACTCAAAAACCCAGTAGGAAAAAGGAGATGGAGAAAAAAGTACATTACACTCGCACTTTATGTTGCACTGGTTGTCTCATTAAAAACCTTCATGTGAGAAACTTCAGGAAAACTCACAAAAGGGAAAAGATTACAACTTATAATCTTTAGGATTTATATTAGGATCTTCGGGATCACAATAAGGGTTATAGTTCAAGGTTTTCTCCCCCTAAACTTTGCATTTCTCTAAGTCTTCTCATTCCAATGCCTATAACACATCTCTAAAATGTGGATTTGGGCAAGGACTTAGTGAATAAATTTGCAAGATTTTCACATGACTTAGTTTGCAAGATCTTTATCTCACCACTCTTCTTGAGTTCATGAGGGTAGAATAACTTAGGAGCAATATGCTTCGTGATGTTGCTCTTTACATAACCCAATTACATTTGTGAAACATAAGCAGTGTTATCTTCATAGATAATCGTGGGGGTACCAACGGTGTTAAGGCCACATGACTTCTGGATGTGGTTGATTACATGTCGCAGCCAAACACATTTATGTAAGGCTTCATACAGAGCTATAACTATGAGTGGTTGGTAGATATTGCTACCAGGGTCTGCTTACAAGACTGCCAAGAAATGGCTGTACCACCATAGAGAACACAAAACTAGTCTGTGATTTGGCACTGTGGGGATTAGATAGATAGCCAACATCCGTATATCCCACCATGGTCAAGTATTGGTTCTTCTGGAAGAACAATCCAAGATCTTAAGTACCTTGGAGGTATGTGAGTAAAGTCTTTACACCAACCCAATGTCTTTTGGTCGGGGCTGCACTATGTCTTGCTAGCAAATTCACTGCAAATGCAATATCAGGCCTTGTGTAATTCACAAGATACATGAGTGCTCCAATAGCGCTTAAATATGGGACTTCCGGTCCTAAGACTTCCTCATTGTCCATCCTCAGTCTGAAAGGGTCTTTATCCACTTCAAGGGATCTTACGGCCAGAGGAGTTTTCAAAGAATACGATTTATCCATATTAAACCTCTCCAATACCTTTTGGGTACAGGAAGACTGGTGAACAAGAATTTCTTCTAGGAAATGCTCTAGCAGTAGGCCTAAGCAAAATTTGGTTTTACCCAAATCTTTCATCTCAAACTTTGTCATGAGGTAAGCACTTGCTTCCTTTATCTCCTCTATGGTTCCGATGATATCCAGATCATCGACATATACTGAGATGATACAGAATCCATTCTAGGATTTCTTTATGAACACACAGGGACAATATTCCTTCTTTAGGAGGAACTCACTAAGTCAGTTATACCATATTTTTCCCAAATGTTTTAATCTGTATAGCGATCTCTTTAGTTTGATCATACTATACATGTCATGATTATTAGGATTCGGAATTGTAACTCCTTTAGGGATTCTCATATAAATATTCATATCCAGTGACCCATATAAATATACGGTCGCCACATCCATCAACTGCATTTTTAGATTTAAGCCAGCTGCCATTGATATTAAGTATCGGAACATTTTTTCACTCAACACAGGAGAATAGGTTTCATCGTAATCGATGCCGGGTCTCTGTGTGAACCCTTGTGCTACAAGCCTCGCTTTTATATCTCAGCACCTGGGTATTTTCATTTCTTTTCTGAATGAAAAACCCATTTGATCCTCTAGGGAACACTTTAGAAGATGTTCAGTCAATAGGACCAGAAACGTTCTTCTTATTAAGCAAGCGCTGCCTCAATTGCTTCTTTTGTTTGACCCTATCTAAGCACTTCTGGCACTCTGCCATGGACTTTTGATTCTGGATCCAGCTTTTAGCAATTTTAGAGGCAAATATATGTCGACAATTGTAGTCTTTCTTTTATTCATTTCTTCTGCATCACTTCGGGGATATATCTATATTAATTTCTTCCAGCTCCTCGTGATTTCCCACGACGATGGAGTCTAGGTGTTCTAACTTTCCAGCGTGGAATTGTGCACATGAATATACGATGGGGTTATCATCTTCAGGATGGATCACTTCAGGGATGTTACCATCTCCAGAATGGCTCACGTTAGGGATTTTCTCAACATCAGATTAAGCTTCTTCTACTATCATAGGTAGTGTTCTCATTTGTTCGGTTCTCTACTTCTGCAGACGTCTCTGCAGAATTAAGTCCTGTGCACCTGGAGGCCTCCCTCTCTTCTTATCATAAGGGTCAAGAGTGGGTTCAATATCCTTCTGGGGTATTTCCACTCTTTCAGGTGTATATACTGCAAGAATATGAAATCTTTCACTCCCTTATGAACAGTGAAGGCATTTGGTAGATTATTAGCTTATTTATTGCAGATTTATTATCCTTCGAACTTCAAGTTCGGTCGCTTAAATGCATGGATCTAAGGACTCGGCATTCATTAATGTGGTATTTATCTCCCCCTAATGCTGACAAATGTCCTTAGTATAATCAGCGTACCGAGCCATGTATAGATCCCCAGTCTTAGGCTCTAAGTATTTTAATACATGACGGAGATTCATAACCTACATAGATCCTCAACTTCTGGTGAGGTCCTATGGTTGTACACTGTGGTGGAGAGATTGGCATGTATACAACACAACCAGATTTTTATAGATGGGAAATACTTAATTCTTTTCCACGTACTATCTACAAAGGGGAAATTTCATAATGTGCAGATGGTCTGAGTTGAATTATTACTGCAGTATTCAGCACTACGCGACCCCAACAACTGGTGGGAAGCCAACTATTCTACAAGAGCGGCCAAGCAATATATAAGTTTCGTTCTTTTTAATATAGTGACTCTGCAGGGCCATTTTAAGTGTGGACATTAGGTACGAGATGCTCTATATTAATTCTGGGAGCCATATAATAATCATTAATGCTTTGAGATAAACTCGCCAGCATTGTCCATTCAAATAAACTTGATCCTTTCTTCTGGAAAGTAGGTTCTTAACTTAATAATTTGGGTAATTAATCTTGGTAGAAGAATGGTTCCTACTAGATAAGAAACATACATAGGACCATCTAATAGAAGCATTTGTTAGTACCATAAAATTTCTTAGAAGAGGCCCGATAGGGGTTGAACATGTCCATAGATATCACTTTGAATTTTCTCTAGGAAATTCAGTGATTCTTCCCTAACTTTTTAGGTAAGAAGATCTAAGTATGAGCTTTCCTCTAGTGCAACCAAGGCATAAGAAAAACTTCAGATCTAGAAAAGTCTTTATGCTATGGCCAGCAAAATTATAATTATTCTTCTCATAATATTCAACTCAAGATATCCCAATCGATCTGCTAGATCTTAAATATTTCTGAGTTTTCATCACAACACAAACTTCAGGTTTTATATATGCATAGTATAACTTGGAGGATATGAATGAAGGTTTTCAACCACACATTTATTACACTCATTAAACTTAATCATGAGTAGATATTCTGTACCATTCTCATTCTTTGTCTCCATATGGAAATGATTTAGACCCATGTCTTTAAAACTTACGGGAGTACGACTGGACTCAGGGTATAATATGGCATTCTTCTGGTGCCAACTGTGAGAGTATTGCTTCTGGCGATAGTCATAATATTTTAAATTCATTTAGTGTGGTACAATTGTGATAGCATCTAGGCCCCTTAATAATTTACTTCATGTTATTAATATGGTTTTGGTATTGATGACCAAGTCAATAATGTCTGAGTTATGAAGAGTATTAAGTGAAGCATTAGGAAGTCTAATGAAATGATAAGGCTAAGGTCTCTTGTTACTAGTTTCTGGCTTGGGAGGTGATTCAAGCCAAGTAGCTAGGTTATTTTTATTTGTTTGGCCATACTATAAAGGGGCGCTGTGCTCAAGCAAGTTAATTGGTTTATAATGCTAAGACAACTTAGAACTGCTTGGAGTTAAAGACTATCTTTTCTTTAATAAAAAAATTCCTTAATCAACCTAAATATTTCCCTGGATTCATATTTGTTGTAGCTCTTTTAAATCCGGAGCAACTTTAGCTCAAAACCCTCACCTTGACCGAGTGTTTCTCATTCACGACGGACAAATTTCTGCTTTCTCTAACTTTAATCCGTCGCAGTTGCATTACGCTTGGTTAATCTTTCCTTGTCTTATAAAGTCCACAAGAGTGACTTCCTTGAAAGCCCATCTATGACGGACAAAATTTTTCAGCCCAGGATACTTGATAAAATATCTTAAATCATCATCGGACCCTATCTATATTCAGTCTGTGGTGAAAATTCCTTGAAGAATTCTCCAACTGAGCACTCACCATTAACGCGGGACAAAATTTCGCACTCACCGAATTATGTCCGGTGCTAAAGTAATTCTCTCGGTTGAACCCTTTTTCTCAGTCAATGGTCTGCGGTTACTGATTCCTGTAAATCCCATCTACGACGGACCAAATATTTTTGTCCGGCACACATATTGAATTCATATTCCTTCGCCGGACCAAAATCAGTAAAACTTCCTATGTACGGTGGACAAAAATATTTTGTCCGGCATGAAACTGCAAATTTGGTCCGTGGTACATAGGGTCAATATCGCTAGCTTATTTCACTAAGTCTGTGGCAAACGTGTTAAGCTGAATTTTGACACTCTGACATGTTGCAACGGTCACAATGGTAGGTGTAATGGCTATTTTCTGTCCAAATGCCTATATAAGCATTTCCTGAGCCATCTACCATAGAACTTTTTGATCTCCTTGACAACTTAGCTTCCTTTGAGCATTCATTCCTTCAAGGAGACTGAACTTCACTCTAAACACTCAAAAACTTCACTGTCTTAAGTTTTTAGCTCCAAGCTTGGGTCTAGTTGTGCTGTCGTGAGTAAACCAAGAGACAGGGCTTGAGCAGGGTCTATTACTCTTGGGTCTTTGTGATCCTAGACGGCTTGAAGGCTATGAGGGTGTGACCTTTCCAAAGAAGATTGTGGAAGGCCACCTTGCTGTGAGAGGTTTGGAACTCACCTCACCAGAGTGGTGAAAGAGTTGCCATAGTAGAGACCCAAAGCTACTACGACTAGCTTGTGGGAGAGCTATACTTCTAGAAGAAGTGCTCCAACGTGGATTAGGAGTTAGACTCTAAACCACGGGATAAAATTCTTGAGTCTTTCGTTTACTTTCAAGCATTATCATTATTTGTCATTGCTTTTCTGATATTCCGCTTATTTCATACCTACTTCTTGCTTCTGATAACTTAGTTGTTGAAACTTGATAGTTGCACTGAACCTAAATAATTAAAATTTGAAAAAGTTGCCTATTCACCCCCCCTCTAGACCAACTTGTTCCTTTAAGTGGTATCAGAGCAAGGTTTTACCATATAAAGCAAAACCAGCTTGGTAAATGGCCGAGGGAAATGGATCTGCAACTGTTAGTGTAGGAAGAGTACCAATTTTTGATGGTACAAATTATGCTTACTAAAAAATTAGAATGAGATGCTATTTAGAAACTGTCGGGTATGATGTGTGGAGGGTCACAGAGAAGCCTCTACCTCTACGCATTATGGCCGAAGGCCAGACTGTGTATGGTGAACCCACCCCTGATGAGATTCAAAATATGCAGTATGATGCTCAAGCTAGAAATGCTATATTTTCTTGTCTTAGTATAGAAGTTTTTGAAAGAGTCAGTAATCTCACCTCTGCTTATGATATCTGGACAACCTTGCAAGAAATTCATGAGGGAACTTCAGATGTAAAAGAAGAAAAATACTTTGTCCTTAAAGAAAAATTTGATCAATTTAAGATGCTTCCTCATGAAAATGATAATGATATGCTCTCTAGGCTTAATCCAATTGTAAATAAGCTTAAAGGCCTAGGAACTAAAATTTCTGATGTTGAGGTATGCAGGAAAATGATAAGAGTATTGCCTTGAGCCTATCACAGTTTGATCTCCTATTTGTCCAACAGTGGTGATCTCAAGCGACTCACTCCAACTGAGCTGTTGGGAAAATTTTTAGCCCATTAGCTCACTTTGGCTGAAGGAGATGCTCCAAAGAAGAAGTTCATTGTTCTCAAGGCCAAGGAGAAAATGCTAGACTCTTCCAAAGATGAAGATGGAGAAGAGTCAAGTGATGATGAAGATGAGGACATAAAACAACTGGCCTTGCTCATGAGAAGAGTCAACTTCAGAGACAAAGGAAGGTCTAATTCTTACTACTAAAAAAAATCCATTTGCTAATGTCATATGCTTTGAGTGTAATAAAAAGGGACACATAGCTGCTCGGTGTCCAAACAAAAACAAGAAGAAGAGCAAGTACAGAGGAAAAGATGATGAAGATGCGGAGAAGGCCCATGACAAGTCCAAGAAAAAATATTTCAAGAAAGGCTACTCCAAGAGACTCTCAAAGAAAGGAAAAGGAGAAGCTCATATAGGGGAATGGATCACTGATGAAGAAAGCCCAAGTGAAGAATCTTCTTCGGATGAAGAAGATACAAGAACAAAAGGGCTAGCCGGGCTTGCGTTGGACAAGTCTACTCCACCTCCACCTTCATTTCCTCTGTCTAATGGCAAGAACAGAAGAAGATAAAGTGAGTGATTCTTCTTCGTATGATGAACTAGTAGAGATAATAGAAGAGCTAAATAATGCTTTGCACACCAAGACAAATTCAACAAAAGCTCTTAAGAAAACTGTTGTTAGCTTAAATAATGATCAACAGTTGTTGCAAAACAAGTATGATGAACTTACTGAAAGTTATGAAAAACTTGTGCAGTCTCATAATGATTTAACTGTTAGTCATGCTTCTCTTATTAAGAATCATGAGGATCTGCTAAATAAATATTATGAGCTTGAAATTGATAATAAGTTAACTGCTAGCAAATCAAACATTGTCTCATCATGTGATATATCTGTATCTTGTGATCTGCTCAATGAGGAAAATCGTGCCTTTAGTTCATCTAGTGCCTGCAATGAAAACTGCAAAAATGCTGCTTGTAGGGAACTTATGATTGAAAATGAAAAACTAAAATCTAAAGTGGCAAAGTTTGACAAAGGATTAGAAAAATATTTTCTTGGAAGTGCCACTCTTGACAAGATTCTGGTGGAATAGAGATCCTACTTGGGCAAAAAGGGTTTAGGGTATAAACCTAATGTTTTGCCTAAGAAAAATGGATTAGTCAAATCTGGACATATTTTTGTCAAGAAAGGCACACAATGCTATTATTGTCTTAAATCAAATCATGAATCAAAAAATTATCATCTTGCAAATGTTACTCATGCTAAAACAGAAAGGGGCTGCATGGTAGATGCTCATTATATGCTGTTCAAGGATTTTAGGGGCAAAATGAATATAAAATATATTAGTCCCTTAAATCTTGATAAGAAACTTAAGACTGTATGGGTGCCCAAAGCTATGCTTTTAAATCCGTTTGGCCCAAAAAATTATTGAAACTAACATGAAAGTACCCAAAAGTATTTGGGTACCTAAAGTCAAAAAATGATCTTGCAGGTAAACTATAAAAGTGGAGGCCGGCATTGGGTAATTGACAGTGGATGCACTCAACACATGACCGGGATCTCAAGAATGTTCACCTCAATTGAAGGGGAAAGTAATCCAAGTCACAAGATCACTTTTGAAGATAACAGCAAGCAAAAGGTAAAAGGTCTTAGTAAGATTGCCATATCCAATGATCATTCTATTGAAAATGTTCTCCTCATTGAATCTTTAAATTTCAATTTACTTTCTGTTGCTCAATTATGCAATCTTGAATTCCATTGTATCTTCTCATTTGATAGGGAATCTGTATTTGATAAAAACGAAAAACTTATTTTCAAAGGTTTCAGATTTCAAAATCTCTACCAAGTTGATTTCAAGTCTAACTCCTCTTGCATCTCGACATGCCTATTGGCCAAAGTCTCTCTTGGGTGGCTTTGGCATAGACGTCTTGGGTATGTAGGTATGTCTAATCTCAAAAAGCTTTTCAAAAATGAGGTAGTGGTGGGTATGAAGGATGTTAAGTTTGAAAAGAATAAGCTATACAGTACTTATCAAGCAGGCAAGCAAGTAGCTAATTCTCATCCTACCAAAAGTATCATGTCCACCACTAGTCCACTAGAGCTCTTGCATATGGATGTGTTTGGCCCCACTTCATATGCTAGCATTGGTGGTAACTCATGTTGCCTAGTAATAGTTGATGACTTCTCCCGGTTCACTTAGGTGTTCTTTTTGCCAAACAAAAGTGAAGTTGGAAAAATTTTCAAATCTTTTGCAAAAAGGGCCCAAAACGAATTTGATTGCCCTATCCAGAAAATCAGAAGTGACAATGGATCTGAGTTTGTTAATACCAACATAATTGAATATTGTGATGAACTAGAAATTAAGCATAAACTTTCAGCCACCTATACTCCTCAGCAAAATGGTGTGGTTGAAAGGAAGAACAGGACTCTCATTGAAATGGCTAGGGCTATGCTAGATGAATATGGTACATCTGATGCATTTTGGGCTGAAGCCATTAATACTGCTTGTCATGTTATTAATTGCCTTTATCTTCATAGACTTCTAAAGAAAACTCCTTATGAACTACTGGTAGGTAGAAAACCCAACATATCTTATTTTCATGTATTTGGGTGTAAGGTATACATCTATAAAAAGAGAACTCATTTAGGCAAATTTCAATCTAGATGTGATACAGGCATCATGCTAGGATATTCCTCTAAATCTAAAGCATATAGAGTATTCAATAATTCAACTGGCTTAGTAGAGGAAACCTATGATGTTAAATTTGATAAATCTAATGGCTCACAAGGTGAGCATGAAAATTTAGATGATGTAGGTGAAGAGGGCCTGGTGCAGGCCATGAAAAGGATGGAAGTTGGTGACATAATACCCAAGGAAGATAAAGATGAGTTGCCAACTGCTTCCATGGAACCTCATGATAGAACTCAAAAAGAAGATGAAGAAAAAGAGCAAGACAAACCAATCTTCATCAAGAGTCATCACACAATTGCAAAAGATCACCCAACAGACCAAATCAATGGTGAAATTAGTAAGGGGGTTCAAACTCGTTCTAGATATGCTTCTTTTTGTGAACATTATTCTTTTGTTTCTTGTGTTGAACCAAACACAGTAGAAGAAACTCTTGAAGATGCTGATTGGATAATGGCAATGGAAGAAGAGCTTAACAACTTTGAAAGAAACAAAGTTTGGAACTTAACTGAGCGCCCAAAGGATCATAATGTCATTGGTACAAAATGGGTGTTTTGGAACAAGCAAGATGAAAATGGAGTGGTGATAAGGAATAAAGCAAGGCTAGTAGCTCAAGATTTTACTCAAGTAGAAGGGCTAGACTATGGAGAAACATATGCTCCTGTGGCACGCCTTGAAGCTATACGGTTTCTCTTAGCCTTTGCTTCACATTTTAATATCACTCTCTTTCAAATAGATGTAAAAAGTGCATTTCTAAATGGAATCATTGATGAAACTGTTTATGTTGAACAACCTCCTAGTTTTGAAGACTTAAAATTTCCAATCATGTTTACAAGTTATCTAAGGCTCTTTATGGTTGAAACAAGCCCATAGGGCATGGTATGAGCGGCTTAGAGATTTTCTATTAAATAAGAATTTTAAAATTAGGAAGATTGATCCAACACTGTTTTTAAAAGAAACCAATGGTGTATTAATGATTTGCCAAATATATGTAGACGATATTATCTTTGGATGCACTAATCTCTCTTTTTGCAAGGAATTTGGTGACATGATGGTCAAAGAGTTTGAGATGTCTATGATAGGGGAGCAGTCATTCTTTCTTGGATTCCAAATCAAACAGCTCAAGGAGGGAACTTTTATTTCACAAGAAAAATGCATCAAAGACCTCCTCAAGCGCTTCAATATGGAAGAATGCAAGCCAATAAAGACTCCCATGGCAACTAATACACATCTTGACCAAGATGTGGGAGGTAAATCTATTGACCAAAAACTCTATAGGTCTATGATTGGATCATTACTTTACTTGACAGCATCTAAACCTGACATCATGTTTAGTGTATGTAAGTGTGCTAGATTCTAAGCTGCACCTAAGGAAATTCATCTTAGTGCTGTAAAAAGAATACTTAGATATCTAAAATTTACCCCCTGTATTGGACTTTGGTACCCCAAAGGTGCTTCATTTGAGCTTCTCGGCTATTCAGATTCTGATTATGCCAGTTGCAAAATTAATCGTAAAAGCTCCTTGGGGGGCTGTCATTTGTTTGGAAGATCTTTAGTTTCTTGGTGTTCTAAAAAGCAAAACTCAGTAGCACTTTCCACTGCTGAAGCCGAGTATGTGGCTGCTGGCAGCTGTTGTGCTCAAATTCTTTTTATCAGGCAAACATTCTTGGATTATGGCATCAAGTTTGATAATGTACCTCTATTGTGTGACAATGAAAGTGCAGTGAAAATAGCAAACAATCCAGTCCAACACTCTAGAACTAAGCATATTGAAATCAAACATCACTTTATTCGTGGTCATGTTGCTAAAGGTGACATTATGCTTAGTTATGTAAGAATTGAGGACTAATTGGCTGATATTTTTACTAAACCACTTGATGAGGCAAGATTCTCTAAATTGAGGAATAAACTTAATATTATTGCCTATTCAAATGTTGCTTCATAAATGTCACATTAAGGGGGAGCCAAGCTTGCGTGATTATGCAATCCTTGATACCCATCATGTGAACAAAGTAAGTCTAAGTGCTGGTTAAACTAAAGCTAAGTTTCTAAATAAAAAGAGCAATTTATAACTAAAATGTGGAATATGATGTTGGAAGCCTCTCCTTGTCTATGCCTCCCTCTCCTTGTTTATGCCTCTATCTTATCCCACCTGAACTATAATGTATTGAGGAAAATCTGTATTCTTTCAAAGTGTTTTCCAAAAACAAAATGACCCTAGTAACTCTAATCAGCACTTTGAGTCCTTCTGTTGAGCCTGAGTTCCACATAGTCAGTCTCAATTAAATATAAGACTCACACATTTCCAAAGACTCAAAACTCATCTGAGTTTTGCATTTCGTTTATTGATTCTTTATTTAGAAGTTTATCAGGATCCATTTTAAATGTTTCATGTGGTGACTTCAAATGGATCTTTGAAAATCTCAAGGAATTTAGCTATGTCTCTTATTTTCAAAAATTTCAAAGGTATATAAGTACTGCAGATCAAATTCAAATAAAATTAACCGAGAGCTGCTCATTTGCGACGAACCAAATTCAAAGGCAGAGATTAACATGCTACGGACTAAAAATTTCGGTCCGGCGTTAAAGAACTTTTGTCTCACTTTTGTTCAAGAGCAAAACTCTTTAACCACGGACCAAATCTGATCTTGTCTGTAGGTAAATATTTGCTCTGAAAAACTCTATCCGGCGCAAATAGAAAACTCTCTGTTTTTTTCAAGAAAGTCTGGCATACTTATTTATATCTCTGATTCTGACTTGTATCTAAAGTTCAAATGATTTTATTTTTTTTAAAAAAAATATTTCTCTTGTCTCAAAGTTTTAGATTTTATTCAAAATCTTATCTGGTGCTTTAAGTCTTACCTTATGCTAAACCATCCTTGATTCTGGGACCCACACTTGAGTATCCGTTGTATTTCCTAGCGGGTCCCACCACTACCATAACTGGTTGCCTGCCTTCTCTAACCACCTTCATTTAAAGGCACAAGTCTCCAAGAACTCATTTACCTTCTCTTCCACATTTACTGCAGTTACTTTCCCCTTCTACCCGAAATCTCCCATTTGTTGTTCTTCTTTCTTGCGCAAATCTCTCAAAACCAGGACCCCATTCCTCAGTGCATCGAAGCAATCCCAATTTGGGTTTTGGCGACGGTGTTCCTCTGGTTTCTCTGCGCAAGAAGCCTCTCAAGTCTGAGTAAGTGAACCCTGGACCTCCCTTTTCTAATTCCTGTCAAAACCCTAGACTTAACTTTTAATTCTCCCTCTTAGGTCTGGTCTGTTGTGCTTTGGGAAAAGGTCCTTTTGGGTCAATCTGAACAAAATATTCAGTTGAAGTAGTATTTGTCTAAAATGATGTCCAAGAACCCTGACAAAAGAGGATTGATTGAGAAAATTGTAGAAAAGGTGAAAGGAAAGAAACAGAAAATTTCTAGCTCATCACCTGGAATCACATTGTCAAGGCATCCTCAAGGGCCAGTCTTCATTCAAGATACTCACACTACTGGCAAAGTTAATAGAAAAGTGGTCACACCTCATCTTAGAAAAGATAAAGGGAAACAAGTGGCTGATACTGAATCATCTTCAGAAGATAGTGACTATGAGCCTGATAGTGAGTCATCATCTGAAAATGTTGAACTAGTTGTTGAAGTAGATTCCTTGAATTGGGAAAATCTTGTTGCTTTGGGAGGAAAGAAATTAAGAGCCGTAAGACTTGTTAATGAGAGAACATAGTTTCTTGACTCTAGACCTCCTCCTAATGAATTGTTCATTACCAATCTCCATAGGAATATATTCATTGGTTACAAAAGCAGAAGAGATAGAAAGGGAACTCTAATGTCAGCCCTTTCAGATCATCGGTATGTGGACTGGAATCAAATTAACAATATCACTGGTTCCATAAAACTATTTGACTGCATAAATACCACTCCAGGATTAGCCTATGTTATGTCAAACAAAACCATTCCCTGGAGTATAGACAGAACTCTAGAGTTATATGCCTCTCTGCTAATGAATAAGCAAAGGAGATACATCATGTTCACCATTAATGGTAAAATCAGAAAAATAAGATCACCTCAGTTCGAAGCTGCTATAGGTGCCTCAAGCCCTCAAACCAATAGAACAAGAATTCATGATAAGCTGTTTCCAGGGCAAAGATGGAGGCAAGTTGGTGATATGCCAGATTTACAAGTGTTAGCTCATATCTATAGAGATGTCATAGAGGCAAACTTCAGTCCAAATAGGGTTCACTATCTGACAGAAGAAGCAAAAATCCTTCAGATGATATTGAGACACACAATATTTCCAAAGTCTGGTTACAGAGAAGGAGTTACCCCAAATATGGCTTGGCTACTACATCTGATTTTATCAAGACAACCCATTGATCTAGTTGACTACATATTTGGAGAAATAGAAGAAGCAATATATAGAAAGATGGGGAGTCCCCTACCTTTTGCTCAGCAGATCACTCAGGCATTGCTAGCACAAGGTATCATTAGTCAAAGAGAATTGAACAGTGACTTTAAGTGTTTTCCCAAGAGATATTCAATGCATCAAAACACTGGGCAAGCACTTAGAATATCTGGACTTCTTTAGAATCTTCAACATAATCAACCTCAAGAAGTAGAAGAACAAGCACAACTTAATCAGGAAGAAGAACTAAATGAAGTGGAAATTATTCCTGAGTATGAGGCTGATAATGAAGAATTTGAGCCAAGTGCTCATAATGATGCTGATGAAAGAGATGGGCTAAGCATTCAAAATGATGCTGATGATGAAGAACTTGAGCCAAGTGCTCATAATGATACTAATGAAAGGAATGAGCCAAGTGTTCAAGATGAAGCTGGTAATGAAGGATTCAGTGTTGATTGCAGTTACAATCATTTTTCTCATCACTCACATCAATTACATAGTCATGACAGCCATCACAGTTTCAGCAAGACTGTCCAGTCTGAGAGAAGTAAAGAGCCTTGACGAACACTTATACCAGGGGGTACCCCACAGCAAGGTATACATCTATTTCAAGATCATTTCTCTCTCAGCCGAACGGACATGGCGGCAAGATTGGCAGCGACGCAGAGTGCTGGAGAGGGTATTACCAAAGTCTCCGACCCTTACAGATGGGATTATCACTGAATATTGGCGGGAACACCAAATGATCCGTCTTGGGCCCAGCTCTAGGCCTCGTGGGGCCACGAAGGATCCTCGGCCTCGTTCAGGCCCACGAGGCGGTCGTCCGACAGCCACTGGTCGAGCAGCTCCAGAGCTCGACCGCCAGCGGTGGATGCCCCCGCAGGCTCCGACTTGGCCTCAGGTTGGATCCCTAACGAGCTCCGACTCAGCGACCTTCGCCACGTCGCCGGTCGACCTCAAGCTGGTCACCTGCCCCGTGGACACGACGGTCATGCTGGGGTGGGTGGTTCCTTCCCAAGGTGGCTGGGGGGACGCCAAAGTCAAGTGCGATCCCTTCACCCGTCATCTTGTTTGTGGAGAGACGGCGCTCCCTCGAGAACAACGCTAGAGCGACAAGAAGAGCGTCGGCATCGACAAGCGCTTCGGAGGCGGTCGCACCTTCCGATGGAATGCCACCGTTGTGTCTACCAACCGCGTGGGATAAGCGAGGACTGTCGATCATCAAGACCAAAGACCGGGACTCCCGGGCGTAGCTTACCCCTACTTTTCTTTTCCAAACTCCCGTGTAACCTGCTCTCCCCGTCTATATAAAGGGAGGCAGGACCCTCAGGGGAGGGGATCGGATCCAATCGGTCAAACATACAGACGAACACACGTAGCCTCTTTGAGCTCCCGAGCTCTCTCACTCGGACGAGGCGTTCAAGATTGGCCCTTGGCCCTCACTTGTAACCCCGTGTAGTCCACTGCACCCTGAGCAATACAAAACCACCACCACGAACTGGAAGTAGAGACGTTCAGCCCGAACCAGTATAAATCTTGGGCTCACCGAGTCTAACCATTCAAGGAGAGGGAACGCGCGGCCCCTATACTTACAAATTTACTTGCCGATTTTACGAAACACCGACAGCTGGCGCGCCAGGTAGGGGCCTTCGCGCGTCATCTTTGTCATCTCCGGATTCCCAGTCACCTCTTTGATGGCTTTCTTCACCCACGACGGCGCATTTGCGTCGGGGCTGGATCGCTTGCTCCTCGACTTGTCGCCACCCGGAGAGCTCGTGCTTGTTCCGCCACCTCTCGAGTCGAGCCTCCGCCAGAGCTTCCAGACTCCATCGCCGATGCCTTGGCGACCTCGGCAAGGCCCCGCACGGACCTCGACGCAGGGCATCGCCCATTGTGCCACCACGGCGGTGGCGCGTGAGCCCTCAGGCGAGACCGCCCCACAGGCTCGCGGCTCGTGGCGATGGCTGGCTATGCTCCAGCCTCCGTCCATGAACTGCTGGAGGTTTCCTCCAGCGACGACTCCAGCTCCGACGCGGAGCACACTTCGGACGAGTTGTACTCTCGCGAGTGCAACATGGCAGGCGTGGCTAACCCGACCGCGACCCCCGTAAGTCCAGGAACTCTCGCCCGTGCGCCGAGGCGGCGGAGAGGAAGCCTCGAGCTCGCCTGGTGGCTGAGCGGCAGCAGCGAACAATTGGAGGCTCAAAAGGCTCAGCTGGACAAACTCCAGGCCGACTGGAGCAGCGCCAGCTTGAGCCCCCACACACGCCTGGCATTGTGTGCGCCGCGCAGACGCCAGTCAAAGACTAAGCGGCGAGGGTCAGCGGTCTTCCATTCTTTCCCCACACGGCCAAAATGTCATTGCGGCCGCAATCTTTGCCGCGGCATCCCCGAGCCAAGACCCGGGGCCAAGGCAGCGTGCGAACCTCCGGGATGGTAGGCGTCTTCTGCCGTGCAGCACATGCAAAACTCGATTCCCATCACTCGGGGCTTCCTCGAGCCACCGAACCGTCTTGGCCATGCAGACCCATGGGGTCAGCGCTGAAGCAGTGCCGCTCCTGGCGGCCCCAAGCCTCGTGAACTCCGGTGCGCCAGCGCCTGGGCAACAGTCATGATATCCGTGACACCCTCGAGGCGCGGAGGGTGATGGACGAGGCGGCCCGATCCGGTTGTCGGCGGCGATTGACGCCACAACCGCCCAAGCCCGAGGCCCTGGGCCTCGGCGTTCTATCGGAGATCCGCCAGCGAATTTCCCTACCCGATTTGGGCACCGTCAACATCGCCCGGTACCTTTGGGGTGACAAACCCGGTGTCGGCTAAAAGACTACGGCTGCATCTTTGGGCAAGGGAGCTCTTGATGATCTTTTCATCATCCAGTACCTCCCCATCTACCTCGCGGACTCGGCTCGAGCCTGGCTCGAGTACCTGCCCGCGAACACCATCAGGAGCTGGGCCGACCTGAAGAACCTCTTCGTCGGCAACTTCCAGGGCACTTACAAGCGCCCTGGGAACTCCTGGGACTTGAAGGGCTGCAAGCAGCAGCCCGGGGAGTCTCTCTGGGACTATATCCGGCGCTTCTCCCAGTAATGCAATGAGCTCCCCGACATTTGCGACGCCGACATCATCGGGGCGTTCATCTACGGCACTACCTCCAAAGCTCTGGTCCACAAGCTGGGCTGCGCCAAGCCCAGGACCACCAAGGAGCTCCTGGACATCGCCACCAACCACGCCTCTGGCGAGGAGGCTGTGGGGGCCATCTTCGACAAGGGGAAGGCCAAGTGGGACTCCGGTCCCGACGCCGTTGCCCCCTCCGACCATTCCAACAAACGGAAGCGAAAGGGGAAGCATGGCCACGAAGGCCATGTGGTCGCCGCCGTCGATACGCCATAGCGATGGCGCGCAGCGCTGACCACCGGCGGTGATGGATAGCCCATGTCCGCATCACGGGTACCCCGTCAAGCACAAGTACAGGGACTACGAGACCCTGAAGAGCTTCATTTCCGGAGCCCCTGCGCAGGGCAAAGGGAAAAAGCGCGACTCGGCACCAGATGCCGAGGAAAAGAAGGCGGACGACGAGTTCCCGGAACCCGACGACTGCCTTATGGTCTTTGGCGGACCAGCATGCTACGTCGATAAGCGGCGGCTCAAGCTCGCCTTCCGGGAGGTCCATACGGCGACTCCCGCAGCACCCAAGTACCTCCTGTGGTCAGAGTCGCCGATCACCTTTGATCGAATCGACTACCCCGACCACGTCCCGCACCTAGGGAGGTATCCACTGGTTGTTGCTCCCATTGTGGGGCCAAAGTGCCTGTCCAAGGTGCTTATGGACGACGGCAGTAGTCTCAACATCCTGTATGTTGAGACTTTCGACGCCATGGGAATCCCTCGCTCGCGTCTCCAACCGGGCAAGACGCCCTTCCACGGCGTCGTCCACGGCGATGAGCCTATCCACTCGAGCGGATCGATCGCCCATTACTTTCGGAGCAGGACAACCGCACGAAACCCTCACCTTTGAGGTTGTGGGGTTTTCCGGCTCCTACCACACCATCTTGGGGAGGCCATGCTACGCCAAGTTCATGGCGGTCCCCAACTACACCTACCTCAAGCTGAAGATGCCAGGGCCACGCGGAGTAATCACCGTGGCCGCGTCCTTTCAGCTCGCCTACAACTGCGAGCAGAGCAATTGCGAGCTAGCTTCGACGCTCATCACGTCCGCCGAGCTCGAAAACCTCCGGAGGGAAACCTCCGAGTCTGCCCCCGACTCCAGCAAGTCGGGGCTAGGATCCTTCAAGTCCGTCGAGGATACGAAGGAGGTCGCGGTCGATCCCGAGGATCTGGCCAAGACCGTGCGGGTCAGAGCCACACTCCCCGCCAAATAGGAAAGCGTGCTCGTCGACTTCCTCCGCGCCAATCGAGATGTCTTCGCATGGAAACCCTCCGACATGCCAAGCATCCCAAGGGAGGTCGCCGAGCACTCCTTGAACATCCGACCTGGCTCAAGGCCGGTCGCCCAACACTTGCGCCGCTTCGACGAGGAGAGGCGCAAGATCATAGGAGGAGAGATCGCCAAGCTTTTGGCCGTAGGGTTTATAAAGGAGGTACGACACCCTGAGTGGCTAGCCAACCTTGTCCTTGTAAAAAAGAAGTCTGGGCAATGAAGAATGTGTGTTGACTACACAGGCCTGAACAAGGCGTGTCCCAAGGATCCTTTTCCATTGCCTCGCATCGACCAAGTTGTCGACTCCACCGCAGAGTGCGAATCCTTGTCCTTTCTGGATGCCTACTCAGGCTACCACTAGATAGCGATGAAAGAGTCCGACTAGCTCGCGACTTCTTTCATCACTCCGTTCGACTCGTTTTGTTACGTAACGATGCCATTTGGTCTAAAGAACGCGGGTGCTACATACCAGCGATGTATGCAAACGTGTTTCAGCGACCAAATCGGCCGTAACCTCAAGGCGTACGTCAATGACATCGTCGTCAAAACTAAGAAGGCCGATGACCTCGTCACTGACTTAGAAGAGACTTTTGCGAGCCTCCGGAGGTTTCGTATAAAGCTCAACCCCGAGAAATGCGTCTTCGGGGTCCCCAAGGGAAAGCTGCTCGGCTTCATCATCTCTAAGCGCGGTATCGAAGCCAATCGGGAGAAGATCTCCGCGATCATGAAGATGGGCCCGATCAGCGACACGAAGGAGTCGAAGTCGACAGGATGCCTTGCGAGCCTTGAGCGTTCGTGTCTCACCTCGGCGGCCTTGAATGCCGCTCTACAAGCTGCTCAAGAAGTCTGATCATTTCAATTTGGGCGCAGAAGCCGAAAGCCCTCAGCAGGCTAAAGACGTTCGACCTCACCTCGGTCTTTGGTAAGCCACTGGCGCCAGAGGAACCACTCCTCCTTTACATCGTCGCCATGACCCAGGTCGTTAGCGCGGCGCTTGTTGTGGAGCGAGCCGAAAAAGGCCATGTGCTCAAGGTACAACGGCCGGTGTACTTCATCAGCGAAGTGCTCTCCGAGTCCAAGGCTTGGTACCCGCAGGTGCAGAAGTTGCTCTATGCAGTACTCATCACGAAGAGGAAGTTGGTCCACTTCTTCGACCGGCATCCCGTCTCCGTGGTGACCTCCTCGTCGCTCAGTGAAATCGTCCGCAACCGCGACGCTTCCGGAAGGATCGCCAAATGGGCGCTTGAGCTCAATGGCCACGACATATCGTACGTCCCTCGGACGGCAATCAAGTCGTAGGTCCTGGTCGACTTCATCGCCAAGTGGACCGAAGCCCAGGCGCCGCCGGTGCTTGAAGACCCCGAGTACTGGACAATGTACTTTGACGGGTCCTACACCAAGAACGGAGTGGGTGCTGGGGTCGTCCTTATTTCCCCGCTTGGAAACAAGCTCCAGTATGCCATCCGGTTACACTTGATGCAACCAACAACGTCACCGAGTACGAAGCCCTCGTCAACGGTCTCCGGATCACTGCTGACCTCGGCGCACGCCGACTCTACATGCACGGCGACTCCAAGCTCGTCGTCGACCAAGTCATGAAGGCCTCGGAACCTCGTGACGCCCGTATGGCAGCGTACTGCCGGGAGGTACGCAAACTTGAGGAGAGATACAAGGGTTTCGAGCTTCACCATAGCTACCGACGCTACAACGGTGAGGTCGACTACTGGCAATCTGCGCCTCCGGCGAGACCGATCTGCACAGGATCTTCATCTCCGACCTCCACAAACCTTTCTGTTGGACTCACCTCTCGAGCGGCCGGCCGATACTCGGTGCATCGCTCGGCGTAGGGAGACGGATCGGACCTTGAGACCTCCGTGTCGAATGCAGGCGTCTTTGATTCTTGACTCGATTGGAGGAAGCCCTTCATCGACCGGTTAACTGACGGATCGCTCCCCGCCGACCCAACCGAGGCCCGGTGCCTCGCTCGGCGGGCGAAATCCTTCGTCCTGGTCGGAGAATACCTCTACAAGAGGAGCCCCTTCGGGGTCCTCCAGAAGTGCATTCTGGCAGACCAAGGGAAGCAGCTGCTGCTCGACATCCACGGCGGTGTCTGCGGCCACCACGCCGCACCACGGTCCCTCGTGGGGAAAGCGTTCTGCCAAGGTTTCTACTGGCCTACCGTCGTGGCTGACGCCGAGCAAATTGTTCGCACCTGCGAAGGGTGCCAGTTCTTTGCCCGGTAGACGCATCTTCCAGCGCAAGCCTTGCAGACGATCTCCATTACATGGCCGTTCGCTATTTGGGGACTCGATCTGGTCGGGCCCTTCAAAAAGGCACCCGGGGGCTTGACCCATATACTTGTAGCGGTGGACAAGTTCACCAAGTGGATAGAAGCCAAACCGGTCGCCACCGTCACTTCGGTGCAGGCGGCCAACTTCTTCCGCGGCATTGTTTATCGGTTCGGAGTCCCGAACTCCATCATCACCGATAGCAGAACGCAGTTCACGGGAAAGGAATTCCTTGAGTTCTGCGACGACTTCAACATCCACGTCGACTGGGCTACCGTGGTCCATCCGCGGACCAATGACCAGGTCGAGCGGGCGAATGGCATGATACTCCAAGGGCTCAAGCCGCGAATCTTCAGCTGACTGAAGAAGTTCGCGGGGCGATGGGCGGCTGAGCTGCCCTCCGTTCTCTGGAGCCTGTGGACCACACCGACTTGGTCGACCGGGTTTACACCCTTCTTCCTGGTGTTCGGTGTTGAAGCCGTCCTGCCGACCGACCTGGAGTACGGTGCCCCAAGACTACAAGCCTTCAACGAGGCATAGGGGCTCGACACGCAACAAGACGCCATCGACCAGCTCGACGAGGTGCGCGATGTGGCCGTTTTTCGGTCGGCTAAGTACCGGCCCGAGCGCTGCGGCGCTACTACGGTAAGCAGATCCACGGAAGGTCCTTGACATAGGCGACTGGTCGCGCGAGTCGATCCAACAGGGCGAGCACAAGTTGTCCCCTCCGTGGGAAGGGCCCTTCACCGTCGTGGAGGTCCTCCGACCTGGCACCTTTCGACTCAAAGATGCTGATGGCAATATTATACCTAACGCATGGAATATTGAGAAGTTAAGACGATTCTATCCCTAAAACTTTTCCTTTATTCCTGCATCCGAGTTCGAAGTGCGGCGTGCCGACCACATCCTGGTCCTCATGCGCCACTCGGGGGCTACTTGTTCGCATACTCACCCAAAAGCGATTGCCGGCCAAGCCATTGAGACCCCCCTAGCGGTAACCCTTCGGCCTAAGTGCTCGATCTCGCCCGGTTCTTATTCTTAGTAGCACTTTGCAAAAAGAAGTGCGTCTTGCGGAGCGGTCCTTCGTCGATCTGGGACACGCCTTTGGGTTGTCAATTCTATTGCTATCTTTGCGTTTTCCCTCGAAGTATCAGCGCCCCGACCTACGCTCATACAACCCCAGCAGTTCCTAAGAGCTACGGTCATTCAGCGAGTGCTCATCATAAAGGCAAAATGCAAGATATCAAACAAAGTTTCCAAAATACATATTGTCAGAGCATTACATCACACAGAAACAAAAGTTAAGTCTTGGGCGCTGGAAGGTTCTCAGCGGGCGTCGTCGTCGTCGGTGTCATTGCTCACGGCAATGCGCTAATCTGCCACCGTCTCCGCCGCTGCCCGCACTCTGGCCCGCACCGTCTGCGTCGCCGATCCGGCGGCAGTCGCATCGGGTCAAAAGCGTCGGCTGGCTGGCGCGCGACGAGCATGTACTCCGCCCGTCGATGGCGATTCGCGCCCTCATGGCGGAGCACTCGGGCAAAGCGCCAGGCGGTCGATAACGCCTCGGCCGCTGGGTGAGCCGAGCGTCTTTGCGGCAGACGCTCCACCAGCTCGTTCAACCTCACCCCCAGCGGCTCCAAGCTCCTGCCCATGCTCTCGAAGGCTGGGCGGAGCATGGACAGGAGGTTCTCGCGCGTGGTCCAGCACTCCACGTGCAGCCTGGCCAGCTCTTCCCCGGCGTCCTCGGCCTGAGCCCGTAGCGACGTCGCCTCCTCGCGCATTTTCGCGAGCTCCTCCTCGGCAACCTCGGCCCGAGCTCGCTGCGCCTGCGCCTCCTCGTGTGTCTTCGCGAGCTCCTCCTCAACGGCCCGAACTCGAGCCCGCTGCCACAGTGCCTCCGCCTCCTGGGCGGCGGCCGTTGCGGCCTGGACGTCGAAGGAGGCCTTCAGCCTTGTCAGTGTGGCCGCCAGATCCGCCGCTCGGGCTCCCGTTGCAAGGGGATTGCCTGGGGTGGTTGGGGGAGCGTGGCGGCCACCGGGGACGCCGCGAGCAGCTGGCGTGAACCCGAGCCAGAAGCGCTGAGGGAAAAAGAAGTAGCTCAACGTCAGCAAGACAGAGTCAAGGCCGCCCCGAGACCAAGCAAAGGAGACTCACTCTGAGAGAGAGTTCCTAATGCGGAAGATTGATGAGGGTAGAGTGATCTTGCCCCTCGTCGCGGCGGCGGAGGACCCGGTGTCAGTAAGGGGCCTCTTGGCATCGGCACCCCACAGGCCCGCTGCCGCCTCCCGCTTGCCAGCCCTCCGGTCGTCACCGCCGCTCGCCATCTGGTGTTCGAGATGCAAGAACCTCTCCCTCTCGCGTTGCAGAAAAGTGCAGAGAGGCGGAGTGGCAAGGGAAAATGGCTGGGTGTGGTCGCTTTCACTCCCACCATGCCGTATTTATAGCGGCGGGGCGGAGCGGTCCAAGCGGGCGCCGTCCCGGGCAGAGCGCCGCACGCGCATTAAATCCACTCCCTGCATGAAGCGACGTGTCCTTTCCACTACCCCACTACGCATTAAAATGCAATGGGATGACAGGGGGCAGAAGGACACCGCTTTGGATAGGGCGTAGCGTGACTCTTCGGTTTCAGCTCTTGGGCTGGACCGACCACACCGACATAACGAAAAAGGCTGGGCAGACGCGGCGGCCGAGGTGGCGAAGGCCCGTAGCTCAACCGCCCGGTGGAGAGCTGGCGAGGCCCAACGACCCCGTCGTTTCAACACTGCGGAATAAAAAAGTTAAGGCGATTCTATCCCTAAAACTTTTCTCGTTCCCGCACGAATCTTCTATCCCTCCGAGTTCAAGCGCTGCGTGGCGACCACAGCTTGGACCCCACGCACCACTCGGGGGCTACAAGTTCACACACTTACACGGATTGGTGACCCGACTGGTCATTTGGTTCCCCCTAGCGGTAACCCTCTCAACCCAAGTGCTCTGACCCTCGCCCGGTGGCTACGGTTTGAAGTAGCACTGCGGAAAAAAAGTGCAGGCGGTGCGATCCATAGCTGGCGGGAACACTCCTTTCAGCGCAGAATCTTGAGATGAGCGATTTACATTTAAGTTCCCTCGCTCACGAATTCGGTGACCCGTAGCTCTCGGTTCCCCAGCGGTAACCCTCTCTACCCAAGTACTCTGACCTCGCCCGGTAATACGGTTGTGAAGTAGTGCTTCGCGGAAGAAGGAAGTGCCCATGCGGTGCTATCCATAGCTGGTCGGGAACACTCCTTTTTCGTGTTGAGTGCGAGCGAACGTTTTCGTTCCTCAGGTCCCTGTTCTTTCCTTGAGCTTCCCTCAAAGATGACAACATAGCGACCTACGCTCGTACAACCCCCGCGGTTTCTAAAGCTATGGTCGTCAAATGTTCGTCACCTCAGGGAAGTGCGAAGGATAAAATCGGACCTACGGAATGGCCTGACTGGCCAAAACGCTAAAGCAAACTGCAGTCCATTACATGACAAAGTTATTACATCACAAAAGTCAAAACGTCTAATTTCTTCCCTCTACTGCCGGTGGAGGGCGTTCTGTGGCGGTATCTGGCCGGCGATCACTCGAGCATGTGCGTCGACTTCATCCTTGAACCTGTCGACCTCTTCTTCGGTCCGGTCCGCGGCGATCTCACTGCTGATGGCATCGATTTCGATACTGTCGTAGTGGGAGATGGTATTGACGAGCGCCGAAGAAGCTCCGAGCACGATCCCATTGCCCACCGAGCTCTCGGTGTGCTCCGGCACGCGGGCTAGGTCGATGGCAAGCGACCTCGGAACCTGCGCGGTGGTCCCGAGCACCCGGGTGCAGACCTCCGACCGACCCCCCGAAGGGTCGCTAGCTCGGCCGTCAGGACCTCGTCCCACGACTAAACTGTCGCGTCACGCTCCTCCACCACCTGTCTCCGGGCCTCCGTGGCGTCATCGAGTTTCCTCTACAGCCCTGCAGATCGAGACAATCTCAAAAAAGAAAAAGGCAAACTACAACGACGAAGAACCGGCCAAGAGACCGGGTCACTCACCGGCGGCCTCTCCCTAAGCGGTGTCCTTGGCGCTGATAGCCTCCCCCAAGAGGGTTTCAAGCTTGGACACCCTCGCCTTCAAGGGCTCGCTCGTCTGGCGCTCCTTGAGCAAAACCTGGGAGAGCCGATCCAGCTCCTGACGGGCCCCGCTCGTCTCCGACCACTCAAGCGCCAGGGCTTCCTGAGCATCGCGCAGCACGGAGCGCAGTTGATCATGCTCCTTCTCGGCGGCCATCCTCTGGCTGTACAGGTACCGGAGGAACCCCGACTTTTTCGTCGTTCGGACCTTCAGTTGCTGTGGAACACAAGCACTCTATTAAGCCCGCCGACCGCTAAAGCTAATCGAAACCTGAAGCCGGGGTTCGGTTTGGCTTACCTTGCCAATCGGGTGGGTTACCCCAGAGATGGCGTTCAGCGCCTCATCGGTGGACTCGAGGTGAAGCAGACCCGCCGGATCTGGCTCACTAATCTCGACTTCGGCTGCGCGCCGCTTGAAGGCCCCCGCGCCCGTCCTCTGCCTCGTCATCCAGCATGAACAACGGTTTGCCAGTTGGGTCGTTGCGGCAGTCGGCCTGAGCGAGGCGTGCAGGCTTCTGGAGGCGTCGCTGCTGCCTCCACGTGCGGCCCAGCGGCGACTACCTCCAACGTCTGGACCGCCTCTTCCGACAGGCTCCCGGGTGATTGCAGCAGGATCCCGATAGGCACCGATATTGCACCAACTGGCGGAGGCCCTGGCGGCGGCGGGAGCTGTCCCTCGCCCCCCTCGGCTTTCGCTCGAGGCTCTGACCCTCCAAGGGTCGCTAGGGCCTCCCCGAGCCCCAGCTCCTCCGGGATCTTCTCCTCCCGCGGCGGCCCCAACTCCGCCCGCAAAGCCTCGTCCCCCGCCGGCTTAAATCGGCGGCGATAACTTCGGTGATGCATCGATGCGTTCTTGGCTGCGGGATAAGCGCCGCCCCTCGCCGAGCCGCCGCCTCCTCCTTGCGTACCGCCCGGCGAGTGTGGCGGCAACAGCTCTCTTGGTGGCCTATTTGCGGGCGTGTCGCTCCTCCGTTTCCCCAGGAACATCTCCACCTGGGACGCCTCCACCTGGGGCTCAGCGACAACGGCGCTCGTCACGGCACCTTCGTCTGGGCCACCACCAATCGGCAGCCCCAAGATCTCGTGGTATGGGTCGTCGGGGCTGTCACTACCGCCATTGGTCGAGGTCGACTTCGGGTCGGCCGAATCGACGACGGTCATGTCGGAGACCTCCTCGCCACGTGCGGCCCTCACCGCACGCTCCTGCTCCTTCTCCGCCTTCCTCTCCCTACTCTTCTGTTCCTTCCGCCTCTTGGGCGGATTAAATCTTGATCTTGGCCGCCAAGTGAGCCTCCAGCCCTCGACTCCTTCTCTCCCGGTAGCAATGCCCGGGAGACCATCCCGGCCAGCCCCTAGACAACACAAAGGCGCTAGTCGGACAATATGCTAAGGGCTGAGGAGGAAGGAGGAAGAAGGGAAGAGAATCGCTCGGCTTACCAAGTCCGGGGGATTCTGCGCCGAGAATGGCACAGGGTGGCCATCCACCGCCTCGGTGACATAGCCACCTGTGACGCCAGCCACCCGAGCTCCAACCTCTGACGCGGTAAGCTCCGGCTCTGCCATTCTCATGGGGTCGAACGCCCCTTTGTACAGGAACATCGGGCGCGCCCTCCCCATGAGGGGTTGGACACGCATCCTCATGAATGCGCATACAACAACATCGCCGGTCAGGCCCTGCTCCTTCTGGGCCTTGATCTGCTCGACGATCATCTCCACCCTGTTCTTCTCCCTTTGGTCGGGGCCCCAGGCCCACTCGGACCTCGCTTCAGGAAGCCGACCGGAGAAGGCCGGGGCACTGCCATCCAGGTTCCGAACATAGAACCACTCGGAGTGCCACCCTCGGTTCGACGATGGTAGGTTCAGGTTGATATACTCCGACGTGCGGCCAACGCGCAGCTACAGGGCGACACCCCTCATGGACTCCGTAGCGTCCGCCATTTTGTCCTTCCACAGTCGGGCTTGAAAGAAGTACCTCCACAGCGCCCAGTGAGGCTCGATCCCCAGGAATGCCTCGCACGGCGTCATGAAGACTGCTATGTGGAGCACGCCGTTGGGGTTGAGGTGGTGTACCTCCACCCTGTAGTGATGCAGCAGCCCACGGACGAAGGGATGGAGCGGGAGTCCGAACCCGCGCTCGTAGAACGAGGCCGACACGGCGATCTCCTCATCCTCCGACGCAGGTTCTGCAGCCCCCGTCGGCACCCTCCACCTCGAAACATCCTGCGGGGGGAGGAACCCTTTTCGCTCCAGGCCAAGCGCGTGGCTGGGCTGGGCGGTGCACTCCGGCCACGACATCTCTAGAGATGCAGGCAGTGAGAAGGTGGGAAGAGAAGAACGTGAGCACCCCTCTCTTCTGGCTCCTTTGTTCTTTTTTCCTCTCGTCTCAGGCGAAGGCAAGGGGATGGGGAAAGCGAAAGCAAGGGGGCGGCAAAGGCAAAGGCAGGAGCGCGCCCTAGCACTCTGAGCGTCGAATTTATAGGCGCCGAACAAGCACCAGCTGAAACACGCACCAGCCATGCAAACATCGGCCGGCGGGCCTTGATCAGCGGACATTGCCGGTTGAGCGTCGTGCGTCCGTCGAGCGCCCGCCCGTCCGCTGGTAAGACGTATCGGTTCCCAATCATTTAAACCGCATTTAATTGCCCCCAGCGCATTAAATACCGGCGAGCGTCGGGGCTTTGTTAAGGCGACCGCCCCGACCTCTCGATTTCGCTTGTTGAAATTTGGTCGGCCGGACGGCGGTATAAAGCCCATCGGGCGCTCTGACCTCGAGGTGGCGAGAGGGCTCAAAATAGCTCGCGCCCAACGACTAGCCTAACGCTGCGGGTTCCGAAGGCTTAATCCACCAAGTGGACCTCAAGCCGCCCCAGCAGGCAAAATGAGCGAGGGCGAGGATAAGGCGAGCTCCCAGTGGGCCTCGAGTTGGGTTGGCAGACGACCCAATCACCTTAACTCGTGTCTGAGACCATACTTCACACTCTCCCACGGAACCCATCGATGGGTGGCAGCCAGCTGCGCTCCAGGTCGACAGACGGCTCGGGGTCCGTCTGAGGTCGAGTAAAAAAATGTTTCATGCCGTCGCCCAGTGGTCGGACACGGCGAGGATCGTCGCTCGGATAGGTCCCCCTTGGGAGGGATCTCCAGGGCCCACTCGGATAACCCGTTAGTAGCTCCACGAGCACGGTGTTCAAACCAACGCATGGTAAACACGTGCCTGCTCACCCCCTCTAGGTCCCACACCTGCGGACGGGGCGTATACGTGGCACAGACAACGGCCACTCCTCTCGCAGATAGCCTCGCCCGACGAGGACTCAGGACGGACGCCCTTCGCCTAGCTTCGGCGTAAAACCAGCCTTACTAACGCGTCCAGCTACGATGTAAAACAAGCATTCGGAAACCAGAACCTCACTGAGGCATCTGGGCATCCCTGCCGACTAAGGCCGCGTCCAGCTACGACGTAAAACGAGCATTCAAAAACCAGAACCTCACTGAGGCATCTATGCATCCTTGCCGACTAAGGCCACGTCCAGCTACGACGTAAAACGAGTATTCAGAAACCAGAACCTCACTGAGGCATCTGGGCAACCCTGCCGACTAAGGCCGCATCTAGCTACGACGTAAAACGAGCATTCGGAAACTAGAACCTCACTGAGGCATCTGGGCATCCCTGCCGACCAAGGCTGCGTCTAGCTACGATGTAAAACGAGCACTCGGGAACTTGAACCTCGCTGAGGCATCTGGGCATCCCTACCGACTAAGGCCGCGTCCAGCTATGACGTAAAACTAGCGCGCGGATACCAGAACCTTGTCTAAAGGCATTTGGGCGTCTGCGCCGATCAAAACGGTGATGAACCAGGCCCCCCCCGACCAAGTCGGTCAGGCTCAGCTAGCAAGTGTAACCCCCCAACCAGCTCTCCAACCTGCTCGGGGGCTACACCCACCGGGTGCGCTCGCGCGCACCCAGTCGGACCCGACCGACCAAGTCGGTCGGATTCCGCCAACTAAAGCAGCCCTCCGATCCACTCGGGGGCTCGGGACCAACTGAGTCCACTCGATTCACCCAGTCGGATTTTTGCCGACCAAAGTAAACCCAGACCGGCTCTCAGGCACGCTCGGGGCTCAAAACTACACCACCGGGTGAGCTCATACAAGATCGGCCAAGACCGCCGACCAAGTTGGTCGGGCTCGGCCGACTAAGGCGGCCACCCCAAAGGACCCGTTGCTTCGTTACGCGGCGCCGTGGCTAAGATCCAAGAGATCGCATGGACAGAAGCACTCATCAGGCGAAAGATAGAAGCATTTATATGGTGCGCAAGTTATATATAGTTGCTACTCGCATCACGACAAACTAGCTTGAAGATATCAAGACGGCGCAACAATCTAAGAGCCGCGCGCACGCCAAACCGCCTCGATGAGGGCGTCCCTAGCCTTGATGAGCCTCGGGACGGCATCAATCAGCGCATCGACGGCGGAGACGTCGCGGGCGGTGGCGTCTTGCTCGCCCCACTCGGCCTGGGCAAGCTCGAGGTCTCCCCAAAGCTCTGCGAGAGAGGCCTCCTCGTCCGTGGGCGCCGGCACATCGTCATCTCTGAAGCTAAACACCAAGGTTCCATTCTTGGAAGAAGCCATGAGAAAAGCCAAGTATTGCGGAGCAGTCGAAAACCCATAAGGCAAATGACCCCTCCAACTCCTACAACCGTGCCACTCTCATATATGCTTAAGGCGCGGAAGCCGAACGGTCCCCAATAAATGGGGGCGCAAGAAGCCGAAGCGTCGCCATGCATGCGAAGAGATCGCGCCGCCGAAGACGATGGGCCCTTCCCGGAATGCACGCATTTCAAGACAGCCCTGGGGGCTATTGACGAACACTTATACCAGGGGGTACATCGAGGTTTATTAATGACAATAATAATTAAAAGGGGCTAATATTTGGATTGGGAACTTCGATGGTAGCACAAGACACGAGAATTATCTGAGTTCGGGCTCTCGCGGTGGAGATAATACCCTAGTCTGTGCTCTGGAATTATGATTGGCTAGCTTATTATTTGATGAGATCGTCCTTTTATGTCTCCCGCCTCCCTTTATATAGCAGAGGAGGCGGTTTACAAGAAAGAGTCCCACTCGATATCTGAGGTGGAGATTGTATCTCTTTCTTTATCCGTTATACATGATAGCGGCTAGGATTACAATTGTATCCTCCCTAAGCAGGGTTGGTTTCCATCTTCGGGGTTTCCTTGCTGCGCATGACGGCCTACCTCCTGAGCAATACCCATCTTCATGTAGTCGGCTTGGCCCATCCTCTCTTGGGTGGTCCTCACGGCCCGCCATGCAGATACCCGGGGTCCATATACTCCACAGTAGCCCCGAGTGCTGCGATCGAGTTCCGCCTTCTGTCGCATGATTCAAGCGAGTCATGCTTCACGCCGAGTGCTTCGATTCTTGATCGACTTCGGTGGTTTTCCTTTCGGTAGAGTGCCTGTTGTAGGCAAAGAGATCGTGAAGGACTCAATAGAGCTCCACGCGTTGAACTCTCCGAGTGGTACCCAGCCCAATTATTGGAATACTGGCAGTTGGGTCATCTTGGGGCATACCGTATCTCAAACGATATGCAGAAGTCAAAACGCTTTTCCCGCTCAAGGCGAAATTCATCGCCATCTCATTCATCGCCGAAGTTGCTGATGTCATCGTTCACTACAACAAGACTGGTTTATTCTAACACATAGTCTGCAACACATATAGCTTGTGCTGCAAAAAAACTCACAAGACCTGTCTTTTCCAACACACATTGCAACATATATAGCTTGTGTTGTTGGGAAACTCTACTGCAACACATATTACGTGTTGATAACACCAAAGTGTAGAATCATTGACTCAATATCCTTAGAAACATAGTCAGTCTAATAACCATGCAACACATAATAGTCATGTTCTGCACTTGAAAGATGTGTTGTTGGGTTAACATAAGAAAAATTGTGATTCAATGAACAGATAAATACTATGTAATGTGCTTTAAGAAAATTAATAAAAAATAAGATCCATTCTCCATAGTCATATACTTCAGTAAAGCTAATACCAAAATAAGCGCATTCATTATACTTCTAACCCTAGACTCCAAGATAAGGGTGAAAGCAGGTTGGGTATTACCGTCGAATTATCGGATCTGGGTAGTATTTTTACCCGTTTTTTCGGATACGGTATTTTTTTCGGGTCGGATTCGGAGCGAGCATTACCCGGCAAATACTCACTGAGGCACTGACGCCCCCCAAAATCCCCCAATCGGCCAATCGCCTCAGCCTCCTGGCTAGGGTTGAAAACGGGTCGGATTTTTCTCGCCCGGTCCGGAACCGGATCCGGTCGGGACTGGATTCGGGATCGGATTTAAATATCCGGTCGGATCCAGGATCGGATCCGGATATTTAAATCCGAATCTGGGACCGGATTCAGGATGCCTACTATCCAAAAAAACTGGGACGGGATTCAGATATCGGATAGTTGTCCTATCTGGATATCCGGTTCTATTGGGCAGCCGCCACCTAATCTGAAAGCCGGGTAAGACCCTAACCCTTCGGTCATCACTCATCGATTCGTAACCGTAACTCCTTCTCGATCCGTCCGTCAGTCGTCCCGAGCGGCGGCGCTGCTCCCTCCACCTCCCGTCGGTAAGCGGCGCTTTCTTTGCTCCCGACCGCCGTCCCAGTCTTTGCTCCCTCGGTCGAGATCGGCGGCGCTCCCTCGGTTAGCAAGAACTTTCTTTGCTCCCGACCGACCGTCCCGGCGCTGCTCCTCGCCGAGCGCCTCCCCGGATCGGCGACGGCAATTTCTTTGCTCCCGGCCGGCCGTCCCGGTATTGCTCCCTCCACCTCGGATCGGCGGCGGCTCCCCAAAATCGGTATTGCTCCCTCGGATCGAGATCGGTGCTCCCTCTTTGATTTGAAGATTGTAAATCTTGAACTCCGTGCAAACACTTTGATTTCAATATTGATGAGAGAGAAGCGCTATTCGATAGAACAATAAGCTTGGTGAGGAGCTTGGTGATTTCAATAACCCGATCAAGAATTTCTTCTATTTCAATGTTCTTGACGATAAAGGGGTCATGCAGAAATTCTGCATATACGCAAAGCGAATCACTTACCTTCGTAACTACTAGGAGCTACGGCTCATCGATCCTTGTACCCATTCATTTGCATCAAACATTGTGAAGGGCCTAGCCATGTAATGTCTGTATACTCTAATCTGACATGTTTGATTGGAATGGGCATATATGAGTGAAATTCTCTATAAGTATACATGTAGTAGCCCTTTAGGCTTTTATGGTTGTAATCAATAGCATGTTTTCTAGAGTCTATTTGCTGTGGAGTCTAGAAAAGGTGATAGATTATATGTTTATGTTGCTTAGTTTGCAATGTGTGCGTGCATTGGGGTTCCTTCATGGGTTTGAGCGTGGAACATCTGTTGTAATTACTTGGTAGTTGGTACTACTATTCTCGCATTGGACATTCCAGTTCACGGAACTAGAAGAAATCTGACAAATGGTGCCAATTTTGATTGCTACATTGAGATTTTTAGTTACCTTCTCATGTAAGCCTGTTTGCATTAGTTCTTTGTAGTTATGTCAAGTTGGAATTCATGTAGCTGGTTATTAGATTATCAAATAGGACTTGATAGTAATTGGACACTATCTTTGTGCAACAAGAGAAGTTAATCAACGACCCAAAGATTGATACACTTGCAATAGTAGGAGTTCAGTGAGATCTTTTCTTAGGATGACCTTTTAAGCATTTGAAGGTCTTCATGCTCGCTTACCCTAAAAGAGGCCTTTATTTTCATTTAGACGTAACTTTTGATGATAATGCACCCAAGGCTCAATGTAGGGTCGAGGATGCACCTAGAGGGGGGTGAATAGGCGTTTTACGAAATTAATCGCTCACTAAAATCGATCGCTCTAATACACCCCTAAGTCAAAAACTAATCAAAGATATATGCGGAAGCGATAAATAGGTTTTGACAATTAAGGTCTAAATCAACTAGGCTCACTATGTGCACTATCTAAATTATGTCTCTAAACTAGAATTGCTAAATTGAACAATCAATTAATACTAAGCAATTCTAATACATTCAAGCAATTGATAAAATGCAAAGGTAAATACTTGAATGTAAAGAGACAAGGGACAACCGATGTTTTTCCGTGGTGTTCGGAGACTTGCCGGTCTCCCCTAGTCCACGTTGAGGCTAGCCCACACTTGGACCGGCTCCGCTCGAGCACCGCCTCTTTCCACTAGGCGTGGTTTTCACGCTCAGCGAGGCTCAACCCGAACCTTCACAAACTTGGGGGCTTCTCACACCTCGAGGCTCCGCGCCGACGCCTACACCGTCTAGGAGTCGGCAACCTCCAAGAGTAACAAGCCGCTCCTTGCTTGAACTTCACGGGACTGTGAATCGCTCCTCGGTGATCACCAAGTGCAACACATGCACAAGGACCTCACTCAAGTGCAACACATGCACAAGAGCCTCTCAAACCACTTCCTAATTGCAACACATGCAATTAGTCTCACTCTTTTGCTCAAAACTCAAATGAGAGTGTGCAACACATGCAACACCTCTCCCAAAACCTCAAACACAGCAACAACTCTTTAAGCCCCCAAGGGGTATATATAGCCCCACCAAGAAAACTAGCCGTTTGGGGGACGAAGCAGGCAAAATCAGCCTTTGCGGTACTACACGCCTCTAAGGGCAGTAGTACCGCCAGAGTGCTCAACGGTCGGCTAACGGACATATTCCCGGTACTACCGCCCTCTGAGGGCTGGTAGTACCGACTTTGCGGAACTACCGCTCCCACCGAGCGGTAGTGCCAGCCTTGCCCAGCCAGTAAAAACAACATTCTGGAATAAACCTACCGGCAACCAAAACCCGGTAGTACCGCGACTCCGGTACTACCACCCACATTGCCCGGTAGTACCGCTCGGCTCAAAACATCAACACATCATACGCAAAAAGCTACGGTGGCTTAGGCCGGTAGTACAAGACTGCGGTACTACCGCCCATGCCCTGCGGTAGTGCCGGCCACAGGAGAAAACCTGATTCAACTCCGAAATCCATTTCTCCAAAAACCAAACTTATTCTTTGAGCCTCAAGGATGATCAACACATGATCATACATATGTGCAAAACATATTTGCACCAACTTAGCTCATGCTCAAAGAATTCAAACCAAATTGCGAAAACACATTTCGCAACCAACTCAAGATCTATTTGCAAAACGTATTAAGCAAATCAAACTCGAGTTTATGAGATTAATCCCCTAGCCATGTGAAGGTCAACACAAGACCGGTCAACTTGCCAACAACCGTTGCAAGCCCCACTCACATGCTCTCGGGATTCCGGACTCATAAACCTCGGTTTATTCGCTGTGAACTTGCAAATAGCATAATAAATACATTTCATGCTTGAGCACTACTCTTTGCAACACATGCAAAAGTCTAGCTCCAAGCAACATCAAATCATGGTGCATGAACTCTCTAATTGCAACACATGCAATTCTTTAGTTCCATGCAACACCAAAACCAAACTTCAACTAAACACCAAAACCAATTCAAACCGATGAGCTCCCTACTCGCAACACATGCAAGCCTCTAGCTCCATACAACCACACAAACATCAAATCGTGCTTGAGCTCTCTCCTTTTGCAACACATGCAAAACTTAGCTCCAAGCAACCTACACGGTTTTAGAAAGATAGTTTTGCGAACCAAAACGTGAAGCTTCAACTAATGCAACACATGCAAAAGTGAACTCCACGCAAAAGCTAACGCGTTGGCTTATCCTATTTGCAACACATGCAAATCAAAGCATAATGCGAAAACCAAATGCATATACTCTTTCATCTTTGCAACACATGCAAATCAGAGCATAATGCAAAACAACCAAGCACAAGCTTAACCTATTCGCAACACATGCCAAATGGTTAACCTTAATGCAAAAACCAAATCAACATATGATTTGAGCTTTGAGTGAACGCGGATTGAGATCACCAACACATGATGAAGCTCAAGCTAGGGAACGACCCCTCTTAATAGTACGGCGATAAAACCTTAGACTCAAAGACTACAAAAGTCCTTAGCCTATCTAGTTATACCTTTGCCTCCGCGCACAAGCAATCCCCTTTGGGGTCTTTATGATCATCACTTTGATACTCCCCCGGGATATCCACTCGACTCCTCTTCGGGATCTACTCTTGACGCCCATCAACTCATGATGCCGTCCTTTGTCCCGTTTTCATCATCTCATTCATCTTTGGACCTAACTCAAACATAACTCAAGAAACATATTAGTCCAAGATGCATGGTTGTCTCAATTATCTCTTGCACTCCATTAACACATAATGGATGCCTCTAGATCAATTGAGCACAACCTAAAACAATTGAAATGATTGTAAATGTGTCTTAAGTACAATAATGCAACTCATGCTTTATTATACTTAAGAACTATTCATTTGTCCTTAATTAATCACAAAACACCATCAACACATGATGAAGTGTTCTTTAACGATTAACAAGACAAATGAACTTCAATTTAAATTATCATTTAAATTTACTCTTCAAGTTAGAGTGTGAACTCCCCCTAGATATGTGCATCCATGTAATATATGGATTGGGAAACATGATGCACATTTTGTGGTTAATATAACGGGGATATTCATACTTTAACTTGGATCCAAAGTATGCAATTAATACTATAATGAATATGCACACATACCTCGGGTTTTCCATTTTTTCAATGCGATGAGACTAAACAAGGATATTCTAAACAAACATGTTAGTCTCGATATAAGATTTGTCATTAATAACAATATCGCATTAGGGGATAAACTTAATATTAGATTTGTCATTAATATAAGATTAGATTTGTCATTAACACCAAAACCATAACTAATGAAGGTTGAACTTACAATCTCCCCCTTTTTGGTGATTAATGACAAATCCGAGCTTAATAAGCACATTTGGATTAAAACTAACATACCGAGAGAATTTAAGCCATTCGAATACATATGCATATTGTAAACAATATAGGCATTGACAATTTAGAATGCATATGACAATTAATTCTCCCCCTTAATCATATTAAGCTTATTTTTTAAACCAAATGACATTAAGCTTCCTAATTCTCCCCCTTTTGGCATTAAGCACCAAAAATGGAAAAACTAAAAGATTAACTTGAAATACATTCTTTCCCTTTTTGGCATTTAAACATTTATCATTAATAAGATTTATCATTATTTTCCCTTTTGGTATTCAATTATTCTCCCCTTTTTGGCATTTAACAATTTCTTTTAGGGGTCATATCTAATGAAGGTCATATAAGAATTGAAATAAACACTTATGACCTTGGCAGGGAATTAAGATTTCAAACCGAATAAAAACTTGAAAGATCATTCAAGAAGTAAAACAAGTTTTTATTTGAAATATGGTCTAAAAATAAGGAAAACTCGAAAAGAGACCATATTTGGGTTTGTGGATACCACTTGTAAAACAAATACCACTTGAAAAGATAAGCATGAAAAACGAAGTAAGGGTATCACACGGGTTATTTGAAACAAAAATTATTTGAATATGTTTCAAATTTCAAATAATTCATTTATCATTTTATTAGGCTTTGCAAATTCTCAACATGATTCTTTTGAAGAATCCAATAATTTGCCTAATTGGGTCAAACGAGGAACCCAAAAGAAATAGATACCACTTGAGCAAATAGATATCACTTTAATTCTATCTCAAGGGCTTTACATGAAGAACCAAAAGAAATGAGCATTTTCAAATTTTTATGAAAAACAATGCTCAACAAGAGATTTTCCTCTTTTATGTATTTCAACTCATAAAGAATCTCACACAGAGAATTCTTAAGCGGTTGAACTTACAATATTAGTCTTGAGAGGAAAAATCTTAATCAAGAATGTGGGTATCGGAGTAATACTACAAAGAGGTAATGAACTACCACTTGTAGGAAATAATTGAATTCAATGATACCACTTAAAAAAAAGAATCAATGAGCATACCATTTGATTATTTGAATTCCTTTACTACTTAGAGAAAATGAGCAATAAAGTCCAAGATACCACTTAAAGAAAAGAGAAACTCAATGATACCACTTTGTAAGCATATGAATTGTTTAAGTGCTCAATTGATACCACTTAGGATCAACTCACAAAGAATTGATACCACTTGAAAGAATTATCGATAACATCGATGGGTATCAGAGCAAAAATTCTTAGAGCAATATACTCACGGGTATCAAAAGCTGAAAAACTCAATGATAAAACAACAAAATCTCAAAGGTTTTCTTATTGATCTTTCTTGAGCTTTTGATTTAGTATCAGAGCACATTAAAGACATGATCTCACTTGGAAGCAAATAAGTGCCCAAAACTTGATATGAATAAACTCCCTGAGATATTCAACAGATGAATTATGGAGTTATTTGCATTTGAATTGCACAAGTTTTGTCTTTTTAAGAGATCAAGTGAAAAACACGCTTTAAGTCAATTAAATGCTCACAACTGATACCACTTGTAAATTCTGCCAAATAAATTTGTAAAATTTTTTTGAAATTTTGCACAATTGAACTTTGGGATCACAAAAAACTTTTCCAAAAAGAATTTAAAAAAAAACACATTCCAATAAAAAGATATCCCAAAGCAAAGCTCGAAAGATTCTGAAGAAAACAGAACCAACATGCCAGGGCCGGTACTACCGCTTAGGGGCGGTAGTCTGGTTTCTTGGTACTACCGCGCACGAGGGTTTGTAGTACTGGGTCTTTGACCGACCAGAGACACGGGCTTTTGCAAATTTTTGGCAAAATTGATTCAAAAGAAGTCCAATTGATTTGAAATTTTCAGGGAACCTACTTTGGACTAATTAGAAGGTTTTGCAAAAAGAATTTTCATCAAAGCAATTTTATTTTGAAAGATATGGCAATTTGTGTTTTGAGGCATAAAAGGAAATCGATTTTCATGAAAAGCCTCAAAATGTACTTCGGTTTGGATTTCATGCAATTTCTTTTTTCATGGCTTAGATAGGTGTATCAAGAATGTGTATAGCCAAGATTTATGGTGAAATCCAACTCGAATGCCACGATTTGAGCTATATGCCTAAATAGGCCATTTTGGATCAAATCAAATCGTTTTTGAGCCAAATTAGTTTTCAATATAGAATTTTCATTTTGAAAACTTGTAAAACCTTTGAAATATATGATAGAGTACTTTTACAAAGCTTTTCACAAATTTGGGCTTGTTAAATATGAATTTTGACTTTTGATCTAAATAGTCCAAATAAGAAGCAAATATAAATCAAAGCCAAATTCAACAACACAAAAATTCAAATGAAGTAAGGGATAAGATATAGATATTTGAATTTTGTGTATGAGTCTAAAATACCATTTTGAATCACAATTCTACACAAGAATGGATCCAAATGGAGAAACTCACAAAGTGCAATAATATGACCATTATGGGTCAAGTATAGTTTTCCGGCGAGTTTCAAAATCAAATACCTTTTGATAAGTTGGTCTTTTGAAAATCTTTTGAACACGAAAATTGTTAAGAATGACCAACTCTAGGATTTTCGTTTTGGAAATACTTTCAAAATCTTTTTACATTTAATTCTATGAAAATTATAAGTTTAAATCAAAATCAAGATACTAGTAACTAGATTTTGGGCTAAAAACTTATTTTCTTTTGAAATTAGTTTTTGTAAAGCAAAAACCATTTGAAAAACCTTTTGAAAGCATTTGTACACATTTTGCAACTAATTTTTCACAAGATTAGTAATAGTATACAAAGTTTTGACTTTTGGCTAAATGGTTGATTTTGAAATTATATATATTTGCACTTATATTAATATGGGCATACGTAGGGATGTGATATACATGAATATGAATTAACACTCCCCCTAAATGTGCCACTTCCTAACTTGCTCAAGATTTGCAATAAGAGAATAGATAAGAGGCGAGAGCAAGTGGCCATAACAAGTAATCTAAATTGATATTCATTAATATTACAGTAAAACCTACACAAGGCTATAAAGCATAAGGATCAATTTAAATACTTGTTACCCGAGATGGCATTGGCTTATGATGGACTTGATTTTCTTTGGGCTTGACACCACTTGTAGACAAATATAGTCCTTCTCCTCCATGAGTGTGCAAGCGTCCAATCCATCCCATATCACCTAAAAATCTCTTAGGCGATCTTTGGTACCCAATCCTTGTTGGGTCTGACAATGTTAGTCACAATTGATTTAGGAACCCAAATGGTCCTAATTTTAGCATTTTTAAATTGACTAACATGACTAGAAATAGTTTTGCGAGAATTATTCCTCCTAAGCAAAATATTTGGATTTAAGTGAGAGGGCTTAGGAGGGCATTGATATTTTGCAAAACCATTTCTAGTTTGATCTCTTCTAAGCATATGATAATTAAAATTATGCATCGGCTTAGAGGATCTAGTATTTCTAGCAAATGTTTTGCTATTATTTTTCCTAAGCATATGATCATCATGATTTTTCTTATTCTTAGGAAATTTAGCATTTTGAGCAAATACATTTCTAGAAATACTCTTCCTATGCAAATGAATATCATTTCTAGCGGGCATAGGGGACTTGACAAGCTTGGCAAACACATTGCCATTCTTGTCCTTCCTAAGCAAATAATTTTCATTAATGAGAATAGGCTTAGGAGTTATACCTTTGGGACAATCCTTACCGAAATGTCCTTTTTCCCGGCAATTGAAGCATGTCACGCTATTTGGCCCTCTCTTGACCGATTTGACTTGCTCCTTGCCGGTTTGCCTCATTGTTGAAGTTGTGGCCTTGTTATCCACTTGATTAGAGCACACGGAGGCGAGGTGGCCCTTCTTGTTGCATGCGAAGCATTTGATTGTCTTCGTGTGTCGCGCATTATGCCTCGTCTTGCTATTCTCCCTCTTGGAGTTGTAGCCGAGTCCTCGCTTGTCTTGAGGCACCCTTGGCTTGCTCAAGATTTCGTCGAGGAGGGCTTTTCCTTTAACGCACCTCTTCAAGTCATTTTCCAACTTAATGACTTGAGCCTTGAGCTCATTGTTTTCCTCTACAATATTAGCATCTAAAAACATAGAGGAACTAGAAGCAATTTTATTAGAGCAACAAGGCAAATCATCGCTAGAGGTGGATATGCATTTATTCGATGAATTGTTTGTAATTGGAATTGAGTGAGGCAATTCATCAACTAAATTGCATTGAGTGGCAATATCCACACTAGCTTTACTAAATTCCTTGAAAAGGAGTTTCTCATGATTTTCTTTTAGAATATCATAATCATTTTGAAGTGATTCATGTTCTAACTTCAAAATTTTGTATTTCTTTTTCTCCTTTCCAAGAAATTCATTGAGCTCCTCTAGCATATTCATTAATTCGTCACAAGAGGGCTCATCTTCGTCGTCACTTACCTCAACTTTACCTTTTGCCATGAAGCAACGAATTTTTGATATAAGTGAAGATTCGTCGTCGCTTGAGGCGGAGGTTGAGGTTGATGGAGATGCCGGTTCATCGCTTGATGTTGAAGTTTGATGTTGAAGTTGAATCCTCAACCGACACTTCCTCCTCATTGCAATCCTCAATTGATGTTGTGGATGATTCAAATAAATCTTGAAGCTTAGTCCACATATCATGAGCACTCTTGAGATTGCAAATGAGATTAAATATATCTACGCTCACAACACTAAATAAAACGTTAGTTGCTTGAGCGTCGAGATGTAGACATTTCTCCTCTCCTTTAGTTGGAGCAATATCATTTATTGGAGAAGAAATGCCGACATCTACGATCCACCAAATTTGTGGGCTCATGGATTTAAAATGATCGATCATAAATAATTTCCATGAAGCATAATTGGTACCATTTAACATTTGTGGATCGTGTGAGTGCACTAGACCGCTAGGCGCCATCCCTTTTACTCTCTAGACGGTTAAGCCTAAAATGAGAGTGACCGTGGCTCTGATACCACTTGTAGGGTCGAGGATGCGCCTAGAGGGGGGGTGAATAGGCGTTTTATGAAATTAATCGCTCACTAAAATCGATCGCTCTAATACACCCCTAAGTCAAAAACTAATCAAAGATATACGCGGAAGCGATAAATAGGTTTTGACAATTAAGGCCTAAATCAACTAGGCTCACTATGTGCACTATCTAAATTATGTCTCTAAACTAGAATTGCTAAATTGAACAATCAATTAATACTAAACAATTCTAATACATTCAAGCAATTGATAAAATGCAAAGGTAAATACTTGAATGTAAAGAGACAAGGGACAACCGATGTTTTTCCGTGGTGTTCGGAGACTTGCCGGTCTCCCCTAGTCCACGTTGAGGCTAGCCCACACTTGGACCGGCTCCCGCTCGAGCACCCGCCTCTTTCCACTAGACGTGGTTTTTCACGCTCGCGCGTAGGCTCAACCCGAACCTTCACAAACTTCGCCGGGGCTTCTCACACCTCGAGAGCTCCCGCGCACGACACCTACGCCGTCTAGGAGTCGGCAACCTCCAAGAGTAACAAGCCGCTCCTTGCTTGAACTTCACCGGGCACAACGAATGCGCTCCTCGGTGATCACCAAGTGCAACACATGCACAAGGACCTCACTCAAGTGCAACACATGCACAAGAGCCTCTCAAACCACTTCCTAATTGCAACACATGCAATTAGTCTCACTCTTTAGCTCAAAACTCAAATGAGAGTGTGCAACACATGCAACACCTCTCCCAAAACCTCAAACACAGCAACAACTACTGCCCCAAGCCCCCCAAGGGGGTATATATAGCCCCCACCAAGAAAACTAGCCGTTTGGGGGCGAAACGGGCAAAATCAGCCTTTTGCGGTACTACCGCCCTCTAAGGGCCGGTAGTACTACCAGAGCCTCAACTGTGATCGGCTAACGGACATATTCAGACTACCGCCCTCCGAGGGCCAGTAGTACCGACTTTCTTGTACTACCGCTCCCACCGAGCGGTAGTCTTGGCCTTGCTTGACCACCAAAAAACAACATTCTGGAATAAACCTACCGGCAACCAAAACCCGGTAGTACCGCGACTCCGGTACTACCGCCCACATTGCCCGGTAGTACCGCTCGGCTCAAAACATCAACACATCCTTACGCAAAAAGCTACTGCGGCTTAGGCCGGTAGTACCAAGACTTACAGTACTACGCCCATGCCCTCTTGAGTAGTCTTGACCACTGAGAGAAAAACTGATTCAACTCCGAAATCCATTTCTCCAAAAACCAAACTTATTCTTTGAGCCTCAAGGATGATCAACACCTGATCATACACATGTGCAAAACATATTTGCACCAACTTAGCTCATGCTCAAAGAATTCAAACCAAATTGCGAAAACACATTTCGCAACCAACTCAAGATCTATTTGCAAAACGTATTAAGCAAATCAAACTCGAGTTTATGAGATTAATCCCCCTAGCCATGTGAAGGTCAACACAAGACCCGGTCAACTTGCCAACAACCGTTGCAAGCCCCACTCACATGCTCTCGGGATTCCGGACTCATAAACCTCAGTTTATTCGCACAACGAACTTGCAAATAACGCAATAAACACATTTCATGCTTGAGCACTACTCTTTGCAACACATGCAAAAGTCTAGCTCCAAGCAACATCAAATCATGGTGCATGAACTCTCTAATTGCAACACATGCAATTCTTTAGTTCCATGCAACACCAAAACCAAACTTCAACTAAACACCAAAACCAATTCAAACCGATGAGCTCCCTACTCGCAACACATGCAAGCCTCTAGCTCCATACAACCACACAAACATCAAATCGTGCTTGAGCTCTCTCCTTTTGCAACACATGCAAAACTTAGCTCCAAGCAACCTACACGGTTTTAGAAAGATAGTTTTGCGAACCAAAACGTGAAGCTTCAACTAATGCAACACATGCAAAAGTGAACTCCACGCAAAAGCTAACGCGTTGGCTTATCCTATTTGCAACACATGCAAATCAAAGCATAATGCGAAAACCAAATGCATATACTCTTTCATCTTTGCAACACATGCAAATCAGAGCACAATGCAAAACAACCAAGCACAAGCTTAACCTATTCGCAACACATGCCAAATGGTTAACCTTAATGCAAAAACCAAATCAACATATGATTTGAGCTTTGAGTGAACGCGGATTGAGATCACCAACACATGATGAAGCTCAAGCTAGGGAACGACCCCTCTTAATAGTACGGCGATAAAACCTTAGACTCAAAGACTACAAAAGTCCTTAGCCTATCTAGTTATACCTTTGCCTCCGCGCACAAGCAATCCCCTTTGGGGTCTTTACGATCATCACTTTGATACTCCCCCGGGATATCCACTCGACTCCACTTCGGGATCCACTCTTGACGCCCATCAACTCATGATGTCGTCCTTTGTCCCGTTTTCATCATCTCATTCATCTTTGGACCTAACTCAAACATAACTCAAGAAACATGTTAGTCCAAGATGCATGGTTGTCTCAATTATCTCTTGCACTCCATTAACACATAATGGATGCCTCTAGATCAATTGAGCACAACCTAAAACAATTGAAATGATTGTAAATGTGTCTTAAGTTCAATAATGCAACTCATGCTTTATTATACTTAAGAACTATTCATTTGTCCTTAATTAATCACAAAACACCATCAACACATGATGAAGTGTTCTTTAACGATTAACAAGACAAATGAACTTCAATTTAAATTATCATTTAAATTTACTCTTCAAGTTAGAGTGTGAACTCCCCCTAGATATGTGCATCCATGTAATATATGGATTGGGAAACATGATGCACATTTTGTGGTTAATATAACGGGGATATTCATACTTTAACTTGGATCCAAAGTATGCAATTAATACTATAATGAATATGCACACATACCTCGGGTTTTCCATTTTTCAATGCGATGAGACTAAACAAGGATATTCTAAACAAACATGTTAGTCTCGATATAAGATTTGTCATTAATAACAATATCGCATTAGGGGATAAACTTAATATTAGATTTGTCATTAATACAAGATTAGATTTGTCATTAATACAAGATTAGATTTGTCATTAACACCAAAACCATAACTAATGAAGGTTGAACTTACACTCAAGGGCACTTGCCCTTGTCTAAGGCTCATTGGAGTCTATATGCAAACAATTGGGGGGAAATGTTTTCTTAATTTGGTATTACATCAGTAGGGTACATATACATTTTATGGGTTGATGTTCATTTGAAATGAGTTTGGCAAGTCACATATGTGCTCTGTGCTTTGAATTAATCTCGGGATCAGCGTGAAGTCTGTAGTTATCGAGCATCAAAGGAAAGTTAAGGTGGCCATGGCGCTATGGCACAAGTACCAGATGAGATGGAGATGAAAGCAATGAAAACTATGGGAGCTATGGAGGAAGGGGTGCGATTTGGTGCAGTCTTTGAAGTGAACACGATTCACTGTGTTCGCCTCATTTGCCTTACGGACACAAACAATATTGTAGTTTTTTATTATATTATGAATATAGGAGCGATGTCATTATCTTGCTTTCTAAACATAATATTAGCTTTGTATCCGCCTTGTGCAAATGTTCTTTTCATATCTTTGGATTCACTTGTGATCGGGATTACAAGTTCATTTATCTAAAGCTATATTTGATACTTTGGATGACAATCCTCTTTTACATACTAGAAGCTTATCAACTTCCATGCATTGCACTATTGTCAATGAACCTTCATTCATGTTCTCATCTGGTTGCTCATGGAAATATGCCTTCTTAATGTGGTCACAGTCTCTTGGTGGCATGACAAGTATCTTGACCAAGAAAACCAAAGTACTTCAATCGAGTGCATCTTTGGATATGAGCGGAACAAATACAACCAGACTCATTATGACCACGACAACCCACCCCCTAAAATTGTCCAGGGCTACAAGTTCAATATATTTTACCCTGACCTTGTGGATAAATCAAAAGTGCCAACATACACTATAGAGAAAGATGGAAGCAGTGGGGAGACATGCCTTATAAGATTTCATGCTGGCCCTCCCTACGAGGATATAGTAAGTCTTTTGCATCTTATCTATAATTTATTTAGCTACAGTTTTATGGACATTTCACTTGGTTTATTTCCCTCATCAGGCTTTTCGTATTGTCAACAAGGAGTGGGAGTACTCTCATAAGAAGGGCTTCAAGTGCACATTTGAACGTGGGATTCTCCACCTAATACCGCTATAGGCGATAAATACCCTTCAGAGGAAAGAAGTTTGGAGTTTGAACCTGATCACCAAATGTCCAGAACCAAATAGGACCTATCCAATTCCAACTTGATCCAGATGAAGACCAAAATTCATCCAAGAGTTGAACTTTTCTGGGAAGAAAAACATTTTACACTGAAGTTAGAAGATGGCAGAGAACAAAAAGATCAACTAGCAAGCCATCTGGGAACTTCATTTTGCTTCATATATATGCTAGCAAGCCATCTGGGAACTTAGTCTGGATCATGTTCTCAGTTCTTATGTAATGAACAAATCAATTGTTTTTCTTTCGTATGTGCAACAATGTACAACACCTTTATTTAAATTCAATGTAATATACCTATTGATCATTGTTCATGTTGAATTGTATTGTATTATCAAATAGAAATTATTTGTGATAAATATATTTTTATTCATATATATGAAACAAATAAATAAATCATACTTTACATGCATATTTATTTGTGCTGCAAAAGACCACTTATGTGATGCTAACAAATGTTAGCTATGTTGAAAACATATGTTGTTATATATTAAAAAATGTGTTGCTACTTTGCAACACATATACGTATGTATAACAATACCTAGTTTGTGTTGCGAGGAGCTACCTCAAAGAACACCACCTATAACATCACTTATAATATGTGTTGCTAGCGATGCTTGCAACACATATCTGTGAGATATCTTGACATATCGTATGTTGCTATAGCTCATTCCTGTTGTAGTGGTTGAAGCGTTGGCCCACACACATCGCATCCAAATTTAGCGGCCCTGAAATCACGTATATGCAGAACTTAGGCAATGTAAAAACAATTCACTCGGATGCGGTGTCCGACTGGTTTATATATTTTAGAGTTTTTTACTCCTTTTCCTTATTGATTTTGAATTCATCCGAGGGGTTTTGACTCTTTTTTTTGTTTGAGCACTCTGCCCGACTAGTCTAGCCCCCGAGCGTCGGGAGTCGGCTCATGGCTCTTTTTCCCAGGCACGCGCTTTGGGTGACTAAAGTTCGCCGTTCATGGAGTCAGAGTTTCACAACTCGGAGTTAACGCACTCGGAATCATTTGCAATCGTTAAGAAAAAGATGATGCGCATCGCACACTATTAGTGTAGCCCCGACTTTACGCTTAGTTGTGGATTAACTAAGTAGCAAGTCAAGAAAGCCAATAATTTTATTCGTAATGACATAATTGAGTAAAAAGCGACTTAGCCGCTTTATGCTCCATGTGTTCTCGACGATCGTCGTGCGTCCGTGCTTTCGTGATACGAGCATGGCTCGTGGCCATCGAAGGTGGCACTTTCGGGCGCAGCGTAGGCTTATAGCCGTGCGAAGGTGGTGCTCGGCGCAGCGTAGGCTCGTGGCCGTCGTGCGAAAGGTGGCGCTTCGAAGCGCAGCGTAGGCTCGTGGCGCGTGCCAAGGTGGCGCTTCGGGCGCAGCGCTCGTGGCCGTCTGCGAAAGGTGGCGCTTCGGGCGCAGACGTTAGCTCTTAGCCGTGCGGTGGCGCTTCGGCGCGGCGTTAGCTTCGTGGTCGTGCGAAAAGTGGCGCTTCGAAGCGCGGCGTTAACTTCGTGGCCGTGCGAAGGTGGCGCTTCGGGCGTAAGCGTAAACTCGTGGCGTGCGAAAGGTGGCGCCGGGCGCAGCGCGGCTCGTAGCCTTGCGGAAGGTGGCGCTTCGAAGCGCGGCGTAAACTTCGTGGCGTGCTGCGAAGTGGAGCTTCGAAGCGCGGCGTTAGCTCGTGGCGTGCGAAAAGTGGCGCTTCGAAGCGCGGCGTTAACTTCGTGGCGTGCGAAAGTGGCGCTTCGAAGCGCGGCGTTAGCTTCGTGGCGCGTGCGAAAAGTGGCGCTTGGGCGCAGCGCGGCGTTGGCTCGTGGCCGTGCGAAAAGTGGCGCTTCGAAGCGCGGCGCGGCTCTTAGCCGTGCCGAAAGTGGCGCTTCGGGCGCGGCGTGCTTCGTGGCCGTGCGAAGTGGCGTGGCGCTTCGGGCGCTGGCGCAGCGCTCGCTCGTGGTAAATGTCGAAGGTGGCGCTTCGAAGCGCGGCGTTAGCTCTTAGCGTCTGCGATCAAAGTGGCGCTTCGGCGCATGGCGTTAGCTCTTCTGGTCTGCGAAAAGTGGCGCTTCGGGCGCGGCGTTGGCTTCGTGGCCGTGCGAAAGTGGCGCTTCGGTCGCAGCGTTAGCTCGTGGCCGTGCGCCGGTGGCGCTTCGGGCGTAGGCGCGGCTTGTGGCCATGCCGAAGGTGGCGCTAAATGGCGCAGCGTAGGCTTCGTGGCCGTGCGAAAAGGTGGCGCTTCGGCGCAAGCGGTCCGCTAATGCAAATATCTTCTTTACCGTAGTCGGCGGCCTCGGGACATCTTCTTGACCAAGTTGGCGTCGTGACTCCTTCTCAAAAGCCGCTATGACGATTGCATCTGAGATGTTCCGGATCGAATCCTTACCGTGTCCGAATCGGGAAGTCAGCCCCCGGCTTACTACTCATGAGTAGATGGCCGCGGCGCTCCCCGACCCGAACGGAAGTCCAAATGAAGTATCAATGAAGTCTCTCCCGGATTGGATCTGGTCCGAGTCCGAGAGAGCAAACTTGTCAAGATTATCGGCGATGAAGTCCAAGCTCCCGAAGCGAAGGTGATGATGATTCCGTTGATGGAGGCCATCAAGCTTGCCGAGATTGATCTTGACGCATCCAGCACAGCGACTTGCAAATTGTGATTTTCATCTCCAAGATGTGTTCTGAAGAAAAATTCCGTCGCTCAGAAGAAAATGACGAGCCACCGGCCGCTAGGATTTGCGCCAGATAGCAAGCAAATTATCTAGTCGCTTTGCATGCATGTGCGGCCAGGGAACCAACTAGTCGGCCTGGAGATCTTTCCCTTGCATGCATGCACGTCAGCTTCGTTTCTAGTCAATGTTCCTTGTTGTCAAGAATATGCATGCAACCATCAAAATTTCTAATCATGCATGCACCAATCTACCCTCCAGTTCTAGTCGTAGCCTGTTCACGTGTATTGAATAGCCTTGGTCTCGATCTTCACGGGCGCAAGCGATTTGGTCTTCACGAGTTCCACGGGCTCGCAGGAGTCTGGAGGCGATCCAGAGGCCAACGCGAGCTTGGGCTAGAGAAGCGAACAACCGCGCGGATCCGGCTGATGGCGACACCGGCGAGACACGGGTGAAGAAGTCGGCGTTACGCGTTAAGGCTGCGGCTTGTGGCTCGGACGGAAGCAGCAGAGGCGAGCGAACAGATTCACAGCGGCAGCGCAAGTCCAGCCGAGGTGGGCCGGATCGACGCAGGATTCGCGCGGAAGGCAACGGAGCGACGAACGGCGGTGGCGACGAGCAAGACTCCGTTGATGGAGGCCATCGAGCTTGTTAAGATTGATCTTCACGCGCCCCCTACCTGGCGCGCCAACTGTCGAGGTTTGTTACCGACAATAATTAAAAGGGGGCTAAGCGCTGGATTGGGAACTCGATGGTAGCACAAGACACAGGAATTATACAGGTTCGGGCTCTCGCGGTGGAGATAATACCCTAGTCCTGTGCTCTGGAATTATGATTGGCTAGCTTATTCGCTGATGAGATCGTCCCTTTTATGTCTCCCCGCCCCTCCTTTTATATAGCAGAGGAGGGCGGTTTACAAGAAAGAGTCCCACTCGGATACGAGGTGGAGATTGTATCTCTTTCCTTATCCGTTATACATGATAGCGGCTAGGATTACAATTGTATCCTCCCTAAGTAGGGTTGGTTTCCATCTTCGGGGTTTCCTTGCTGCGCATGGCGGCCTGCCTCCTGAGTAATACCCATCTTCATGTAGTCGGCTTGGCCCATCCTCTCTTGGGTGGTCCTCACGGCCCGCCATGCAGATACCCGGGGTCCATATACTCCACAGTACCCCACAGCAAGGTATACATCTATTTTAAGATCGTTTCTCTCTCAATCGTACGGACATGGCGACAAGATTGGCAGCGACGCAGAGTGCTGGAGAGGTTATTACCAAAGTCTCCGACCCCCACAGATGGGATTATCACTGAATATTGGCTGGAACACCAAATAATCCGTCTTGGGCCCAGCTCTAGGCCTCGTGGGGCCACGAAGGATCCTCGGCCTCGTTCAGGCCCACCAGGGGCGGTCCGACCTAGCTACAGGTCGGATGCTCCCGCAGGCTCCGACCTGGCCACAGGTCGGACGCCCCCGCAGGCTCCGACTTGGCCTCAGGTCAGATCCCTAACGAGCTCCGACTCAGCGACCTTCGCCACGTTGTCGGTCGACCTCAAGCTGGTCACCTGCCCCGTGGACACGATGGCCATGCTGGGGCGGGTGGCTCCTTCCCAAGGTGGCCGGGGGGCCCCCAAAGTCAAGCGCCCGTCCCTTCACCCCGTCATGCGCAGTGGAGAGACGCGCTCCCTCCCGAGGCAACGCCAGAGCGCAGCGAGACGGCGTCAGCATCTGACAAGCGCTCAGAGGGCAGGTGCGCACCTTCCAGATGGAATGCCACCCGTTGTGTCTACCAACCCGGCGTGGGATAAACAGGGACCTGTCAGTCATCAAGACCGAAGACCGGGACTCCCGGGCGTAGCTTACCCCTACTTTTCTTTTCCATACTCCCGTGTAACCTGCTCTCCCTGTCTATATAAAGGGAGGCAGGACCCTCAGGGGAGGGGATCGGATCCAATCGGTCAAACATACAGACGAACACCCGTAGCCTCTCCGAGCTCCTGAGCTCTCTCACTCAGACGAGGCGTTCAAGACCGGCCCTTGGCCCTCGCTTGTAACCCCGTGTAGTCCACTGCACCCTGAGCAATACAAAACCACCACCACGAACTGGAAGTAGGGACGTTTAGCCCGAACCAGTATAAATCTTGGGCTCCCCGAGTCTAACCATTCAAGGAGAGGGAACGCGCGGCCCCTATACTTACAAATTTACTTGCTGGTTTTACGAAACACCGACAAGCCTAGTGCTCACAGTGGCAGTAAGAACAAAAACACAAGTAAAACGGCTAGTGCTCACAGTGGAAGCAAAATTGATCACTCAAGACATACGCCTAGTACTCACCATTCAGTGCCAAATATTCCAATCCTAGGACAGTCAGCTTTAAGACCAAGAAGCCACAGTCGGCAAGATAGTATACACACTGAAGTTTGTGGAAGTGGCTCTTGGAATAACAAGGAATGTTCATTTGGAGATGATGCTGCAACTTAGGTTTTATCAAGTTCAGTTGCTCAATCTCTCTCTGAGGAGCAACAGATTCATTATCTCCAAGAATTGGCTACTGCTGCTAGGTTTGTAGAGGATCAAGGTCTAAGGTTAGGAGCCGATGATCATGAGGCAGGAGGATCTGGAATGCCTCAAGAATTTGCCTCATACTATCCACAGCCACCTCCAACAGCTCACCCATCACACGCACAGCAAGATACTTTTCCAGGATGGGAAAGATTATTTAATCCTCAATGCCCTGTTGCACCACCTAAAGCACACTCTGAGCCTGCTCAGTAGAACACTTGTCCAGAATGGGAGAACATCTTTGACAATCAACCAACATGGTTCTCCTCCTATGAGGAGTAGTACTATGCAGATCAAAGAGGTTTTCAAGCCAGATATGAAGAGGATCAAAGAACTGCTGCCCTAAGGCATGAAGAACAAATGAGGGCTCTACAACTGTATAATGAACAAGTTCAAGAGCAAATGAGAAAACTATATGAAGATCAAGCAATTTTTAGAAATGAAGCTCACATCAGATTTGATCATCTTAGAAGGAATCAAGAGGATATAAGAAGGTGGATTGAACAGCTTTGCAATAATCAAAATTTGCTGAAAGATAGATTGTATGATATGAATCTGAAAATGGACTCACATAAGAGGATTCTTCACAATCAAGGTGATGTTGCATTCAAAAGTAATTCTGTATCACTTGATTGGATTGGTGAAAATCTGGATTTGCACATGGCCAATATGGAAAATGTGTTCACAAGGATTGAAGACAATCAAAACATCTTTGCTGACCATCTAGCCAAGATAAATGATACTACCAAGGTCATGACCAAGATAAATGACTCTTTAGACCAGGTTCAGCAAGGTCTTCAACATCAGATTCTTTAGCCTGGTGACCCTGATTATCCGAGTTGGCATGAGCAAGCTATGGCCTCAGTCCCAAATTCGCAAGTTCAGGAACAGTTAGAGGCAGTCCAAGATGTTTCCCCTCCTCGCAAGAGTTTAATTGTCAGGCAACTCAAGAGGACCTTCTCAAGGCGCAAGTGAACCCTTTTTGGCAATTGATGCCAAAGGGGGAGAATTCTTAGTAGAAGTCATTCCTAGTTAAAATAGTGTTAAGGGGATCTTTTGGGGAGATTTTATATTAGTTATGTAATTCTTGTGTGTTTTGCTCTGATCTAACCTTGTGATATGAACTTGAGATGAGCTTAAATGATTTAATTATTTGTATTCTCTCAATTCAGTGTCTTATGTTCATATTTTCTCTACCCTAAGAAGTTCATAAATGGCTAGTTTGTTCTGTTCCCAAATATTATGCTCTGACATTTGCTGAACACAATTTGAACTAATCCTCAGCTGTTAATAAGAAAAATTGAATAATGAATATTAAGGATCTAATATAGTCCAAGTATGTCATAACTCTTATAGTTCTGATCATAAATTCATCTAGGGGGAGCACATATATACTACAACTTCTGCATAATACTCTATCAAGCTAACCCTGTTGTGCAGTTTATTTAAGATATTATTGACTTAGCAAAGGTATGTTGTCATTAATTACCAAAAAGGGGGAGATTAATAGCATCTAGGCCCCCTAATAATTTACTTCATGTTATTAATATGGTTTTGGTATTGATGACCAAGTCAATGGTATTGATGACCAAGTCAATAATGTCTGAGTTATGAAGAGTATTAAGTGAAGCATCAGGAAGTCTAATGAAATGACAAGGCTAAGGTCTCTTGTTACTAGTTTCTGGCTTGGGAGGTGATTCAAGCCAAGTAGCTAGGTTATTTTTATTTGTTTGGCCGTACTATAAAGGGGGACTGTGCTCAAGCAAGTTAATTGGTTCATAATGCTAAGACAACTTAGAACTGCTTGGAGTTAAAGACTATCTTTTCTTTAATAAAAAAATTCCTCAGTCAACTTCAATATTTCCCCAGATTCATATTTGTTGTAGCTTTTTTAAATTCAGAGCAAATTTAGCTCAAAACCCTCACCTTGACCGAGTGTTTCTCATTCACGACGGACAAATTTCTGCTTTCTCTAACTTTAATCCGTCGCAGTTGCATTACGCTTGGTTAATCTTTCCTTGTCTTATAAAGTCCACAAGAGTGACTTCCTTGAAAGCCCATCTACGACGGACAAAATTTTTTAGTCCAGGATACTTGATAAAATATCTTAAATCCTCACCGGACCCTATCTATATTCAGTCCATAGTGAAAATCCCTTGAAGAATTTTCCAACCGAGCAATCACCATTAACGCCGGACAAAATTTCGCACTCACCGAATTATGTCCGGCGCTAAAGTAATTCTCTCGGTTGAACCCTTTTTCTCGGTCAAAGGTCTGCTGTTACTGATTCCTGTAAATCCCACCTACGACGGACTAAATATTTTTGTCTGGTGCATATATTGAATTCATATTCCTTCGCCGGACCAAAATCAGTCAAACTTCCTATGTACGGTGAATAAAAATATTTTGTCCGGCGTGAACTTGCAAATTTGGTCCGTGGCACATAGGGTCAGTATCGCTAACTTATTTCACTAAGTCCGTGGCAAACATGTTAAGCTGAATTTTGACACTCTGACACATTGCAACGATCACAGTGGTAGGTGTAACGGCTATTTTTTGTCCAAATGCCTATATAAGCATTTCCTGAGCCATCTACCATAGAACTTTTTGATCTCCTTGACAACTTAGCTTCCTTTGAGCATTTATTACTTCAAGGAGACTGAGCTTCACTCTAAACACTCAAAAACTTTACTGTCTTAAGTTTTTAGCTCTAAGCTTGGGTCTAGTTGTGCTGTTGTGAGTAAACCAAGAGACAGGGCTTAAGCAAGGTCTATTACTCTTGGGTCTTTGTGATTCTAGACGGCTTGGAGGCTGTGAGGGTGTGACCTGTCCAAAGAAGATTGTGGAAAGCCACCTTGCTGTGAGGTTTGGAACTCACCTCACCGGAGTGGTGAAAGAGTTGCCATAGTGGAGACCCAAAACTACTGTAACTAGCTTGTGGGGGAGCTATACTTCTAGAAGAAGTGCTCCAACATGGATTAGGAGTCAAGCTCTGAACCACGGGATAAAATTCTTGAGTCTTTCGTTTACTTTTGAGCATTATCATTATTTGTCATTGCTTTTCTGATATTCCGCTTATTTCATACCTACTTCTTGCTTCTGATAATTTAGTTGTTGAAAGTTGATAGTTGCACTGAACCTAAATAATTAAAATTTAAAAAAGTTGCCTATTCACCCCCCTCTAGGCCAACTTGTTCCTTCAAATTGTCTTCTAGACAGATCTCTCCTCTGCTATTGGATTATAGTTTGTTCTATATTAGGAGTATGATTTATCAATCAAACAATTGTTGCATCAAGAACAAATTGTAGAATATAGAACAACATAGCACAATTTAAACAAATATCTGGAAAATATCAATTTATTCAAATTTTAAATGATAATCGGTCAACAGGACTGTAGACCAAATATTCATTCAGAAACTAAGCTAAACTGATAAGGAGACTTATAAGGAATATGTGACATCAACTAGCAAAGTTAAGGAATACTTAGGAGACTAATCCAAGTCTCCTTATGAGTCATATATATCCTTTTGGGACTCCTCGAACTTTATAATTTCAAGAACCGTATTATCACACTTCTCAGTATTCCTGTCAACAATAGGTTGAGCGGTGAAGTATGATTCAACATTATTTATCCCGGATCTTATTAACTTTTTCAATGAATTTTGTGTAAAGGTCTACCACATTCTTCGGGATGCAATAGTTGCATGACCTAATAGTCAATGCATTCATACTAAACTAGGGTTATTCAAGGTTTGTAGCCTTACTTCTGGAAGTCTCTTAAAAAAAGTTGCCCATTTTTTCAAAAAAAAAGAGAAAAACCGATATTGCGTTGAGGCCCTCATGCAGATTCATCGACAACCGCTAGCTAGCAAAATTTTAAAAAATCCTCCAGGAAGACTGAAATTGTGTTCAGGTCATCATACCTTTTTTTGTAAGTAACCGTCGGATCGAGTTTCGCATGACATAAAGAGGACCCGTGGTGTCGTAAATTCGTCGATGACTCCTAATTAGCATATTTTTGAAAAAAACCCCAAGAAAAGATGAATTCATATTTATATTCTCATACCTTTTTTTTAAAAATAACCATCAGACCAAATTTCGTATGGCACATCGTTGCGCGACCAAAATCCGCATGGTGCAGTGTAGCGCGCAACCCTAGCTAGTTCAACAATAATCTCCATGCCAGGCTGCCAAGGACTCGACGACCAACTCCACGTCGAGATCCTGGTGTGGACCACATCGATCTCAACGTTAGGGTAGTCGGACCTTGACTCGTGGGCATGCGGACATCATAGTTGCTGGCCTCATCATGGACGAACAGAATTCACATGCAGTTAGAATAGGGATTGCAAGTTAAGCAGTCCCCATTTAACCTTCCAATGAAAAAGCGTCACGTAAGTTCTTCTTGGGGGTACTATAGCAAAAACACCGTAGCAGATTTTGTACTGTAGCAAGTTGCTGTAGCGTGATTTTTGAACAATTTGGATGGTCGATTCGCTGGATCAGACGGCTCATATTTACAAATAGCAACCTGCTCTGAACACCAACTGATGTCTTGAAAATGTGCTGAAAATCTTCTTAGACTCCCAATGTACTACATCCTGATCTTTTTGCCCCGGTGCCTGCCGACGCAGTAGCACTTGTAGAGCTTAAGGATAGTACAGATACTGTCGCTTCTTGAGCTTTATAGGATGTAAGAAGCTCGTTGGGTGAAATCTCAAAATCAGAAGCGGAGAAAGACGAAAAATCTCCGTGTTCCATAAAGAAAACCGCAAGAAATAACTATATTATTAGTACTTTAATATCATTTAAAATAATAAGTAAAATGAAAAATTAAGTCACAATTCTTACCTTAATTTCTTAACAGAAGCCGGAAGCCAAATTTCAGATTTTTGGCAAAACTATTTTGAATTTTGCTAAATGACGATTAAAAGCAAGAGAATTTTCACGAAAGAATAAAGAGAAGAGGTTACAATTTTCTTACTGAGGAAATAAGGGGGTTGCTACCACCCTATTTATAGAAAAAAATTAAGATTTTTTAAAAATTTTATACTTATTTTAATTTTTTAAAACCTCCTACAGCTATTTTTTGAATAAATAGGCCAAACTGCCGGACCTAATCGTGTAATGCCAGGCCCAAATTGGGCTGTGCCGTGCCTAACTGGGCCCAGATTGTGCCATGTCGGCCGTCGTGTTGGGTGCTACCCTGGCGTAGTACGACCTCGTGGATCCTGCCAACAGTATCAGGCCTCGGCCGGCCCGTTAGGCACGGCGCATATGGCCATCTCTACCTAGCGGCCAAGCCGCTCCCAGACCCTGGTGCCGCCTCGCTCCTCACCCCGCGCCGTCGCCCTCTCGCCCCCGCACCCGCACCCGCGCCGCCTTCGCCCTCGGCCCGGTCCTCGCCTCAAGTGCACCTCCGACGAGATCAAGGTTGGCTCCGTGGTCGTCGGCAAGTACAACGTCGTCGGCCCTGACCCCAGCTCCCTGGCTCCCACTATATCTCCCTCAGGGTAAGCAAGCGTCATCAAGCGACCGTGATTGGGTTGGGGGAAGCAGTGGCAACGCTGTGATTCACTGATTTGGGTGCTTGGATTGACGCTGGTAGTGGTGGGTTGTTGATGCAGGTGACGTCGTCGTACGGGAATAGCATGCACTACGCGAAGAACGTGCAGTCGGGGCACTTCACCTTCATAGCGGCGGAGGCAGGCGACTACCTGGCTGGCTGGCTTGCTTCTGGGCGCTTGACCACAAGCCGCCCGTCACCATCAGCTTTGAGTTCGACTAAAGGAGCGGCATCGCAGCCAAGGATTGGCCCAACGTGGCCAAGAAGGGCCAAGTTGATGTGAGTGTTTCGCTCAATTCCCAACCAATAGAGTGCTTTACCATGGTTGCTGACTTGTCCTATAGCTGTAGTTTTGGTTAGTGATTCATCTCGTTGAATTAAGCAAACAGATTGTGCATGCTAATTTGCGTAACGCAGCAGGGAATGAAGGCTTTTTCTGTTGGTTTGGATTATTGATGTGGAATAGCTTGGGATTTATGGGTGGGATGAGATTATTCCGATGGGAATTATTTGCTTAGGTTGATAAATTCATTAATCAATTCTGTTCTGTGCCAATTGATGTTTGGGATCATGTGATTATCAAAGTTGAGCTCTTTTGTCTAGGGAAATTACTGCCCTGGTTGAGTTATGAGCGTTATGGCAAAATATTGCCTGCTAGAACACCTTCAACGTCTCTCCAATTTCATTGAGAATCATGGTATAGCTACAAGTGGTGTTTGACTGTAGTTTTTTTAATAACCTCGAGAGAATCTGAAGCAACAGTCACCCTCCAAGTCAATGCTTTTCAGTACAAGTCTCTGAATTGAATTCTAAATCTAATATGTTTTGGTTTGTGGCAACGTCGAGGCTCAAGTGGTTGTATATATCATGCAATTCAGCTAATGCTCCACAGATTGCGATGTGCTGTTGCAGAGAGCAATGTCGACGACATCGAGATATCGGTTAGTAACAATGAGAGGAGGTACAAAGCGGATGTCCAGAGCTTGGAGGACGAGCCGAGCCCTGAGCTTGACAACAATGCGGTCGTTTAGGATGGAATCACTGCACGCGTCAACGAGGTTCACACATCCGCTGAAAAGGAGGAAGAAGTGGAAAGTGGACTGCAGAGTGCCAACGATAGCGATAGATGATGTCGTAGATGTGGACTAGGAGCAGGCCGTCAATTCGTTTTTCCGGGCTTGCAATAGAGGCACCTCTTTTGGGTGAGTGTTTTTTTTTTCTAATTAGAGATGACTTCATTTGGTCTTGAAGTGGTGATTACTGATTACCTAATTATTTATTCCTACGTATAAATTTAGAGTTTCATGATATATCTGTTGGGGGCTGATGCAGGTGTCAGAGTTGCTTTGAGCTTACTGAACCAAGTTGTTGGACTTCTTTGATATTCTAATGAATACTGCCTTACCAAATATGCTAGGCCTGTAATAGGTAAGCTAGATTTGATGCAGCTCTTTCTACACTTTCAGTATCAGTGAAATATAAAAGCTATTGTTTGATGTAGTTATTTTTCTTGAAACAAACTGATATGAAGCATACATACTACCGTTCCTTCTATAGTTAATAGATAATGGTATTACCCTGCACTAGATCCAGTTGATGCAGATTTGCGAACAAGTAAAGCAATCATGTTGCACAATTTGATGATGCGGTCCTTTTCTTTTGTAGGTTAGCTATTTGATAAATTGGATTTTGGCACGGGGATTTTGCTCATAGTTATGACTATATAGAATGCAGCTGGGTGCCATTATCAAAGTCTATTCCCAGCCAGATTTTATAGTACTTCATTGATATTTGAGAGCATTCATGTGGCCAGGTATATTGCTCCTACTATTTCATTTCAGTTCTTAAGTGTTCTGCATTATTGCGCTTGAAAGATAATGTTGCACTACTCTTTGTGCTTTTTGGACTATAGATATTACTGCCCACTTCTTATTATAGTTTTAGATACTTGTATATTCTATATTAGCCGTGCTTCCAATACATACAAATTTAGGTAGCACACTAGTACGGTGCAGCGTTGCACGCTTCCTATCCTAGTTAGACTTAGACCTAACAATGAATGCATGGTGATTCCTCCAGTGAATTTGAGAAAATAACCGTAACAACGAAGGTTTCTATTTTCCATGTGAAATTTCTGCGCAATTCTTTCACACAGTAACAAGCAACAAGTCCATGACAGAGTTCTGCGTCGTAAAGGACAACCTGCAAGCTGTAGCCATTCAATCACGTGGCCCATCAGTCAGACAGACTGATTAATCTCAGACTGATTAGCAGACCGTTGCGTGAGTGATCTAAAATTGAAACAGAGATTCCTCCCATATATTCTCCCCGGTGGTGAACTCCCGTGAGACGGAAGGGGTCTCACCAATGATAGAACTAAAATTTTTTTAACTAGGTACACACTTCACACGTATATATAACTCTATAATCTTATATAATAATTTCACAACATCTTAAATCTAACATATATATTTGAAATTTACTGAAAGTACAATACAAATGGTTCTAAGATCTTACAAATCCCAAATCATCAAAATTAGAATCAATTCAATCAGCAAATTTGATCCACAAAAGAATCAATTCAATGCCACCCCTGATATTGCCGCTCGGTAAAATATCACTCTTCTCTCAATGATATGTGGGACCTTCTGTGTCTATGACAGTGGGCCCGAGTGGCATTTTAACAAGGACCAATGTTAGGAGTGGTAAATTTTCAAATCTCGTAGTTGTTCTTTTGGTTATTGTATAGTAGGAGGCTGCTGTCCCTTGCTATGTGGAAGCTCTTCTTCTTGGTGACGGTGTACTTACTCTCCGGCGTCGCCTTCCTGCGCTTGGAGCATGTTCTGCCGCCGTCCGTCGCCAAGGAGATCTGCAGCTCCTTGCTGGTGACTTGGTTCCTTCTTGGCGATGAACCACCAAGTTGCATCCTCCCCCTACTAGTAAGTACAAATAAATTCCCCTTTCGCTTGGAGTTCATCTCCAGCTTGGACGGCGAGCCGCCTCCCTACGGGCGCTGTGCGTAAGCTAGCTAAGTCGCAAATGGTTTCGATTTTTGAGCGAGTGCAAAGCCCCAGTCTTTCCCTTTCTCTTCCCCACTGCTTTGGTCTGTACATGCCATCCTCCTCTCCGGTGACCGCACTATCGTTGTCTGTAGTGACAAGGCTGTTGGATTTAGCTCTGGATTATGAACACATGTACACAACGTGAAGAAGAATATAGAAGTTTTGGGGAAATTTTCTCTTATATTATATTCTCAAACTTATAGGATACATGCACTTTTATAGTGGGCAGACCACCTGATTAACTTGGTAACCAAGACAAACACTAAACATGCAAAGTCTAACTAAGGAAATAAACTAACTAATTTAATCTGATTGCCGACTGATTGTAATATTTAGTTGCCTTGCATGACACGGCAAGTCAATAGGTTTTGCAAGTTTGGATTACTTTCCAACAACCTCAACAATCTCCCTTCTAATCAAGACTTGTCGAATCTAACTCGTTGAGACAATCGGACTCAACTAGATTTGTCCAACTTATACTCGACACATGATGACAAACACATCTCGAAGGAGTTCCGCCTTCTTCTTGCTAGCTATACAACCATTGACACAACTTGCAGTCGTCTTTCACATCTTTGTCGTTGGTGACACACCTCGCCGGTGATTACGACCTTTGCCTCAGCTCCAATTGTCTTTTCACCAGTGATGCAACTTGATGGTGTTGCAGACTCAAATTAGTGTTTACCCACGAGAAAACATGACACACCTACAAAGATTCTTTTGCACACAAACATGCGTCATGCACAAACTCTCCTTAGGATGGCGAACACATTTCCTCGACATCCTAGACTCCTCTTGGCACACGCAACGGCTTGTAACATGGTCTCTTCTGATGTATGCGACATATCTAAAGGAACTTGCACATATTTATCTTGTGGACACAACTCGCATAAGAACTCATATGATCACAGATAGTATTTTATAGACACAATTGACACGAGAACGTAGTTTTGGCCGTCTTCTTGACGAGGCACTTAGATGGCTGTCAATGCTATCTTGTCACACCGGTTGTCGACGACACTCACCAATAGTGGGTATCGGGAAGACACGCCTTCTTCACCGTTTCGTCACCAAATCTTTTGATCTTTTGACAGCCCTTCCTGCCTGTGACGCAACTCAACTTTGACTCAACAATGGTTTGCTACCTTACGGTCTCCTCGTGGAGCCACAGTTGCACTCGATGCACCATAAGATCATGCTCTAACATTGGGTCGCTCAATGACGATAACATGCCCCAAGGTTCAGCAGTGGTGGCCTTCCCCAGGGCAAGCGTGTGCATGGGTAGAACCTCACTCTCATACTAATTGTTGTGTTTAGCCCCGAATCATGAACACACACATGAATATGAAGAACATGGAAGTTATGGGTCGATTTTCTCTTGTGCTATATTCTGAAACTCACTGGATACATGTCTTTTTATAATGGACGGACCACCTAATCGATTTCATAACCAAGGCAAACACTAAACATGGAAAACCTAACTAAGGAAACAAATCAACTGATTTGATCCGATTACTGATTGCATTATGATCTTTACTTGTTTTGCACTATACGGTAAGTCAATGGTTTTAGCAAGACTTTTACTTTCCAACTGAGGCCTCTTCTATTCAGCGACCGTGCTATCCTCTTCTTCGGTGACCACATGCTCCCCTGGCCCAAACCCTTTCCCGAGAAGCATCAGGGCGCCTTGCCGTCATCGCCTACGGTCTGTCAAGCCGGAGAAGCCCGAGGAGGGAGGGTAGATGTGCGACTAGGCCAGCCGCTGCTCGTCGATGTTGCCGCCCTCCTCTCGACCTGTTTAAAAGTTTCCGAATAAGTAACAGCATCTCGGCCTCAATCAAATAGGACGGTGATAGGCTTAGCCGCTTAGACTTATTTTATAGCCAGCCTATTCAGGTCAGGCCTACTTCATATCTGACATGGGCTTTTACATTTTCAGGCTTCCATTATAGATGTCTTGCCTTATTATGAATAGTACTACTAGTATCGAACTACATAAAAATACTGTATATTAAACCCCTGAAGAGGTCCCGGCCTCTCGCGCTGCCCACGTTGGCTTTGGGGCAACATGACCACGCGACGCTGCATCGCGTTGTGTGTGCGCTGGCCTGCGTGGTCTGCCGTTTGTATAGCTCTCACCGCGTTGAGCCACGTCGCCTGCGTGACTCAGCCGCTGATACAACTTATATAATTTAACGCCGTTGGTTTACATCACCAGTCACGTGGCGCTGTGGTAAGTGTGCTCGCGTCCACGCACACGACCTGGGTTCGAGCTCGCTCAATCACGTGAGTGTCGCCCCGCGCGTTTTTTTCCTGAGCGACGCATGGTCCTGCTGCGCGGGTTGGCGCGTAGCGATGCGGTTTTATGCAAAAAGGCCCTAGGAGATTGCTGAAATTATATATAGGTCCTTCCTCTTACATGAAGCTGTTTTTTTGGAAATACCCTCCAAGAATTCGAAAAATACGCCAGAATTAAAAAAACGTAAAATAGCTCTCCAAAATTTTTGAAGTTGTTTCAAAATCCATTTTTGGGCCTGATTTTTCCCGAAAGAACCCAAAAAAAACCGTAAAAATGTTTCCCACATGTGAATTTTCCTCAAAAACCAAACAACAACACCTTGTTTTTTTCCTCGAAAACCAAACAAAAAAACCTTTTTTGAAAACACTCTTTGAGAATTTTAAAGATACGTCGCGCTCTCCGCTTTTTCTTGAAAATGCCTCTCCAGAATTTTTCAAATTGTTTCAAAATCCGTTTCTAGGGCCGATTTTTCCGAGAAAACCCCAAAAAATGTAAAAACGTTTCCCGCCTGATTTTTCCCTGAAAACCAAACAAAAAAACGTCTTTTGGGAAAAGGTCCCTCAAAATTTTCAGGACATTACGTATGTGTCCCTTCTCTCCAAGAACCGTTCTTCAAAACTGCAGGAAGGCCCTCGAAACTTATTCTATTGATGTGTTGACGCGTTGTGGCTGGTGCGGAGTGCGCCGTGCCCATGTATCTAGTTTGCCTAACTAAATTAACATTTGATGAGTAAAGGCTAAAAAGCCTCCATTTGAGCATTGATTTATCAACATGGAGGTCCCATCGGATAAAATGGCATTGGAATATTTTCTTTGAACTAGGTAGAACTAGTTAGGACTTCGCATATAATGTCTTCACCAAAGTGACTAGACTTGTTTCACTTGTTTCAGCAGTTCACGAGAAGAACTTATAGGCCTTGGCTCCGACGATGATCGAGCGGAGACCTCCAATAGACGCCAATATGGTTTCTTCTAGCACTAATGATTATTGTATAGCTCGAGATAGACCAAGGAGTAAGGGTGAAAACGGAACGGAAACTTTCCGACCGTTCAGGACGAAAACAGAAACGGAAGCTCATTTTCGGAAACGGAAATGGAAACGGAAATTGTTGGTACGGAAACGGAAACGGAATTTTTTTTCCGGAAACGGAAACGGAAACAGGAGAGCTAATTCCGACGGAAACGGAAATGGAACGGAAATTCCGTATAGATGTAACCGGAATTTCCGAACCGATGCGCCAGGCGCAGCCCATACAACGAACTAGTCGAACTGTCGAAGCGATGGAAGTCTGGAACCCTAGCCGCCTCCTCAGTCCTCAAGTGGTCAGGCCTCACGAGAGTCCCGCCTCCCGAGTCCCGGCCGGCGACCCCCACCTCGTCCATCGCAGTCCCCGACCGGCGACCCCCACCGTGCCGCCTCCACCGTGCGCCCTCCGCCCTTAGCCTTGAACGGTGAAGCCCACCGCGTCAACCTCGCGGTCCGCCCCCTCGTCCACTGCAGGCGCCGACCGACGACGCCCACCGCACCGCGCGCCTCGTCCACCCGTCGCCCCCATGCGTCGTCCCCACGTCGCCGCCCCCACCGCGCCGCCTCTAGTGTGCCGTCCCCCACCGCCGCTGAGGGATAAAGTCAAGAATTGGCAGGAGGAAGCCCCTTTCTGTTGTTCTTCACCCCACCGCTGCTGAAGGAGGAACCCCCTCTCTGTTGTTGGATCAGAAATTCAGAAGTCACCTAATCCTTCCTTCAAATTCCACTTTGTTGGTGTTAATCAGGTAAAACCTTCGAATTCCACTTTGTTGGTGTTAATTCCACTGTCTTTTGCATCAATGCTGGCCTCTAGCAATAAAGAGCAACAGAATTAAATATCCCAATGCATCTAAGGATAAGAATTCAGTGTCTGATGTAATCCTGATAAAGTTGTTTCACTACGGTTTGTTTCTTCCGAGTTGTTTAGATTACAGTTAGTAACCAGTTTGAAATAAAGTAGCAAAGTTATTGTCGGATAGATAATAGTTCCTAGCGATAAAAAGTCCGTTTCAGTTTCTGAGTCCGGTTTGCTCCGGAGTTTTGTTCTCGAGTTGTAATCCAATTCAGTATGTAAAAGCACCTATAAAAAAAGAATAACAGAGGGTAAGGTGTGAGGTTGTGCGCAGCGCCAAAAGCTCTGTTGTTGGTTCGTTCTGTTCTGCATCCTCGAATTCCTCCTTTTTCAGCTGTGCGCTGGAAATCTCCCTGAGTTTCAGAGCATTGCTGAAAATGCTCATTGTCGCTCGGTTGCTGAACTTCAGAGCTTTGCCGAACAAGTCGAGTTCGTCTATTGCCGATGTATTAAGCGTGCTTGCAGGATGAACTGGTGAAGAATAAGTAGCGTATTTGAAGATCGGCGCCAACATTCAGGAACTATGAGGGGTTTTGGCAGTATTGTTATGTGCCATTTCTCAGAGAGATTATTGTTGGTGACAAGGATGTATGCATGTCGTATTCTTCGAGTAAAAACCGAATGGCATTATCAAGTACTTCACACCGATTGCGATGTTGGCATCATTTGACCGGGCTAATCCATCCCTGCTTCAACTGGAAATTGGCGTCGTGGGGTCAGAGAAAAAAGATTTGCCCAAATTAAGTAAACTAAATCAAGGTTACTACTTGTGACCTATCGATCTGTGGATGTATCTAGTGAATGGATGATTTTACCTTGTTTAGTTGTCTCAAATGCCAGGTTAACTTGGCATCATTTGTTCTGAACTTTTTACATTTTCAGAACTTAGCAGCCTTCCTTGTAAAAAAATCCTGCAGCCATTGGAGTAATTTAGTAATACTAGTATTTGTAATATAAAGCTGTGTCATGTATGACTTTGTTAGGATACATACTGTAAGCTATTGTTTTCTCCCTTTTTAATAAAATGGGAGCAGTCTACACTCATACACTCTATTGCATGATCAACCATCAAATTCGAGATATTGTACAACTAATCACTTATTGTAATATAACAGATAGCCATGAACAATACTGCAGTAGGAGCAGTAGTGCAAGCGCGACATACTCAATGTTGGTTAATGTTATTAAGATGTTGTTCTGTGTAATTAAATACAATTCAAAGTTGGTATGTTTGGAACTTTGGATAGATCATGTACTACAATCTTGTGAAATTTTCCGTTTCCGTTTCCATATCCGCTCTGTTCCGTTCCGCTTCCGTTTCCGTCACTATTCGTTTCTGTATCCGTTTCCGGGGTTTCTGATTTCGTTTCCGTTACCGGTAAAAATATGGAGATGGAAACGGAACAGCTATTTACCGACCGTTTCCGTTCCGTTTTCATCCCTACCAAGGAGGAATATTCAATTGCTTGTTAGATATCGTGACACTAATAATATGGCATATTATGCTTTTCTTGCTGTACAAATTATTTGTGATATTTTTAAACCTTATTCTTATTTGGAAGTTATCTCATGTAAAAATTCTTCTAAGTGGTTGACAGCTATGAAAGAAGAAATCGAGAATTTTCATAAAAATTGTACATATGATTAATTTGGTTGAGCTTTTAAAAGGTAAGAGACCTTTAAAGTATAAATGGATCCAAAAGGTAAGATCTTTAAAGTGCAAATGGATATATAAGAAGGATAGTATTTCTGGACTTGAACCTACAAGATGAAAAACCAAGTTAGTGTTTAAAGGTTTTTGATCAAAGGGAAGGTATTGACTTCAATGAAGTTTTTTCTTCTGTTCGTCACTCATCTATTCGGGTTATGTTTGATTTTGTTGCTTTATTTGATTTGAAATTAGAGTAATTTGATGTTAAAATTGCATTCTTATATGGAGATTTAGAAGAGCAGATTTTTATGACACAACTTGAAGTTTTTGCTACTCTAAAAAAAGCATTTACTCTATCATTTGAAAGTCTCTTTATGGTCTTAAGCAAACTTCTAGGTAGTGGTATAAAATGTTTGATTCTTTTATGGTTGCACAATAATATTCTCACACTAGTTATGATAACTGCATCTACTTTAAACAACTTTTAAATGGATCTTTTGTCCATTTGTTGCTCTATGTAGATGATATGCTTATTGCTTCTCATGACAAGTCTATGATTAATCAGTTGAAGGCTCAACTTAATCATGAAATTGAGATGAAAGATTTTGGTCCAACAAAGAAAATTTTTGGATGGAAATTCAGTATGTTTGGTAAACTATTTCTATCTTAGAAAAACTACATTGAGAATATTCTTGATAAATTTAGTCTTACTGATGCAAACTTATTTCTACATCTTTTCCTCACACTTTAAATTATCTTTAAGTCAATGCCCTATTAATAAAGAAGAGAAAGTATATGTTATGTGTTACTTACTCTAGTGCATTTAAACATCTTATGTATACTATGATTTACACTAGATCAGACTTAGCTCATGCAGTTAGTGTGATTAGCAAATTTATGCATAATCCTAGCAATGAGTATTGGAATACTATTAAGTGGATTCTTCGTTATTTAAAAGAAACTTCTAATGTTAGCTTGATGTTTGATAAGAATAAAGTAAAGACAAATAATATTGTTGGGTTTGTTGATTCTGATCATACTGTTGATCTTGATAAATAAAGATCAATTTTTGGATAGATCTTCTCTTTATGTAGTCTACAATCAGTTGAAAAGCATCTTTATAGCCTATTGCTGCTATTTCTACCATTGAAGCATAGTATGTTTCAGCTACTGAAAGTGTAAAGGAAGCTATTTGGTTATGAAGTCTGATACACTGCCTGAGGTAAATATCGCCCTAATATGGGGTGATCACCACATATCCAGGCGATATCTACCCTTTATAAGCTGCGTTCTCGCTCGTGGCCTCACAAAGCCAGCAATGAAAGGAGAAAGAAAAGAAGAGAGAACGGAAGAAGAGGGAGGAAAAAATAAGAAGTAGAAGATCAATTCAAAATGTCGAGGCGTGCAAGTGGAAAGGAAAATGGGAAAACAAAGGAAGAGGGAAGCGCCTCGGACTGGCCGCGCAACGTCGCGTACCAGGACCTCTTCCTACCTTGCGGGGTTGTCCTACCGATGTGTCTGTGCGGAGATTCTTGTAGGCTTATCCGCTCTTGGGAAATTCCAACTGAGAAGAGGAAGTATTAGAAGTGCCGCAACTACGCCTTCGATCCGCCAGAGAAGAGCCTGAAGAATCGCCAGCTGCTAACAATCGTACGTGTTTCGTAATATTTCTACATGAAACTTTGCTAATTTATGTTTCATGCAGTGGTTTGATATGGAGATCGATTCCGAAGACCAAAGGCTCCTTGATCAAAGCATCCGAGACGAGGAGTTCAGGTGGTAGCTTTAAGCGCAGCGTGACGCTACACGCGAGGAGGCACGTCGAAAGAAAGAGGAGGCCGAGAGAGAGAGAGAGGAAACGAGAGAGGGCACGTCATGCCAGAGAAGTCCCACCGGAGGCATGGGCGAAAGGGAAGTGGCCTTGATCCACTCAGTAGACGTGAAGTTGTAACCATTATTTTGCTTGTTCGTGATGTGCATCCCAATTTTATGTTGTGATGAGGAGTGTGGTGTACTTTATTGTTGGGACCCGAATATGCAAATCCGGACCCTCTGTTTATACTACACTAGTCCAGGATCACACTAGTGCACACAGGCTCAACATCAGTGAATATCACAATCATACACAACGAAAATAGGATAAAATACATTATATATTAAATATTACCAGTTAAATGACCTTATGGTCAACTTACTTAACAGTGCCTCTCAAGGCTGAACAACAAATTGAACTACAGCGGAAATGAAGACGTAGGTAACTCCTCAGTATACCACAGGCAACTGACAAGGCTCGCATCCTAAACATTTTTCTCTTCATGGTACACCTTCTTCAGCATTGATGATGTTGTAGGCAAGGGTAAGTACATAAAGCACTCAACAAGTTGTGCACAGAATGCAATCCTAACATAACTATATGCAAGGCTTATTCCAAAGGAAGGCTAAGAGGTTCATTTGCAGTAAAGCAGCATTTATGAACAAGTACAGTATATAGATTGAAAAGACAGTAATAGAACAAATAACAATAATAGATAGATTCAGCATTTCCCAAGTAAACCAAGTTTCCAGTCCTAAGTTAAGATTCAACCTTCCATGGTAACCTGCCATCCATCTCAAGTTTTATTGTGCAAAAGTCTAAACCCTTGACTGTAATCCCCGAGCATTGCTCAATACCGTGAGCACGGCTATCCGAATAGATTGTACACTCTGCAGAGGTTATGCACTTTACCCACACGACATGATAATCTCTTTTGTGCCTGGCCATTAGCACACTTCCTTTGGTGTACCGGCAGAGAATCATGACAAAGCCTTTACAATGCTCTGTCTTAACTCAGTACTACCCACTAAGGTTTCAACACTTGTGGGACAGGTTACCACATCCAGGGCCCCCCTCTTGCGCCATCTGGGTTCATTAAAAAGGATGAACCACACCACCACTAGTAGTACCAAAGCTAAGACATTGCAAATTAGTCAGCTAGGCTGCCCCATAACGGACATGTGGTTGCATGATTGACTCAGGTCAAAGGCTCGCAAGGTGTCCTTAGGGTTGATCAAAACAAGACATACACATACCCTCTGCCCATTGGGCCCACCCTGCAATACTGCCCTTGCCACTTGCTCCGATCTAAAATCATAACCACCCCAGTTGAAACCAAGCACCACGTGCCATCAACAGTTCAATATCGTTGCGTGACATCCATTGCCACCACAACTCAATCTCATCGTGTGACCACACATGACACACAAATTCATAACCTTGTTCCATATTCCATTAGTCAAGATTATTTATCAAAGATTCAAGTACATGTGATGTCGTGGCATGGCTAAGCAATTCTAATTCGATCTAACCATCCATGTTGATTTCATTATTAACCAACTATAGTAAACCAACCTAGGGTGACCATAGATCATGGCATACAAATGACAAGGTAGGGTATAATTCAAAGGGTACATTAGCTAATTCGAAATTTAGGTTGAAATCATTTATACACGTAAAATAACATGCAATAAAGTAAATCAAAATAGCAACTAATCTAGCTATGGGTGCAACATGATCAAAGAATAACTTGCCTTAGGAAAACCCTTATCCATGTTCTGGACCTTGGTCTTGAGTTGATAAATCCTTCCCGGGTGCATTACGCAATTTATCGTCTACGCGAAACGAGAGAAGATAGCAAATAAACACCAAGAACAAAGAACAAATAAATTCTAAAAATCAAACAAAAGCTACCATTAGATAGATCTCAATTTTACAAATTTTTAGAAATTTGAATCACCTCAATCGGAGTTCGTATGAGAGAGAACGAGCTCTCGGAAAATTCAAAATCCTGAAAATACATAAAATCAGAAAATCATTTAATAACCGAATTATTTTTATAAAAAAAATAACTTTATTGCGTAGGCGTGACGTCATACAGCTCAAACCAAGTCACGGACACGCGTGCACGATCTCCGTCGATCAGAACCGATCTGATGGCCATCGTTGATACCGCTATGTGGCACATTGGTAGCCATCCGATCTGCATCCAAAGGCTACGATAGAAGATGAGAAGCACTGTCGACCTAGCGACGTGGCAAGATCCGGGACGGGCAATCCCGATCGGACAGCCAATTTTACCCGTGCTGTTTACTGTTCACCGAGGCGACGTGGATCAATCTGGAGCGCTCACGGACAATCGGACGGTCGACGGTGTTCGGCGCTAATGAGGGCGATGCGGCGGCGTAGACCACCGGAGCTGAGGACGATGACGCGGTTGTAGTGCTCCGACGACACAACGGCGACGAGCGCAGGTGGGATCGACGCGGCTCGATGCGGCGAATCCGGATCTGGAACGGACGCGGCGGTTGGCGGCTTGACGACGGCGCAAAATGAAGAAAGACAGCGGCGGCATGGGTATGAACTTCGGCGAGCTCGCAAGCTTCAGCGGTGGACTCTCTGGCAACGGCGCTTTTGGGAAAAGGTGCGGCGGCTCACGAGGATCCTCGGGCTGGGGTTCAAGCCCTTAAATACCCCTCGGTGTGCGCACAAACTAGGAAATCATGGCGGCGGCGGCGCGAACTCGAACTCCGGCGGCGGCTCGGAAACGAACTCCTCCCCACCGTTCGATCAGTCGTCAACGGTCCAGATTCATAGCGACGTGGCACGATCTGCTCCGGACTTGAATTCAATGGCAGAGATTTGATGATGGCGTTTACTGTAGCGGATAATCACGAGCGTCCATCCATGATCCAACGGTTAAAGCCCCTAGGGTTTTGAGTCATCACGACGAGCAGCGACCGTTCAATTTGCATCCTATGGCAACGAGGCGCTAGGGTTTCTATGGCGAGGCGGCTTGACGAAGGCCGCCTGATGATCATCCGACGGCTGCGGGCGACGTTCTAGAAGGCGGGCCGAACAAGCCGAGCGGCTGGGCCACAATAGCGAGATTTTGAGCGCACAGTAATGGGCTCGGCCCATTAGTGTTCTAACCAAATTTTCGAGATTTTCTTATGTAAAATAAGTAAATAAATTACTTTGATTTATTTAAGGTAACTAAAATATCAGAAAAATTCCTAGAAAAATCTCAAAAATACTTTGAGACATTCCGGACCCAAATAAAATATTTTTAACAAAACTTTATTTTAAATTTAGTTATATATAATTGGTTTTGAGCAAAAAGGCAATATATGTTTAATTTAATTCAAATAAATCTCAGAAAATTCCAACAAATCCAAATAAATCCAAAAATCACTTAATTGCAATAAAACATTATTAAATAAATAAAAATTCAAAAATTGGATGTTACAAACCTCCCCCCCTTAACAGAATCTCGACCCCGAGATTCAAGGCTACCTAGAGAATACGTTTGGGAATTCTGCTTCCAGGTCCTCTTCACACTCTCAAATTGTGTCGCTCTCTGAATGATTGCTCCATTGAGTTCTACAAAGGCAAACAGACTTGTTTATGGTTCTATGCCCCATCACATCCAAAATCTTGATTAGCTGCTCCTTATAAGTCAAGTCAACTCTATTGCTTCTAACAGCGTCTGCTCTGCTGGCACTCTGAAACACTTTTTAAGCTGTGACACATGGATCACATCATGGACTCCTGCTAACGACTGGGGCAATTCCAGTGGATACACAACCTCTCCTCGACAGCTCAATATTTTGAACGACCCAACGAACTTAGGTGCAGGCTTCCCTTTGGCATTGAACCTTTTTACACCTTTAAGGGAAGTAACTCTGAGATACATGAATTCATTGGGTTCAAAGCTCAAATCACGATGGTGATGGTCGACATAGCTCTTCTGACTTGACTGCGCTGCTTTCAGTCTTTCCCTGATCATGACAACTGGCTCTTCAGCCTCCCTGAGAATCTCAGGCCCAATACTGAACATTCTCCCGTTTCACTCTAATTCAACGGGGTATGATAGGCACGACCCTATAAGACTTTAAATGGTGACATCTGCAACTAGCCTAGTAGTTATGGTTATAACTGAGCTCTGCTTATGACAAGCGTTTATCCCAAAACATGGCGTAAGCTAACGCACAAGTTCTCAAGATATCTTTCGGAATCTGATTAGCTATTTCTGTTTGACTATCTGTCTCGATCTGTCCCAATCTTCTTGGGCATACGACGCAAACACATAATCCTTGATATGTACAGCTTTGCTAATCGGTCTCCTGAATAGATCGTCTTTTACTGGGACGAAGTGAGCAACTTGGGTCAATCAATCAATGATGATTCCTCCGAATTCGTATCTTTTATGGTTAATTCACACTAGGGATCCTTTTAATGATTTGCCTCCCATTTCCACTTAGGGATCTATAATGAGTGCAACGAACCTTTAGGTCTCTATTGCATTGCCATTATTCTCTGCCACTCATCACATCGAGTATCATATCCAATAGCTTCGCTCTTCACCTTAGGCTATCAAAACTTTTCCTTTAGACCGTAATACATTCTGGCACTTTCTGGATGAATCGATTACTTAGAATCATGGGCTTCCTCAAGTATCATCTACTTAAGATCTTCCTATCCGACACACTGGTTCGACCTTAAATCCTCATGGTATTCTAATCACTCAAAATTATGTTTCTTGGCTAAGCCTTCTTCTTTCCCTGGCTTGACTTTGTATTCCTTCCCCCTTCGAACTTCCTATGATCTGATTTTCTAATATTGGTTTTGTTTCCAAAGCAACTATGAAACCTTGTAGGACGACCTTTAACTTCAACCTCTCAAATTCTTTGCACAACTCTGGTTAACTGCTTATTATCAACATATTCGCACTGTGGCCTTATAACTCACATGTCGACTACTACATTGGCTTTACTATAATGCCCATGGATTCTAACACTAGAATCTTTGATTATCTCCAGCCATTTTCTTCATTCCATATTAAGGTCCGACCGAGTAAATATATAATTTAGACTCTTATGATTCGCATCTATTTTCGTTGAGATAGTGACTCCATATTTCCAAATCGTGCACTACGATAGCTATCTCCAAGTCATACGTAAGGTAGTTCTCCTCATGTTGTCTCAATTGCCTCATTGCATAGGTAACATCCTTGCCATTTGACGCCGATTCGCATCCCAGATCATGTCTAGAAGCATCATCATATATGTCGAAACTACTTCGCACTACTGATAATACTAACACAGGTGTTGATATTAACCGCTTCTTCAACTTCCGAAAACTCTTTCCATGCTCCGGCGTCCATGCAACTTGTTCTCTTCAACAAACACATAAGAGGTCTAGCTGTTGTTGAAAACCCTTCTATGAACTAGCGATAATATCTTGCCATTCCTAGAACTTCGAATCCAAGTAACGAACTTTGGTTGCTTCCGATGTAACCTTGCCTGGTTCAACAGTAACTCCTTTAGCAGTCTTTGCGTAGCTAACGAAATTCAATCCTTTTCTTCTAGAAATCACACCGGTTGGTCTTAGCGTACGACTGCTGCTTTCGCAAAAACTCATCTCAAGGTTCTGCATGTTTTCCTCTTGTCTTGGAGTATACTAGAATGTCATCTATAAGGTAACCACGAATTTATCCGAATAATCCATAAACACCTTACGCCTCATGTTCATGAAGTATGCGGGGCATTGGTCAATCCAGGAGATATAGCCAAAGCTTATACTGTCCATATCGCATAGAGAACGTAATCCTAGAAGCATCCTTCACATGACTCCTCAATTAATGATAGCCAAAGCGAAGTTTTATCCTAGAGGAATTTCAACTCTCTTCTCAACTGTCCAGCACGTTGTTAATCCTGACATTAGATACTTATTTTCAAGCTTTTCTTTATTTAGATCACGATTAGTGCACTCTCCCGATCTTCTATTTTCCTTTTTGATAGACAAGAGCTCCCATGGTGACGCACTAAGTCCTCTCAAAACTCTTCTTAGTAACTCTCCGATATGCTTTTCTATTTCCCATTAATCCCTTAGTAGACATTTGACATGGTCTTTTCACTATTGGGCTATACCAGGCAAATTCTTGAAAAATATATCAAGGTATTTTCTGACAACTGGCGCATCTTCTAATTGGCAAATTTCACACTATTATCCCTCCGTTGGCTAACAAAAACTGTCATCACTTGGAACCACCCCCTTTTTTTCCACATTTAGGGTTTTAAACCGATACACTCCTCACCAAATAGCCGTATGCTTGAGCATCCAACTAATTCCGGAATAATGTCAAAGGTCTAAGTATCCAATCGCAATATGATTTACTTGAAACTCTACTCACTCAATAAGCACGGAACTCTCAACATCCTAGGTGAATCTAGCACAGCTGAGCACTTACTGACAGTTGACAAATCCTCTGATTAACAAGCTCAGGCTGGGTACCACTAAATTAGCCACCATTGCATATGTATCAATTCTAGGTGAACCATAAACACGGGAATACTCTCGGAGAAACATCTAACTCATCATTTTACTTTATTGCCTCTTATTCCAATCCTCCGTATACCAATGTATCAACCATCTCTGTTTTATTTCTTTCGACAAGAAAACCCTTACATGAATTCATCATTAATCCCTTCACTTTACACGTAAGGTTACAGTTTTGCACTAAGTAAAATCATGGCTCTTGACTTCCTTGATTTAGCATTGACGCTGGGGCTTTGACAGGGACGGAGTTGGGATTGACTTAAACCAACGTGATTGCTTTCCTTTGAGGGCATTTATTGGCAAAAATGCTCAGGTTTGTGCAAATAAATCGGAGTCTAGGGTGAATTTTCTTTCTTGAGCATTCGTTGACTGGAATAATGTCCTTGCACGCGATGGGCGAGCACTGCACGCGATGGGCGAGCACTGCACGCGATGGGCGAGCACTCTTCTGAAGGTACTCTTGTTTCTCCTTTTTTTTGGATCTGATATCTACTAAGGACCCCGACTCAATTCCGAAACGCAACTGTGATCAAAACGTGACTCGAACTCGAAACTCTAATGGTAGAAACTAAAGACCAGCAACTCAACTCGACGAAGCAACCGTGAATTCAACAAGCGGAGAACTAAGCAGTAAAAGTAAGGCACAAAGAGTCTTGGATTAAGGGTGACAACTCGCCTATAGATATATTTCTTTCTGGTATTTTCTGGACTGTAGGTATAAGAAAACAACGGAAAAGGAGATCTCTCACCGAACAACCTTGAGCTCTGATACCACTTGATATGGACTAGGCGTCCCGATCTTTCGATAAGAGGAGGTAGCGTCGATTTGGTGGAGGCGGTTGGCGTCCGACTACAACGAACCGACAAGCGTTGCGCTTAGCGACCGTACACCACCCTCCCGAAGGTTATTGATCTCGCGAGCGCGACCAACGACCACGAAGGTCTTTGTCCTGCAAGCAATCGAAGAACCAGCAAGAACAAGAGATAACAAGCAACTCAATTGCGAATATGAATGTAGATTGGTTACGAAGCAAGAACACTCGAAATTGGGGTTCCGATGAACAAGTAGGCAGGCGGTCTAGTCGACACTTGCAAAGTACAAGCAGTAGCAATGGCTAACTTAATCAAACAAAACCCAAACCCTAATTATGGTGGCGACTAGCTATTTATAGTCCAAGGGCATGCAACACCAGGCCTTAACATGGGCCTATCTAATACAACTCGGATTAGAAGACCCGTAGCCCAAACTGACTCGGACAGGAAAAGTAGTCTTCATTGTTTTGCAGTTTCCCGTTGACTCGGAAGGAATTTGAAGATGATTTCGGATCCGTTTGAAAGAGGACGACCAAAGCTTTCGTTCTTGTACTCATAGACCTCCAGAAGCCTCCTGGATCAAAAGTTATGGCCGTTTGAAATTGACCATCTCTGGGAGTCCGAAGCTGATTCCAATTTGGTCTTCCCTCCGGACACGAACTCCCTTGTGCATTGTAGGTCTTCCCCATGGTTCCTAAGAATAATCACATTATCACGAAAATTAAGTAGCATCCCATTCATTGTATCAATAATTGGAATACTTAGGAACACCTTCACCTGGTAATTTAGTTGACGTGCACGGGCTCGAGTGAGTGGTCCTTGAAGTGGTGGTGGTTCATCCTGGTGAGTGCTAGAGCTGGTTGTATCCGTTGTGGAGATGTCCTCATCATCCTCTCCCTCTTGAAATGGAGTCGTCCTCGACTCAAGCTCATCTTCATCACCTATGTACGGCTTCAAATCAGCAACATTGAAAGAATTGCTTACACCGTAATCTGCAGGCAAATCAAGTTTGTATGCATTATCATTTATCTTGGCAATCACTTTAAAAGGACCATCAGTACTAGGCATCAATTTAGACTTTCGCAAATCAGGAAACCTATCCTTTCTCAAGTGCAACCAAACAAGATCTCCAGGTTCAAAAGTTAATTCCTTCCTACCATGATTACCGGTAGCTCTATACTTAGCATTCATGCGTTCAATGTTATCTTTAGTAGTCTCATGTAATTTCAGCACTAAATCAGCACGTTTAGCAGCATCTAAGTTTACTTTATCAGAACATGGTAAAGGCAAAATATCAATGGGTGCACGAGGATTGAAACCATATACCACCTGAAAAGGAGTCATCTTGGTAGTAGAATGCAATGAGCGGTTGTAGGCAAATTCCACATGAGGTAGGCACTCTTCCCACATCTTCAAATTTTTCTTCAAAATGGCTCTCAACATTGTAGACAACGCTCGCTGACTTGATCACCGCCATCTGTTTGAGGGTGACATGTAGTAGAAAACAAGAGCTTGGTACCAAGTTTCTTCCAAAGCGTCCGCCAAAAATGACTCAAAAATTTTGCATCCCGATCTGACACGATTGTGGAAGGCACCCCATGTAGACGAACTATCTCTCTGAAAAACAAATCAGCAATGTTGGTAGCATCATCGCTCTTATGACAAGGTATAAAATGCGCCATCGTAGAAAACCGATCCACGACAACAAATATACTATCCCTCCCCCTCTTTGTCCTAGGTAGGCCTAAAACAAAGTCCATTGAAATATCCTCCCATGGAACACTAGGGACAGGAAGAGGCATATATAAACCATGTGGGTTCGACCGTGACTTAGCTTTATTGCAAGTAGAACAATGAGAGACAATAGCCCACATCGAATCTCATCTTTGGCCAATAAAAATGGTTGGCCAACACATCCTCTGTCTTCTTCACACCAAAGTGGCCCATCAATCCTCCTCCATGCGCTTCCTGAATCAACAACAAACGAATAGACCCAGCTGGAATGCATAGCTTGTTAGCACGAAACACAAAACCATCATTAACAATGAACTTATTCCAGACTCTTCTTTCCTTACAATTTAGCAAAACATCTTTAAAATCAGCATCAAGCGCATATTGCTCTTTAATCGTTCCCAAGCCAAAGATTTTAGAGTCTAGTTGTGAAAGCATGGTATATCGTCGAGATAAAGCATCAGCAATAATATTATCCTTTCCTTTCTTGTGTTTGATAACATAAGGAAAAGACTCAATGAATTCTACCCATACAGCATGCCTACGGTTCAACTTATTTTGGCTACGAATGTGCTTCAAAGATTCATGATCCGAGTGGATAACAAACTCTTTGGGCCACAAATAATGTTGCCAAGTCTCTAATGTTCGAACTAGTGCATACAATTCCTTATCATAAGTTGAATAGTTCAAACGAGGCCCAGATAATTTCTCATTGAAATAAGCGATGGCTTACCTTCTTGGATCAAGACGCCCAATCCCAATACCACTAGCATCACACTCAAGTTCAAAAGTCTTACCAAAGTCGGTAGTTGGAGCAATGGTGCATGAGTTAGCTTCTCTTTCAACAAGTTAAAGGCATCTTCATGTGACTTGCCCCATTGGAAAGCCACGCCTTTCTTGGACAACTCATTCAATGGTGCAAAGAATCGAATGAAATCTTTCACGGTTTACGATAGAATCTCGCAAGTCCTGTGAAACTCCGCTTTGTGTGACCGTTTTAGAGTCGGCCAAATCTGAATTGCCTCAACCTTGGCTTGATCAACTTCAATCCCCTGTGGAGTAACAACATAGCCAAAGAAAGCAACTCGATCGGTGCAAAATGTGCACTTCTCAAGGTTACCAAATAAGCGTGCATCTCGTAAGGCATCAAAAACAACAGCAAATGAGCAAAGTGTTCTAATGATTTGCTATAGATCAAGATATCATCAAAGTATACCACCACAAATCTACCAATGAAAGCACGCAAAACTTCATTCATTAGTCTCATGAAAGTGCTAGGTGCGTTAGTCAATCCAAAAGGCATCACTAACCACTCATATAGACCGAACTTAGTTTTGAAAGCTGTTTTCCATTCATCTCCTAATTTCAAACGGATTTGGTGGTAACCACTACGCAAATCAACCTTAGAGAACACAGTAGAGCCACTTAATTCATCAAGCATATCATCTAACCTAGGAATAGGATGACGATATCTAATTGTAATGTTATTGATTGCTCTACAATCCACACACATGCGCCATGATCTATCCTTCTTAGGAACTAAAAGAACTGGAACAGCACAAGGACTAAGAGATTCACGCACGTACCCTTTGTCAAGCAGTTCTTGCACTTGGCGTTGTATCTCCTTAGTTTCTTCCGGATTAGTCCTATATGGCGCTCGATTGGGCAACGATGCTCCAGGAATGAGATCAATCTGATGTTCAATCCCTCGAATGGGTGGCAAGCCTGGAGGAACGTCCTTGGGAAAAACATCATCATACTCCTGCAAGAGGTTAGTCACAGCAGGAGGTAAAACAGCAGGTATCGCCTCAAATGAGAACAAGGCATCCTTGCACACTAAGGCATAACAAACAGATTTAACAACATCCAGTTCCTTCACATCAGATTTGGTAGCGAAAAAACATGCACCTTTCAACTTAATTTCATTTTTGTTATCACAAGTAGAACTAGAGCTTTTCTTTCTAGCATTTTCATCATTCTTTTGCTTACTAGCTCTAGCAATGTCCTCTTTAAGAATGGAATCAGGGGTCATAGGATGCAATACAATCTTTTTTCCCTTATGCACAAAAGAATACTGGTTGGTTCTACCATCATGCACAGAACTTTTATCATATTGCCAAGGTCTACCTAACAATATAGAACATGCTTGCATAGGTACGACATCACATTCAGCAGAATCATGATAGGAACCAATAGCAAATTGTACTCTCACCAAGCGTGTAACCTTGACCTTACCAATGTTGTTGAACCATTGAACATAGTAGGGCTGGGGGTGCGGCCTTGTCTCCAACGAAAGCTTCTCCACCATGTCTAAGCTTGCGAGGTTGTTGCAACTTCTTCCGTCAATGATCACACGGCAGGCTCGCTCCTTGACGACACACTTGGTTTGGAACAGGTTGTGGCGCTGGTTTTGGTCGGTCTTTCCAATCTGGACACTCAATGCACGCTGCACAATGAGGCTCTCATAATGGTCAGTATGGTTGGCTTCAATGTGATCTTCCTGGTCTTGATCATCTCCGCTCCCTGCATTGTCAGCTGCAAGCATAGCATATGTTTCTTCATCCAAATCACTAGCAGAATGTAAGGACCCGAATTCACCAATTCGGATCCACCGTGTATGCCGCACTATTCCCAGGATCAATGCTAGTGCACACGGCTTAACATTGGTAAGCATCACATCATACACAACGATAATAACAATAAGACTTCATTTATTTAATATAACTAGTGTATGATCTTATGATCACTTACATTTATTCGGCCTCATGGGGCAAGACTAAGATAAAATAAGACAAATGCAGCGGAAAATCGTAGAAGACGTAGTGACTCATCAGTACACCACAGGTGACTGACAAGGCTTGGCCTAGTTACTCGCGTCCACCTGAAAGTCCTTCTCAAGCACAGGCGATGACTCCTCCACTGTTGTTGTTTTGTAAGCAAGGGTGAGTACACCAACACGTACTCAACAAGTTGTGCACAGAATGCATTTCTATTATAACTATATGCAGGCTTATTTCAAAGGAAGGCTTATGGTTCATAAGCAGTAAAGCAACATTTGGAACACAAACATTAATAGATTGAAAAGACAGTAAAACAAATAGTAACAAGTAATAGATTCAGTGATTCTCAAATAAACCCAAGTGTTCATCCTAAGTCATTCCCTTAATCACATGGCATCCTGCCCTCCCATCCAGTTGTCCATTTTAATTAGCTACCCCTTGACTGTAATTCCCGAGCATTGCTCAATACCGTGAGCACGGCTATTCGAATAGTTTGTACACTCTGCAGAGGTTATGCACTTTACCCACACGATATAACCATGCACCACACAGGCGAACGATTATAACAAAGCCTTTACAATGCATCCTCTTAACCCAGTGCTACCCGCTAAGGTTTCAACACTGAAGGGCTAAAACCACGCAACAGGGCCCCTCTTGCGCCATGTGAGTTTCCTCCGTAACCCCGGACTCACACCACCAAGATAGCACTTAAATTAAGTATTTGCAAATTAGTCACTAGGTCGCCCCATATGAGCGTGTGGTTGCAAGTTTGACTCAGTCAAAGGCTCGCAAGGTTAAGTCCTTAGGATTGATTAAAGCAAGACATACACATACCCTCAACTCTACTGAGCCCACCCTGGCACACCTGCCCCTTCCACTTGCTTCAATCTAAAGTGATTACCCTCCCGGTTGGTTACCAAGCACCACGTGCTCTTCACAAATCAACATCGTTGCGTGACTCCACTGTCACAACAACTCAATCTCTTCGTGCGATCACACATGGCCCACAAGTTATCATCATTGTTCCATATTCCATTAGTCAAGATTATTAAGCAATATTTCATGAGCATGTGATGACGTGGCATGGCTAAGCAATTCTATTCCGTTCTAACCATCCATGTTGATTTTCTATTAACCAACTATAATTAACCAACCTAAGGTGACAAGTGGATCATGGCATACAACTAGCAAGGTAGGGTGTAATTCAAAGGGTACAATAGCTAATCCCAAAGTTAAGTTGAAATCCTTTATAAACATAAAATAACAAGTGATAAGTTAAATCAAGATAGCATGCAATCTAATCTATGGGTGCAACATGATCAAAGCACAACTTGCCTTCGTTAAGCTCCTCGCTCTCGATCCGAAATAATTCTTGAGTGTGAAATCCTTAGAAGCCTCGCACAATTCAACGTCTCACGCGAATCGAGAGAAAAGCAAATAAAAACCAAAACCAAAGAGCAAACAAATTCAAAAATTCAAATAAAAGCCACCATTAGAAAGATCTCAATTTTACAAATTTTTAGGAATTTGAATCACCTCAATCCGAGTTCGTATGCGAAAGTTATAGGGTTTTGAAGTTTGAAAATCCTGAAAAATACCCTGAAAATAAAATTTCCGAATTTAGCTAATTATTTTTATACGGAAAATCTGGATTTTTCGGCTCGGCTGACACATGTGCTTGCGTGGCGCCAACTCATCGCCAACTCAGCAAATCCCGCCCACGTGGCGCCACACGTCGACGAAGCAGCAACCCTACCTCAGCGTCGACGTGGACCAATCCCGTCCGTCCGTTGAGGATCCGACGGTGCTCCGAGCTCCCGAGTAACGAAGGCTTGGCGGCGGCCCAGACTACCGGAGACGAAGACGAAGGTGGAGGCGACGGCGCTGCGAGGCTTCCCGGCGACGAAGAGGTAGCGGCACCGCTTCTCCTTGGCGCGACGATCCCGATCCGACCGAACAATGGAAGAGAATTCTAGCGTCGGAAATCGCGCACAAAGATTCAAGAACGGCGGCGTTCACGGCGTTCTCCGTGTTTCTCGGCGGTGGCTCAACAAAGAAAGACGCGCGGCAAGATGTGGTGATCATCAAGGGTGCTAAAGGGTCCTTTATACGGCATGGCACGGCGTGGATGGAAAGTTCAAGGCGGCGGCGATTTTGGAAGGCGGCAAGTGATTTTGGAAGGCGGCGATTCGGATCGGAGACGATGAACAGTAGCCGCCCGATGGACATCTGACGATCAGGATTCGTCTAGGGTTTCCTCTTTTGGATGCTTGATAAAGGTGTTGGATATTAATCCAACGATCGGCAAAGTTCCCGATTAAATCGGCCGGTCGACCTGATGTAAAGAAAGACCCGTTCATTATTCATTCCATAATTTCTGAATTTCCTATTTTAGATAATCCAATTTAATGTTTTGATTTATTTGGGGCCTTAAAATACTCTAAAATTTCTAAAATTCTCAAAAATACTTTGAGACATTCGGACTTTAATAAAATATTTTCACAAAACTTTATTTTGCAATTATCTTTTTAGGAATCAACTCTCCATAAAAACAGTGTTGCGCACGGCTTACCACTGCTCTAACCCGCAACCGAACAATCTGGGCATCCAAATTGAACATCCGAAACATCCACTCTAACAAAGCCTTGTATGTCCTATCTCTCGGTCTAGATATGCCTCGTATGATTGTTGAAAATGCTGACAAATCCACTCCATCCAGCCCCTATGCTATCTCCCCATCTCCATAAAATATTTGAAAATACAATTTCTCCGACATGCTGCCTACAACGTCGAACCGAGAAATTCATCAGTTCTCCATCTAACCGCATCATGCATTACCATATAAATGTTACATTATATGTTGTCAATTTTTTTCTCTACTAATTTCTAACGGTGCCTAACAATGTACGATATGTTGCTAGCCTACCATGTTTTTAAATACTACTCTAAAATACAATATATAAAACGTACGGTGATCATACTAAGAAACTTGACTCTAAATATATTATACTTCTTTTAATTTCTACGTCGCAATTTTTGGAACATTACCCGCGCAACATATGGCTAGTCTACCATGTTTCATCATAATATTAAATTTCTACCGCATTACATTTCTAAATATTGCCTAATACATTATTTGCATAACAAAATTTTTACTGCACAATTCTACTACATTAAATTTCTAAATATTGGCTAATATTTCTACTACATTGAATCTCAACATTTCTAAATATTAAATACTACACAATCCTAATATTTCTAAATACTACATTAAATTTCTAAATATTGCCTAATATTTTTAGTACATTTCTACATTTCTAAATACTAAATGCTACACAATCTTAATATTTCTAAATACTACATTAAATTTTTAAATATTGCCTAATATTTTTAGTACATTAAATTTCTACTTTCCTAAATACTAAATGCTACACAATCCTAATATTTCTAAATACAAAACAATCCTAAATATTAAATACTACATTAAATTTCTAAATATTGCATATAAAATTTTTGAACTTACCTCCACAAAAACAACGAATCTACTTTTTTCCCTCTTTTTTTTCCTTTCCTCTCTTTTCTCTCCTCTCCTCTCCTCTTGCTGCGCTGCGCTCGGTTGCTCCTCGCTCGGCCGAAATGAGCACAGTAGTCGGCGTGCGGGTTTTAAAAGGCACCTCTCGCCCCACCCTCGGGCGATGGGTGCCACGTGGCTGCGCCCACCGTTTGATGCCGTCCGCGTAGCCGTTAGTAGGCATATATCGCCCCATACTGGGGCGATGGGCGCATATTTTTGCTATTTTTTTCCGACGATTAGTTTCAAAAAGAAGATTTAAAATAAATATTAAATAAAAAAATTCCTAGTATCTAACAACATATAAATTTGACTAATTAAATTAACATTTGAGTAAAGGCTAAAAAGCCTTCATTTGAGCATTGATTCATCGCACATCCAAGTCCAAATGCATAAAATGGCATTGGAATATTGTCTTTGAACTAAGTAGAACTAGTTAGAACTTTGTATATAATGTCTTCAGCTGAGTGACTAGACTTGTTTTACTTGTTTCAACAGATCACGACCAGAACTCGTAGGTCTTGGCTTTGATGATGATCGAGCGAAGACCTCCAATAGGCGCCAACACGGACAGAAGAACGCCGACGATTATGCAAATCTTCCAGCCAATCAAAAGCATCAATTGAAATTGTGAGTTAGGAGTCTCCATTATTGCAAGTACATAAAGATGTGAGCATCTAAAAAAACGAAATGCAAGTAATGCAAATAATGACTTACCCAGTTGATGCACCAGGACAGGCCAAACTTCTTTGGCTTCTTGATGATTAACCACATAATGCAGGGAAGCTGTAGAAACAGATTCAATTCAGTTCAAAGATCGAAGCAACTTACATAGTACTTCCTCCACTGACAAATAGATGTCATTTTGGACATTGGCATATAAGGCCCTAAAAGGTAATTTTGACCACTAATTTACATTATAGTATATTTATAAAACCCAATAAAATCATAATATTATGAAAGCACTTACCGAGAACTCATTCACATTATTTTAATCCTCAACAACATCAACCAAAATAGGGTTCGGGTCGAAAAATGGGCTCCTAGAAAATTTATACATACTATTTTCATGTATCTAGTATAAATATCTAAACATATTGATAATCAAAATTTCAAAAGTTTAACTTAACACGTTTCAAAATAATATATATTTGTGATGAATAATAGATAGTACGTTAAGAGTAAAGACGAAGAATCTTACGAAGTAGGATGTCGGAGCATACACAAAGCCACCAAAGAACCCTAGTAATTCACCGAAGAACGGTATAGCCATGCCAACCAGCATGGTGAATGCTGTACAGGTAAAGGGTAAAAATGTGTGCTGACATATTTTGTGACATTACCAAACTTTATAAGATTGTAGTATTGTAAACATGCTATAATTAATTGTACTTTTACGCACCAACGTAGAGTGAGCGTTCGATCAAACGAAGAGGCAACCCAGGCTTGAATCGAAGATGCTTCACTAGGAAGGTCTCGAGCATGTCGAACACCGGCATCGCGTAGACCTGCATGCACGTTGCAAATGTCAACAATATTAAGCTACTACTACATACTTACATTACTACAGAATGATACAATACTATCTCTTTATCTAGGTCAGTTCTTAATCTTTTAGGAAAAAACCGATAGTGATAGATGATTCGGTGTGGGTAAGAATTATGGTGCAAAATATCACTATCGGTTTGACCTCAAAACCGATAGTGACAACCATTGTGGTCGATCATCACGATCGGTTTCTAAAATTAGAACCGATCGTGATAGTACATGTACCTAATACTAAGAGCCAAGGCATTCGCCTCACCCTTGAGGTCTTGGCCTCTTGGCTTTTCCTCCTAATCCATTCAAATACCACAACTCAAGGCATTCACCTCGCTCTTGACCTCTTGACTTCTTCTCCCGATCCATTCAAATACCAAGAGCCGAGGCGTCTACCTCGCCCTTGACCTCCCGGCTTCTTCTCCAATCCATTCAAATACCAAAAGCCGATCGAGGGGACACCGAACTCACAGAAAAGGCGTTGTTGGCGATGAGCTCTCCTCCTCCTCTTCCAACGGTGGCAGGAAGCTGACGCCCGGCCGCCGCGGTGGGCCTGCCATCTGCACCTCTGCTAACCTCAATCGCCGCCCCTCTGTCCCTAGCTTCCCCGGTGTGGGCAGCGACCCTAACAAGAAGAGGTATATCCGTTCTCTAGAGCTATGTATAGTGCCGACATCACCGCATGATTAGGGTTAGGGTTTGTTGGTTGATCAGTTCATAGATAGGAGTTTTGTGTTGGGTAGGATCTGATTCAACACTTTGATATGGTAAAAGAGACACATATAGGAAAATCAAATTAAAGGAAATATTGACGCATCACATGTGAATTTGTATGTACTAACATTCAATTGATGTTTCGTGAGTATACTCAACTTCTGTCATTCTGCATTGTTTGTTATGCAAAAAGACTAGATAATAAATAAATAAAAGGCCCCGGGTCTTACCCTGCATGCAAGGCTGTGTTGGATGCTTCTCAAAGCAATAATACTTTATGGGAGTTGATGAAGGTAATAATATTGTAATTATTTTGTGCATTTCATTGCTTAGATGATCATGTAAGTATTATTTAACTAGTTTATTGTATCCTTGCAACCTAACAGGAAATACTTCAAACAAAAGTTGGCTATAAAAACAATATGAAAGACTGAAAAGTTATCCTATTTCTGAATGACTGCACCTGTGCCAAGAGTTATGCAAAGAAAAGGCTGGTAATGTAGTACAGGTTTGTCCAATGAGAGTTACGTTAGAGGATTATGTTACTAATTTCTGCATTTAGTATGTATCTATAAATTAACACTGCCAATAGTAGAGTTAACCTCATTTCTTGTTTGTGTGTTGTTATATTATTGGGGGGGTTTCTTCAGGGTCGACTTCATAGGTTGTAGTGGCATATGTGTAGAGATACTAGGCAGTGATGTACATAATCTGTGAATTGTAGTGTTATATGTGTCAATTGCGAATTCGTGAATTTGTCAATTGTGTATATACTATCAATCTGTGAATATACTGTGAATGTGATATGTGTACTCCTGTCATGTATGTTTATTTTCTATATACTGTGAATATAATATGTGTACTGTGTGTATATATGTTGTTCCAGGAAAATTGACTGGACTTGCATGGTGGATTAATCTCGATCAGTTCTATGGACTCATAAAGATCACACTTCTCTATCGGTTCTGAACGTGGAGCCAATAAAGATTCCTAATTTATCTCTATTAGTTCCACACTCATAATCGATAGAGATATATAATTGGACTTCTGGGTCGGTTTCAACTTAGATAGCGCTATGTCTCTATCAGACGAAAACCAACTGTGATAGCCGCTCGTTATCACTGTCGACCCATATGACCATTTTTATAGTAGTGCTACATGATCATATATATTTTGTAATATGTGATGCATGCATGTACATATGTATGTATTTACTTGGTAGCTGCCGATGATGTGGACGACGACGAACATGTTGGCAACAGCGATGAGCCAGCGCGGCTTTTCAAGGGTGATAAGGATGTTGTCACGGACGGCATTGCCGAAAATGTAGTAGCCGACGAAGGCGATGGGGAGGTAGCAGGCGGCGATGATGATGTAGGCGACAATGACGCCGAGCCACATCGGCTTCTTGGACGGCTTCTCCGGCGTTGACGGGATGCTGGCCTGGATCTCCAGCACCACGTTGTGCCCCGCATACGTGAACGCCACGTCACCGAGCCCACTCAGGAAGTTGAACGTCCGCCCCGCCGGCGTCGACGCCTTCAAGCCGTAGTCCACGTCCGCGTGCCGCCCCTTCGCCAGCGACGCCACCCACGCGATCGTTGTGTAGCTGCACATACATTTGTATTATTTACATGCATGAAATAATCTCGTTATGTCAACAGATGCGTGTGTACATGTATCTGTATAGGTACGTGACGCAGAATGCTTTGGGCCTGAAGCAAAGTTGAACTACCTGATATAGATCAAGGCAACGTACCTGAGGGACATGACTGCGGCAACGAGGGAGACGCTGCTGATCGAGTTGAAGGTCGGGAGCTGGGAGAGGACAAAGTGGATAGAACCAAACATCATGATGAAGTAGGTGGTCCGGATGTGCTTGCAGTCCGGGCAGACGACCTCGTGGAACTTCTTGAGTGATTGGCCGCCGGTGATCATGTAGATGATGCAGAGGCTAACCTCAACCATGAGCTGCTGCGGCACGACGATCCAGAGGCCAAGTTTCTCGCCGAAGGCGTGCTGGCCGAGCTCATGGTAGCGGTCGAAGCGCTTGCCGGGGACACACTCGTGCATCTCCACCATCTGCCACAGTGTGTAGAGGGTGATGATCAACGACAGAATCATCGCCGCCACGCCAGGACCCCTTAAAATAAAAAAAAATAAGCATGCTTGTCACCTTTTGAAACTGTAGCTATTGGATGCACGTAGATTATAAATTAACTCTCATTTTAGTCTGCGCAATATGAAAAACACAACCGGCAGTACTCGTTCAGTCAAATACTTCGTTATGGTTAGATAGCTTAACAGTCAATGTTTCGTTGTATGGTTACAAAACTTCAGAGTTCCAAAGCACTCATCCAGTTAAATCACCCATCCCTTTACCCCTGCTCACTTTCCTACCAAGTTAATCAAGAACAAAACACTGACAACGGTGCTATATATTGGAGAATTAACAATGTTTGTTGTCCCAGGTTTATATCCAACTTTCTAGTTTGACATTCCTCAAATTTCTGTTTTAAAAGCTCCGAATAGATTACTATAGCTAGGTTTATGTTAGTTATGCTCTCGACAGTTTATTTTACTTACCAGACTATATTTGCTACTCTCATAAAATAACACTTCTATATTTCTAAACAGAAAGGCAAGCTGCAACATAACTTTTACAAGCAATTCTGCAACGATTGCTACCATGCCGCATTTGTCGTTATAAAAACCAATCATTAGATTGTGACCACTGCAAAACATAGCTATTGAAACCAGACGGGATTGGCGGATTCCAGTGCAAAATGTGGTTGGGCAGCTCTTCTAAGCACGCCCAAACTTTGGTGTTATGAGCTTAGCGTTTGGCCCACGGGTTTCTCTTTGTCGAGACCCGGATGTTTTCTCAGTGCAAGTTTCTTTTGTTTTCTGTCCTAGGGTCTACACCTATGATTTCTCCTTGTCAGACGGTTTATCCTGTTGTACTTTCTTTCCTTCTTTAATATATGGCAGAGCTCCTGTCGTTCTACCTTTCAAAAAAAAAAAAACCCAGACGGGCAAGTGAACCCGCAAGGCGTCCGGTCGGTTCACCCACTTCTCACCCTCTCCTCGATCTTTTCAGCGGAATATCTACCACTAAACAAAGGTGGATGATGGTGGGTAGCAGAATCTGTTGGAGAATGGTGTTATGGCCATTTCGGTGAGGAACCTGAGGCATGGAGCTCGGTTCGCCAAGAAGGTACTGCTAGCAGAGGTGGTGAAGCTTAAACTCACAGAGAGAATGACATATGTTACTGAAACTTGCAGAAGTACTTAAAAATCGAGCAGTAAAACAACTTCATATTAGAAATGAAACAATCCAACACCACGATACATCATATAAGAACTCTTATGCAACATTAACAAACACCGATTGCATGGATCTGAGAAAAGGAATTGAATGGTCCAACATGAATCAAGAAGATTATAGCATTCATCAATCGAAGTTGAAGCTACAAGCTGACGCACTCCTGGCCACCGCCAAGCTGCCTCTTTAATGATTAGCAGCCTCGCCGCAGGAAGGGCAGTCAATCCGGTTTTTCTTGGTCCTACCGGTCCTTGAAATGAACCAGGCCGGTAGTCTGGTTTTTGGAAAGTGTACAAGGGAGATGCACACACATTCACAAGACCCATGCAGTTTGGAATTTACTAGGCATGGTAGCGTGCGACTGCACGCCGTGCTGTGTGGGCGTGGGGAAAAAATCGCCGAAACGACGCAAACGTGATTTTCAACATATTTCTCACACCGAAAAACAGCAGAAACCGAGTTACGGAGGGGAAAAATAAAGAGCTAGAGCTGTAGAAATATCTCCTTCGACGAATTATTTGGGAAATATCGGAGACCGAGGTGGAAAAACGAGGTGGGAAAACAGTCTAGAGGGAAAAGGGATATACCGGAGACCAAGGTGGGAAAACGAGATGGGAAAATAGTCTAGAGGGAAAAGGGCGAAAAATTATTGGCGACGACATTTTTTTTGAGCTGTACACATATTTCTGATGACGAAAACATTTTTTCTGGGTAAAACGGAGAAAGGACCTAGACGTAAATAGCGAGGACCTATTTGTTACGTTTTTGGACCTATCCGCTATTCCAAAAAATTAGAAAAGGGCTTATTCGCGATTTGAATTTAACGGGGGTTTTTTCGTAAAGTGCCACACGAGGGACCCGAACGCGAAAAAAAATAAAAATCTTCCCCTCACAAAAAATCGCGGAGGACCTATTCGTAATCTCCAGGGACCTATCCGCAATTTTGAGAAACATGGGGACCTTTACGCAAAAATGGCAAGGATGACGCGTGGACACGCTCAGCTCTCGCCGATTCCAGGCGCCATTATATGGCTAATATTCAACGCACCGAAGGCCTCACAAAGCACGGACACGTACTTTTCTATTAAACAAACATAAGTGTATGTATTTCTAGAATTAGTGGACACTGGTTTAAGTCTAAGACTTAAACCCTGGTAGGCTAGGTGCGTACCCGTATGCCTCACCATCTAGCCATAAGCCAGATTCCAGCCCCATTTCAACAACTATGCTGCAACAAGTCAGTCAACGGCAAAGACGACAATAACTAGGTATCACTTTTATTTTAATTCTACAAAATTATAATAAACATCTTCGCAATACACTTTTCACACAAAAAGAATCTATCTTCTCTGTGCACTCTAATGACGGTAGTACAAATCTAGTATGCGCAATAAAATCGGACCTAAAGCTATATACTTATTGCTGATGGAATCCACAAATACAAAATCTATGGTACTTCAGCAATGGTTATTTATATTTTGCCTTGGATGGTATCATCCCTATATCAAGGTCTTGTTTGGAAGAGCTCTATATCCTAGCTTCAGTTCAGAGCTAAAACTTAGAAGCTAAAATAAAATGAATTAAGTTTATATTTTTAGTCTAAAATGTAAACAAGATGATCTACCTAAACACTCTTAATGTACCCATAGCTCCAGCTCCACAAATTTCTGAAGTTAGAAATACCCTGCTCCACCAACTCCACAGATTTTGATGGAGCTGGAGCTGTCCCAAACACCCCCTAAAGGTTGCAAAGTTCCTGGCAGCTCAACTATGCCACGTGTCGGCTTTGCACGGATGTCCTCCAAAATAATATAATTACGTTTAGGTCTTTTCGGCGTTTTTTTACAAAAAGGATCTTTTGGTTCAGCAAAATCGAAAGGACCCTAAATGAATGCCAAAAAAAGCGTAATTACATTTAGGTCCTTTCGCCGGTTTTTTACGAAAAAGACCTTTCGGTTCAGCAAAATCGCAAGTCTTCCGTGAAAGGACCCTAAATAAATACCGAAAAAGTGCGTAATTACGTTTAGATCATTCCAGCTATTTTTTGCAAAAAGGACCTTTCGATTTCGCACAATCGCGGCCAATTTTTTTTTAAAAAAAAACACCGCCGAGAAAAACGAAATTTTATTTTTTTCAGAAAAAATCCGGGTCAAAATTTTTTTCCTGGCGAAGCATCGCACGCTTCGTGTCCTCCGTCCGTGAGCCCCTCAAAAAAAATATAATTATGTGTAGGTACTTTCATTAGTTTTTTTTGCGAAAAGCACCTTTTGGTTTAGAAAAATCGTGAAATTTTCGTGAAAAGACCTTAAATAAATGCCAAAAAAAACGTAATTGTGTTTAGATCATTCCAGCTATTTTTCGTAAAAAGAACCTTTCGTTTTAACGCAATCACAGACGCGCGACATGTCATGCTGCGAAAACATTCCTAGTATAATAGGAGAACTAGAAAGTTTGCGGTGGTAAGCTGCTGTTATATGGAACACACACTGAACACGTTGCATCAAAATTAAATGGCTACCTCTTAATTAATTAGCTCAACATCAAAGTTTACTCTTTTTTTTTCAGGGCAAGTGTTTTATCTTTACACGCTTTCATGCATGCTTACTATGGGACTATTTGATCCTTTTAGCTAGGAATCTATGCAACAAAATTGGGGAGAAGATTGTATATATGAAAAGAATAGAACGCCCAACTCTCTTATTTGCCCTTATGATCAATCAACTCCGGTTCCTCGAGGTGTATACGTGATGAATTCCAAATTAAGTTCTGAAATTTCTATTTATCTCGTTCGTGCTTAACTTAAAAAAAACTGAAATCTCGCTAAAACCCAGGGAGAGATGATCGAGAGGGAGAATAAAGTGAAGGCGTACCATCCGAGCTCGGACATGGCGTAGGGCAGGCTGAGCACGCCGGCGCCGACCATGGCGGTGACGTTGTGGAAGGCGGAGTACCACCACTTGGCGTTCCTCGACGCCGTGATCGGCAGCCAATCATTTATCTCCGTCTCCTTCCCCTCCTCCGCCATCGTATTCACGGCTGCTGGCGCGATATGTCCGATCGACGACCACATAGCCCCCTCGCAAGAATAGATCTAAAACATGAAACGTCGATCAGCTATTGCATATGCAGTACCTGCGTTGTCCCTGTTGGGTACTAAGAAAGAGCAACAAGAGCCAATTAAAAATCCATGAAAGATGAAGAAAGAGAAGACACAAAAACCTGCGGATGGAACGATGTTAAAGCAATTAGAGCAAAATAACAGACTATGGTATGAGGGAGAAGATATCACATACGTACGTACTCAGTCGCGCGTCTGCAGTGGCCGCCAAAGAACGATCGAGCCGAACTAGTGACTCTGTGGTCAGGCTTTATTATTTGTAATGCCCGTACCTTTCTTGTTACCTATTTTAAAATATTTTCTGCCTGCAGCCAAAATTTAAGAATCGGTAAGATTATTGTTTGTTGGTTTGTGTTGTGTTGAGCAGCAGCGCGCGTTGACGTAACTACAGTCCGTTGATCTAGCAGTCAAAGGATAATTGGGCTCAGATCCATGCACGCGTCCTGCGCTCACGTAGTTAACACTATTAGTTGATGTCACGTATCGCTTAAGCTAACTAATTAAAAAAGGAGGAGGCTCCCTTAATCTCATGGTTAGTAGGTTCGAGGCCATAGGATTAGAGATGGACATGGTGGTATCGATCGGTAGTGGTCCGTGCTTGTCAGGGTATTTTGTACCTGTGAGTATGCCCGTCGTCAACGGATGCCCAATGCTCATCAAGGCATTTTCTGCTTGCGGGCATGCTCGTTACCCGGCCACGTCTCAGATCGATGCACACGTACTGCGTGCATGTAGTTAACACTACACAGGGCAAATTAGTTTGTAGCACCAATTGTTCAAGCTACTTCCTCCGGTCACAAATAGTTGTCATTTTGTACATCGATATAGTCTCCAAAACTCAACTTTGATCACTAATTTTTATTGTAATATATTTACAAAATTAATAAAATTATAATATTATGAAAGTATGTTTTGAGACGAATCTACATATATGATTTTTATGCAACCAATCTAAATATTTAAAGAGACATCGATAGCTAAAGTTTCAGAAGTTTAACTATAGGTACCTTAAATTAACAAGTTTTTGTAAACCAGAGTGAGTAACTAATTAAAAGAGGAGTCTGAATCTCTTGGTTTGAGGCCACCTGATTGGTGTTGGCAATTGCACATGGCGGGTTACACGCAGTGGTCCGTGTTTGTTAGGGTATTTTTCTATTTTATGGGCATGCGGTGGACATGCTCATTAGCCCCAAGACAAGTAAGAATCTTTGGCCAATGCTCATGGCCGCAGGTGCCCAATGCCTGTTGGTTGCCAACGAAAGTTTGAAGCAGAAACTATCAAACACAAAGTTTAGCAAAAAAAAAAAAATTATCTATATATCCTTCTTAAGAAGAACCTATTTATGAGTGATGGTGATTCATTTCTCTCCTCTCCCCTTCCCTCCCTCAATAACCCGATGTGTGACCCCATCTATTATTCCTCTTGTCCCTCTCGTCGCACCTCCACAAAAAAAAAAACCTCCACAGAAAATCTGACTTTTTGGTGCTGGAATGTGGCCCCACACACACATTGAGCTGTATTTTCCGTCCTCTGTGATTCCGTTCTCCTCCTCTTATCTCTACTTCACGTGTGCGTAGCTCCTTCATGTGCAAGCAAAGCCATTTCTTATAAGAAAAACTTTACCTCTTAGATGGGACATCCTCTCCGATCTCATCGACTATTTATTTTATTTTGAGATTCGCACTATTTTTGTCTCTCTTCTGTATTTTTTATTCCTCATAATATGTAAACACGGATCTCGAAATAAAAAAGGGTCAAATTGGATAAAATATGGCCCACAAACATTGAGCAGCTTTTTTCGTTCTCTACGGTGATTCTGTTTTCGGAATGACCTGTGTCTGGATGTTCGAAATTTTCAAACGCACTGTAATATTTTTTTTTCTACATATGCAACATTTTGTTATAACACGTGCAATATTTTCTTTCGACAAACAGTGAAATGCGCTACAGTAAACAGATGTTGCAAGCGTTCAGAAAAATATTACACACGTTGGCAAAAAATATTGCAAGCGTAAAAAAAAATATTATAAGAGACGTCTAATGGAATGAACAGAAATCGAACGTCCGAGCGCTAGTTTCTCCCGTCTGTTTTTCTTCTGCTTATCCCTACGACTTCACGTGGGTGTAGCTCCTTCCTGTGGGATAAAACAACTACACCTGACAAGCAAAGCCCTTTCTCATAAGAAAAACTTTTACCTCTTAGATGGGGCAACCTTCCATCTCATCGGCTATTTATTTTGTTTTGAGATCGCATTATTTTGTCTCTCTTATTATATTCTCTATTTCTCAAGATATTTAAGCACGGATCTTGAAATAAAAAGGGACAAATTGGACAGTTACATAATTTGGGATATATATATGGTTCGCTAGGACTTCTCAGAAAATGTAGGACCAGCCAATTGGGGAGGAAACAGCCAAGAAAACTTTTCCCCACGTTGCTGAAAATTCTCTATAAGAAAGGAAATATTAAACTAACGAATTATACATGCTCGATATTTGAATAGAGGTACTGTACATAATTGCATGTGTGAAACTTAGAAGTTTCAGATCGGTATACATTGTACCTAACACTTGTCAGAAAATGTAGGGCCAAACAATGAACTGGAAACTCCCAGGAAGACTTCAGATTTCGTTGTCAAAGTTACTATATGAAAAAGACATTAAATGTTTGACTAAAGAATTCTAATTCGTGGAGAGACTAGATAGTTGACTAGATGAGCTTACGCAATTGCAAAATCTATAGTAGATTTTTCTGGACCATCAAGCTTGACCGCCTCTTCACATGAAATATATCAAATAACTTACTTGCCCCTTGAGCGAATTACAAACTTTATCTGAACTGGAGCATAATAAAGGCAAAGGTTTGCTAACCAAAATGACGTAGAAGTCATAGCAGGCACTACTATAGATTTTGACATTACAGATCTAAAACGTCATTACAGACAGTTTTATAAACTGTTTATAAACATATGTGTCCAGACGGTTATTTATTAGAACCGTCTATGATATAACTTAGTACAAGCGGTTCTAATAAAGAACCGTTTGTGACATAATAATATTTATAGATGGTTTTAATAAAGAAGTGTCTGTGATTTGGATGTCCCATACATACATCACATGTTTTCATAAGTAACATAAGAGTCAACTCAAAAGATTGCTCTATCTTTTCATTATCAGAATTCAGATATGAACCAGAATTTTTTTACTTTGCATCAATAGTATTCCACAGTGTCACATCTTGTACAACCAATAAAAAGTGAACAACATATTTAACAGCCTACTAACAGGTAAAGGTACACATTTTCTCTAAAGAACAAACAGGACTACCTCTTTAACATTCTGAATGATGTTATATTCTGAATACTTCAAATGCCTTTAATTGTAAGCTCTTGCTCCAACTGAACTGTGTGGACTTTAGAGATAAAGTATGAAAATTAGAGAGATGTGATAAAATATGTTAGTGCATGCTCAACTCACACCATGAGTCAATTAGAGAGATAATATGTTAACAAAATATGAAAATTAGAGAGATGAGATAAATAACAATTGCATTTGAGATCTGAGATCTCACACCATGAGTCAAACTCAGGAATCAAGTTGCGATAAACCACACAACTCTGCCTCCTGGCCATATAAGGTCATATGAAAAGTAAAAGAAGATGGTACCTGTGGTCGAGTCTCAGCTCGATTAGCTGAGTTGCTCATCGACAGCTCAACCCACTCGCGTTCGAGCGCTGCTCGACGCAGGCGCGCGTGAGGGGTGTGTGCGTGCACGCGAGTACGTATGTGGAGTGTGTGTATGTAACTCGCTATTGTTTCTTCTTCTATACTGAATGCCAAAGCTCCTGACCAAAATTTAAAAAAAAGATGGTACCTTGTATGGTGTCTCCATAATAAATCTGCCATCAGCATAAAAACATGGAAGAGTGCCTTGTTGGAAAAAAGTCACCTGCCAAGAAACAGGTTCAACCGTTCAAGCCTAACTATTTAAAGATAACTCCTCTAGGGGATTGGAAGTCTTGTACATTTCGTTGAAATTACATGGAATATTTAACACAAAAGAATTATGTACTTGCTCTTACTTGGTCAGCCTCTAAGCCAAAATATTTACGGCTTTCAAAGAATTTGCGAGTGACATCATCGGTGAAGGGGCTGGTCATTATATACCAGTGGATCGGTACAATGTTACGTGGACCTGCAATTTTTGTTCAATTTGTGGGTAAGGATATGAAGCAAAGAACAAATCAATAATATAAGAAATTTGTGGTTAAAACACATTACTATCAGTGGATTGAGCAGCCAGGTTTTGAATACACAAAATACGTTCAGCTTGGAGTTGGAAAAGCGACTTTCCAGATGGGAGTCGAATATCTGAAGGGCATAAATGAGGGGTAAAAATACAAGCTATGATATCCATATAAGCAGAATTGGACTTAAAATCATCAGCAAAGAGCAATTCCACACTAATATGAATGAACTAAGATGTAGAAATAGATAAGAGTAAGCATATTTGTTGTCCTTTGATTATATGGCACAACATAAAACTAAAAGTGATATAAAATAGACAATATGTGAAATATAGCACCATGAAATAATACTACTACATGAATGTACATCATAATTGGTTCTTTTTCGTCATCACAGTTGGTTCTAGTGGCAATACAAAGTCATTATACAGTGATGAGGCGGCGCTATCACAGTCGGTTTTCGTGCCATTGTGATAAAGACATCATCACAATCGGTTCTTAATTACTAAAAACTGATAGTGATAAGGCCCTATCGCTTCTTGTAAAGAATCTATAGTGATGAGAGGGTGTGCTATTTCTCATTTGTGCACCCTCCTAAAAACACCATGCACATCTATCCAAGCAGGAAATTTCATAACTAAATTTAAGTATACAGGAATGCTAACAAGGTAAGAGTGATTCGACACTAATCTACTGTGCTTAATATATAGTCTCTTTTTCAAAGGAAAATATGATAAACTCTCATAATTTAAAGTTTTAGTGAAGCACATCATTGACCTATCCTTCAATTGAAGACCAATTATTGAAGCCCAACATATCATCACCATCTTATTCCATAGAATCATGGATTAAAGGATAGGTATAGCTATGGGCGGATTATCATCTTCCTTTAATCAAGCATCTTATTTCATTGGAGAAACATATCTGCTCTTATATCAGTAACCTGAATCTATATCTTAGAGCCTGTTTATTTCAGCTTTGGATTCTCTAAAAGCTGATTCTGGATTGTGAAGGTAGAGAAGCTAATTCTCCAAAAGCTGGAATCCAAAAGTACATATGAAGTGAATTATAGATTCTAGTGTATATGAGTGGACTAGATTGTGAGAATTGATTCTAGAATCAGCTGTTTGTTTTTTATTCTGCTTTTAGAGTCAAAATCCAGAATCAAAAGCTAAAATAAACAGGCCCTTAATTACCTGTCAGAAAATAAATATCTCACTTGAACATGTAGTGACCATTTGGCAACCGGGCCACTTCTGTTATTGTCCTTACAAATCCTAGTACGTAGTAAATTTGTTGACTATAGCTGGTAGTTTTTGGTCAGTATAATTTGTTCAACTTAGCTGCCCAGTGTTCAGTGAGTAGAAAAAAGTGTTCCGTGAATACATGTTTGACTGGGAAAGTTAGCTAGGTTTGAAATTAGCTAAGGACTAAGGTTGTATATCAGCCATATCATCTTTCTGTAAAAGATTACAGACTTATGTAAGAGGTCTAGTAACAAGTCAGATGAACATTGTTTCATTTTGTGTGACACCATGGGGCTGCATTTTGTTGGATGAATTGAAACTCTTTAGTTGCATAAGGTTGTAAAGGTGTCACCAATTATTAGCACAAATCAAAGAAATCACCTTTCAACCCAACATGCATAAGGGTGTCAACCACTTTTTTCGGGTTCATATAAAGCTGAAGGCAGCGCTCTATGAGATTCTGGACCTGTACAACAGTTGTTAGAGACAGGAGTTATCGATCTAGGTTAGTAAAATAAGACTGCCGTGTCAAGGACACTGGATCTTATCCAAAGGCAGCTTCCAAACATAATAATTGCGCTAGTTACCATGTTATTCAAATAAGGTATTATTGAAAAATATGAGTAATTAGTAATAATAAGTTGTACAAATTGTAGTTATGTACCAAATTATAATTGGTAAGGAAGCACAAAATCTGCAACATGAATAGCGCAAAATCTGCAACATGAATACAATCACTACTACAGAAACGGCCTTCACAGCCGGTCTATCACAAGCGGTTAGGTGCGCACCGCTTGTGCTCTACGTGCCACAAGCGGTTCATGGGCAACAGGCGGGAGGAGGTCTCTAGAAGCGGTTCTTGACACGAACCCTTTCTGGAGTCCCACCTCTAGAAGCGGTTCGTGTATCGAACCGCTTCTAGAGATATAGGTAGGGATCTAGAAGCGGTTCGTGTGTAGAACCGCTTGTAGAGACCCCTTCCGCCAGCAAGATTTAAACCCCATCTTCACAAGATTTAAACCCCATCTTCCTCCCCGAGCTCGCACAGGACAGCGCAGTGGTGGGCCGAGAGCTGTTCATGGGGGGAGGTGCTGCCAAAATTTTCAATTGAGGCTATTAGCTCCGAATTAATTGTTCCTAAGGTGAGTAACATGTTGCTGACATCCTTTTCACCTAGATATTGATGTTTTTTGTGCATTGGATGTTGAGAAATCATGTTTTGTTCTTGTGGGAATTAGTGTTTCTTTTGTTGGCTTATTTTTTTTGTTCTTAAGGTGATATATTGTTTGGTGTATGAAATGAAATGCAATAAATGTGAAACGATGAAAAATTACAAAGGTGGGGAAGGGGTAAAAAATATTTTTTATTTAGTAAAATTAAAATGCGAAATGATAGAAAAGATTTGCATGAAAATGTAACAATTAGTTAGTTTTATTTAAAAAAATGCAGGAGGATTAGAAATAATCAGTTGGCTTTAGTTAAAAGAATACAGAATGATTAAAAAAATACAAAACTATTAGACATAGTTAGCTTTAATTAAATATTGTGATAGATGTTGTTATTATTTTTATTGGTGTAGATGAACCGGCAATGGATGTACAATGCGGACCGTCGGTCAAGAGAGTTCAGAGATGGCATGAAGGAGTTTCTCGACGCGGCCGTTGCATTCTTGTCTCCAGGAAGCTTCATACGTTGTCAGTGCGTAGATTGCAAGAATGAGAAGGAGCACTCCGAACGATGGATGGTTATGAGGCATGTGATCACGAGAGGTTTCATGGCAAACTATACCTGCTGGACCCACCATGGCGAAACAGAGGCGATTCGACAGGAAGACGATGAAGAAGACGAAGAAGAGGAAGATAGACCCAATAGTATGCCAGACACCACTCAATACGGGTCCGTGGAAGATACACTCGACGAGTTTGGCGATGATGAGCTAGATCAGATGCTCTATGACGGAGAGGGAGAGTTCACAGAGGAAAGTCAATACAAGAAGTTTCAGAGCATGGTGGAGGACCACAGAACTGCTTTGTACCCAAATTGTGGACAGGGCCACAAAAAGCTGCGTACTACACTAGAACTCATGCAATGGAAGGCCACAAACGGTGTGTCAGACAAGGGATTCAATGGTTTGTTATCACTCGTAAAGAAGTTGTTTTCGGAAGGTAACACTCTACCCGAATCTACGTATGAAGCGAAGCGGGTCCTCTGCCCTTTAGGATTGCAAGTACGGAAGATACACGCATGTCCTAACGATTGTATCCTGTATCGCAATAAGTATGCCGATTTGGAGGTTTGTCCAGTGTGCGAAGAATCCCGGTATAAGGTGCAGCGTGACGATCCAGGTGAATTAGATGGGAATCATACGAAGAAGAGAACTCCAGCCAAAGTATTGTGGTATTTCCCTGTGATCCCCCGGTTGAAGTGTCTATTTGCTAACGAAGGTCATGCCAAGATGATGCGTTGGCATGAAGAAGAGCATAAGGAAGACGGGATGCTTAGACACCCTGCAGATGGCTCGCAGTGGAGGAAAGTCGATCGGGCTTACCCGAACTTTGCAAATGAGGTCAGAAACATAAGGTTTGGGTTGAGCACCGATGGGATGAATCCTTTCGGTCAGTTGAGCAGCATCCATAGCACCTGGCCTGTGACGCTTTGCATATATAACATTCCTCCATGGCTGTGCATGAAGTGGAAGTACATCATGATGCCATTGTTGATCGAAGGCCCGAAGCAACCTAGAAACGACATCGATGTCTACCTGAAACCATTGGTTGAAGACCTTGTGAAGTTGTGGGAGGATGGTATACATGTTTGGGATGAGTACAAAAGAGAGTATTTCAACCTGCGTGCATTGTTGTTTGTAACAATCAACGATTGCCCTACTCTCGGTAACCTGTCCGACCAAACTGTCAAAGGGTTTAAAACCTGCACCCAGTGCATAGATGAAACAGACTGCATGTACCTGAAAAACTCTCGGAAGTGTGTGTACATGGGCCACCGCAGGTTTCTTCCTAGCAGTCATGCTTTGAGGTGGAAAGGCAGTCAATTTAACGGGGAACAGAAATTCGTGTTAAGCCTCAGCATCGTAATGGGCGACTTGTGTTTGCTATGGTAAAGGATCTGAAAGTAGTATTTGGGAAGGGTCTTGGAAGCATACCTGTGCCGAACGAGGATGGTCATGCACCCACATGGAAGAAGAAATCAATATTTTGGGACCTGCTGTATTGGAAAGTTTTGGAGGTTCGTCACTCGCTTGACTTCATGCACATCACGAAGAATGTTTGCTTGAACCTGCTAGGCTACATAGATATGTACGACAAATCGAAAGATACACTGCAAGCTCGGAAGGACCTTGAAAACATGGAGGTGAGGAGTGACCTACATCCAAAAAACAAAGAAAGGACAAAACAACTTTATCTACATCCTGCGAGCTACACTCCAAGCAAAGAAGAGAAAAAAAGCATGATTGAGTGTTTGAATAGTGTGAAGGTCCCTTCTGGATACTCCTCAAATGTAAAGAGACTCGTAAACACGAAAGAGAACAAACTCCAAGGCCTAAAATCCCATGACTGCCTTGTGTTGATGACTGATTGCTCCCAAGATGGTGTCGAGGTATCTTGCCCGAGTGGGTGCAGGGGACAATCACAAAACTATGTTCCTTCCTGAACGCCATTTTGCAGAAGGTTGTTGAACCAGCTAAACTGCCTAAGTTGGAGGCTGATGTGGTACAAAGTTTGGTTAGTCTCGAGATGATCTTTCTTCCTGCATTCTTTGATATCATGGTTCATCTCACCGTTCACCTTGTCAAGGAGATAGGTATCCTCGGACCAGTGTATCTGCATAACATGTTTCCTTTCAAGAGGTACATGAGTGTCCTCAAGAAGTACGTCCGTAACTGTTCGCATCCGGAAGGCTGCATTGCCGAGGGCTACGTGGCGGAGGAGGTGATAGAGTTTTGTGTTGATTACATGAATGATCTAAATCCTATCGGTGTCCCCATATCACGACCCGAGGGGAGGCTACGGGGCAAAGGGACAATAGGAAGGCAAGTAGTTGCATGCAATGATCTTGTTGCATTCAAGCAAGCACATTTCACTGTTCTGAAGCAATCAACTATAGTCGCCCCCTATGTCCTTCAACACAAGAGTGTCCTACGCCGCGAGTTCACAGGGAAGACAGAGAGTTCGATAACCCTGAAGCACATGGATTCTTTCGACAGCTGGCTACAGAAGTACATCCTTGAGAAAGGGTCAAACGATGAACTATTGCAACGCTTGGCCCGGGGACCATCACAAGAAATCGTGACATTCAAGGGGTATGAGATCAATGGTTACACATTCTACACCAGATCCCAGGATAACAGGAGCACCAACCAGAACAATGGTGTCCGTATAGACACCGAAGATAACAACGACAGGTTGGACACATATTATGGTTTCATAGAAGAAATATGGGAGCTCGACTATGGACCTCTAAAGGTCCCTCTATTTAAGTGCCAATAGGTCAAGCTGACTCCAAATGGTGTGAAGGTCGACAAATACGGCATGACAACCGTGGATCTCACAGAAGTCGGCTATAGGCGCGAACCGTTTATTCTCGCGAACGATGTGATCCAGGTCTTCTATGTAATGGACATGTCAAGCAAACCTAAAAAGCAGAAGGAAAAGCATAAAGAAAATCGAAAGGACAAGCAAAAGGTAATGCCAAAGCGACATGTGGTTCTCTAAGGCAAACGAAGGATTGTAGGAGTTGAGAACATCACCGACGAGGAAGAGTATGGTCAGTTCGACGAGCTCCCTCCTTTTACAGTTGATGTCAACATAAACGTCTGCGAATGATGATGTCGATGCTCCTTACATATGTCACGATCATAACGAAGGAACAATTGTAAAGACGAAGACTTAAGATGTACTACTTGTATACAAATTATTCCATATGATCATGTTGATATGTTGATGTTTAACATTGCTTGTACATAATTTCTACAAAATTATTTCTACAAATTTTAAAATGAAAACAAAGCACGAAAACCATTTGTACAAATTTTAAAATGAGAACAAAGCCCGAAAATTATTTCTACAAGTTATTCATTTGTTCGGTTCACTTTTAATACAAATGACATTTATTCTGTGATTTATATCCACTTTATGAAAGGATTGCATAAATTTTAGCATACCTAAAAAAGGAAATTACAGTACATACAAAGAGAAATTCAGCTTAGCATAGTTAGCTCATAAATTCCCATACAAAAACCCCAAAAGCAGTGTGAAATTTACACAACTGATATACAAGCTTTCAACAATTTGAGCACAGGTTGTCTACTGCTACTTACCTAGTACATCATATAAAAGGAGCAACATTACAATGATAGCTATATTAACTAATTTCTTTAGCATGTCCTCTACTCTTTCCATCCTTTCTTCTAGCTTTTTAATGCTCTTGTTGTCATCAGAAGCAGCCGGATGTGCATCTCTCTGGCTTGCAACATGATGAAATGTTACAGCCCGTAGGCCATCATCACTTGACAGCAAATCTTCTTGGAATGCAGCAATTTGCATTGCAAGATTTTCAACACCATGGCTAGCTGTCGACGATCGGGATCGCCAACCGCAGAAAATGAGGTAGGGGTCAATGAGAAATGGGACCACAATAGCGCTTTGCTCGAACAGGGGAATGAGGTCGAGGAGGTCGATGGTCGGAGCTAGGGGACAACGAACGAGATGGAGGATTATCCTGGTTCGAGCCCCTGAGAAGGTAATAGCTCTACTTCAGTCACCTTGCGGTGGTGGTTCCTGATGTTTGTGAGTACAAGAGAGGGTTACAGCTCAATCTTGACGATGCTAAGTCTAAACTTGAACTCGGGTGTGTGTGCGCTGGGTTCTCCTCCCTAAGTGTTTACAAAGCCTCAGTCTTATACCCATTCTCCTTGCAACGTTCGGGAGTATTCCTCGGATCGTGGCCTTCATGCACATTGATAGCCGGTGGAAACCGTTCCGATCCCGCCGCGCGCGCCTGCATTACTCCACGATCCCACGTTCTCGTAACTGCCAAGTGATGACGTGTCTGGGATCCAAGGGAACGCCACCGACCTTGAATCATCCCAACAAAGAGGTCGTGAGGGCCCCGAGCTCGGAGATACTGCGCCCTAGGTCGAGCGGCCTCGAGCTTGATCCGAGTCTTTGATCGAGGCCTTCCGAGCTAGGGGACCGGTTGACTGTGCTGACCGACCAAGGGTTGCCGGCCCGGCAGCTAGCCCCGAGGCTCAAGGTCGAGAAATAGCACCAAGGGCGGCCTCGAGCCTCACCCAACAAAGTCATTGGCGGCAACCCTTGCAAGGTCTTGGAACCTTGTTCGAGTCGGCGGAGATCGCAAAGTGAACCCAAAGCGAGACACTGGCGACCTTTGATTTTTCCGGTGATACGGATGCCAACAATGGCGGACACTGCAGTGCTTTGAGTCCGCCGCCTGTGTCTTAATTGAGCCCGTCTAATCATGCCGTGGCGCCTTTTGAGGCGCCAGAGGAGGTTAAATCCCAAGGCGCCGTGGAAGACCCCGAGCTTTGGATCATCACCAAAGCCTGCGTCCTCCTCCCAAGCCTTCTCGCCGAAAGCGCATCGCCTTTCCATCTCCACACGACGTTTCGCCATGGCCAAGCTCGGGAAAAGTACCTTGTCGGTCACGAGGATGAAGGAGCTCGAGGCCCTCGGGCTGTTGGATCAGGTGACCTGGCGGTTGCCCGGTGGCGAGACCGAACCTCGTCCTCGAGATGACGAGATCGCCTGCACCGAGCAGATTCCCTCTTGAGCTGCGGACCCCGGAGAGCGAATTCCTGGCCGACGTCCTCGACAGTTGCCAAATTGAAGTGATCAACTTGGTACCCAATTCCGTCCTCACCCTAGCCGTCTTCTCCCATCTATGCGAGGGGTTCCTCGGGATTCTTCCCGCCCTCGCTCTTCTTCCTTCTTCTCCCTCTTAGCTCAGGAAGGACCCGTGGTCGGGTGCCTCTACTTCCGGCAGCGGCCCGGGCTCAAGTGGGCTCTGCCCAAGATCCCTGGCCGGGACTCTCTTGGTCCATGGTCAGAGCGCTGGTTCTACCTCAAGAAGGGGGAGAACGGGAGGCTGCGATACGAAGGAGCCGCCGTCACTGGGAAGATGGAGACCCCAGAGACTGAGGACCTCAACGTCGACGCAGAAGCCATCGCCACCATCCACATTTGCGCCACACGCGGTCTCACCGGTCAGGCGATCGCGAACGACTTTCTGCGGAATCGGGTGTCTCCCCTGCGGAAGAGGTTACATCCGTTCTCCCAGATCCAGGGACGCGACGATTCGACCCGCGAGAGTTCATCTGGTAAGGTCTTCAGCCACAAGGCTTTTGCTTGACTTCGTACTTCTTCCTCCTCTGATGGCTCTTGTTCGTAGCGCCAAGGAGTCCCGGTCGCGCTGAACGCAGAAATGTTCGAAGGCGGCGATGAGTACACTCGACGACCGGTCTCAAGAACGCCTTTGCACGAAAGCCCGAGGTAAGCCTTCCACGACCTACAGCCTCATCCGAACATGCGCACGTCTTTGCCTGACCCGTGCTTGCTTGTAGGATCATCAAGAGTTGTGGGAGACAGCGCGGAGACTGCTCCCCTTGCCCGATGAGGGCAAGAGCAAAAAGGGAAAGAAAAGACTCCCCTCAACCAGAGCTAACCACCAGGGGACGAAGAGGCCTCACATCGAATGGGGTGACCGCGCCACGGTAAAGACGATCATAGCCAATTTCCCGAGCTCGCGCCCTTGGCTTCTCAGGGCCTAACAAAGTTTCTTCACTTGGCAGCAACAAAGCGCAGTGGCCGCCGCCAGACCACCGAGCCCCCGCCAGCGGTGCGGGCTCATCGCGAGCCGCCTCCCTGCACTGAGAGGAAGGAAGCAGATTCTCCTCCGAGCTCGGGCAACAGGACCATCGCCGCCATCGACGAGGAAGAGGCCACCAACCTGTAAGAGCCCGGCTTTGCAACCTGCTCCATCTCCGTGTTTTTCTTAGTGCTTATCCTGATTGCAGACCTCGAGCGCCGAGACCCGAGCTTGCCCACACCGACAATGCTGTTGTTTGGCGAGTCCGAGTCCAGGAGGGGGCAGACGCCTACATCTTGGCCCGCGCCGGTCTTGGACAAAGCGCGCTCGCCGGGACCTCGAGTGGGCCCTGGTCGGAGGATTCGACCAAGGCCCCGATAGCTGGACGAAGGGGACCCCAACCTGCGATCGGCGAGGATTACAAAGACCGCGAGACGGGTACCCTCGCGATCGCCGATCCTCCCGAGATCGAGGAGACATGGGCGTCCGGGCCCCTCAAGTCATGGCGCCGCCCGATCGTTGGCGGCCGTGTCACCGAAGTCCCCGAGGCCCCGCCGACCAAGACCGCGCCGATGGCGAGACGCGGTTTCCGCCACGGAGAGCGACCACGACAACGGAGGCACTCCGATGATCCGCTTGCGAACTTCCGGCCTCGGGAACACAACACTCCACCCCGTGAGGGTGGGATGATCTTCTTGCGGTAACTCCCGCCATCGAGCTGGCGGAACCTTGACTACGGAGGTCGGGCCCGGTTACCGCTTCTTGTACCTCTGGTCGGGGGTCCGACATGGCGGCCGATGTGGAAGGATCTCGGCTGCCGCCCAGACGTCGTCCGTAGGCCCGGACAAGGTGTCGGCGGTGATTGAAGAAGGCCTAGGTCACGGGGACACGGGCGAAGGTTTTGAGATCAACACGGCTCGCCTCGACGAATTTGAACGAGGAGTTCTCCGGTAGCAGCGTCAACAGCCGACTCCGTGAGGTAGGAACCTTCCTTATATGCCCTGTAATACGTTAAGTTGTGTGTTCTTGACAACTTCTTACCAAATCGTGTTCCTTGTTTTCAAGGCGGTTGGCAGCGTGACCCGAGGGCTTCAAGGTCTCAACGAGCATGTCGACGTGCTCCGCCAGATCTTGAACGCCGTGGAAGAGAGGGAGACCGAGCGCTCCAGGCTCTACGCGACCATTGAGGCCGACGCGCAGGAAATCGAGCGGCTCAACCGGGAGCTCAACGATCTGCGTCGCACGATGGTGGCGCTGGAGGTGTCCCATGCCGCCGAGCTCGAGAGGACCAAAGCGATCGAGGCCCTTGATGCGGAGCGCGCCAAGGTCGAGCTGCTGGAGAAGGCCGCCGCAGAGCGAATTTCTTCAGACTCGGCGCTCGAGACCCTTCGCGCCAGGATCGAGGCCCTCGAGAAGGCCGCTGAGGAACAAGCCGCCGCCGCAGCCCCGGCGCTTGCTGACGAGCGCGCCAAGGTCGTGGCACTTGAGGAAGTCGCCATGAGCAAACCATCACTCTGCCACGGCGCTCGCCGACGAGCGTGCCAAGGTCGAGGCATTGGAGAGGACTGTTGCTGAGCTATCATCCTCAACCAAGGTGTCTCCCGAGCTAGAGGCCAAAGTCGCGGGGCTGGAGGAGAAACTTGGGCGCAAATAGGCGGCGAAGACCGCCTTGGCCCAACTCAACGCATTTAACGCCGCCGAGCCACGGACGCAACTAACGAGGCCCTCTGCGGCAAACCAAGCCTCGACGCTGCGGGCAGAGTCGCCGAGCTCGAGCAAGAGAAGCTCACGCGCGAGATGGAGGATCTGAGCTCAAACATCCTTGATCTGTAAAAACATTCGATGTTATCAAGCTGGTTTGGGTTACCTTTTTGAAGTGTGCACTTTTATTCGCGATCAAGATCCATAGGTCGATTCGTAGATGTTACATCCTAGCTGCCCCGTTGGGTCTAAGGTCGAGCAACGCCGACCTTGGACACAAGTATAAAACGAGCAAATGACCATGACTGCAGAATCGAGATGGAGTACTCGCAAAAAAGAAATGCAACAAGCGAACCCGATGAATAAATCACCAACTCCACGACCACGACCATGCACGCACTTAATAGCCAAAGGTCGCCGAGCTTGTAGTTCAAACCCGGACGCAGGGGGGTGAGCTGATTGCGAAGAGTTTCGGCTACGTTGAGCTCGACCACTGGGGGGGTGAACGTAAAGCTCGTGATACCCAGACTAAGGAGCGAATGCGAAAGTCGTGCCTGAAGAAAAATTACAGAGACGCTCATAAAGAAAAAGACATGAATGATAGAAATCGGAGAATATCCTTTTATTGAAGCTTTAAAGGAATAGAGATTACACATAAAACTTGCGAAGTTGATCTATGTTCCACGAGCTAGAAAGCTCTCTGCCATCGGGCATCGCTAGCCGGTAAGCCCCCGTGCGATCTGCTGAAACGACTCTATAGGGCCCTCCCACATGGGGATAACTTGTTGGTCTTGGACAATACCGAATCATCTCGGGGCTAAGTCCCCAACAAGGAGCTTCCTAGGTCGACGACCGAGACGCATGTCTGCGAAGAGCTTGCGGTGTATGCGCTGATCGTAGCGAGGCACGGCATCTTACTTCTTCCGCGAGGGCAAGGTCAAGAGACCGTTCTTGCTCAAAGTCGACGTGGTCGATCAGACCGACTTCTGGCGGAGCCGGCGTTACCTCCGGAGGCGGGGCGGCCGAGACCAAACACGAGTGAAGGGTGTGGACCTGTTGTTCGGCCGGTCGTGGTACTGAATAGACCATAAGACGGTGGGAAGTTCGTCCACCTGTCGTCTGCCAGTAGCGTTTGAGCTCATCTCAGAACTTCGCCTTTTGACGCCTTGGACGATCCGTGGTTGGCGCTCTGCCGCTCCGTTGCTCGAGGATGAGCCACCGGCGAAGCACACTTTGGTGCCCATGTCCTCGCAGAATTCCTGGAATAATTCACTGGTAAACTGAGTACCATTGTCAGTGATAATTCTGCATGGGACCCCATACCTGGTGACCACGGACAAGCGGAAAAAATGAACAGCGGCCCGAGCAGTGATGGTCGAGACCGGCTCAGCCTCAATCCATTTGGTGAATGTGTCGATGGCCACGAACAGGAACTTTCTCCCCCCGGTTGCCTGGGGAAAGGGGCCGAGGATATCGAGCCCCCAGGTCGAGAAAGGCCAGGCAAGCGGAATGGTCTGAAGGGCGTAGGCCGGCTGGTGTACCTTTCTGGCGTGAAACTGACATGCTCGGCAGGTCCGGACAATATCCCGAGCATCCTGTAATGCCGTCGGCCAGTAATATCCCAAACGGAAGGCCTTGCCGACCATAAATCTGTCTGAAGAGTGCGCCTACGAGACTCGAGTGGATGTCGTTGAGTAGGTACTTACCCTCCTCCGTGGAGATGCACCGAGTCGATGCCGAGACATTCCGTCTGAGAGCTTGCCATCCACGAGCTTATACAAGCTTGCTCGACGCTTAATCACATACATTGGCGGGGTGGGCGGCGCAGTCGCCCGTGCAGAAGCGTGTATGGGCTCGGCCCATGCGGGAATACCTTCCACCACAGCAAGCACGACCTCCTGATCGGAGATAGACGGAGCCGTCAGCGTCTCGAGGATGACGTCGGGGGGTATCTCTTCGTCGGAAGAGCCGAGCTTGGAGAGAAAGTCGGCACTGGAGTTGTCCTTCCTAGGGACATGCCTAAGCTCCAAGTTCTGGAACCATTTCTCCATCTTGCGGACCTCGGCGAGATACCTTGCCATTGCATCCCCCGAGCATTGATAGTCCTTGTTGTACTGGTTGATGACGAGCTGGGAGTCTCCCTTCACGACCAACCGTCGCACGCCCAAGGACTTGCAGGCTCGTAAGCCCACCAAGAGAGCTTCATATTCTCGCCATGTTATTGGTCGCAGAAAGCCAAAACGAACTACATACCTCAAGCGGTGCGCCTGGGTAAGGATAAGTATCCCGGCCCGAAGCGTTTGAAGGACCTCGAGCCGTCGAAGAACATGATCCAGGGCTTCTCTTCTTCGACCTCGAGCCCAGGGGCGGGCTGCGACGTCTGTTCGACCACGAAGTCGGCGAGCACCTGTGACTTGATAGCTGTTCGGGCCACGACCTGGATGTCAAACGCCGCCAGTTCCATAGCCCATTTAGCTATCCGTCCGCCATATTCGGATTCCGCAGATGTCACCGAGCGGAAGTTGCTCGGGGCGACCACGGAATGCGCCCGAAGTAGTGTCGAAGCTTGCGCGAGGCCATGAGAAGAGCATCTGGAAGTTTACGCACTTGCGGATAACGCTCCTTTGGGCCATGTAAGACCTCACGACATAGTAAATTGATCTTCTTTGTGCCCCCTGCTCGCAATTAGGACAAAGCACTCACGGCTTGGGCGGTGGTCGCAAGATAGAGCACAACCTCTCGCCAGTGCGGAGTTATAAGGAGGGTGGGGATGACAGATATACCTTCACTCGTCGAAAGACCGCAAGTTATTCGAGTCCATTCAAAGACCCCGTGCTTGCGCAAGGTCTTAAAGAATGGGAGACCTCGCTCGCCAAGCCTCGAAATGAATCTGCTGAGGGCGGCCATGCGACCGGTGAGGCTTTGTACTTGCTTGATCGAGGTCGGGGGCTCCATCTTCTCGATGGCTTCGATCTTCTCCGGGTTTGGACCAACCCCCGAGCCCCCGATCATGTATCCAAGGACCTTCCCTGATGCCGTGCCAAACACACACTTCTCGGGGTTGAGCTTGATTTTGTACTGCTCAGTTTGCAAATGTTTCCTCAAGGTCACGGACGTGGTCGCCCCGGAGGGCTTTTGACGATGACGCCATCTACGAGACCTCGAGGTTTCGCCTAACTGTGGCTCGAAGGTCTTAGTCATCAAACATTTGGAATGTTGCCCCGCATTGCGCGAGACTAAACGACATGGTCGTAGCAATAAGTGCCGAACGGGTGATGAAGGCGATCTTGCTCTCGTCGACCGCCACTTGATCTGGTGGTAGCTCGAGTAAGCATCCAAGAAGCTTAGCATCTTGGCGTTGGCGGTGGAGTCGATGATCCGTCGATGTGCGGAAGGGAAAATTGTCCTTGGGCAGCCGAGTTCAACCCCGTATGGTCGACGACATTCTCCACTTGCCACCTTTCTTACGACGATGACCGGGTTGGCCAGCCACTCGGAGTAGTCGATCCGCGGATGAAGCCGCCTTGAGGAGCTTATCAAGGTTTTCCTTGATGACCGCAACCTTCTCGGGAGAAGCGACGTTAGATTCGACGCCTGAGTCTAGAATCGGCTCGACCAGAACTTGTGCTCGATCACCTCCTTGGAACGCCAGCATATCTACAGTGCTCCTGCTTAATATACCTTTGTTGGCGCGAAGGAAGGTGACGAGCTCGAGTTCCTATTTGGGACTTAGCTCGCCGAGACGTGGACACACACGGTCGTGTCGCCTTCCTCGAGCGGCACGGCTTTTGTTGCCCTTGGCTGGTTGGATCGCCGTCACGGGCGTTCTTTTCGTCACCTCTGGACCTTCTTTGGGCAGCATGCGGCGGCGAAGCGCCAGGCCTTGGTCTCGCAGCCATGTGCCGCCGCAGTCACAGCGCAAGACGATAACGATGCCGTTGGGGCTGGGAGCTTCATGCACCGATGACCGTAATGATTAGCCGCCATAAACTTGATGAGGGCAGGCCTTCCGAGAATAGCGTTATGCGGAGGTCGCCCTCGACCACCTCAAAGGTGATCGGCTCGGTCGGAAGCCGCCCGAGCCGCCGAAGGTGACGGGCAAGACCACCGCCCCAAGGAGTAGTCGAGCTCGTGAACGATTCGAAGAAGGGATGGCGATGCTTTTGATCTTTGATCGGGAATCTGATCCGGCCGAGTGCTTCCGCTGCAAAGAAATTAAGAGAGCCGCCGCCGTCGATCATGACACGCCCGACCACTGTGTTGCTGATGGTCGGGGTCACGACCAAGGCGGTCTTTAAGTCTCGGGCCATACCTTGTAAGGCATCCTCCGGAGAAAAGGTGATGGTGGCCCTGGCCCACTTGCAATGCTGCCGACGGGCTTTCCTGATGTAACCTGATAGATGGTCCGAGCAGCAACCTTGATCTCGCGCCTGGACTGGTAGGTCGCCGAGCCGCCGAAGATAACGTCAATCCGCGCCGCCTGTTGGAATTCCAGTCGAGGTCGCCGTGCTCGACCCAAGCATTCACCCTTCGGCTGGTCGTCATCCTTCGAGCACGGGCATCTCACCACGTCGTCATAGAAGGCTTCAAGCTTTCCTGCCAAGCCTCGCAGACCGCAGGTCGTGGCCGGCCGCCTGCGTAAACAGCAAAATTCGCCTCGTCGTTCTCGACCGCTTCTTCGGCTCCTCGCGGTCGGCGCCGGTCCTCCGAGGTCCAGCCGCCGACCCTCTTTTCTGGGCTGGCCTCATGCTCGTGGGGCCGAGGCCGACCTTGACGAGGTCGAGTCCGCCCCGAGTCCGATCCGGGACCTCAAGGACCTCACACCGTGGTGTCCGCCGAGACGATGACCCGAGGCTGACCTCCGCCGGTCCTGCGGTCACGCTTCCGCTTCTTGGTGCGGGTGTCTTGGTCGGCGCCCTTGGAGTTGGACGGGCCAGCCTCAGAGTGGCTCAGACCAAGCTTACCTTGGTCGTAATCGCGCTTCCAGCGGACGGCGTCGTCCGCGTCCGCGTACCGTTCCGCCATGCGAAACAATTTGTTGACGCTGAGCCTTGTCGTGATCTCGAGGTCTTCGGTAAGGCGCCGGTCGCGAACGCCGAACTTGAAGGCCTTGATAACCGCTTCATCAGAGATGCTTGGAATCAGGTTCCTTGTGCGGATGAACCGCCGCACAAAATCACGAAGAGGCTCGCTCTTGCCCTGGATGACGCGATCCAAGTCCTTCTCCCTCCCTGGCCGCTCGTAACAGCTCTGGAAGTTGGAGCGGAGGGCGCTCTGGATTTGGCGCCACGACCTGAAGGAACCGGGCTTCTGGTTGAAGAGCCAGGTTCGGGCAGCGCCGTCCAGAACGGTCGGGAGATAGTTGGCCATGACCAACTCGTCACCTCCGGCCGCCAAAATGGCGGTCGAGTAGATGGACAGGAACTCGTCGGGGTTCTTGGTTCGTCGGCGCTTCGATCAAAGCGGGTTTAAACCGAAAGCGAGCCAAAGATACGCGACGAAGGTCGTCAGAGTACGCCACACAACCGTAGGCCGGGATGGGTGTACGCCGGGAGCGATCGCGGCCAACGAGATCTCCACTGCTGTACGAATCCGAGCCCGGGCTCCCTTGACGACCCGATCTTCGGCGAGATCGGTCATGATGCCGAGCACGGAGTCACACAGGAGGTATTGCAGCGGTCTGTCGGCGCGACGACGCCTGGCGGAATGTCGGGGAAAGTCCCCGTGACTGCTTGCCGCTTGGCGTGGAGCTCGTGTGGCTCACCTCGCGCCCAAATTGCCGGGTCTTGCCCGAGGGTGTTGCCGAGACGGCGCGCTTCGCCTCGGCGGCGGCCGATGGGTGCGCCCACGACGGCGTGATGAATTGTCGCCGCTTCTCGGGAAGGGGTCACTGAGCGGTGACCGGTCTGCGGAGAATGGCCTCGATTGCGGCCTGGTCGAGTTCTTCGGCCAAGGCCCGCCAAAGAGCTCCGATTTTGCCCTATCGGGATCGGCCATGATCCGCAATAGCGCTGGCGCTCCCGAGGAGGAGCCTCTCCTAGTCCTCCGTCGAGCGCCTTGGTAATGGCCTCGATTGATCGCAGCGTGGACCATTCGACGAGCATCCTCGGGAGTTTGTGGGTCGCGATCTGCGCCGCCAGCGTCCTCACCGGGGCGCCCGCCATGAAGCGTCTTTGCTCACGGTGGTGGGGAAGGCGAAACAGGATGCGGAGCGGACTCGCGTCCGATCCCACGCCAAGAGTGTTAAATCGATGGAGAACGCCATGCTCCTAAGACCTCGGAGTTTTTCTGTGAATGAACAAAGCAATCGGGCCCCACGGTGGCGCCCATTGTCGGCGATCGGGATCGCCAACCGCAGAAAATGAGGTAGGGTCAATGAGAAATGGGACCACAACAGCGCTTTGCTCGAGCAGGGAATGAGGTCGAGGAGGTCGATGGTCGGAGCTAGGGACAACGAACGAGATGGAGGATTATCTGGTTCAAGCCCCGAGAAGGTAATAGCTCTACTCCAGTCACCTTGCGGTGGTGGTTCCCGATGTTTGTGAGTACAAGAGAGGGTTCTGACTCAATCTTGACGATGCTAAGTCTAAACTTGAACTTCGGGTGTGTGTGCTGTTGGGTTCTCCTCCCTAAGTGTTTACAAAGCCTCGATCTTATACCCATTCTCCTTGCAGCGTTCGGGAGTATTCCTCGGATCGTGGCCTTCATGCACATTGATAGCGGTGGAAACCGTTCGATCCCTTGGCAGCAACCAGATTACTCCACGATCCCACGTTCTCGTATCGCCAAGTGATGGCGTGTCGGGATCCAAGGAACGCCACCGACCTTGAATCATCCCAAGCAAAGGTCGAGAGGGCCCCGAGCTCGGAGATACTGCGCCCTAGGTCGAGCGGCCTCGAGCTTGATCCGAGTCTTTGATCGAGGCCTTCCGAGCTAGGGGACCGGTTGACTGTGCTGACCGACCAAGGGTTGCCCGGCCCCCGACACTAGCTTTATCAGCCCACTACCAATACTGACATGTTGTGCCCTTCAAACAGAAAGAATGGAATGGAAGGTGAAAGTCAAGGAATATGAACAAATGAATAACTTCAAAAACTTACCGACATATTCGAACACTTCATGAACACTCGGGATGGATTCTTGGGTGTATGGGAGGTGAACACATTTGCAGGATCTCCGCATCGAGGAAACGATATCTTCATAAGCAATGCCTCTAGTTGTCTCTTCGTCCCGCCATTTGATGAAGCCGTCGACATGAATTAATAGCTTCAAATTTAAACCTTTCCAATCTCATCCGAATCACAAGAAGTATTTCAAGCACAAAGAGTGAAACAAATTAGCATCAACAATTCTGATCTGGGCATGGTGGGAAAATGAAATGTATGGTTCCATATAAAATCATGCTTGCTCGAAGTCATTCACACTATCTCCATCGTATTATAAGACAATAGTTATAACTAAGAATTCAAGGGGACAATACTCTAAGCAGTAAGCATCATAACATTTATATATACAAACATATATATAATATTTTTTCATTACTCCAACATTAACATATCAACAAAACTCCTTGTGGGCATTTCACCGAACACCTTGTGGGCATGAAAACAGAGAGAGCAGGAGGGGGCGTTTCGCCGGCTACCTAGGTCCTCCGGGGTGGATTGGCTGGGGGGCGTCGGCGCGGTGGTGGTCGTCGGCGAGCTCGGTAGTGGCGGTCGACGGAGGTGGCTGTGGCGCGCGCGACAGAGAGGAGGCGATCGGGGACTTAGAAAATTTGAAGGTGTGGGAGAGTGTGGGGACTTAGAAAATTTAAAGCTCTATCCACTTCTACAAGCGGTTCGTAATATAAACCGCTTGTAGAAGTACCATCTACAAGCGGTTGGTATTACGAACTGCTTGTAGAATGGACTCTACAAGCGGTTCATAATACCAACCACTTGTAGAGGACCTCTAGGCTGGGTTGGGCGGGCAGCCCCGATTACAAGCGGTTGGTAATACAAACCGCTTGTAGAAGATCCTCTATAAGCGGTTCGTATTACCAGCCGCTTGTAGAGGTACTTCTACAAGCGGTTCTTAGTACAAACCGCTTGTAATAGTACCAACACGTAATACTTAAAAGAATTTGGTGCCCATACTGGTTGACAAGAAATCTCTTCTCCCCCTTGGCTAGCGTGGGCACTTGAGTGCAGGCTTGAGTCCTGCCGTGAGGTTGTGTGTTTGAGCCCCACTCGCGCCCCGTCGGCCTTTCTTTTTTTTAGTGTTTGTATTCTATTTTTTCATTAAAGAATTTGTAGAAATAATTTTAACCCTTTATTCTCATTCTAAAATCATTCATATTATATGTGTTTATGTATACAGCCCGGTACATCATCGGCCACCCAGTCCGGAATTAACCGAGGACCTAACAAGAAGCCTTCGACAAATATGTGATAACTGAAGTCGGCAACGACGGGAGTCTGCTAGCCCCAGAATCAGCAATTGGCCCTTTCAACAACGCTTGCGGCTACCACGTGAGGGATCACGTCCTAATCAGCATCCAGAAATGGGCCGAAGTCCTTACAGCTACCAAGGAACTGCTCTGGAATGATATGAAGGAAAATTTCACTTTTCCAGAAGGGTACGAACAGAAGGCCAAGGGATGAGCTTTGAAGAAGATGGCAACTTCCTTTCAGTAGTGGAAGTTGTCCCTCACCCGCAAGTACATCGACAAAGGAGAAAGGCCAGACTTCAATCAATTTCCTAAGCTGGTGGATCATTGGGATGCTTTTGAGGAGTATAAGCTGTCAGATGCAGGACAGGCCACGAGAGAGAAAAACAGGGTGAATACCCAGAAGAAGAAATACCACCACCATCTCGGGACCGGTGGTTACATCAAGGCTGCAAAGAAATGGGACAAGCGGGAAGAGGAACTTCAGCAGCAGGATGTTGTACCTGAAACTGAGAATTGGGAGCCCTTTGCGCAATTGGTTCTTGGCTCACGGGGCAAACTTGCGGATGATTTGTAGCTTGGAGATGGCAAACAATCCAAGAAGTTGGTGAAAGGATTGTACAAGCCATCGAGCAGTCTCGGTCAGGATCCTTGGTGACGGACAGAGAGAATGACGAGCTAACATATGTCCTTCAAAACCCTAAGCACCCGGGACGGACACGAGGTTTCGGGAAGATGCCGTGGAGGCACGGCTTTGCCAAAGACTCAAGCAGTTACAGGAGCCGGGACAGAAGCAAGAGGAGAGATCAGGGTAGAGTGTGCCGATTGGAGGAAGATCTTAGAGCTACGAAGGCTTCCATCGAAGATATGGTCACGCAAAAAGTGTCCGAAGCAATAAGCCAGCTTCAGGGAGCACTACGTTCGACCAATGTTCAGGCGGCGCCGGAATCCGTGATCAGTCCGATCGCGCAAAAAAGAGCGATTCTTGGCGTCTGTAGTAGCCCCTATAGTAGGCGACCGCAGTTCTGTCATCCCGCGGACAACATCAAGGTTCGCGCCGGTCGAAGCTACACATTGATATGCGTAACCTCTCCTACAAGGTGGCTTACGGCATGGCTTATCCGGTGGAGGCGGGCCAGACGTTCCACTTCAACCAGATACCCTCCGGATACTCGAAGGTCACAGTGGAAGAGGTGGTGGAGGGCTTCGAAGATCTCATGCTCGAGATTGCTGGGGGCGACGATGTGACCAAGCTTGGACATGCCCTCCATGGCACATTCATCCTCTGGCGCAAAAAGTACATCATATTTCCAAATGGTATGGAGGTTACATCTCCAGCAAGAGAGGCCCCGTAGTTTGAGCCAGCTGCAGGAGCAAGCACGCCTCCTCCACACCGACAACCCACGACTCCTCCAGCGTCGCCTGCACGCAATGCTTCCCCGGTGGTCCAGGCCATGCCTCCTCCACCTCCCGCTCCACAAAGAAGCCCAACTCCGCCGCCACCGCCTGAAAGTAAGAAGCACCCAACATCTCCAGTCACCACGCCTCCAGCATCTCCCCCAAGGAAGAAGCTCGATGTCAGAAGGAGGGATCCTGCACCAGCACCTCCTCCCACGAAGTCGACATCCGGCAGACAGAGAATGTCAAAGGAACCGCCAAAGAGGCCATATGATCATTGATCATGAGGAGCTAATTGCATCCGTAAAGACGGATGTGGCCAGGCAGCTTGCGCCAAAGAAGCCAGAGCCCAAGGTTAAAATAGATAAAAAAAACTATGAAGCACTTTCAGTCATGCGAAACGGCGCCACCGCCTGTGACGACTGACTACAAAAGGACAATAAGGCTCAGTTTGTTTAGGCTTGAACTTGAGCTTATTTGGCTTCTACACCTCTATAAGCCACAAGCCAAAATAAACAGTATTTTTCCAGCCAGACGGAGAGAAGAAGCTTCTAACCTAATTTGCACTACGCGAGAGAAGCAAGGAAAACGATGCTTCTCGGGGTAGCTGGAGCTTCTAAAAATCCCACGTCCCTGGTACCCTTACAACTTAACTATTATTTACGAAAAATTGCCATTCTCATCCAGCTCAAAGACTTCTTCCGGCTCAATGGCTTCTTCGGCTCCACCAAATAAGCTCAAGCTCCAGCCTAAACAAACTTAGCCTAAGAAAGGCTACAGTGAAAAATACACGGGTTCTGTTAGCGGGAAAGAAGAAGAAAGTGGAAGATGAGCAGAGTGTTGAACAGTTGAGGGAAATGATATTCCTAAAGGAGGCGGGACTCGAATCAATAGACTAGGATCTTCCAGTGGCACCAACCAGATGGAAGTATGAGTTGGGCAAACCGCTAATTGATCCAAAAGATATAAAAGATCTCCCAACCAAGATGCGTCAAATGCATGAATGGTACATGAAAAGGGCATCTAAAGGAGAGCAAATGTTCCTCCTCATTTTCCAAGATGAGCATTTCTTCCGCGAGAGGAAGCATATGGCTGGAATTCGATGACTTGTACCATGTGTACCAAGGAGACGTCGTTAACATGTCTTTCATGTCCTGCTGGTGTATGTAAGTGTCGATTTACTAAGTTTACCATTTGCTTCCTCTCGTACCACAAAATTGAAAATCTAATTAACTTAGTTATCCCTTCTTATGTAGAATAGAGATACAACGATGTAGAACACTGGGTAAACAGAACGTTGGCTTCATCGACCTTGAGGTTGTCAATGAGAAAGTCTGGTCATACGACCAACAAAAACCGCAAGTTGAGGCATACATTTTGCATGCATTGTTGAAACAGCACTACAAACCGTACATACTTCTGCCGTTCAACTTCAAGTACGTGTTCTCACAAACCTCTTGTTCTTGTATTTCTTAAGCCATTGATAGTACGACTAGCTACTTACGCATATGTTGCAATATACGAATAGGTTTCACTGGATCCTTCTAGTCATCGCGCTTGACAACAGCAGATTATAGTTCATGACTCAAGAAGGAATCCAGTCAAAAAATACCAATGGTTCATTGACGTCCTGAACAGGACATTTGCAAAGTTCCAGAAGAAGCAAAAAGGAGAATTCAAGAAAGAATTCGAAATCATAATAAGCACTCAGGTACGTACTACAAAAAGTATTATTAATATGCATGCGCCACATCAGTTCTTGATCTGATATTCTAAAATTTCTCCCCGTGAAGGTTAAACGCCAGGCGGCTGGAAACAACTTATGTGGCTACTACGTATTCCACTATATTCAAAGTTTTATCCATGGCGATGAGCTGGAACATTATGCCGAGGTTCGTATATGCATGTCAATTTGTTAGCTACAACTTACATTTTCATTAATTGCATGTGATCGGATATTTATATACTTCCCGCTTAATTAATTGTCAGCCCAACACCGATGAGCACGTTAACGTGCTCCCGCCTCACCGGGTGCGCGCACTCCAAGAACAACTCATCGGCTTCATTGTCGATGAGGTTGTATCTCCAAATGGCGAGTTCCACAAAAGGCTTGGTCCTTCGTTGAACACCGCTAAACTGATGACGACATCCACGTCGACCAAGGACTTAAAGAGTGACGCATGCAAGAAATGAGTTCGATAATCATTTTTTAATCATTCAAACTTATAAGCGTCGGTTTGCGTGTATGTACTTGTCCATTTTTACACTATTAAGTTCGTTTTTTGTGTCTTGAGCTAGCTTGTGAACATGTGTATGAGTATGCATATGTAATATATATTTAATTGCGCAAAAAAGTCCTCCACTCATATTTAATTTTATGGTAAAAAACGATATACAAAAACACCGTAAGAACATATTCTATAATACATATAATCGAAAACTCTCTCCAAAAGTAGTTGGTGACTCCAACCGCTTCTGGAGTGCTGCTCTCCACAAGCGGTTAGTAACTCTAACCGCTTCTGGATCTCCTTCTCCACAAGCGGTTTGTAACACGAACCGCTTGTGGAGTCCCCCACGTGGCGGCTCCACTGGCCTTCCTGGACACCTTCCCAACCGCTTTTGGTGCCACAACACAAGCGGTTCGAGCAACCGCTTATGATACCCGATGGGTATCACACGCGGTTGCTTAGAAGCGGTTATAAAACCGCTTCTAAAGGGGTTATGAGCCGCTTGTGGTAGCCGGTTCTGTAGTAGTGAATTTTGACATGTATGCATATAATTAATGAGTTTGGCCAGCTAAAGCTATGTAAGTAAATAATCTAAATAGAAACTGCTATTCAGACTCAACCAACAAGCTAAGCTTTGCCCAAGAAGGTTGGACCATGAGACTAATGAATTCTAATAGCAAACTAAACATTCACAACAATAACCTTATATGCAGCGTAAGTACATGTGTATGCATGTTGATCTACCCACCATAACCGTTTTGGCTGTAACCATATTGGGTGACTGGTGATGGTGAAGTGGTTATAACCATATTGGGTAGCTGGTGACGGTGAAGTCACATATAAGAGGGAGGAATTGTACTCCACACTAGTGTCTCTCCCAATATATCATGTGTGTTAAAGAATGCTAATTTGTACAAAGTGAGGCTATAGTAGGTGCCTAGTACAATATTGAACTGAACATTTATGAGAGTTGGTTGTTTGATTAGTAGGTTTAGGGCATGTTAGGGAAAGGGTACATGCAAATTGGATGGAAATATATGGCTATATGCAGTATACCAAGTGAAAAATGTGCTCTGTTTAGATTTCTCCTCTTCCTTGCCGTTCAAACTTCACAAGACACATGCCAAAATCAATGCCTTGTTCATCTGACTGGCACAGTGGCACTCAACTTCTGGGACTTTTGGGAAAATATTAGATTGTTGACCAGTAGCAATTAAGGTAAGACAGGAAGCTTCCAATGAGTGGTGTTACATATTGTACAGTTCAAACTTCAGAGTGTGCAATTTCACCTCGACATCACTACTCCATGTGAGGGAAGGTAGTTGTGTGTTTGGTAAAAGATTAACTTTGTGAATTGTCTCTCTTTAGTTTTTATTGGTTCTTCAGTTAACAAGGCACAAGAAAAAAAGAAAAAGAAAGCAAGTACTTGATATAGATAGAGAAGACTCAGACAAAGTATTGTTCATGAATTGCATCTAAACCACCAGAGTACAACGCAGTGCTCTTTTAGAGAAACCATTTACCTTTGGTTAGCTTGGCCGTAGATCTACATTAGCATGCCTAAAATATGAACATGACTATATTAGAGAACATAATTAAACTTACCTGCATCAATGCTGGGTAGACGGGCGATGCAAGGTCGATCAGCGGCTCGACGGGCGATGCGGTGGTGACGGGCGGTGAAGGGTCGATGGGCAGCACGGGGTCAACGGGCGACACAGTGGCGACGGGTGGTGCGGGGTCGACGTGTTGTGTGGGATGGAGGTCCTAGGTCGACGGGCGGTGCTGGGTCGACGGCCAACGAGGGGGCAAAGGGCGGCACAGGCCAAAGGCGACTAGGATTTTCATGCGGAGGGGCACCAAAGGCAGAGGCTTTGATGCGGAGGGGTGCGGAGGCAGTATACGTGACGTTGGGTTTCTTCGATGACCCAAGAAAAGAGATGCTGGAGTCTTGCCTCCGGCGGCAGCTCAGGGAGGAGACTCAATGAGGACTAGTGAGGAGGCAAGGTCGACGAGTGAGATGAGGAAGTAAATGCGGACCGAAACGCAGTCATCGTAATCGGTTTTCAAGAGAACCGATAGAAATGTATGCAATCACAATTGTTTTTCCAGAGAACCGATAGAAATGGAAACGCAATCACAATCGGTTTTCTATAGAACCGATAGAAATGGAAATGCAACCACAATTAGTTTTCAAAAGAACCGATAGAAATAGTTATAATCATTGCAGTCGATTTTTTACTAGAAATCGACACAAGTATAATAAGCATTGCAATCGGTTAGTACTAAAAACTGATACAAATGGAAAGTATTCACTGTCGGATTTTTGTTACAAACCAACACAAATGTTTACCTCAACACTATCAGTTTTCACCAAAAACCGATACAAGTGCGACACATACTACTATCGGTTATCACTAAAAACCAATACAGATGGAAAATATTCACTATCGGTTTTTTGTTAAAAACCAACACAAATGGAAAAACCTCAACACTATCAGTTTTGACTAAAAACCGATACAAGTGTGACTTATATCAATAACAGTTAGTACTAAAAACCAATGCAAATGGAAATTATTCACTATCGGTTTGGACTAAAAACTGACATAAATGTGAGTTTCTTGAACTAGTGGCATCATGTTATATAGTAGGAAGCAGCATGCACATGAATGATGGCAAAAAAATATAAAATGCAAACCAAAACCACACAGCTAGAACCTTCCTGATCGATCATCACTGATTCATTACGACATCGAATCCCTACACAAAATAAACAAGGCCAACTCACTGATCAAATGTTGCGAAACAGTGATTCATTCTGTCTATATGATTGCCCCAAACTTGTATATATACTTCAGCAAATCAATAGCCACTCATGCCATATATTGCACACCTGACACCGAAAGGGAGTTGTATTTGCGAATTGTTGAAGGCAGCATTCATTCAATTGGTTGAAGGTAACATTCATTCATTTCGGAGTATGAAACACACATGATATGCATGACACATCTCAACCAATTCTAATGTTAAAACTGATTGTGATGTGTCCAATACTGCATCACAATCACTTCTAACCGGAGAACCGATAGTGATTATATTAACACCCCCTCCTAAGTGATCTATCACAATCGTTTTTTTCCTAAAAACTTAAGAACCGACCTAGATAAAGTGATAGTGATGTTCCATTCTGTAGTAGCGTAACAGAATTGTGCCGAAAAGAAACAATTCAGAACTACATACATTTCTTTGGCTCAAGAAAGAAACATAGAGCTGAACATATGCAGTCAAGTAGAATACAAGGATTCAGGTGGAATCAACTTACTGAAACATCCCTTAAGATCAAAGCTGCCAAGCCGAGTTCCCTACGCACAACATGAGAAGAAATCAAACATAAGGATACTGCTTCCCAATGCACGCTACAGAAATGGCAATACCAGATATCACAAGCTGGGGAAGTCTATTTCATCAGAGTACCTGACCACCAGCCAAGAGGACAATGGCCAGCTTCCACTCCGAAATGGCTTCAGCCCCTTCTTCCACCACCGTTCTTTGTCATTTGGAGACCTCTCCTCCACCTTGGATACACTCGATTTTGGCACGGGCTCAACGATGTGCATTGGAACGCCTGTGCTTAAAAAGCAAAACACATAACTAAGAGTGCTAATTAAAAGATGCACATGACAGAATGTTAATGATGATTGTCTGTCCAGCTGAGAGACCAAGAATGAGAGGCCTCTAACCTATTGATCTAAGGGAGCACTGAATGATCCGATCAATCCTAGAAAGATCTAGATTCTGAAATACAGTACATATAGCTTCATTAGTCACTATCAAAATGGCAAGCTCAAAGAGCAAAAATTGCTGCAGATTTCCCTTGTGCTATCGTACATGGGAAAATAAGAGATTATGACCAAGGAAAATTGTCTTCTTTTTCCACAAATCTTAGAACTTATAATTGAAAATCAAATATTCGTGCAGCTCACCTTGATGTCCCGAACGAGGAGCTCTCGATCCTCTAGCGAGAGCTCATTCCAGAGCGCGAAGGCACCCTCCTGTCCGTAGTCCTTCATCCTCCCCAACAGCGCCACCCCCACCACCCCAACGGCGTCGGCGACACCAGGCCCACCAACATCTCATTCATCTCCTCTCCACAACTCAAAGCAGCAACACAAGAGGAGGAGAAGAAGAAAACGTTGGGAATATGAGAGTGTTGGATGTGATCTTCGGTTGAAACTAACAAATACCGAAAACTTAGGGCTAGGTCCACCCTAATGCATGTCTGATCGAAAGCATTCCAACAAAATCTTTGGTTCGGTCCCGTTAATCAGCGCTATATTAAGAGGGAGAAGTTGGCACTTGTGAAACATAGAAGGAAAATCACGAGCTTGCTTACTCCCAAAAACACCCATCCGATCTGGGCTTCTCAAGCATGAGATTAATGAAGAACCGAACCACCACCGAGAAGGTCTCGATGCGCTTCCTTCTTCTTCATCGTGCATTGGTGTTCTCACCGACCAAACCATCTACATTGACAAGACCCTAATGGCCTCATCTTCTTCACCGGGTCAGTGCTTCATCTAATGTTTTATTTCCACATTATTATTTTTGGTGATCATGATTTAGACTAGCTAATGTTCATGTTTAGTAAACCCTAAGATCTAACATTTAGTATTAGAGCTGATCTAGTCTTTTCATGATCCCTCTTTAGCCCGGTTTAGCCTTGTTCTAATCGGATTATGCGTTGGTTTATGTTCTTTTGGCTTGGTTAGCATTTAGAAGGAAGGGAAATGCTTAGATCCGGAATCCTAATCCCCTAATCCCCAAAATCCCAAACCCAGATTCAATCAAAACTAAAGTTTTAGTGGGGTTTTTGGATCTTACCTCGCCCGGAGCTAGCTTCGCCTGTTTGCAGTTGCTTCGTGTGCATTGCTACCGATCCATGCCGCTTGCCCGCTGTTGTCTCCTTCGTGGACCTCAGTTTCACCGCGAGAGCAACCACGTGCGAGCGCGGTGGCATCAGCTCATCGCCGCTCCATGTGTGTGCACCGTTGCCGCCGCCTCCCTTTACGCCCTTCAGCTCGCATCGAGTCGCCACTTTTGTTGTGGATTTTTCAGGAATTGAATGGAGATTAGGGTTAGGTTTTCTAGTGTGCATCAGTTTTGTTCGTCCCGGGAGAATCTAGTCCGTCCATCAGATCGGATGGCTGAGGTTTCTGCCTCTCCACGGGCCGGTGCACTTCTGGGCCATGCTGCGTGTTTTTGCTGGGCCTGCGGCTTGTGTGGGCTCGGCAGCCACTGGGTGCACTTGGGCCACCTGTTTTGCGTCTTCTATGCTGAATTCTCTCAGTATTTTAGGCCTTTATTTTTGAATTTATTCAGTCTTTCAATTTCAGCAATAAGTACTCTTTAATATTTATTTTTTGAGCACTTATGATATGTTTAATTTTATGATTAATTTTCTGGATTAATTAATTAATATGGCAATTAATTTTTATGTGAAGATTATTTATGAGCATTATCTCTAATTAAATTGGAACCAACGGGAAATTTTGATTAGGGATTATTGTTTAATGTATAAAATTGGGATTATATTATGACCATGATCATATACTGACCAACGTTGTTTATGAACATGTGTCATCCATAAGATAATTTAGTTCCTTTTCGTTTCTACCAACGGTGATGCGAAATAGAACTTTTAAATTTTTCTGTCATTAGCATGATTATTAATCAGACCAACGTAGGGTTAATTTTCATGCAAGACATTTATTTTTCAATGTTTACTGATTATATTTTATTTTTGATTTATCTATGAATAACACTAATGTTGCTGCTTACTTGAACGGCATTGAGCAGCTTACTGGGACAAACTTTCTTTCTTGGAAGGAGAGGATTTTGATTGTCCTTGGTGTTATGGACTTAGATTATGCTTTACGTGAGGACGCTCCCTTAGCTCCTTCTACTGATGATGAGAGTTTCACTGAGAAAAAGAAACTCTACGACTTAATAGAAGAAAAGTAGGAGCGATCTAACCGCATGTCCTTGATGATTATGAAAAGCACCATATCTGTAGGGATAAGGGGAGCAATCCCTGAATCTAATAATGCTAAGTAGTACTTGGCCTCAGTTGAGGAGCAATTCAAGGGCTCCTCAAAAGTATATGCCAGTACTTTAATCATGAAAATGCTCACAACTAAGTATGACGGCTCTAGCAGTGTTCGTGAGCATATCATGATGATGACTGATATGGCTGCCAAACTTAAGGGCATGGACATCGCCATTTTTGATGGTTTCTTGGTCCATTTTATTATGACCTCCCTCCCTTCTGAGTACAATGCATTCAAGAATAATTATAATACTCAGAAGGAACAGTGAACTATGAGCGAGTTGATCGCTCTGTGTGTCCAAGAGGAGGAGAGGCTTAAGGCTGAGAAGAAGGACCAAATTTTCCATGTTGGCCATGGAAAAAGGAAATTCCAAGCGGAAGCTAAGTCCAAAAAGAAGCTGTATTTTTCCCCTAAGGCTGAGTCAAGCAAGCCAAAGCTAAAGGAGAAGGCCCCTACTGCATCTAACTCTGCTTTTGATGGGCCCATTTGTTGCTTTTGCAAAAACAGTGGGCACATACAGAAGGATTATGTGGGCTTCATGAAGTGGCTTGCCAAGAAGGGTAATTACATAATTTCTACTGTTGATGAAACCCTTTTTGCTGATTTTTCTCCTAATACCTGGTGGATTGATTTTGGTGCCTTTGTGCACATTTCAAATTCATTACAGGGATTCTTTACAAAGAGGACACTAAGAAAGGGGGAGCGAAGTCTTAGAGTTACTGATGGAAGAGAGACTGAAGTTGAGGCTATTGGCACTCTACTATTAGCATTAGATAGTAGTTTCACTCTTACCTTAAATAATGTTGTTTATGTTCCCAATATGAGGAGGAACCTTATTTCTGTTTCTCTATTAGATGATAATGGTTATTTTTGTATTTTTGGGGACAATAAATGCATTATAAGTTTTAATTCAAATAATGTTGGTCTCGTGACTCGACGAGACAAACTCTATATGCTTCCTTTCTCTGAATGCTCTGTGTCAATGAATGTGTGCGATGCCACCAATAAGCGAAAGAGAAGTATAAGTAATGAGACTTCATCAAAATTGTGGCATTGTCGTTTAGGTCACATTTCGAAGGGGAGAATGGAACGTCTCATTAAGGAAGAGATACTCCACCCATTAGACTTCTCTGACTCAGACCACTGTATTGATTGTATTAAGGGGAAATATGTAAAACAAATTAAGAAAGGAGCCACACGAAGCACATGAATATTAGAATTAATCCACACTGATATTTGTGGACCATTTCCTGTAACTTCAGTGGATGGGTATGACTCCTTTATTACGTTCACCGATGATTTCTCACGTTATGGTTATATTTTCCCTATTTGTGATCGATCTAAATCACTCGATAAATTTAAAATATTCAAGGCTAAAGTAAAAAAACAGCATAATCTAAAGATTAAAGTGGTAATATCAGATCGAGGAGGAGAATATTATGGGAGACATGCTCCTTATGGACAGATTCTAGGTCCATTTGCTAAGTTTCTTTTAGAAAATGGCATAATAGCCCAATATTCAATACCTGGTGAACCTCAGCAAAATGGAGTAGCTGAAAGACGCAATCGCACCCTTATGGATATGGTGCATAGCATGATGAGTTATTCCAGTTTACCAGTTGGTTTGTGGATAGAAACATTAAAGACAACCGCACATATACTTAATCGGATTCCCAGTAAATCAGTACCTAAGACACCTTATGAATTATGGACTGGGAGGAAACCGAGTTTGAAATGCTTACATGTGTGGGGCTATCCTGCTGAGGCTAAAATTTTTAATCCACATATTGGGAAATTAGATCATAAGACAATAAGCTGCCATTTTATTGGATATCCCGAAAGATCTAAGGGGTATCAGTTTTATTGTTCAGATCGTATCACTAAGTTTGTAGAAACCCAACATGCTATATTTTTAGAGAATGATGAAATCAGTGGGAGCTCAGAGACTAGGAAAATAGATCTTGAGGAGATTCGAACTTATGTATCATTACCGATAATCCAAGAGAGTATTCTTCCTGTACCTCATTCAGTTATACCTCCAGCTGAGAATTCTGGAGTTGAGCCTCCAGCTGAGGATTCTAGAATTAATAATACAACACCTAATGATGAGCATCAATAGCCCCCTCTGATAACTAATGAACCACTAAGGAGATCACAACGGGAAAGAAGGTCTGCCATCCCAAATGACTATGTCGTATATATGAATGAAGATATAAATGACATAGGGAAGGTAGACGATCCTAACTCATTTAAGGAGGCTATGATGACTAAAAGTGGCATGAGGCCATGTAGGATGAAATAAAGTCAATGAACATTAATGACATCTGGGATCTAGTAGAAATTCCTGATGGAGTCAAAATAGTAGGCTGTAGATGGGTCTACAAAACTAAGCATAACTCTAAAGAAAATATCGAAAGATTTAAGGAAAGGCTTGTAGCAAAAGAGTTTACACAAAGAGAAGGGATTGATTATGTTGATACTTTCTCTCCCATCTCAAAGAAAGATTCTCTAAGAATTGTCATGGCGCTTGTTGCTCATTATGATTTAGAGTTACATCAGATGGATGTTAAAACCGCATTCCTTTATGGTGACTTGCATGAGAATATTTACATGGCTCAACCAGAAGGTTTTGTCATGGAAGGTAAGGAGCATATGGGATGTCAACTTAGAAATCTATCTATGGACTAAAACAAGTGTCTAGACAATGGTACCTTAAGTTTGATGAGATCATAAGAAAGTTTGGTTTCAAAGAAAATGAAGTGGACAATTGTATATACATTAAGACTAAGGGGAGCAAATTTACTATCTTAGTGCTTTATGTGGATGACATCTTGTTGGCTAGCAACGATAAGGATATGCTGCATGAGACCAAAAGATTTCTTTCTGCTAATTTTGACATGAAGGATCTTGGTGATGCCTCTTATGTTTTGGGCATTGAGATTCACCGAGATAGGTCCAAAGGGGTATTAGGCTTATCCCAAAAGGCATACATTAAAAGAGTGCTTAAGAGATTTAATATGCATAACTGCTCTGCCACGCTTGCTCCTATTGTTAAGGGCGATAAGTTTAGAACTTTCCAAGTTCAAGGAATCAATTAGAAACTAATCAGATGAAGGGGATTCCTTACGCTTCAACTGTCAAAAACATTATGTATGCTCAAGTCTATACTCGCCCTGATTTAGCATTCGTAACCGGGATGCTTGCCAGATATCAATTTAATCCAGGGTTGGACCACTGGAAAGCTGTTAAGAAAGTTTTACATTATATGCAAGGCACGAAGCATTACATGCTCACATATAAGAAGTTTGATAACCTTGAGGTTGTGGGCTATTCAGACGCTGACTTTGCAGGTTGTGTTGATACTAAGAAATCCACATGAGGTTATATCTTCACACTTGCGGGAGGAGCCATTTCGTGGAACAGCTCCAAACAATCACTTACTGAATCATCCACAATATAGGCTGAGTTTGTGGCATGTTATGAAGCTACTAGGCAGGCTGTATGGCATAAGAATTTTATCCCGGGATTAAGAGTAGTAGACAGCATATGTAAACCACTACCTATATACTGCGATAATTTGGCCGCAGTATTCTATTCAAGTAACAACAAGTCAAGTGGTGCTACCAAACACATTGACCTTAAGTATCATGTTGTGAAAGATAAAATCCAGGATCAGACTATTGATGTCAAGTATATAAGTACTAAGTCTATGCTTGCAGATCCGCTTACTAAAGGCTTACCACCCAGTCTCTTTCAAGAGCATGTTGCCAGCATGGGTTTATTGGAAAGCCTCTGATTCTGGAAATGAGGACCATAGTAATAAAACTAACTCCCATTAAGAATAAGTGATTATCCTATCAAGATAGAATGATGCACTATAGATTCTGGGGTTGCAATGGTGCTTAGATTAATCATTGTAATACTTTATCTTGGTGTGTTGTTTTGTTGAGAATGGACTTATGATATTAGCCTTCGATCAAGTGGGAGAATGTTGGATGTGATCTTCGTTTGAAAATAACAAATACCAAAAACTTAGGGCTAGGCCCACCTAATGCATGTACACACTCTGATCGGAAGCGTTCCAACAAAATCCTTGGTTTGGTCCTGTTAATCAACACTATATTAAGTGGGAGAAGTCAGCATTGGTGAAACACAGAAGGAAAATCACAAGCTTTCTTACTCCTAAAAACACCCATCCGATCTGGGCTTCTCAAGTGTGAGATTAACAAAGAACTGAACCACCACCGAGAAGGTCTCAATGTGCTTCCTTCTTCTTCATTGCGCATTGGTGTTCTCACTGATCAAACCATCTACACCGACAATACCCTAATGGCCTCATCTTCTTCACCAGGTCAATGCTTCATCTAATGTTTTATTTTCACATTATTATTTTCAGTGATCATGATTTAGACTAGCTAATGTTCATGTTTAGTAAACCCTAAGATCTAACACACACAGAGAGAGAGATATTAGAGAAGAAAGGAGCATAGATTTGTGTAAATGGGTAATGATATACTACGCCGATGGGTAGGGGATTCGGAAGTGCTAAGAATAGACGGGATCTAGAGGAGGGTGGGTAGGGGATATGGACAGATCTGGCTGTGGCGACGAGGATGGGGTGGGAGAGGAGGCGATGGGCTAAGTATTGTGAAGGAGGTGGGCATGCGAGGAGGATGAACTGAGGACGTAAGGCCAGGAGAGTCGCTAGGCAGGCGCCCCGATAGAGTGGAGCTCGCGCGAGGCACGCTGTGTGGGGGGAGGTAAGGGCGATGTGGGAGCCATGATCGGCAAGGAAGGGTGCGTGGCACCAGCGAGGAGGGCACGCGGCGCGCCGGGGGAGATGTGGGCACAACATCGATTCTCTAGTTGGGTCAGAAACCTAATCTCTTGTATAGCTAGTATATCATTATAGACTGATTTGATTTTATCGCACATGGTTTTTAATCTAAAATTATCTATGTTAAGGCTCATATTATAGACGGTTTTAGTAAAAAACCGTCTATGATGAGTATGGGTCTTATCACATACAGTTTTAACTAAAAATCATCTGTGATGAGTATGAGACTCATCATTAATTATTTTTTGCAAAAAACCGTCTATGATGACCTCTTGTCACAAATAGTTTTTGAGAATCGTCAGTGATGTGGGGTCTAATATAAATCCTTTTGTAGTAGTAAGATAAACTCTGATAAACATGTAGTGCCCTTTTGTAGTAGAGAGGTAAACTCTGATAAACATGCAGTGCCCATAACAACTCGTGTTTTTAGGGTGTTTTTATTTTAGGTTAGGAACTCTAACATTTACTGTAGATGAAGGTGAGCACCACCGTTGAGCTAAGGCTTGAATGCTGGCGGGTGAGGGCACAACCAGTGGACCTGTTGACTTCGAAAAATATAACGAAGGATTGATTGGTCCAAACACACAAGAATGCTAGGTTCAAAGGGTTCAAAACATGCCAACCAATTTGATCTTACAATCGGTAGGATGGATTGAAAAATATGCTCAAAATCGATCTAGTGTAACAATCGATAGAGATCCAAACAGCTAAAAAGCCGATCAAATCTAGGATAACGATAATCTAAATAGCTGATTACGATTGATTAGATGGTAGATAATGGTAGACTTTCTCAAAGAAGGTGATGCACAACAAGATCGGAGAAAACCAAACTTGATTGGTGTAATTAAGAATTATCAACAATCGGCGATGCACAACTTTATTGATCAAGATCAAATTACAAGAAAGATTCTAAATTACAGAACTTCTTCTAGTTGACAAGAAAATAAAAAGAGTAAATGCAAGTTGTTTGGTTGATTGTGTTGTTGTTTTTTGCTTGTCCTTGCAATCTTTTATAGTGCGTCAGCCAACCGTATCTTTCTCCGATGCGTTTCAACCATGATTTGTATAAGCCTTTACATGGACAAATTTCCCATGTTTGAATCAAAGTTGGTCATAATTCTATCTGTAATTTAACTTTCCTTTCTTAATTGATATTGGCCAAAAATATTCCTTTTACCATTAGCCTGACAAATTGGCCATGTCTCACCAAATTTTGTGCAAACATATGCCCCCATTTTTGGAAGATAACATGTTATCTTCCAAAAATTTTCTTCATCAGCTTAGCGCAATATCATCGTTGGTAACTGCTTCATTTATGGTGCCGTAAAATCTTGAACACATATCTTCATCGTTAACCGCACACAAACTGCCGAAAAACTTCCTACTGTTTCACCTTTTTTACCCCCGTATAAATATAAGGTACATTCACCCATCATTTTCATGCGCTCAAGCTCTTAGAACCTTTGCCAATAGCTTCAACTTCATTCTTCATACTGTAAACTCCCGATCAGCAACCTTCGTCAACTTTATACAACTTTCTCATGGGCTCAATGGATCCTAGCCAGGTACTCATCCTAATACCCAACAGTAACAATCAGTACTAATTAGGACTACTAGGAAATACTGACCCATCGGTTGCAATAGGACAAGGAATACCTCATCTCCCCATATTGGTTCTTGTGTATAACATAGAGGGATGGAGTAAAAGTATTAGGACTTGGCCGACAACACTAAAGTGTTGGAGGAATTGGTATAATCGAGTAGCAGCCAAAAAGAGGCCGATATGGGAAAGGATGGGAATAACTGAATGTCTCCTACTGTCATTAGCCGATCTAGAGGCCAATGAGCCCTTGATGGTCACAGCTTGCTATTTTTGGTCAGACACGCTCAATGCATTCATGTTTAGGACTAGTCCAATCAGCCCAACACTCTTGAATGTGGTGCAACTCTATTGCTTAAAACCAGAAGGGGACCAGATATCGGCTTTCAGAGCCAAATGCCAACATAAACTTATCGACTTCAAGAAAGATGTAACATCCTAAAAATTTTGAATTTTAGAATGTTTGAATTTGAAAATGAACCATTTGTATTTTCCTTAAATTAATCAAAGCTTAATTTAAATTTTGTATTAATGAAAAGATTTAATTTGATTAAACTATACATCAAATAAAAGATTTTTTTGTATTTTTGGAGATTTTTCTGAATTTATTTGCTTTTATTTAAATTTCTAAAATTTTCTTAATTGGAAAATGTTTTATTTTTTCTAAAAACTTCTTGGGCCGAATCCTCTCTGGTCCATCCCTGTTTATCCGCCTTGGCCCAGTCCAACCTTTACTCTGCAACCCGCTCCACATGCTCCCCGGTCCAGCTAGCTCACGTGCCACCACCGTTGGACCTGTGCCACGTGTGCAGTCTGGATGTAGCCGTGTCCACGCCACCACCCGAAACCCTAGCTGCCGCTAGAGTCTGTGCACCACATGCTGCCATCTCGGTTTCCAAGTTTTGTGTGCCTCCCAAAGCCATGTATGCCACCGCTGCACCCTGTTCGAGGTTCCCTGCTCCTTGTCTCCTTTCTTTCCCTAGCTCTTGTCGCTCGAGTCACCGCCGTCTTCTCCTGCAAGCTTGTCGAAGTTCCACCACCGTCCGAGAGCTTCTTCGCAGTCGTTTGGCCTCTCCGGTCCTCCTTTGCCACTGCCGTTTGCACAAATGAGTCGCTCACATCATCTTCTTCCCAATCCGCCAAATCCTGTGCCCGATCCGTCACCATTCCTTATTTCACCACGTTGTCTTCTCCGCTGCCAATGAGTTGCGCCGCCGCCCTCACCGTCAACCTTCTTCGCTTCTTCTCCTTAGCCGTTCGATCGTCAGCCGACGCCTCAGATCTTTCTTTGTCGCAGCCTCGCTTTCCTCCATCTGATCCGGCTATGTCGCCGATGCACAACACATGCCACACCACATCAGCGCTCACGTGTGCACTCGGTCAGCTGCCACCTCTGTGCCGCGTCAGCTTTGTCATCCGCGTCGGTGATGATGGCAGCCCTAGCTGGTTCGGTGGACTTGGTCTACCGTGAACCCTGCTAAGGTCAGCATTGTGCAATAAACCAGATTTTCCTTTAGAAAAACAATTCCATAAAATTATCTTTTTCTATTTTCTCTGATTTAATCTTTTGGAGGCCTGTTCTTGCTCATATGAACTCTGATTGAGGTGATTCAAATTTCTAAATTTTTCTAAAATCGAGCTCTATCTACTAAAGTTATTTATTTTTAATTTTGAGCTTCTTTATGTCTCTGTTTGGTATTTATTTGGTTTCATTGCTTTCTTTTTCGGTAGACGTTAATTCCGAGGAAGCGAATGGAGATTTCAAAGACCAAGACTCGGCACTAGATCAGCAAGGTGAGTTGTACCCTTTGATCATATTAATCCTATGTTTACAAAGTAATTTATTTTATACAATTGTATGCTATTTGTGTATCAATGTTAGCTTATGGGAATAGCTATTTACCTAATTGACATTATGCCACCTTGATTATTGGGATTTTATGTAACCATTGTTAACCCTAGGTTGGGACATTACTAGTTGGACACGAATATATTACCAACAGTGGGTTATCGTAGCTATGCTTAGACCTACTTAGTTGTATGATGGGATTCATATCACATGTGAATTAATGTCAATCTTGACTTAATGAGATATTGAATCATGGCTGTTAGCCACTATTGTAAAATTTATTATACCATGGCAGGGTATGCCACTAGTCTTGGTTGAACAAAATATTTTCCTTTGGGCAAGTGATCATGCAGTAAATGGGGTGCTTTCTAGCACATTGGGATGTGGATGTCTTGCCTGAGACAATTTAAGAACTTAATCTTGTGCATCATTGAACTAGGCCTAACCATGCAACCACAAGTCTGGTATAGGACAAATCAAGCTGATTAATTTGCAATATTTAATCTTGAGTACTGCCAATTGTTGGTGTAGATTCCGAGATGGACGAGTAGATTCACATGGCTCAAGAGGGGGCCCCGAGGGGCAAAACCTTAGAGGGTAGTACTGAGTTTAGATAGTGCATTGTAAATGCTTTGTCATGATATTTCTGCGACACACCAAAAGAAGTGTGTTAATATCGATTGTACCAAGAGATGTTTATGTCTTGTGGGTAAAGTTGTACAACCTCTACAGAGTGTAAAACTATTCGAATAGCCATGTCTGCGGTCATGGACAAGCCCAGAAATTTCACACGGGGTATGGAGTGTTTCCTTGAATGTGGGAATGTGGAATTGTTGGGATGTGAACAGGGAGTTCACTGTTATTTTGTTGTCTAAAGTTATACTATTGAATTTAGTAGTTTGGTACTTGTTTTGGATGGTGTAGGGTGATGCCTCACCATTCTGTTCATGTTGTCTTTCATTGATTTACCAGTTATTTATTATCTTTTTCATCAATATGCTTTCAATCTATTTACTGTGTTTCAATTCAAGTTATTGCTTGCTGCAAATGAACCATATGACTATCCTTTGTCAAGCCTTGCATAAATATTGCATTATTGTCCTACGGCTTGCTGAGTACTTTTTGTATTCATAGCTTTATGCCTTTGTTGATCGGTTACCAAAGAAGTACCAGGAAATAATAAGTATCATAAGAAGAAATACTATGAAGACTGCTGTCGGCGTATTCCACCTGACAGGCCCGGAGTCTACAGACCGGGTTTGGTTCGGAAGGAGGGCGTCTTCGCGGTTGGCTAAACCTAGAGGGTAAAAACCCTAGAGACTCCCACGCGAGGGATTCCGGCGTCTATGAACTAGGGATGACACCAAGATTTTACTCAGGTTCAGGCCCCCTTTTTGTCATGGGTAATAGCCTTACTTCCTGCACTATTGGTTTATGGAGTGTGCAAAGCTAGTACAAAGCTCTCAGGTTACAGGTTCTCTCTTAGACTATGCTACGGAGCTCTTGCTTGCTCGTTCTTCAACCTTCGACCCCTTTTCCCCATGCACCCGAGGGCCCTTATATAGGCCAGGCCAGCCAGGGCAGGTACCAAGGAGGGTCATCATGCTTATCTTCATACATTTATTACCCCTTCCTGTGCTGTCCCGTTCCTCCAGCCTCATTAAATGCCGACGCATGGCTTTGCCTGGTCCGCCCGGGATGTGACCCCTTCTTGACGGGTTGGTGAGAGGCGTCAGAGGAATGGGCTTGTAGCAGAAATCCTTGCAGTTGGCAGGTGATGGGGACGGGTGATCCCGATCTTTCGGTGAGATGATGATACGTCGATTTGGGGGTGTTGATGGCACCGAATCAAGGGCTTCCTACCAAACAGGTCAGGAGCTTCACAATCGCAATGCCAATCCACACAGATACAAGATCCAAACAATCAATTGTTCTGCAAGAAATCGAGAACCATAAGAACAAAGCATGAAGCAATCTGTATAGATAGTATTGAAATCAAAGCGAAACAAGTTGAGGTTCTGTTTCTCGACTCAGGCGGTCTAGTCGACACGCCGCAAACACGAGGAGGGGCGACACGGGTCTACCAAACACAACAAAAACCGATCTAAAGTGATGGCGGCTAGTTTTTATAATGGGGAAGAGAAAGGATGGCCAAAGGGGTGGCGGCCAAGGTGGAGGCGTGCTAGGGTTTGTTCCCACGTCCTCAACCTGGGCCTAGGCCCCTCAACAAATTACAAGGCCCACGGCCCAAATAAGGTGGCGCAGCTTTGGCAGATTCGGACTGCTTGATTGTTCAGTGATTTCCTGACGTTTCATGTGGAATTTGGCCTTGGGACTAGATGCATTGGAAAGCTTATCTCGATACCTTTCAAACGGGTGGTCGCACACTAAAAACGGAGTCCAGGAGCCCAAGTTATGTCCGTTTGAAGTACTGCTGCTCCTGGATGGCCAAACCAGACTCGGAGACAAATTGGGCTTGATCTTGGTCCATCCTGGAGGCATGGGCCATCCTTGGGGTGTGGGATTGAGGTGCCGGTCCACTGAGGAAGTCTCGATGGGCCGAGCATGTGGATTGAGGCCTCCATGCGACTTAGAAAAACGCCGTCGGCGCCGGGAAGTAGACGTCGAGAGGAAGGAGAGCGGCGGTCACGCACATGTTGGCGATGTCCTCATCATCCTCCCTTCTTGAATTGGAGTCGTCCTCGACTCCATGACATCTCTGTGAAAGGTTAGTGGAAACAACAAAGCGAAACAACAAAGCGAAGCATCAGGCACATCCCTTGTCGTCAAAGTAATGGGGGAAGAACAAATGTAAACACGATGAACCATATAATCTCCTTTCTCATTATACTGGCCAATAACATGAAGAATATTTCTCTGTAAGCATGGCAAATTGCAATGAAGAGCAAGTTTCTCCTCTAAACTATTTAGATCACATAGAGTTTTAAATTCAATGTAACCTAAAGTATCTAAAGAAGACATCAATTTAAGCTCATCTTTTTCTCTAGCGATGTGAAGAACATGTCTATTATCAGCACAAGTAAAAGTTTCATGTTCATTTACTAGTTGTGGAGTTGATATAAGTGAAGCATTACCGCACAACTCTTCTTTATCACAAGAACTAGCAATCATATCTTCTTGTGACAAAGGAAAATCACCTATGAGTTCCACTAATGGTTGCTTTTTAATAGCATGAGTAGTAGACAAATTTAGCTCATAAATATTCTCACCATGTGCAGGTGCATCACCTTTTTATTACCTTGTCGTCCTCTTGAGTTGATGTAGGTGTGATTTCAATGGTTTGACCTTCATTTGCACATGTGGCAACAATGCTCTCATCTTTCTCCTTTTCTTGTCTTCATTCTTCTTCTCTAAGCAATGCTTACCACCTGCGAAGTGTTAGCTACAAGAGGAGAACAACAATGGTGTCTCTAATGAAGCTAAAAATTCTTTCAATGATTCAAGTACCATATTTTCAGCTCTAAGGGCACACTTAAACAATTGTGAAAGAGAATTATATGTGTCATCAATGAGAATATCCCGAATCTCTTTATTTAATCCATTAAAAAATCAATTTTCAATTACCTCATCACATTCATTTAACTCACTAAGTTTTAACAAGGTTTTAAATTCTCTATAGTATTCCTTTACCTTCATCTTACCTTGTTGTAAATGTTTCAAATCAATAAAAGCATCGAACTCATCATATTCTTCATATCCATCACTAGAAGGAGATGGAGCAATTGCAGTACACTTCTTCTCATGGCGTCTAGTGATGTGTCCTGTCATTGTTAGTAGAAGAACAAGAAAATACACAAGTATATATTTTCCTATCAACTACTAGGTGGTATGAAGTCGCAAGCCTCACACATGCTCAAGCTTCTACCAAGTTCTTACAAGTCCTCGATGTGGCAAGTGATTGCAAATTCCGGAACCTGTTTGGTAGGAAGATAGTGGAGCTTGGACAGGTAATAATATGTAGCAAAGGAGGAACTAGTACCACTGAACCAAAGTAAGCTGAAAAGTCGTTCAAAATCAGTACAGTGCTGGTCCTAGGCTAGACCGTGCTAGAGACGCGAGCCTAATCACAGACTTAGTCACAGAACAAAGATGAAGGTCCTTGAACAAACAAGATAAATATAGGCTAGGATCCTCAATATGCAGCATCAAAAAGATAAAGCTCCCTTTTGTTCTCCGTTGCTCACATAATTTCTTCTCTTTTCTTTTTTTTCTTTCACAGCACGGCTCTTTTGTTGCACTGGCCTCTTTTTATTTTGTTCTCCTTTGCTCACAGAATTTCTTCTCTTTTTTTTTGCGGTGGATCAAAAAAACAGCCTGACAAAGATTGTAACTTTTCTCACTGTTAAAGGCCGAATTTGAAAATATCTATATTGTCAAAGACAATTCTGGATCTGATAGGAAATTTCATGATCTTTCGAACGAGTCCAAGAACGTCCAAATCCGAGTTCGTATGCAGAAGTTATGACTATTTTACTGCAGCAGTCACAAAATTGCACGCGAGAACGAATTGGAGTAGGTTTTGGAGTTTCCTTTTTGGGCTTGGCTGAGTTGGGGAAGTGGTGGGGCTCGACCAGGTGGATGTGGAGGGTGTTTTGGTAGGTGGAAATTGGGAAACTCTTACAAGGAAACCAATCCGCTATTTTTGGTGATGATGAACCAAAAATTTTGGAAACCAATCTGCTATTTTTGGAACCGATCCACTCTTTTTGGAAGGTTAAGTATTTGTGATATGGTAGGTTTGGGGCTGCAGCGCTTGTTGTTCTTGCGGCGAGATGGTGGCGGCGGCACAAAGGAAGACACGATGAGCGAAAAACACTATGACAATTACGTGAACAGAACTCGAAACTCTAAAGGAACTAGACTCTAAAACCAGCAAAGACACGATTATGCATCCGACGATTCAACAAACCAAGAACAAGTAGTAAAAGTTAGGGCACAAATTGGCTCGGATAGAAAACCAATCTACTAATTTTTTTGCGGTTCTTTTCTGGACTCTAGGTGAAAAAATCAGAATTGAGGGGAAATCTCACCGAGCAACCTTGAGCTCTGATACCACTTGATGGGGACGGGTGATCCCGATCTTTCGGTGAGATGATGATACGTCGATTTGGGGGTGTTGATGGCACCGAATCAAGGGCTTCCTACCAAACAGGTCGGGAGCTTCACAATCGCAATGCCAATCCACACAGATACAAGATCCAAACAATCAATTGTTCCTGCAAGAAATCGAGAACCCGCAAGAACAAAGCATGAAGCAATCTGTATAGATAGTATTGAAATCAAACGAAACAAGTTGAGGTTCTGTTTCTCGGCTCGGGCGGTCTAGTCGACACGCGCAAACACGAGGAGGGACGCACACGGGGTCTACCAAACACAACAAAAACCTGATCTAAAGTGATGGCGGCGGCTAGTTTTTATAATGGGGGAAGAGAAAGGATGGCCAAAGGGGTGGCGGCCAAGGTGGAGGGCGTGCTAGGGTTTGTTCCCACGTCCTCAACCTGGGCCTAGGCCCCTCCAACAAATTACAAGGCCCACGGCCCAAATAAGGTAGCGCAGCACCTGGCAGATTCGGACTGCTTGATTGTTCAGTGATTTCCTGACGTTACATGAGGAATTTGGCCATGGGACCAGATGCATTGGAAAGTTTATCTCGATACCTTTCAAACGGGTGGTCGCACACTAAAAACGGAGTCCAGGAGCCCAAGTTATGTCCGTTTGAAGTACTGCTGCTCCTGGATGGCCGAACCAGACTCGGAGACAAATTGGGCTTGATCTTGGGCCATCACGAGGCATGGGCCATCCTTGGGGTGTGGGCTTGAGGTGCGGTCCACCGAGGAAGTCTCGATGGGCGAGCATGTGGATTGAGGCCTCCATGCGACTTAGAAAACGCCCGGCGCCGGGAAGTAGACGTCGAGAGGAAGGAGAGCAGCGGTCACGCACATGTTGGCGATGTCCTCATCAACAGGTCGACATCGCTGTCTGTCGCCCGAAGCAGTCGGCAGAGAAGGAGCGCCGAGGTGAAGCCACCTCGCACCACCTTTGTCTCTTGCGGCGGGCGGCGGGCGTGCTTTCGCCCTTTGTTCACCGGACGCCACGTGGACCGACACGGCGGCGGCGTGCTTTCGCCCGCTTTGCTCGCCGGGCGCCACGTGGATCGACCGGCTGGCGGCGAGGCTTGCTTCGCCCACTGCCGCCGGGCGCCACGTGGGTGACCGCCGGCGGCGAGCGTCTTCGCCACCGCCGCCGGGCGCCACGTGGGTCTGTCATGTTGACTGCTTTTGTGCGGAGGAGAGGGTACCCCAGCGCGGATCGGGTGCAGAGGGCGGAGACGGCGCTGAAGACCTCGGAGTTGGAATCCTTCCGCCTGCGGCGCAACCTGTCCGCCATGGTCAAGAAGGCCTTCCAGCACACGAAGAGGTGCCTGGAGCCCTTGGGGGTGGCCCTGAACTCGCCGCTGGAGGACTCCGTGCTGCAATTCGCCCACGCGAGCAACCAGGCCGCGGAGGCGCTCCGGGGACTGCCTGAAGCCCTAGCCGCTCGCTCCACCAGAGAAGGTCGGGAGGTCGCGATCATGACCGTGACCTATCTGTTGGCCGCATTTGGGCGGCCAGCGACGCGCCCTTGATCCCATGGCAGCGGTGACGGCCGGCATTGAGGGAGACGTGGCGCAGGTGGAGGCGAGGGTGCGCGCGGCCGCCGAGCACGTGGCCGGGATGCTGCAAGTTGAGCAACCGGCCATGGATGTCTCCACCCCGCTGGCCGCGGAAGACGACGAGGGCGACGACATCGACGTTGACGAGGAGGAGTGAAGGGCCGGGCAGCCTCTTGGTTTTTTTTTGTTTTTCTTTCTTTTGTTTGATCCAGCTACATGTACAAACACTTAAGTGGTACTTAGCAGATCAGATATTTCTGGGTTCAGTACTATTTTGCATGTTCATTCGTATCGTGTGATCAAGTTTGCTAGGTTAAACCGTTAGGCGGCCAGCCTTTTAACTTAGCTGGAATGCCTGAGGAACGCTTAGGTTAGGGCAGCATCCCTGAGTTCCGCCAGCTATTACACATGTTCGCTGCAAACACAAGTAAGGATCACACAAGTCATATGGGACTTAGGCAAAAATGACCTTGAGGCCAACAGGAAACGCTAGACGTAGCTTGATCTTAGCGTTTGGTTTTTGCGCGGGATTGCCACTTGGTTCAAACTCCTCTGGAACTCGGACCCTGACGATCGCCTGAAAACGCGCCGCAGCATAGCGTGGCGAGGCAACAAGTTTCTGGAAGTGTTTTTAGACCAGCGGCACTCGACGGTGACAACTAGCGATGCTTCAAAGAGCCAACCCGAGGCGTACGAGCCGTGTTTGAGTACCACGCCTAACCTGCACTCCGGTCGCTTGGCCGCGCCGAACGTTAACGCCTTAGCACATTTCCTTGTATCGTGAGGGGCCATTAATTTTAGGTACTTGCGACAATCACGCGTAACTTGATCCATCTTAGCGCATGCACATAAGGAAATGGTCAAAAATGCGGTACGAAGCACTTATCTTGCTTTTCATATCGTTGGGCAACCAGCCCCCAAGCGTCTGGGCGGCCACGGAGAGACTCGGGGCGACCACGAAGAGGCTTGGGGCGACCACGAAGAAGCTTGGGGCGACCAGCCCCCGAGCTCCTGGGCGACCACGAAGAGGCTTGGAGACTTCATGCAATAAGGCGGTGACTCCATGCCTTGGTGCACAGCTACTAATAGAATGAGTAGGCATATGCAAGATAAAACCGAACGATATAGGGTCCCCGCATGGAATGAGCCCTGGTCCCTTTTTGATTTCTATGTCCTTGCGATTTTTTGGAGATCGAACCATGGTGCTGTGCGTCAAAGCTGCGGGCTTCCGGGAGGGGTACTAGACTAACGATGCTCGCGGTGACAACCAGCAGTGCTTCAGAGAGCCAACCCGAGGCGTGCGAGCCGTGTTTGAGCACCGCATCCAGCCCGCCCCCTAGTCGCCCGTCTTTGTCGGACACGGACACCAGGTGACCCAGTAGATCACCAAGGATTTAGCAAATCATACGGAACCAGCGACATTCATGCAGAAAACTTGCCGCTAAGGGCACAGAAAGGGACAACAATGGTAAATTGAAAGCCTTCTAGGCAACAACTTTACTAACCGCCGGAAGCCACCAACCAGCCATGGGAGAATCTTACCTCATGGCCGATCAAGAAAGCAATGGGCACTTAATTCCTTCAAGGATAGAATTTCCGCAACAACTCTATGTTATAGGAATTCGTCAGTTCTTCGCCGTCCTTAGTGGCCAACCGGACCACCCCGGGCCGAGATACTGAGACCACCTTAAAGGGGCCTTCCCATCGGGGAGACAGTTTATGCAACCCGGCATGCGTCTGAATTCTCACGCAGACCGTGTCGCCATCTTGCCGTGTTCTCTCGAGACCGGGTGGCGTGGTATCGCTGAGACTTTCTTTGGTAGCGGGCGGCGCGGAGAGCAGCGCGATCCCGCACCTCCTCCAAAAGGTTGACATCTTCTCGCTGGAGACCCGATACCCGCAGGCTCAGAAAATGCTGTACGCGGTCCTGGTCGCCGGGTGCCACGTGGACTGACCGCCGGGTGAGCAGGGCGTGCTCGCCCACTTGCTCGCCGGGCGCCACGTGGGTCTGTTATGTTGACTGCTTTTGTGCGGAGGAGAGGGTACCCCAGCGCAGAGTACGCTGACAACTGTGTGGACTAGGAAGGCGTTTCTCTAGACGTTGCCTGTGGCATGTTGAATGACCCAAGTTATCTTATTTCCACTGCAACAGTTTTATTTGTTTCTTAAGCCTTTAAGACATATCGGTGTAAACATTTGACCATAAGGTCTTTTGCGTTATTTAATAATAATTTGCTCCTTCCTTAGTTATTTCGTTGTATGGAATGATATTTCATCTATGTTGCCACTGTGTGCACTAGCGTGATCCTGGACTAGTGCAGTATACACAGAGGGTTTCGGATTTGAAAATCCAGGTCCCGACAGAAGAAGGCTGTATTAAGTATATTTGGGATAACTAAGGAGTTAGCTTAGTATCGGACAAGGAACACATTGCCTTCCTGAATATGTGGTTAGATCAGTTTCTCTCCTGTGAGGTGTCACTTGGGCCGACACAAGTGTATCAAGTTGTAGCAGAACAACTAGTTGAAGGTCGCTTGCTAGCACTAGGGAAACTTTTCTTAGGAGCAGTCTTCTAGATGATGCATGCGATTCGTAGTCAGTTTTTGTAACATCCTAATTTTTGGTTTATTTGGATTTAATATGCATTTTGTAAATTTTTTGAATTTATTGGATTTTTCTGGATATTATTTGAATTTATTTAATATTATTAAATTTGGCTTATTGTGAAAAGTATTTAAATATTGAGAAAGTTTAAATAAAGGTTTTCCAAAAATATTTTATTTGAGTTCCAAATGTCATAAAGTATTTTATAGAATTTTTTCAGAATTTATTAGATATTTTTACTATTTTATTTTGTTTCATTTAATTTATGAAATTATTTTAATTGGAAAAGTGTTTTAAAATTTGTGAATAGTGTTGGGCCGGAAGCCTAGTACTGTATTGGTCTAGCCCACCACTGTTCGGCTTGATCCGGCCCAGTCACTCCAAATCTTTGAAGTCCAAGTGCTGCAACCATTTATTTTGAAATCGAGGGTTGGTTGATCTGGAGAAAACCCTAGTGTGGATGGACGTTGGATTTGGATCGTGTGGCTTAGGGTGGTCATGTTTCACAGTAACTTTGGTGAAACATGACTGTTAGATCTGGCGAATAGTTCGGATTGTCTCATGTCTACCTAAATCTCATGCGTTCATCTTGACATATGGACGGCTATTGGTCTTCGTTTCTGAGCCGTCTCAATCCGGACACTGTAGATTGTTCGCGCTGCCATGGACATGGTATCCATTTCGTGTCAAGCACGGACACTGAGGCCCATTTAAGAGACGAACCAGGTGCCCAAGCAAGCAAGGAACCAGAGCCAAGTTAATTCGCAGAGTCATAACGAGGTTTCACTTAGATTTGAAGAAGTTCGCAAGCTCTGCCACAACAAAAACTTCATCAATTCGCCACCATCTTAGGCTATTCACAGGGCATTGTATCTTGTCACAATATCCAAAACTGTCATGTCATATAATATTATAGAAGATACAACTATCCCAATGTATGGTATTATGGATTGTTTCTTAGTCCCCACAAGATAATTAAATGCTAGATGTGTATGAGAGTATGAATTGTAGGCCACTTAGATGATTCAAGTTTCAATGTCTATGATTTCGTGTCCAAGTGGTATCTTCCTTAAGATACAGCTTTCTTCTCTCCCCTCTTAACTCTCTTGTCACATCATCAAAAATACTTATGTGGCATGCATTAAATGGATATGTTATCATGCACTGAAAATAGCCTTAGCATCTTTGTGCCTGAAAGTGATCGCATTGAATCGCCTTTGCGAGAGCTTCGTGGTGCGCATCTTGGCTTGGACGGGAGATCACCGAAGAATGTCGTTGTCATCAGACCTAAAGCTGCCATCGCCTTCATTGTCATTGTTGTAGTTCCAAAACGCCAAGTGAGGAACCAATCACGTCACTAGGACCATGAGATCGAGCCCTCTCCGATGCTTCCCTCACTGATGATCATCGGCGACTATAGGGTTTTGTGCATCGCCATCCTACGTGTCTTGATGTTCTGCTGGCGCGTGTCGGTCACGTCACTACCATCTGGGCAGTTCAGTTGGCATGGTGCATGCGTTGCTGCTAATGTGTGCGGGCCAAGTTATCCTCTACATGGGCCTACATGTCAGCCTCATGTCATGTGTGTGCACTCAGTTCACGGTGGATCAGAGGTCTGTGGACTTAGTCCATGCACCAAAGCCACGTGTCACATCCTGATTGGTCCAAATCTGGTGCTGACGTAGTAAAGGGATTTTTCAATATAAAAATAATTCGGATAATTAATGATTTTTTGATTTCCTGTATTTTCTTTATTTTCAAATCTTTCATGAGCCCGTTCTCTCTCATACGATCTCCGATTGAGCCAATTCAAATTTCTAAAAATTTGTAAAATTGAGATCTATTTAAAAGTTAATTTTATATGATTTTTGAAGTTTGTTTGCTTCTAAGAAGGATTCGATGAACCTAGATCAAGTTATAGAGCAAGAGCAAGACTTTTCCGAGGCAAATTGTGCTTTAAACATGTTGAACCCAATTTACAAAATTTCTATATTATTTTACATTATTGCATATTATTTAATGTGTACCACTATTTTAAAATAGTTTGGGATTTGGTTAATCTATCCAATTGAATTATACCATACATTGTCATTTGTTTGCCATGATTAATTGTTACCCTAGATTGGTTCATTACTAGTTGGTTAATATTAGTAATCAACGTGGGTTCGTTAGACTGTGATTAGTATGCTTATCCATGCCACGTGTAACACGTCTTTTGAGATATCAAAAGTCAATCTTGACTAATGGAATATAGAACATGTTTATAAAATTGGTGTGTCAGGTATTGTCACACAATGATGTTGAGTTGTAATAACGAGGAGGTCACACAACGATATTAACTTGTTGATAGCACATGGAGCTTGGTAATCAACTAGGGTGGTAATCATTTAGACTAGGGTAAGTGGTAAGGGGTAGTGTGCCAAGGTGGGCCAAAAGGGTAGAGAGTATGTAGAGGTCTTGCCCTGGTTATCTTAAGGACCTAATCTTGCAAGCATTTGATCTGAGTCAAACATGCAACTATATGTCTGGAATGAGACAGACCTAGTTGATTAATTTACAAAGTCTTAGCTTTTGTACTACCAATGGTGGTTGAGTCCCGAGTTATGGTAACTAGTCCCTTCATGGATCAACTCATATGGCGCAAAAGGGGGCCCTAATTGTGGTAACCAATCCCTTCAGTATTGAAACCTTAGCGGATAGACTGGGTTAAGATAGAGCATTGTAAAGGCTTTGTCATGATCTCTCTGCGGCAAACCAAAGGAAGTGTGTTAATGATGCTGCACAAAGAGACGATCGTGTTGTGTGGGTAAAGCTCTTAACCTCTGCAGAGTGTAAAATCTATTTGGATAGCCATGCTTACCGTATTGAGCAATGCTTAGGGATTACAGTCAAGGGTTAAATTTTATAAAATAAAAATTTTGATGGGAAGGCAAGATGCCTTTAGAACGTTTGGAACTTGACTTAGGGCTGGATGCCGTGTTATCTGAGAAATGTTGAAAGTTACATATTATTGTTATTTGTTTTTCTGTCTTTTCAATCTACTTATTGTAATTATTTATAAATGCTGCTTTATTGAAAAATAACCATGTTAGCCATTCCATTGGAATAAGCCTTGTATATAGTTATGTCAGAATTGCAATCTATATGCAACTTATTGAGTGCTTTTAAGTACTTACCCTTGCCAACAACAACATTACCAATCAAGGAGTTTACACCAGCTCTGAAGGAGGAGTATCAGGAGGAAACAAATGTTTAAGATGCAAGCCTTGTCAGTTGCCTGTGGTATACTGAAGGGTCATCTACGTTTTATATTCCGCTGCAATAATTTAGTTTAATATTCTTATTTTAGCCTTGCTTGGCGTATTTATGTAAGTTGACTATAAGGTCAGTCAACAAGTTATATTTCATATATGTAATCTTTTATTATGTTCCCACTGTGTATGATTGTGATATTCATCTATGTTGAGGCTATGTGCACTAGCGTGATCCTAGACTAGTATGATATACATAGAGAGTTTGGATTTGCATATTCTGGTCCCAATAGAGGTGGTATCAGAGTCATACTAACTATAGGTCTTGGCTCTAGATAGTCTAGTTGTCTCATAGGTGTGTCTAAAATTATTTTCTAAAAGAAAACCTAAATTTGACCAATAAGAAACTCTTAACTCTTCTTATTCTCCTATTCTTGCCTTTGCTAATTTTTCATTTTCTTGCTACCATTTTGATTGGTCTCACCCATGTTTCTTTTAATAGAGGAGGGTGGCTCAAACTTATGGCGAGCACGAGGGAGGCTATGCTGCTGAACTATGGAAGGTTTTGCAGGTCCTTGGAGGCTTTGTTCGATCGCTTTACAGAGGGAGTTGCTGGGTGATCAATGGTGTGGAGTGAGGATTTATTTGCAAGATTCTTATCTACGCTCAAGAGGATGAGAAGGCCAGCATGCTAATCAACATCACTGTGAGAATGTTCAGGTTGCATCCCTCTGGACGTGCTTCTCAAAGCCAGTGGATTGATGAAGAAGAAGATGCCACTGTGGTGCATTTGGCCAAGTTTGCTGCTGCTAAGGAATATCACATGAATGATACAGCTCAAGAGTTGAAGCAAGTATATGAAGCCTTGAGGGTTGCCAAAGTGGAACTTCATGAGACATGCATCACAGCAACTGAGAGAATCATGGGGCATGAGGAGGCTTTGTATGGTGATGGTGATCAAGCTGTGCAAGAGCAAGATGAGGAAGAAGACCCTGAGGAGCTTGAGATAGAGCTAGAGGAGTGTGATATGCATGTGGACATAGAGGTGCCAGTTGCTGGACATCAAGATAGGTTTGCACCCATGCCAGCCCACCCACCAGTGTATGCACTGGGAGAGCCTCAGCTTGGGTGGTTGGATGAGTGATAGAGTTAGCTAGTAGTTGAGACTTTTGTTTTGAGTCGCATCTATTTAAGTTAATGTCATCCTAGTAGTCGTTAATTGGTGTGTTTAGATTAGTTTGGATCTTTTATGATTGCTGAGTGTGTAGTATGGGTTACATATCTTCTTTGCTTTTGTAAACACCATACCAAGTTATAATAAAGTTTGCTTAAGTTGTTGAGTTAAACCTATTTCCTTTGCACTAGAATTCTTGTATCTTACCTATGCTATTTCTCTTTCCCCTAACCTTGTGGAGCAATCAATAGATGGTTAACTCTTGTGGAAACAATGGAGCTTCTGGTAGTGAAAACCGAGTCAATGACAATCCCAATGATGGAGCACTTCCTTAATCTTCACTACTAGTGGATACGCAAAATTTGGGAGCCTTTATTGCTGCTCATTTTCAGCTAATGGACCATGATGCAATAGATGCAGAGCATAACAACACAAGTTGTAGCTAATAATAGCAATGCTACTCAACTTAACAACAATGGATCTCGTCCATACTCAAAGCTATCTAATTTTATGAAGACTTGCCTACCAACGTTCTCTGGGATGTCAATCCCCTAGAAGTTGATGACTGGCTTAGAATCATAGAGAGAAAGCTACACATAACCCAATGTGAGGGTAATGAGAAGGTTCTCCATACCTTTCATCAATTGGAAGATACTGTTGCTAAATGGTGGGAGAACTATTGTGCTGCTCATGAAGGCCCACAAGAGATCATATGGGAGGAGTTTACTACTACCTTTCACCAATATTTTGTGTCTGAGGGAATGATGGATTTGAAAAAGGAAGAATTCAGAGCGCTTAAGCAAGGAGGCCAGTTAGTGGCTGATTATCTGAACAAGTTTACACAGCTTGCACGTTACGCCCCTAAAGATGTTGCAACCGATAAAGTCAAGTAGTCTCGTTTCATGAAGGGACTAAACTCTGGTTTTCATGTTGAATTGATTACTCATAACTTTTCTGATTTCCAGGAGTTAGTCAATAAGGCTTTGATTATGGAAGATAAGCGGAAGGAATTTGGTGAAGATCGTAAGCGCAAGATGGCTAATCAAGAAGGACATCCAAATCAGTTAAGATTGAGAATGACTCCTCAACAATTTGTGAGGTTTCAACTGCAAGCCACTAATAACACATCAATACCTGCACCACATCCATTTGGTCAGAGTTTTTAGATGCTTGCTTAAGGAAACAATGTGCGAGGGGGAAATCAATAGTCTTCTATCAGACGCTGCTATACTTGCAATGAGCTGGGGCACTTTGCAAATACATGCCCTCAAAAGGGAGGTATCACACTCGTTCGCTTTAACCTGGGAACTACTCCTGCTAAGGCACTTACAACAAGAGTGAATCATGGGACAGGTCAAGCTAGAGCTACGCTTCAAACAACAGTGAGAGGTCAAGTCAACCATATCACCGTAGATGGAGCTCAGAATGTATCATATATCATACTGGGTAAGTTTCTGGTTAAATTAGTACGTGCAACAGCTTTATTTGATTCAGGAGCTTCACATTCTTTCGTTTCTTGAGTTTTTGCAATTGAAAATGGGTTGAACATTAAGAATCTTAAGTGTGTGCTATTAGTCCAAGCCCTAGGATCAGAACTTCGATCTAGCCTTAAGTGTTTGGGAGTTAAGTTACTCATTGACATGATAGAGTTCCTCGCAAACCTAATTATATTGGATACCCAGACCTTAGATCTTATCTTTGGATTGGATTGATTATACAAGCATAAGGCTGTTTTGGGTTCTGGCAGAAGAGTTGTATTAGTGAAAGCCCTAGTGGCAAGAAAGTGGAATTTTAGGCGACCATAATTTGTGATTGTTAGTTGATGATTAATAGTGTGAAGGTTGCCAGCTTAGATGATGTGCCAGTTGTTAGATAATACCCAGATATTTTTCTTGAAGATTTGCCTAGTATGTTGCTAGACCAAGATATTGAGTTAGTGCCAAGTATAGCGCTAATAGCTTAATGGTAGTATCGGATGCCTACTGATGAGTTGGTAGAGATGAAGAAGCAGATCAAGGAGTTGATAGAAATATATTTTGTGGGATCTAGTTCATCTCTGTGGGGAGCACCTGTTTTGTTTGTTAGGAAGAAATATGGAAGTCTAAGGATGTGCATTGATTATCATGCCCTTAATGAGATGATGATTAAGAATAAGTATTTGTTGCTTAGGATTGATGACTTATTTGATCAGTTAAGAGGAGCTAGAATTTTCTCCAAGAAAGATCTTCGATCAGGATATCATCAATTGAAGATTCATGTGGTAGATGTTCCTAAGACTGTGTTCTCTACGCGATGTGGATATTATGAGTTTACGGTCATGTCTTTTGGATTGACTAATACTCCTGCATATTTCATAAACATGATGAATAAGGTTTTCATGGAATATTTGGACAAGTTTGTCACCGTATTCATAGATAATAGTCTTGTTTACTCCAAGTTAGAAGGAGAGCATGCAAAACATTTGAGATTAGTCCTGTAAAAGTTGAAAGAGCAACAGTTGTATGTTAAGTTTAGTAAGTGTGACTTTGGAAAAATAAAGTTGAATTCCTTGGACATGTGATGATTGCTAAGGGAGTTGCTGTGGACCTAAGCAAAGTTGAAGCAATACTGCATTGGGAGCAACCAAAGTCAGTTACCTAGATTCATTGTTTTTTGAGGATAGCGGGATATTACCATTGATTTATTGACTGATTTTTTGATGATTGCTAGACCACTTAAGCAGTTGTTGAAAAAGGAGATGAAGTTTGCATGGACGCCGAAGTGCGAAAAGAGTTTTAAGGAGTTAAAGAAGCGTTTGATAACAACAACAATGCTAGTGTTGCCAGATGTTTAGAACAGTTTTGATATATATTGTGATGCTTCCAGACAAGGTCTTGGATGTGAATTGATGTAAAATGGCAAGATTGTTGCATATGCGTTAAAGCAATTGAGGCCACATGAAGAGAACTACCCCACACAAGGTTGTTGCATGCTTCGAAGTTATGGTGGCATTATCTCATCGGAAATAGATGTGAAATATATATAAACCATAAGAGTTTGAAGTATATATTCACTCAGTCAGATCTCAATATGAGACAGAGGAGATGGTTGGAGTTGTTTAAAAATTATAATATTGGAATCCACTATTATCTTAGAAAAGCTAATGTGGTAGCTAATGCTTTGAGTTGTAAGAGCCATAATGCTAATATGCTAGTGTTAAATGATCAAGTAGAATTGTGCAAGGAATTTCAGAAATTGAAATTGGAAGTTGTTCCAAAAGGATTTTTTAGCTACCTTGAAAGTGAAGTCGACTTTTGAATATCAGAGATGGTCAAATGGATGACAAAGATCAACAGAATCAAGTCCAAGAAGGATGAAGGCTTAGCCAAGGATTTTACTTTGAATGATTAAGGTACTATGTGGTTTAAAGATCGAGTCTATGTACCTAACAAGAAAGCTTAAGCATTTGATTCTTGAGGAAGTTCATGATTCAAAGTATTCGATTCACCTAGAAAGTGCCAAGAGGATTCAAGTTCTCAAGGAAAGGTTTTGGTGGTCTACTTTGAAACATGAGGTTGCTGAGCATGTTTCTTTATATGATATATGTCAGAGAGTGAAGACAATGCATCAAAAACTTGCATGTTTATTGCAGTAGCTAAAGGTTCCTAAATGGAAATGGGAGGAAATTAGTATAGATTTTATTACTGGTTTTTCTAGAACCCAGAGTGGTTATGATTCCATATGTGATATATGTAAGAGAGTTAAGGCAATGCATCAAAGACTTGCATGTTTATTGTAGTAGCTAAAGGTTCCTAAATGGAAATGGGACGAAATCGGTATGAATTTTATTACCAGTTTGCGTAGAACTCAGAGTGGTTATGATTCCATATGGGTCATCGTTAATCATTTGACCAAGATTGCTCATTTCATCCTAGTCAAGACTAATTATTTTGGAGATCATTTTGACGCAGTTGTATATGTCAAGAATTGTGTGTTTGCATGGTGTGCCAAAGAAGATAGTGTCAGATAGAGGTACCTAATTTACCTTGAGGTTTTGGAGTAAGTTGCATGAACCAATAGGAACTCGTTTGAATTTTAGTGCAGTATATCATCCGCAGATGATGGTCAGACTGAGAGAGTTAATCAGATTTTGGAGGATATGCTGAGAGCTTGTGCATTAGCTTATGCTACTTTATGGGATAAAAGTTTGCTGTATGTTGAGTTCAGTTATATCAATAGTTATCAGGTAAGTTTGCAAATGTCACCATTCAAAGCTTTAAATGGTCGTACCTGTCGTACTCTAAGCACTCGCCCAAGCTTCACATTCCGGATCGTGGGTGAAACCACTATCGGAAGGTGACCCAGGCCGACGGTGCTCTCAGGGTGGTCGGGGCTGACTGAAAGTGATCAGCTCCTCTGACCACTTCAGCATCCGACCCACTCCTGAGCTCGGCGCTGTGGCATATACCTCCCTCCTCATCCATTTGTACGCCGTGTTGGAGGGGTAGGTGGACGAGCCACCATGAATGTACGCCACGGTTTGATCTGCCTGCTGGAAGGCTAGCAGGGCAGGGTCTTCGTCCTGGTCATCATCGCGAGGGCGGTGCTCCTTAAGCAGCTGCTCCACCATCTTACTCACAACCTGGCAACTAGCCAGGTCATTGGTGCTAAACCTATGGATCGGACAGTAGGGCCTGCCCTACATCTCCTCGCGACGGTCATCTCTCCGACCGCGGTGATCATCTCGTCGGTCATGGCGGTCGTGCCCCCGCGGCTTGGTATCCTATGCTCGCGCTCAGCGGTCAGGACCCGCCTGGTCTCAACCTACTCACGCCTCTTCACCTTCTTACTCGCAGGGCCAGGACCCCTCGAAGTCCTGGCTTCGTCTTTGCCGCGACCACCTGTGGGACCGGACACTGGCCCCCGAGCTTCCGCCGCCCGCGCGCACTTGTGCGCCAGAGAGAAAAGCTCGGAGGTAGTGGTGATGTTGCAGGTGGCCATCTTCTCCCGCATCTTGTGGTCCCGAACGCCTCTCCGAAAGGCGATGACGACCGACTGCTCGAAAATCCAGGGGATCGTATTGTGACAATGACTGAATCGTCAGATGAAGTTGTGCAATGATTCCCCTCTCTCCTGCTCGAGGGCATGGATCTGTCCTCCACGCCCGGTTGTGTGTATGAGCCTTGAAAATTAGTGACGAAGAGGCCGCACCACTCCTCCCACGAGTGTACCGATCCTCGCAGGAGGTTTAACAGCCAGGAACGGGCGGACCTCGTCAAGGCTGTTAGGAAATAATTGGCCATGGCCTTTTTGGACCCGCCAGCGGCCTGCACCACTATGGTGTAGATCTGTAAGAATTCTTCTGGGTTGGTGGTGCCGTTATACTTTTCGATGGATGCTGGGTGAAACCTTTTGGGCCACGCCACACGGTGCAGCCGTCGGGAAAACACCTGGCACCCAACGCCGTAGAGGGAGTCATGCCGTCCACCTAAACCCCAGCCCGGAGACCGTGCCGAGGACTGCGAATCTCAACTCCCCAAAGAATCAGAGGAGTGGACCTCCTTGCTCCGAAGGTGAGAGTCATGGGAGGAGCTTTCATCCCCATGAGCCATCTACCTGTCGCGGCCTTGCCCCTGGGCGCGACGGTGCTGCAGGTGATTACGCAAATCATCACCGCGCTACCGGCGATGCTTCTCCAGATGAACCCTCAGGTCCTCACGGCTCCCCACGAAATTGGGACCCGTGTCTTGTACGCTCGTGGAATCATAGATTCTTCTCCTTTTGTTCTCCCTGATGGTTTACATCAAAGCATCACGTCTGCATGTTAAAGATCTAAAAATTGTTCTCGGCCTACAAATGGTTTATGTGCTTGCACTAAATTTAGAAGTGTTTTCTTTGCAGGCAGAGTTGGAAGGACCTAGGAAGTTAGTCTTACCATCATGCCAATCGATACAGATGCTTTTGTTCAGAACTACTAGTCGCATGAATACAAAGTGATCATTTTGTATATTTAACACCTCATATGGGTGGAAGATAGTTGAACCTAGCTTTGAAGATCCAGCAGGGTTGTTGTCGGCGTATTTCGCCGGACAGGATCCTGTCAATGGACAGGGTTTTCTCCTAGGACGGAGAATAAGGTTCGGTAGAGGGCGTCTTCGCGGTCGGACACCCTAATGGCTCTTGCGCGAGGGATCTGGGGGTCAACAGATCAAAGAACACACCGATGTACCCAGTTTCAGGCCCCCAGCGTGGGTAATAGCCCTACGTCCTGCTAGATCTTTGTTGACATATCTTGAACTGGTTACAATGCTTTTCCCTCAAGTTTTCTGCTCTTAGTTTGTTCTTTTTCCGTTCCTCAGAGACGCTCTTCTTCCCCCTTCCATGCACCAGAGCTCCCTTATATAGATTGGGCTGGCTCAGGCAGGTGAGAAGGTGACATCATACTGATCTATGATTCATCTATTTCATCCATCACTGTAGTCCTGTCCCCCAAGCCTCATTTAATGTCGCTGTATGGCTTCACCCGGTCCGCCCGGGATGTGACTTTCCTGTGATGGGTTAGGTGTGAGGTGTTAGAGGGATCGGCCGTCGTCGTGTCGACAGCAGAACTCTTCGCAATCAATAGCTCTGACACAGCATGTGAGGGGAAGGAGACTTCAAGGCGAAGCCTCCTTTTCATCCTTTTGGTCACCCGCGTGGCCTGGTGAGTGGGACTGATCGCTCACTTTGCCGCCAGTCGCCGTAAAGGCCGATCGCCCAGTGAGAGGGCTGATCGCCCTTTGCTCGCTAGGCCGCCCGTGGGCAGCGCCAGCGAAGGGCCTAATCGCTCGCCTTCGCCCGAGCCGCCACATGGGCCGGCGCCGCGAGAGGGCATCGCCGCCCACTCGCCAAAGCCGCCGCGTGGTGATAGCCAGACGAGAGAGCCTTATTGCCCGCCTACTCACTAGGGCGATCACGGCGAGGCGTGATCGCCGTTCGCTTCGCCAAAGCCGCCACGTGGGCGACGCCCGCGAAGGGGCCTGTCGCCACCGCTCGCCAAAGCCGCCACGTGGTGGCACCGTGAAGGCCACGATCACCCACCCTTCGCTAAACGCCACATGGGCCGATCACCGCGCGAGGGCGTGATCGCCGTTCGCTCGCCGAGCCGCCACGTGGGCGGCGCGGCGCCCGGCGAAGGTCCTATCGCCCACCGCCGCCGAGCCGCCACGTGGTGGCACCGGTGAAGGCCCCGATCACCCACCGCTTCGCTAGGCCGCCCGTGGGTCGATCACCCGGCAAGAGGGCTGATCGCTCGCCCGCTTCGCCGAGCGCCACATGGGCCGTCGCCCGGCAAGAGGCCTGATCGCTCGCCTACCGCTTTGGCGCCCGTGGGCGGCGCCCGATGAAGAGTCGATTGCCGCCTACTCGCCAGGCCGCCACGTTGGTCGATCGCCCAGCGAGAGGGCTGTCGCCTCCGCTTTCGCTAGGCCGCCACGTGGTGGTGCCCGGGAGAGGGCTGATCGCCGCTGCTTTCGCCCGAGCCGCCACGTGGGCCGATCGCCCGGCGAGAGGGGCCTGATCGCCCGCCTGCTCGCCAGGCCGTCACGTGGTCTTACTTATCTGCGGCGGAGAGGGTACCCTGGCGTAAAGTACGCCGATAGTTGTATTTTGTAAATGATTGATGGTTAACTGTACGAACCATGACACTTTTGGACAAATTTGTATATTCTATTTGAATAAACTTTAACTGTGTTGAATGGATGTATTAATTGATGGACAAATTTGTATGTTCTAGTTGAATGAAGATGAATCATGTTGAACAGATGCATTAATTGAATCATTTTAATCATTTTCTACTGTAATTGGTGTAAATATGAATTAATTATTAGTTAGATCTATAATATTCTGTACATTAATGTTTATCATTTTTTTGTCTAAGAAATGCATTACTTCACACTATGTGTCTTACCCTTAGACTATCTGTCGGCATTTCTCCTTTCTGTCAGCAAAAGTCTATCTGTCAAAAAAGATACATCTGTCGGTGAATCTCTTATAATATGGTCAACTAATCTGTCGGCAAAAATATATCTGTCGGTAAATGTTTTTCCCGATAGGACTTATTTCAACTGTTGTTATCTGTCGGCATAACTTTTACCGACAGATATTGCGTCGCACTATGTGGTCTTTGCCGATAGTAGACTGTTGATGAAATTGTGTCATGGTGTAGTGATTTTCCAAATACCATCTTAAGTCTTGCTAAGTATGAAAATACTCAATCTTGCTTCTTATGTTGTTTTAGATGGAAAAGAAATTGAGGTTTCGAAGATTGCATTTCGTCGCAGGATATGGGAACTTTAATGAAGCGATCTTTCTAGGGATTATGTCTTGTTGGTTGCCTGAGGCTTGGATGGGCACACTACAAGACTTCGCATCTTTCTACTGCTATATACTCTGAGTTATAAGAATATATTTTATAAATAGATTATGCTTTAATAATATGATGTATGGTTGTGATTCCAATTGTTATAAATATGCGTACTAGCTACTGATCATGGAACTAGTGCTAAATGCACATAAGATTCTCATTTTGGTATTTTATGCAAAAGGGGGGTCGTTACAATACTCGACATAGGTTGGTGAACACATCGCCAACGAGTTCCGCCTTCGTGCCAGCCATACCATAGGTGACACAACTTGCTGGCATCTTTCGTATCTTTGCTGTTAGTGACACCTCGCAGGCGATTACGACCTTTGTCTCAGCTCTAATTGTCTTTTCATTGGTGACATAACATGATAATGACGCAGACTTGAATTAGTTCTTACCCACGAGAGAATTTGGACATGCTTATAAGGACTCTCGTGCACACACACATGAATCATGCACAGACTCTTCCTTAGGACGGTGAACACATTTCCTCAACGTCCTAGACTCCTCTTGGCATATGCAGCGGCTTCCTTTTGATCATCTCGTGTAGTATGATCTCTTCTGATGATCACTTCTTTTGTTGAAATCGATAGTGATGACCGTGCACATCACTATCACTACTCGCAAAAGAATCGATAGTGATGTGCACGTGCTCATCACTATTGCTTCTTTTGTTGGAACCGATAGTGATAAGTATGCACATCACTATCACTTCTCACATAAGAACCGATAGTGATGTTCACATGCTCATGACTATCACTTCTTATATGAGAACCGATAGTGATTTGCACGTGCTCATCACTATCGCTTCTTATATGAGAACTGATAGTGATATGCGTGCACATGCAGCACATCACTATCGTTTTTTAATTGAGAATCAATTGTGATGTGCCTCACTAGGTTATATATATTACTCGGGCTGAACTCTTCTCTATTGTTGTTCTAAAGGAGATTTCTCTGCCACCACCCAAGAAAACAGCTCATATTTTGTAGTCACATCACTATCACTTTTTAATTGAGAACCGATTGTGATGTGCCTCACTAGGTTATATATACCACTCAGGCCGAACTCTTCTCTGTTGTTGTTCCAAAGGAGATTTCTTTGCTACCACCTAAGAAAACAACCCATATTCTATAGTTGGAAGCAATATTTGGGTGAGAAAATTTGAAATCCTCAAGGGTGGGTATTAAGAGGGTAAATTTGAAGCCCTAGCTTGAGGAGATTCCCTTCTGTTTTCCCTCATTTGCGGTTTTCTTCAAAATGTGAGCAATCCTTCAAACCCCTTCAATTTTGCACTAGGTAATTTCAATATGTCATGAATAAAGTTTATGTTGCACTAGAATTGTGTATATGCTATCATATTTCACATTCTTTATTTGACAAACACACATCTATTTAATTATTGTAGTGCCCTTATGTTAATTTGGAATTATTATTGCTGTCATGTGATAAATGTTAGCGTTTAGGCTGCAGAACCTATGTCTCCTGTTCGAGGGTGCTTGTTTATAAATATGTCAAATGAAATGGCATATTTATAAGTGAGCAGTCTTGAATTGTTCACATTTTTTGGACAGTTCGAGGATATGGTTTGGACAAGTTCTTGAGCTGTATTGTACAACTTCAGAGTAGATTTCGGTAGCGTCTCCCTAGTGTTCTCCAGATACACACCCCTCTTGACCTATTGTTGTTGTTAAAAATATATGTCTAGTATCTAGAGAATTGGAAGCTCTAAACCAGGGAAGAAGCTAGGTATCGATCGAGTGTACATATTTTATATATTTTGAAACATGTCCTCTATTTTGTAAAGGTAATACTAATTGAAATGATGTCTCAATATTCCAAAGGAGCTAGGTGTCGCTGCAGTTTTTCCTTAATTTATTATGCAAAGTTTAATTGCAGATTAACCATAAGGAATGGATGTATCAGAAAAGTCGTGTGAGTGCTGAATTTCAAAGGGGTGTTAAGGAGTTCAAAAAAATTGTAGAAGAGGACATGGTGAGGAGAGTTGTAAACTTCATATATTGTCCTTACATTGATTGCACCAATCTGAGGAGATTTAACAACTTAGCTCAAATTGAGGACCACTTGATTTGAGACGGCTTCGTGAGAAATTACACAGTTGGATCCATCATGGGGAGACATGTAGTACCCTTCCGGTATGCAACGAAGACACAATGGAACCGGATGATGAGTTGTAGTTTGATATGTTTTAGGAGGACAATTTAGAGCAAATGTTATGGGATGTAGAGGGTAATTACATGGAAAGAGAGTTTGAAAAGTTTAAAAGCTTGATGGAAGACGATGCCAAATTACTGTTCTCGTGTTTCAAAGCGGAATACACCAAGCTGGGTTTGGTCCTTGCATTGTTTGAACTGAAGGTAAAACACCGTTGGACAGATACAAATTCAATGCACTTTTAGTTTTACTGTCAGATCTGCTTCCGAAAGGAAACGAGTTGTCAATAAGCATTTATGAAGTGAAGAAGCTACTATATCCTATGGGAATAGAAATATAAAAGATACATGCATGTCCAAATAATTGCATCTTGTACCGTAACGTGCATTAGGAACTGCTAGTTTGCCCAGTATGCGATGTTGTAACATCCCAAATTTTGCACTTCAGTAATAATTAATAGTATTTTATTGCAATTTGGGAGATTTGTGAATTTTCTAGGATTTATTTGAATTATTTGAAATTAAGTATATTAACCCTTTTATTGAAAAATAATTATATATACATAAAATTTAAATAAAGTTTTGTCAAAAATATTTTATTTGGGTCCAGAATGTCTCAAAGTATTTTTGAGATTTTTCTTAGAATTTTTTCCTGGTATTCTAGTTTCCTCAAATAAATCAAAATATTTTCTGTACTTATTTTAAAAGGAAAATCCCGAGTAAATTAAGTGAACAGTACTGGGCCGAGCCCAACACTATGCGTGCCGAAACCAGCTCCGTGTGGCCCAGTTCGCTTAGTAGATCAGCCCACACTATCTCTTCTAGAAGCCCGCGCCACTACCGTTTGATCCCGATCAAAGAGCCCGCATTAAACCCTACCCCGCGTCAAAGCTCAGCCGTCAGATTGGTGGTCAGATGCTTGATATCGATCACGACAGGAAACATCATCTGCAAAGCACAGCTGGTGGATCTAGATCGAACGGGGGAAATTGGCGTGTACCATTTCGGGAATCTTCTGAATCCGGACCGTTGTGCAAATCGCATATGCAGTTGAGATCGTGCGGCGCTGGGAGAGCTACGTGACCATCTGATCGCCATCGAAGGGTGCAACGTCGTTGTCTTCGCAACGGACTCAACGCTGTGGCTGCCGTGGACTCTGGGTTCAACTCGCCGTCGGAGAAGGCTAGCATGGCTATAAAAGCGCGCATCCAGGGGCGCCAGAACCCAAGCAGCCGAAGCCCCAACTCTCGTCGCAAGAACTGAAGCCAGTCTGCCGCAATTCAAGATTTTGTCAAAGCGCCGCCGTGAAGAGGAAGCCGCCAATTCATCACTGTCAAGCTGTCGTGAAGCCCGAGACTAGTCTCAATTGCTTTGCCGTCGCCCAGGGCACTCTGTGTGCACCTTTGCTTCGCCAAAGCACCACTCGAAGGGGAGATCGCCAGGAAGGTCACCACCACCGAGAAAGACGCCCACGCCGACACTGCTTCGTTGACCGAGAGAGGAAGCTAGCCACATCACCAGATCCACAACGCTGAGAAGAGTCCATAGGTACCGTTCCTCGCCACCAGCGATGACCCTAGGGTCGCGTGCACCTCCGTCTGACGTGGGCAAGTGGTTTGTTGACATGTGGCAGCCACGTGGGCGCGAGCAGCTGTGTGGCACTGGCGTGTGCACTGCATCACTGCTAAGTTAGCGCCACAGGACCCATCTATCAGTGGGCCATAATCAGGTGGACTAGGTCCACTGTGGACCGAGGGCCACGTGTCAGCTGCTGGACGGCTCAGGTCGGATGCTGACGCCAACATGACATCATGATGATGTAATAAATTGATTTTCTTTTATAAAAATAATTTTGATATTATTTAATTTCTCAATTTTCTGATTTTTACGATTTTTGAATCTTTTGAGAGCTCGTTCTCCCTCATACAAACTCTGATTAAGGTGATTCAAATTTCTAAAAAAATTTCAAATTGATATCTATCTAATGGTGAAGTTTATTTGATTTTTGGAGTTCATTTGCTCTCTGTTTTGGGTATTTTTTTGCTTTTCTCTATTGATTCGCGTAGATGTTGATTTGTGCGACGTGTGAGAGGAAGGTTTGGCAACGCAAGATCAATTTCCAGAACAAGACCAGGAGCTTTGCCAAGACAAGTTATGCTTTGATCATATTGAACCCAGGTTTATAAAGTTGCTATTTTGTTTTACAAATATTGCATGTTATTTCATGTGTATAAAGGCTTTCAATCTAAATTGGGATTTAGCTATTATACCTTTTGATCTATACCCTACCTTGTCACTTGTATGCCATGATCTAATTGTTACCCTAGGTTGGTTCACTATAGTTGGTTAATAATAAAATCAACATGGGATGGTTAGATCGTATTAGCTTGCTTAGCTATGCCACATCATCAGATGTACATGAATCATGGATTATTAATCTTGACTAATAGAATATGGAACAATGCTATGAACTTGTGTGTCATGTGTGGTCCCACAATGAGATTGAGTTGTTGTGATGAGCAAGGTCATGCGACGATGTTGACTTGTGGATAGCACGTGGTGCTTGGTAATCACTTAAATTGAAGCAAGTGGAAGGGGCAAGTGTGCCAAGGTGGGCACGATGGGCAGAGGGTATGTGGAAGTCTTGCTTTGATCACCCTAAGGACTTAACCTTGCAAGCCTTTGACCTGAGTCAATCATGCAACCACATGTCTGTTATGGGGCAGCCTAGCTAACTAATTTGCAATGCCTTAGCTTTAGTACTGCTTTGGTGGTGTGACTCCGGGTTCGCGGATGAACTCACATGGCGCAAGAGGGGGGCCTGTTGTGGTGGTTTAGCCATTTAGTGTTCAAACCTCAGCGGGTAGTACTGGGTTAAGACGAGGCATTGTAAAGGCTTTGTTACGATCATTCGCCTGTGTGGTGAATGATTGTATCATGTGGGTAAAGTGCATAACCATTGCAAAGTGTAAATCTATTCGAATAGTCGTGCTCACGATACTGAGCATAGCTCGAGAATTACAGTGAAGGGTTAGTTAATTAATTGGACAACTGAATGGGATGACAGGTTGCCATGTGGAAGGATCAAACTTGACTTAGAGTTGGAAACTTGGATTACTTGAGAAACATCGAATCTATCTATACTGTTATTTGTTTTACTATCTTTCCAATCTATGTATTGTACGTGTTCATAAATGCTGCTTTACTGCAAATAAACTATGTTAGCCGTTCCTTTGGAATAAACATTGCATATAGCTATGGTAGAGATGCATTCTGTGCACAACTTATTGAGTGCTTTTGTACTCATCCTTGCCATCACCAACAAATCAACAGTTGGGGAGTCGTTGCCTTTGTTGGAGGAAGAGTTCTAGGTGGACGCGAGTCACTAGGCCAAGCCTTGTCAGTCGCTTGTGGTGTACTGATGAGTCACCAGCGTCTTCTACCTTTTTTCGTTGCATTTGTCTTAGTTTTATTTTCAGTCTAGCCCAACGTGGCTGAATAATGTAAGTTGATCGTAAGATCATACACTTAGTTATATTAATAAATGGAGTCTTATTATTCTTATCGTTGTGTATGATGTGATACTTGCCAACTTTGAGCTGTGTGCACTAGCGTTGATCTAGGGACTAGTGCGCTAAACACAGTGGGTTTGAATTGGTGAATTCAGGTCCCGACAGGTGTGCCCTAGTAAAAACAAAAGGAGAAGTGTAATGACAAGAAGCGTAAGAGCTAGGGCGACGACAGTGAAGAGGTCACTAAAGGTGCACCAGCCAAGATATTGTGGTACTTACCCGTCATTCCTCGCTTGGAGCAGTTGTTGCATCACTAAAGGTGCATCGGCCAAGATATTGTGTTACTTACCTATCATTCCTCGCTTGGAGCAGTTGTTTGCAAATCCTAGAGAGGCAAAATTATTGTGTTGGAATTACTGATTCGGCTCAATGGAGAAACATCGATTGGAAACATGAGGAGTTTAGTACCCAAATGAGGAACATAAGCTTTGGGTTGAGTACCGATAAAATGAATCCTTTTGGTAACATGAGCAACCGTCACAGTACTTGGCCAGTTCTGTTGTGTATCTACAATCTCCCTCCTTGGTTGTGCATGAAGCGAAAGAATATCATGATGTCATTGCTAATCTCGAGACCCAAACAACCGGGAAATGATATTGATGTGTACCTTACTCCACTGATCGAGGATTTGGTAAAATTGTGGAACGAGGGGGTCGCGGTGTGGGATGAGTATAAAAGAGAGCACTTCATCCTACGAGCTATGGTATTTTGCACCATAAATGATTTCCTGGCCCGTGGTAATTTGGTGGGCTATAGTATGAAAGGAGCCAAAGCGTGTTCTATTTGCAAAGAGGCAACTGAGAGCCTATGGTTGCCAAATTCTAAGAAAACTGTGTATATAGGTCACTGTAGATTTCTACCTCGAAGTCATCAATACTGTAAGATGGATGACAAATTTGATGGGAAGAAGGAAGTTTGTTCGGCCCCGCAGCCTATGAGTGGATGGCAAGTATATTGACGTGTGGAGGATATCGATGTTTAGTATAGAAAGAGCCGTAAATCTATTCGTCCTAGTACCATTTGGAAGAAGAGGTCGATATTTTGGGACTTATCATATTGGAAGGAGTTAGATGTCTGGCATTGTATTGATGTCATGCACGTTGAGAAGAATATCTGCGATAATTTGATTGGCATCCTACTGAACATACCTGGGAAGACCAAGGATGGGGTGAATGCTCGTCACGACATGGCCTACATGGGAATCAAGCCCAAGCATACAGTGATAGAGGAGGACGAAAAAGCTCTATACATCTCCGCTGCATGCTACACCTTGTCCAAGAAGGAGAAAGAAGACCTCTGCAAGTGCCTCCAAGGTATTAAAGTTCCACCAGGCTAGTCTGTAAATATTAATAAGCTTGTGTCCATAGATGATTTGGAGGTGCATGGAATGAAGTCCACGACTACCATGTCCTATTAAGTTCTGCATGGACTATATAGGAAAAATATAAGCAATCGGCGTTCCTGTATCTCACCATGAAGGCAGACTTCTTGGTAAAGGAGCCGTTAGGTCCAAACTAATGAGGCCAAGATTTGATATGTATTGCAAAGCGCATTTGACAGTCTTGCAGCACATTACAGAAGTTGCAGGATACATCGAGCAACACAAGTTGATATTACAGGAAGAGAATCCACATATGGATAAGCTTTCCATCATGTGAGAACACAACGATCGATTTTTCACTTGGTTCAAAGAAAAGGCGAAGGTCTCCGTTAGTGAGAATGTTAAATGGTTGGCTGACGAACCAAGATTTAATGTACAGATATGGTAGGGGTAGGATATTAATGGCTACACCTTTTACATGGAGAGTCAAGATGCTAAGAGTACCGTCCAAGACAGTGGTGTGAGCATAGATGCTTTTTCCTATGGTCATCACTCAAAAAGAGGATCCTCAATCGCAATGAACTCCTACTATGGGATGATCGAAGAAATTTGAGAGCTCGATTATGAAATATACCAAGTTCTATTGTTCCGATGTAAGTAGGTGGGACTTCCATATGGAGTGAAGGTAGACAAGAGGGGTATACTATTGTGGATCTCAGTAGACTCTCCTACAAAGATGACCTGTTCATCCTTGCAAAACAAGCAACTCAAGTCTTCAACGTGCATGATCTGGCCAATTCAAGATTGCACATCATTCTTTACACCAAATCTGAGCACTTCATGTGTTAGCTAGTAGCAAACCTTGAGTTAAATACTCTTTTCACTTAGTGAGTACAAAAGTGAGGTGTGCCATCATATCTAACTGTACCGACTAAAGGAAGTCAAAATGAAACAAATATATGGTTGCGATAGGCATTAGTTTATTTGGGTACCAAATATCTTGTATGAACCAAAATAGGTAAAATTGATAACACTATGCTTCATTTATTTAACAAGTTGTGCAGTTGTTGATCTTAATATAAGACTTTACATATACATGTTACATTTCCTTTTGGTTCTGCAACAAAGTAGTCAAATATACTTGTTACTTTAAACATACATTTCTTTTCATTTTCATGTCTTTTTTTGCTATAATATGATCAACATTAGAGTTCACCATGCATAACCTACGTCTCCTGTTTGAGGGTGCTTGTTTATGAATATGCCATTTCAACATATTCATAAGCAAGCAGTCTCGGATTGTCTATATTCTTTGGACAGTTCAAGGATATGTGGTTCGGGTAAGTTCTTAAGCTATTTTACAACTCTAGAGTAGATTTTGGTAGCATCTCCCTGGTATTCTCTGGATACATACCCCTCTTGACTTGTTGTCAAGATGTGTATTTGGAGAACAGCGGGGAGATACTACCAAAATTTTCTCTACAGTTGTACAACAGCTTATGAACTTATCCAAACCATATATCCATGAATGGGATTAAGACCTAACCTATTTAGAGATTAGGAGTCATCGTTGGTACGTATTTAGTTGGTCAACAGATAGATTTTTCTTGAAGATCATTCATTCATCTGTTACTCTACTGCAATATGCTAGAATAATTAAATACTACGAATTATCCACTGAGCTGTTAATTTACATGATTTATTGTCAAGTTCACATAATAGCTACGAATTGCTCTCTCATGTCAAATATATGACCATGTTAGATAAAAAAACTCAAAATGTCACAATTAGAGAGCATCGACTCATCGCCAGAAAGAGTAGAAGGTGCTCCTGAGGGGCTGAGTCAAGCTCCAAGTGTTGAGCCGAGCAAAGTTCCAAATACTGAGGGGCTGAGTAAGGTAAGGACGGCCCGAGAACTGAACAAAGGGGCTACAAGGAGAATGTTGTAGGTTCTGCACTTCAACACCACGGGGGTTTGCACAGGTCCTCCCATGTACAAGGGGTGATACCGATCATTCCTTAGCCAATTGGTGAGGGAGAGAGTTCCCATAACAGTTACAGATTGGAGAAAGAAAGTCAACACTGAGCAAAAGAATCGGCTGTGGGACGATTTTAAGGGCAAATGGATTATAGAAAATGAAGATGAAGATAATGCGAGGCGGTACACCTTGAAGAGGATGGGTGTTTCTCTGAGGCACTTCAAGGTCTTCATACATAGTGAGTACGTGCTGAAAGGCCGTACACTATTTGAGAGGTATCTGTTCATTAATCCCAGTGTTTGGAAGGAGTCCACGAGGATCAAGAGTACGCCCCAAGGCAGAGGAGCTGAGACAGAAGAACATTGCTACCCAGAGGCAGATCACGCACGCGACTAGCCGATGAGTGCGTGAACTCCAGGACGGCGATGCCTTACTCGCACATATGTGAGGAGCAGACACGTGATTAGGTATTAGCGAGGACAAAAAAACCATGGATGAGAAGCTCGTAGTATTAAACCCCGCTGTCGTGCAAGTCGTCTCCACCATCGTAAGACATCAAACTTATTACATTGCAGTTGACCCTCTTGTTGTATTTCAGATATAATTCATTCTCGCCCATTGCAGGAGGAGGTAAGCCAGAGGAAAGAGCAGGGGACCTTTTTGAACCAAGGGTCAAAGGACGTCCTGTTCTCTGCGATCGAGAATCCCGACCATAAGGACTGGGTGCTTACCGCACGGGTGGGGCATACAAAGAAATCCTACTTCCAAGATGATGCTGCGAGTGTTAGATCAAAATCATTGGAGGCACGTGTAGAGCGCCTCAAGGACACACTCAGGGAGCAGCTGAGGGAGGAGATCAAGGAGGAGATGAGGGAGGAGATGATGGCACATGAGGAGCGGCTAAGGGCTGAGATGATGGTGATGATCTTTCAGAGTCAGAGCCAGATGCCCCCGCCTGTCGTAGAGCAACCTATGCTCCGACCCAGTAGCTATGGTTCCAAAAATGATAAGTCTAGTCCTCAGCTGAAGGTAATAATTAATTTTTCTTGACTTATAGTTGTAAGGGTAACTCCCGCAATATTTTCTCTCAAGTTGCGCACTTCTTGCCGGCTCCTACCAAGTGCCAGCTCACCTTGACGGAGGACAGATTTCCTGTTGAAGCTACACGTGGGGTTGCATTTCTATACAAGGAGACTGACATGGTGCATGGTTAGCCTTTGGGGAAGGGCTACATGAGGGTCCAGGTGGACTACGTCCACAAAGCCTTCTTATCACGTGTGCTCGAGTTCGCCCCAACGAAGACATCACCACTCTCGGGCAAGCGCAGATGTAGTTCATCAAGTGGCCCACGACAGGCATCGTACTAGTCAAGGTAAAAATCCGTCGTGTCTTTACCATTCTAGCAGTACCGCAACAAGTTACATATGCTCATGCTTCGTAGGTTCCTATCGTACTTGCCCCTACTCCCACGACCGTGACGTGTCCTGCACAGAGTACAGAGCTAGCATGTAAAAGGACTAGCATGATAGCCACAAAACCACTGGAGGCTTCAGAGACTCCTTCTGCTAAAAAGGCAAAGCTCACAGTGGCCATAGTGCCCCCTAAGGTACATGAAATGTCCACTGCCCTAGCTTTGGAGACTACTACCTAGAAAGGAAAGTCGACACAAGCCACAGAGAGGCCTTATAATTTCAAGGCCTACATACATGGAAAGCCCCTTCTTCCTACCAGCAAATTGAATCTTCTAGGCAAGTGGACTCGACAGCTCCATGGATGGTATGTTAACAAATGAAAGAGAGCGAGCGGCGTGTCAACTTCAGTGTTAAATACAAATAGGGACATTTCCATCATGAGGAGGATGGGACATTCCTAGCCAGTTTTGAAGATCTGTTCCGTCTATACCAACTAATAGCCATCGATATTTCTACTGTACGATCGTAGACGCTGTGAGTATTGTACCATGTAGCATGAGCTTATGACTTTCATAGGATTTTGCATTATGTTTTTAACATTCAACACGAGTTGCTAGGCAATGAGGTAGCGAGTCGTGATGAATCGACAACTAGTTGGGTTCATCAACCCTAAGCTTGTGTCTGCAACCATGGCTAGGCTTCAACCGGAATGGGTTGCCGGCTACATCAAGGGGGCATTGAGAGCTAAGTCAAAGGACTTCGTTCTACTCCTGTACCATGAGGAGTAAGTACTACTTTACCCTTCAATTACTTGTACACACTTAAACCATATGTGAAATTATTTCCTTCGTTGCACACCATTTAATAAGCAACCATTGGGTTCTACTCGTGCTCGTTCTAGTGACAACATAGATAGACGATGGTCTACGCGATCAAGCCTCCTTTGGAGCAGTAAGTGCACTACTCTTACTTAGCACTTTCTGTATTTAACTACATTAATTTTTTTCACTCAATGGCATCTCTCCAATGTATATAGTGGTTTCTCAAATTACGTCGCTGAAAGAGGGAAACACGATGACAAAAAGGGCTCAAAGCTAGAGTATGTGTGCTTCAAGGTACAAATTCCTACCATATATAAGATTAATATTTTCTGACATCTATTCTTCATCCCTTAATTTCTCTTTTTCTTCACAGTGTCATCAACAGGGCAGCAACGACCACTACAGTTTGTACGTTATGCAACAAACATTGATCGTGGTTGGCGGCTGAGAACTTTTCCCTGAGGTATATGTATATGCATAATAATACAATTAGCCTTTCACATAGAAATTTAAAAACCTAAATTAGAGCACTTGTTTCTATTTTGCAGCATATCAATATCCCCCAGAAGAGCTTAGGTAGCTCTGCACTCAATAAGTTACGAGACCACTTATGCCAGTGGTACTGGATGGAAGTTATATTGGAGGACAATAGGTTTAGAGATCCTGAAAGCTCCTACTAGTCCATATATGAACAATATTACATATGTCAATGAGATTGCATGTGTACTAACTATTAAGAATGTTTTGGTTCTATTTTTTTGAACGAATGTAATATGTGTTGTAATAAAATGTTTGTGTTCTGTAAATGTGGTATGTGCATAATGTGTGCAATGATTTATGCTGTGTGAATGTAATATGTGCATGCATATTGTGTGAAATATGTGCTGATTGGAGGGTGAATAGGAAAATAGTACACCCCTCATCTCTATCAGTTCTCAGAAGAAAATGATAGAGATGAGGGGTCATCTCTATCGGTTCTTTGTAAGAAGCGATGGAGATGACACCACATCTCTATCAGTTTTTTGTAAGAAGTGATAGAGATAACCACAATATCTCTATCGGTTCCTACAAAAAAGTGATAGAGATCAAGTACACATCTCTATCAGTTCTTTATAAGAAGTGATAGAGATGACCCCATCATCTCTATCGATGTTTTGGAAGAAGCGATAGAGATGAACCACTCATCTCTATTGGTTCTTAGAAAAAACCGATAGAGATGTGCACTTCATCTCTATCGCTTCTTTGTAGGAACCAATATAGATGATTGATTATCTCTATCAGTATTTACAAATAACCAATAGAGATGACACTTATCTCTATCGCTTCGTTATGGGAACCAATAGAGGTGAGTGTTCATTTCTATCGCTTCTTTTAAAGAACCGATAGAGATGATCCCTCAACACAATCGGGCAAGAACCAACAGCGATAGCACCACCTCATCTTTGTCTAATGACTTTGTGTCACCACCAGAACCGACTGTGATGACAAAAAAAGAACCGATTCTGATGTATATTCGTGTAGTAGTGTCTTCCTGCCTATGACGCAACTCAACTTCGACTTGACAATGGTTTGCTACCTCACTGTCTCCTTGTGGAGCCAAAGTTGCACTCGATGCATCATCAGTTCACGCTCAACATTGGGTTGTTCAATGACGATAGCCTGCCCCAAGGCGTAGCAGTGGTGGCCTCCCTCGAGGAAAGCGTGCACAAGGGTAGAACCTCGCTACGATACCAATTGTTGTGTTTAGCCCCGAATCATGAACACACTCACACGAATACGAAGATATAGAAGTTTTGAGGCAATTTTCTTTTGTATTATATTCTCAAACTCATAGGATACATGCCCTTTTATAGTGGGCAGACAACCTAATTAACTTCATAACCAAGGCAAACACTAAAAGGAAATAAACCAACTGATTTGATCTTACTGCTGAGTACATCATGATCTTTACTTGCCTTGCACAACATGGTAAGTTAATAGTTTTGACAAGTCTTGATTACATTGTCGATACATGCTCCTCCATTCAGCGACCATGCTGTCCTCTTCTCCGGTGACCACTTGTGCCACTGGTCCAAACCTTTTCCTGAGAAGCATCAGGACGCTTTGCCATGCCTACTAACTGTCAAGCCGAGGAAGCCTGAGGTGGGAGGGTAGATGTGAGACTATGGCCCAGCCGCTACTCGCCGATGTTGCCGCCCTCCTCTTGACCAGTTTGAAAGATTTTGAATAAGTACTAGCATCTCAACCTCAATCGAATAGGCCGATGATGGGCTTACCGCTTATATTTATTTTATACCTAGCCTATTCAGGTTAGGCCTACTTCAAATCTGACATGGGCTTTTATCGGGCTTCCATTATAGATGTCTTGCCATATTATGAATAGTACTACTAGTATCTAACTACATATAAATTTGACTAACTAAATTAACATTTGATGAGTAAAGGCTAAAAAGCCCCCATTTGAGCATTGATTTTGGATCATGATCATGCTCGAAAAATTTATAAAATGCTGACAAGGTTACTGTCCCAATTTTGTTCATTCTATTTTTGTTTTTAAAGATAACAAATGAAGTTCAAGTTTTTTTTTAAATTTCTTATGATCCTACACTTCTTTGTATGGTACCATAAATTGTTCACATCAAGATAAAGCATGTATAATTTTATAAGAATCTGATAGAGTTTTTACAGTTTTTAAAAAATGTCTCAAAAATTCATTTTTTTAGCAAATTTTCATAGGAGATGACGTTCTTAAGGGTTATTGGACCAAATCCGATCAAAAACTAGTCTAAAAATGTGAGATCTTGGTGAGATTTGGAGAAATCTAGCTGAGATTTATGAGATTACTGTAGCAATTTAAATTTGTTTGAAATTTTTTTACTCCGGCCAGCATTTCAAAAATCATCCATGTTCGAAAACTGAGATCTCGGCAAGTTCTTGCAAAATTTTAGTGAGATTTTAATCCTTGCCTCCAATAGATGCCAATACGACATCTCCTAGCACTAATGATCATTGCATTGCTTGAGATAGATGAAGGAAGAATATACAATTGCTTGTTAGATATCGTGACACTAATAATATGGTATATTATGCTCTTCCTGCTACACAAGATATTTGTGATATCTTTAAACCTTATACTTATTTGGAAGCTATCTTATGTGAAAATTCTTCTAAATGGTTGACAACCAAGAATAAAGAAATTGAGAGTTTTCATAAAAATTTTATATGTGATTTGGTTGAGCTTCTAAAAGGTAATAGACCTTTAAAGTGCGAATGGATATATAAGAAGAAAGATTGTATTTCTGGAGTTGAACCTACAAGATGGAAAGCCCAGTTAGTGGTAAAAGGTTTTTGACCAAAAAGAAGGTATTGACTTCAATGATGTTTTTTCTCTTATTGTTCGTCACCCATTCATTCGGGTTATGTTTGTTTTTGTTGCTTTATTTGATTTGGAATTAGAGTAACTTGATGTTAAAATTGTCTTCTCGTATGAAGATTTAGAAGAGAAGATTTTTATGACACAACCTGAAGGTTTTGCTACTCGTGAAAAAAACATTTAGTCTGTCATTTGGAAAATTTTCTCTATGGACTTAACCAAGCACCTAGGTAGTGGTATAAAAGGTTTGATTCTTTTATGGTTGCAAAATAATATTCTCGCAGCAATTATGATAATTGTGTCTACTTTAAATAGTTTCCAAATGCATCTCTTGTCTATTTGCTACTCTATGTTGATGACATGCTTATCGCTTCTCATGACAAGTCCATGATTAATCAATTGAAGGCTCAACTTAGTCATGAATTTGAGATGAAAGATCTTGATCAAGCAAAGAAAATTATTGGATGGAAATTTGGCATTCCCACAAATTTGGTAAACTATTTCTATCTCCGAAAAACTACATTGAGAATATTCTTGATAAATTTAATCTCAGTGATTGAAAACCTATTTCTACACCTTTTTCCTCACACTTTAAATTATCTTCAAGTCAATGTCTAATTAATGAAGAAGAGAAAGAGTATATGTCACAGGGCACTACTACACGTTTACACATCACAATCGGTTCTTTTTTATCATCGCAATCGGTTCTGGTGGCGACACTAAGCGGTTAGACAGAGATGAGGCGCTATTATTACAGTCGGTTCTTGCCCGATAGAGATGAACTCATCATCTCTATCGGTTCTTCGAAAGAAGCGATAGAGATTATATAATCTCTATCGCTTCTTTCGAAGAACCGATAGAGATGATGAGTTCATCTCTATCATTTTCTTTCGAAGAACCGATAAGAACCGATAGAGATGATTAGTTCATCTCTATCATTTTCTTGTAGGAACCGATAGAGATGTAAACATTATCTCTATCATTTCTTACAAAAAACCGATAGAGATGACAATGTCATCTCTATCATTTTCTTGTGAGAACCGATAGAGATGAAGGGTGTGCTACTTTCCAATTGACCCTCCAATCAGCACATATTTCACACAAATATATATATGCACATATCACAAACATACAGCATGTATATCACATTCACATTCATAGAAAATGAATACAACTCATTCACGAAAATGAATACTTTAATTGTTACAACAAATACATATCACATTCAGAAAATGAATACTTTGTTACAACCGACACATGCTTAACCATCATGTACACATGTAATCCCATTCAGATTTGTAATATTGTTCACATATAGCCTAGTCTGAGCTTTGGGATCTCTAAACCGTCCGTCCTCCACCATACATTCCATCGATTACCCTTGGCATAAGTGGTCCCTTATCTTGTTGGCGTAGTGCGGTCTATACTCTTGAGGGGATATTGAGAGTCTGCAAAATAGAAGCGAAAGTGTTTTAATTTAAGTTTTGAAATTTCTATGTGAAAGGCTACTTGTATTATTATGCATGTACATATATACCGGGGAAGCAGTGCGAGAGGCTAATCAAGATCAGCATGTGATGCATGACGTACAAACCGCGATGGTCGTCGCCGCCTGTTGATGGCTTGTGAAGAAAGAAAAGAAATTAAGAGACGAAGAAAATATGTCAGAAATCTAAATCTTATATAGGGAACGCCACTTGTACCTTGAAGCGCACATACTCGACTTGGAGCCCTTTTTTAGATCGTGTTTCCCTCATACTGCGACGTGGTCGAGAAACCCCTATATACATTGGAGAGATTTGTTAAGTACAAAATAATGAATGTACGTAGTTAAATCTGAAAGTGTTACATAAGAGTAGTGCACTTCTTCGCTCCAAAGGAGGCTTGATCGCGTAGGCCATCGGTCTCTTCTCAATGGAATTAAAAGTGTAGACCACGTTGTTACTCGGAATGATCACGAGTAGGACCCAATGGTTGCTTATTAAATGGTATGCGTGAAGGAAATAAGTTCACATACGGTTGAAGTGCGTACAAGTAATTGAAGGGTGTAGTAGTACTTACTCCTCGTGGTGCGGAATAGAATGAAGTCCTTCTTGGCCTCGACTTTCAACGCACCCTTGATGTGGCCAAGCAAGCCATTGCGGTTGAAGCCTAGCCATCGTTGCGGACACCGGCTCGTGGTCGGCGAACCCAATTAGTTGTCGATTCGTCACGACTCATTGCCTCATTGCCCCGCAACTCGTATTGAATATTCTGAAGCATAATGCAAAATCCTATGGAAGTTCTAAGGTCATGCTTTCGTGGTGCGATACTCACGGTGTCGAGGATCGCCGAGTGGAAACGTCGATGGAGATCATTTGGTAGAGACGAGCAGATCCTCAAAACTAGCCGAAATGTCCCGTCGTCCTCACGGTGGAAATGTCCTTTTGTACCTAACATTGAAGTCGACCCGGCCTTCGTTCCCTTTCACTTTGTCAATGTACCATCCATGGGTATCGAGTCCACAAGCCTAAAGTATTCAATTTCGCGAGAGGCGAAGGGCTTTCCATGTTCATCGCCTTAAAATTATAGGGCTTCTCTGTGGCTGTGCGGCTCTCCTTTCGGGCGAAGGAGTCTCGGCGGGGTTGGAGGCTTTTCTGTACTGAGAGGGCACTGTGGTGCTGTGAGCCTTGGCTTTTAGCGGAGGCCTCGGTGGGTTCTGTGGCTGTGCTTGGCTCTCCTTCTGGGCGAAGGAGTCTCCGAGGCGGGGTTTGAGGCTTTTCTGCACACGAGAGGGCACTTGTAGTGCAGTGTGAGCCTTGGCTTTTAGCGGAGGCCTCCGGTGGTTCTGTGGGTGTCGTGGTAGCCCTTTTATGCACCAGCTCGATTACTGTGCGGGACTCGTCCGATCGTGGGAGGAGGCGCAGTGCAGTCTGAACCTACAAAGCAGCGTATGAACAACTTGTTGCAATACTCTTTGGAATGGTACGAGAAGAAGCGAGGTTTTTACCTTGACCGATCTGGCGCTGCGTGGGCCATTTGATGAGCGACATGTGCGCTTGCGAGAGTGGTGATCTCTTCGTTGGGGGAACTCGAGCACATGTGATAAGAAGGCCGTGGGCGTAGTCCACTGGACCCTCATGTAGCCCTTCCCCAAAGGTGACCATGCAGCGTGTCGGTCTCGTTGCATGGAAATGCAACCCGCGTGCAACCTCAGCGAAATCCGTCTTCCGTCGGCGTGGTAACGCACTTCCGTGGCGCTTTGCAAGAGGTGCGCAACTTAAGAGAAAATATTGGGGAGTTACCCTCGCACCTCGAAGCCATGCAAAATTAACTATTACCTTTAGGCTGCGGACCCGGCCTTATCGTTTTAGACCCTTGTTCTTTGGGTGGCGCACGAGTTTACATCAGACAGTAGGCGGGGTCATCCGCTCGACTGCAGGAGAACATCGCCATCATCTCGGCCCTCAAGCGGTCCATCTCTACCCTCATCTCCTGCTCACGTGCGTCATCTCCCCCTCATCTCCTCCTTGATCTCCTCCTGGCGTGTCCTTCATGCGCTCGTGCGTGCCTCCCATGATCTTGCCCCGTACTCCTAACCTCGTCTTGAATCGTCTTCTTCGTATGCCCGCCCCTCGGCAAGTGCAGGCCCTTATGGTCGGACTTCCCGATCGCGGAGGACAAGATGTCATTTGACCCTTGGCTAACAAAGGTCCCTGCTCTTTCCTCTGGTGACCTCCTCCTGCAAGAGGAGTCTGAATTAGATCTGAAATACAACAGAATGGTTGATCGCAATGTAGTAAGTTCTTGACTTACGATGGTGGAGACGACTTGCGCGATAGCGGGTTTAGTACTACCAGCTGCCCGTCCATGGATTTCTTTGTCTCGCTAATACCCATCCGTGCCGCTCCTCACATATGTGGGAGTAAAACAACGTTGTCCGGAGTTCGCGACTCCTCGGTTACTCGCGCCCATTCGCTTTCTTCCTTCGTAGCCTTTGAACCGAGGTGGTGCGGGTACGGTTCGCCTCTGGATACCAATGTTCTTACGTCTCGGCTCCTCGCCTCGGGCGTACCCTTGATCTCGTGAACTCCTCCCAAACATCGGAGTCACGAGCGGATACTTCTCGAATGGTGTAAGGCCTTTCAAAGACGTACTCACTATGCATGTAGCCCCTGAAGTGCCTCAAAGCCACACCCATCCTCTTCATGGCGTACCGCCTGGCATTGTTTTCGTCCTCCTCTTCTATAATCCATTTGCCCTTCACCTCGTCCCACAGCCGGTTCTTCTGCTCGGCGCTGACCTCCTTTCTCCAGTCCTTAACCGTTATGGCAACCCTCTCCCTCACCAATTGCCGAGGAATGAGCGGTATCGCCCCTTGTACTTAGGAGGACCCGTGCAAACCCCCGTGGCATTGAACTGGAGAACCTGCGGTGTTCTCCCTGTGGCCCCTTTACTCGGTCCTCGGGCCTTCCTCACCTTACTCGGCCCCTCGACACTTGGAAGTTGGCTCGGCTCGACACTTGAAGTTCGCTCGGCCCCTCAGAGGCAGCTAATTCGGTTACATGCGCGATGAGTCGATGCTCTCTAGTTGCGACATTTTCAGTTTTCTTATCGACATGGTCATATATTTGACATGAGATAAAGCAATTAAGTAGCAATTATGTGAAGTTGACAATAAATCATGTAAAGCAACAGCTCATTGACAACAAGCAGAGAAGCGAATGATCTTCAACGATGACTCCTAACCTCTAAATAGGTTTGGTCCTAATCCCATTCGAGGATATGTGGTTCGGGCAAGTTCCTAAACCGTTGTACTACTCGGAGAAAATTTGGCTGACATCTCATTGTTCTCCGGATACACGTCTCGACAACAAGTCAAGAGGGTGTGTATCAGGAGAACAATTGGGAAACGCTATCAAATCTACTGTGAGTTGTACAACACTCAGAACTTGCCCAAACATATCTCGAACTATCAAAAACGTGGACAATTCGAGAGGCGCTTGCTTATAAATATGCTATTCGGCATATTTATAATTAAACACTCTCGAGCGGGAGACGAGGTTACATAACCTAAACTCTAACATATCTTTGAGATAAAAAAGTAATATGCAATTAAGATTGAAATAACTATACCACTGGCATACTCAAAAGTTGCTACAAGCCATCACTGCATATATGAACAAGCAATCACTGCATATGGAAAGATTATGCTATATAGAAATGTATGAATACTTTTGCAGTGCTAACTTTGTAAAATACCAGGACTATCCAAGAGATACACCAAGCATAGAGAAAAATCAGAATTCAGAATCATATAAGGACAAATAAGACCATATATGTTGCAGTTGTTAAAACTAAGACAACAGTATAAGGTAATCCACATATATAGCAACAACACATATACGGCTTAACATCAGGTTTTGGTAGTTTGCAAACTGTTGGTATCAGAAGTCCACTTTTGCTAAACTAAACTCGTAATTGAAGTTTGGAAATTTGGTTTCTGGACTGTTGAAATATTTGCAGTATGAGCATATAATGAAACAATGACTTAACCCATATATAACTAAGCACACATTATCCATTATGCCAGGAACATATGATAAAATCATGACTTCAACAGGAACAGGCTTTTAAGCAAAGTAATTCATGATCTGATCACAAATAAGCATAGCATCTAGCATGGATAATAAACAAACTAAACAAACCAGCATACTGCTCATGGTTGATTTAGCAATTTTGCTCTCAGATTTCATAAATTGATGGGTTGCTCCAAATGAGCCCTCCAACACCAATTTCAGCAGTATATATCACAGAATATATCAATGAAATCGGTGAATCTACACAATTCAGCCTTTGTTTTAAGAAAATTGATTCACTAGAACTCGATTATGGACTTATGACAAACTCTGAACAGACAAGACTGACATTAAAATGGTCTAACACACGGGCACCGGACTAGTAACAATAAGTTCGAGAATGTACCGATGATAACAAAGCTATTCAAGCCATGTATGCAGAACTAATCACAGGATGACATAGCACATATCCGGAAGCAACAAGGCCAAGATGAAGTCTAAACACAATGATCTAAAACAGTCTTTGAACTACGAGAAAGCATTCACTAGCTAGCAGATCAATATAATCTCAACTATTTGAATCATCATTGGCGGTAGCGATATAACAAACTTCGGTGTTTCCAGATCAAGAAAAACAGCCTCTAGCTCGATGGCTAGTTCCCCAAATTTCTCAATCGGTCCTTGACACAATACCAACAGAGAGGATCGAGTAAAGTTCCTTACTCGGTGCGGATCCGAGCCACGAAGACAATCTACCAAAGTGATTGGTGCGGGGGAGTCGACGGCGTGGGGAAGAAGAGTCGGCGGGGAGGAGTCGGCGGCGTGGGGCGACTTCGGCGTGGGGAAGAGTCGGCGTGGGGAAGAGTCGGCGGTCGGGAGGAGTCGACGGCGTGGGGCGATTCGGCGGGGAAGGAGTGCAGGCGTGAGGAGGAGAGGGAGGAAGGAGTGCACGGCGATTCGGCGGCCGGGGGAGGAGTCAGCGGCGGCGTTGGCGGTGGAGGCGAAGAAATCGTGGTGCGGGAGCAATTCAGGAGTGGGCGGGAGCTAGGGCAAAAAAATGGAGGAGCGCGCGAGTAAATTGTTCACTCTCCCTCATTACTATCGGTTTTCCAAAAACACCGATAGAAATACTTGTACTAAGGAAAACCCTGGGAGGCATATTCCTATCGGTTTTCAACTAAAACCGATACAATTATAGTATCTCTATCGGGTTTGTAAAAGAAAACCGATAGAAATACTTGTACTAAGGAAAACCCTAGAGTGATATTTCTATCGGTTCTAAATTAAAACCGATACAAGCGAAGGATAATATTACTATCGGTTTTATTACAAAACCGATACAAATGATTATGTATATGTGTCGCTTTGAATAAGAACCGATACAAATATAGGCCTTTTTTGTTTTCCGACAAACCATACTGATCTGAATTCTGAGATATCGATCAAAGAGTGAAAAGGCCATATCTTTTGCACACATAGTTGGAATTATTTGAAAGTTTGCGTAAACATACTTTGTGATACTACGATCTTTTCTAAAAGGATTTTGGCAAAATGAGTAAGCATTGAAAAAGAAGCCCAAATTCACTTTGTAGGCATACTTTTTGGTCAAAGAGTAGAAAAGTCAAATCTTTCTCAAATAAAGTCCAAGTATTCGAAAATTCGAAATGATTTGATGTAGAGTGCCTTCTTTTTATTCCATTAAGTAGCTACATACCACAATGCATTGACAAAATTTGTGAAAGTTTCATACGTACACATAACCTTTGCAAACACATATCAAGCGATACAATGATGTACTCCTTTTATTTACAATATAACCCTTCTTAATGATCTACACGCATATAATTTACTCCATGTGTGTCGTTGTCACCGCTAAGACAGCCCCATCCATAAGCGGAGGTATTTCATCGAATTGGTCGTATTCTTCTTCATCTATGACATTTTCGACACCAACGATCCGCCGCTTACCATAAAGGACGACGTGCAACCTCGGATTGACCGGATCACGCACATAGAAGACTTGATTTGCTTGCTTGAAATACGAATGGGTCATCTTTATAGGCGAGTCTGTTGAGATCCACAAGAGTAAAACCTCTCTTGTCGACCTTCACTCCATGTGGAAGTCCCACCCACTTACATCGAACAATGGAATCTGGTATATTCCATAATCGAGCTCCCAAATTTCTTGATCACCCGTAATAAGAGTTCATTGCCATTGAGGATCCTCCTTTCCAATGATGTTCATCGGACAAAGCATCTATCTTGACACGCTGTTTTGAGCAGTACTCTTAGCATCGACTTTCGATGTAAAAGGTGTACCCATTAATATCGTACCCTGCCATATGCGTACATTAAATCTAGGTCCGTCGACCAACCATTTGATAGTATCACTAACAGAGACCTCGCCTCTGTTTGAACCATGTTAGAAATCTATCGTTGTGTTCTCGCATGATGGAAAGCTCATCCATATGTGGATTCTCTTCTCGTAAAATCGACTTGTCTTTGCTCGATATACCCCGCAACCATCTTTGTCTTTGCAAAAGATCGCCGATCGCTTTGCAATACATATCAAGCTGTGGCCTCGTTAGTTTCGCCGCAGCAGTTCCTTTGCCGATAATCGCCCTCATGGCGAGATAGAGAACACCGATTGCTTGTCTTCTCCCGAGATAGTCCACGAGAACTCAATAACCTCTTGGTCCCATAACCTTCCACAATACTACCCTCGTGTTTCGACCGATTCCTCACGTAGGACTTTAATATACCCATGTACCTCTCGAGCGGATACATGTAGCGAAGAATGCGGGCCACATATCTTAATCTCTCGACAAGGTGAACAACAAGATGGACCATGGCGTCGAAGAACGATGGTGGGAAATGCATCTCAAGTCGACATAGAGTCGCACCACCTCACTCTGTAAGTTGTCTAGCATATCGGGGTCAATAACTGCAGAGATCGCATTGAAGAAATATGAGCCGTGATTGCAAACTGATATCCTCAAAGCGAGAATATTTTCGATATGGCCCAGGAGCATTTGGGTCATCAAGACATGGCGATCGTGGGACTTCATGCCCAACAACTTCAAATCATCCATGGACACCGGCTTCTTAATGTTTGCGGAGTAGCGGATGGAACTTTAATACCTTGGAGACATTTGCAGAGATCTTCTTTCTCCTTCTTGGGCAGGGTGTAGCATGCGGCGAGGGATGTACGGACCTTTCCCATCCTCCTCTATCTTTGCAAGCCCGGGCCACGATTCCCATGTAGGCCATGTCGCGACGAGCATTCACACCATCCTTGGTCTTCCGGTATGTTCAGCGGGATACCAACCAAATTGTCGCAGACATTCTTCTCAACGTGCATGACATCAATACAATGTCGGACATCTAACTCCTTCGAGACGGCAAGTCCCAAAATATGGACCTCTTCTTCCAAATTGTCCTAGTACTGCGAACAGATTTCGACTCTTTCCGTCTTGAAGTTCAATATCCTCCACACGTGAATATACTTGCCTTCCACTCATAGGTCGGGGCGAACGGACTTCCCTCTTCCCATCAAATTTGTCATCCATTTTACGGTGATCGATGACTTCGAGGTAGAAACCTCGGTGACCCATATACACGGTTTTCTTGGAATTCGGTAGCCATAGGCTCTCGGTCTCCTCTTCACAGATAGGACACGCTTTGGCTCCTTCAGATCTTGTACCCGCCAAATTACCAAGCGCCGGAAATCATTTATGGTACAAAATACCATAGCTCGAGGGTGAAATACTCTCTTTTGTATGCATCCCACACCATGACCCCTCATTCCACAATTGTACCAAATCCTCGATCAATGGTGCAAGGTACACATCAATATCATTTCCTACTGTTTGGGTCCCGAGATTAGCAAGGACATCATGATATACTTCCGCTTCATGCACAACCAAGGAGGAGGTTGTAGATACACAATGAATCGCCACGTCTTTGTGGCCGCTCATGTTACCAAACGGATTCATTCCATCGGTACTCAACCCAAACCTTATGTTCCTCATTTCGCACCAAACTCCTCATGTTTCCAATCGATGTTTCTCCATTGAGCGAATCGGCAGGTGTCTCGACTTGCCATCTTCCTTCGAGACTCATAATGCCAACACAACAATTTTGCCTCTCTGGGATTTGCAAACAACCGCTCAAGGACGGGAATGATGGGCAAGTACCACAATACCTTGGCGGTGCACCTTTAGTGACCTCTTCACCATCGTTGCCTCGGCTCTTACGCTTCTTGTCGTTACGCTTCTCCTTTTGTTTGTACAGGGGCACACCGCTGCATTGGACAAGCGTGCAGCTCGATATGCGTTACGGTACAAGATGCAATCATTAGGACATGCATGTATCCTTTCTATTTCCATTCCCATGGGACACGATAGCTTCTTCGCTTCATAAATGCTTGTTGGCAACTCGTTTCATTCGAAGCACATCCGATAGAAGAACTAGAAGTGCATTGAAACTTGTATCCGTCCAGCGGTGTTTTGCCTTGATTCGAACAATGCAAGGACCGAACCCAACTTGGTGTATTCCGCTTTGCAACTTTGTGAACAGCGGTTTGGCATAAATCTTCCATCAAGCTTTTAAACTTTTCAACTCTCTTTCCGTGTAATTACCCTCCACATCCCGCAACATTTGCTCCAAATTCTCATCCTCAAACATATCATGTCTGCAACTCGTCATCCGGTTCCACCGTATCTTCGTTACACAGGAAGGGTACCACTGTCTCGCCGTGATGGATCCAACACGTGTAATTCCTCACAAAGCCACGTCGAATCGGTGGTCCTCGATTTGAGCCGAAGTTGTTAAATCTTCTCAGATTGGTGCAATCAATGCAAGGACAATATATGAAGTTTACACCTCCTCACAATGTCCTCTTCGCAATTTTTTGAACTCCTTAACACCCTCTGAAATTCAGCACTCAAGCGACTTTTACGATACATCCATTCCTTACGGTCCATCTGTAATTAAACTTCGCACAATAAATATTGAGACACCTAGCTAGCTATTTGAAATATTGAGACATCATTTTGGTTAATATTACCTTTGCGAAATAGAGGACAGGTTCAAGATATATAAAATATGTACTCCGATCGATATCTAGATTCTTCTCCGGTTTAGTGCTTTGAATTCCTTACATAGGAGACCTACATTTTAATATCAACAATGATATCAAATAATCTAATTATATAGCTCTTGTAGTACTTGCAAATCTTTTGACTACAACAAAACAAAACAAGGGTACCAACGATGACTCCTAATCTCTAAATAGGTTAGGTCCTAATCCCATTCGAGGATATGTGGTTAGGAAAGTTCCTTGTTGTACAACTCGGAGAAAATTTGGAAGATCTTCGCTGTTCTCCATATACACGTCTCGACAACAGGTCAAGAGGGTGTGTATATGGAGAACACCGAGAGACGGCATCAAATCTACTCTGAGTTGTACAACACACTTCGAGAACTTGCCCAAACCACATATCCTCGAAGCTATCAATTAAAAACGTGGACAATTCGAGGCGCTCACTTATAAATATGCCATTTTGTTCGGCATATTTATAAACAAGCATCCTCGAGCAGAGGCGAGGTTCCAAGCCTAAACTCTAGCATTTATCACATGATAGAAATTAACAATAATTCCATATTAACAAGAGCACTACAATAATTAAATAGATGTGTGCTTGACAAATTAATAGAGAGTGTGAAATCGATAGCATATACTCAATTCGATTGCAACTTAAACTTTATTCACGATGTATCAAAATTACCTAGTGCAAAATTGAAGGGTTTAATTTAAAGGCGGATTGCTCACATTTTGAAGAAAACAACAAACGAGGGTAAAAGAAGGAATCTCCTCAAGATAAGGCTTCAAATTTGCCCTCTTAACACCTATCCTTGAGGACTTCAAATTTTATCATCCAAGTATTGCTTCCAAGCACAGAATATGAGCTGTTTTCTTGACTGGCGGCGGAGAAATCTCCTCTGGAACAACAACAGAGATCTTGTTCCTGAGTGGCATATATAACCTAGCGAGGCACATCACAATCGGTTCTCAACTAAACAGCGATAGTGATTTCCACGTTTATCACTATCGGTTCTTTCCATAAAAGCGATAGTGATGATCACGTGAACATCACTATCGTTTCTTTTCTTGGAACCGATAGTGATGTATACCCACATCACTATCACTTCTATAAAAAGAACCGATAGTGATGTATACGTGATCATTACTATCGCTTATTTTCTTGGAACCGATAGAGATGACAGTCCATATCACTATCGCTTGTTAGTTGAGAACCGATTGAGATATGTCGAGTCCATATCACAATCACTATAATCTCAGAACCGATAGTGATTATTACTAACACCCCGTCCGAAGTTATCTATCACAATCGTTGTTTCCTGAAAACTTAAGAACCGACACAGATAAAGCGATAGTAATGTGCCGTTCTGTAGTAGAATTCCTTACTCTAGTATAGTTGAAAATCTCATGTATGTTATGATTTACACTAGACTAGACTTGGCTCATGCAGTTAGTGTGGTTAGCAGATTTAAACCCTATTTGGAAGAGCTCCAAATCCCAGCACCACCTTAGATCTGGAGCTTGTAGGCAAGATGACCCACCTAAACATTCTTAATGTACCCATAGCTCCATCTTTATAAATTTCTGGAGCTAGGAATAACCTGCTCCACCAACTCTACGGATTTTGGTGAAGCTAGATCTGTGCCAAACACCTCCTTATGCATAATCCTAGCAATGAGCATTGGAACGCTGTTAAGTGGATTCTTGGTTATTTAAAAGGAACTTATAATTTTGTCCTGATGTTTGATAGGAATAAAGTGAAGACAAATAATGGTGTTGGGTTTGTTGATTCTAATTATATTGGTGGTCTTGATAAATAATCAATTTCTAGATATATCTTCTCTTTATATGGTTTAGCAGTCTGTTGAAAAGCATCTTTACAGCCTATTACTACTCTTTCACTACTGAAGCATAGTTTGTTTCAGCTACTGAAGGTGTAAAGTAAGCTATTTGGATTCACAGGAAACTATTACTGTTTATTGTGATAGCCAGAGTGCTATTTGTTTGACTAAAAATGATATATATCATACCAAGACAAAGTATATTGTTATCAAGTACCACTTTATTCATAATATTATTGCTGAAGGACAAGTTATTGTTGGAAAAGATACACATTGATGTCAATCCTACTGACATGCTCATAAAGGCACTTTCAAATACCAAGTTCAAGCATTGCCTAGACTTGACTGGTATTCATGGTGCTTAATTATGCTTCAGAGTTTTCCAGAGACAATTTTATTATAGATTTTGAGTCAATTGGAGGTTTTTTAAAGATAAGGTTTCCTCAAATATCCAAATAGGAGTCTAAATCTCATATTATTCAGACTCAACCGGCTATATATAGCCACCCCATGCGCATGTAAAATTGAAAGAAATAGTGATTTTATCACCTATGGTTTTTCCTCCTTCATAAAATTTTCTATGTTAAAATTCATGTTCCGTTTGTTGCGTCTCTAACCCTAACAGACTGTTAAGCTGAAGAAGCTCATGGAGGGAGAGTAGAAGTGCGACTAGCCCAGCTGATGTTGCCTCCCTCCTCTCGACCACTTTAAAAGTTTCTGAATAAGTAACAGCCTCTCGGCCTCAATGAAATAGGCTAGTGATAGGCTTAGCCGGTCAGACTTATTTTATACCCAGCCTATGCTGGTCAGGCCTACATCAAATCTGACATGGGCTTTTACATTTTTGGGCTTCCATTATGGATCCCTTGCCACATTATGAATAGTCCTACTAGTATCTAGCAACATATAAATTTGACTAATTAAATTAACATTTGAGTAAAGGCTAAAAAGCCTTCATTTGAGCATTGATTCATTGCACATCGAAGTCCAAATGCATAAAATGGCATTGGAATATTGTCTTTGAACTAAGTAGAACTAGTTAGAACTTTGTATATAATGTCTTCAGCTGAGTGACTAGACTTGTTTTACTTGTTTCAATAGATCACGACAAGAACTTGTAGGTCTTGGCTTTGATGATGATCGAGCGAAGACCTCCAATAGGCGCCAACATGGATAGAAGCACGCCGACGATTATGCAAAACTTCCAGCCAATCAAAAGCATCAATTGAAATTGTTTAGGAGTCTCCATTATTGCAAGTACACAAAGATGTGAGCATCTAAAAACACATAAGGCAAGTTATGCAAATAATGACTTACCCAGTTGATGAACCAGGACAGGCCAAACTTCTTTGGCTTCTTGATGATTAACCACATAATGCAGGGAAGCTGTAGAAACAAATTCAATTCAGTTTACAGATCCAAGCAACTTACATAGTACTTCCTCCACTGACAAATAGATGTCATTTTGAACAATGGTATGGTTCCTAAAACACAACTTTGACCACTAATTTATATTATAATATATTTATAAGACCCAATAAAATTATAATATTATGAAAGTACTTACAGAGGCAAATTTCTACATACTATTTTTATGTATCCAACTTAAATATTTAAAAACAAATTGATAATCAAAGTTTCAGTTGTTTAACTTCACACATTTCAAAATGACATATATGTGACAAGAAAAAATACTAGATAGTATGTTAAGAGTAAAGAGAAAAAAACTTACGAAGTAGGATGTCGGAGCATACACAAAGCCACCAAAGAACCCTAGTAATTCACCGAAGAACGGTATAACCATGCCAACCAGCATGGTGAATGCTGCACAGGTAAATGGTAAAAATGTGTACTGACATATTTTGTGACATTACCAAACTTTATTAGATTGTAGTATTGTAAACATGCTATATTTAATTGCATTTTTACACACCAACATAGAGTGAGCGTTCGATCAAACGAAGAGGCAACCCAGGCTTGAATCGAACATGCTTCACTAGGAAGGTCTCGAGCATGTCAAATACTGGCATCGCGTAGACCTGCATGCATGTTGCAACTATCAACATATTAAGCTACTACTACATACCTACACTACTACAAAATGATACAATACTATCTCTTTATCTAGGTTTGTTCCCAACATTTTAAGAAAAAATTGATAGTGATAGATGATTTGGTGTGGATGAGAATCTGACCTCGAAACTGATAGTGATGAGCCTATAGTGATGACCATCATGGTTGATCATCACGATCAGTTTCTGAAGTTAGAACTAATCTTGATAGTACATGTACCTAATACCAAGATCTGAGGTGTCCACCTCGCCCTTGAGGCCTTGACCTCTCGGCTTCTCCTCCTAATCCATTCAAATACCAAAAGCCGAGGTGTCCACCTTGCCCTTAACCTCTCGACTTCTCCTGATCCATTCAAATACCAAAAGCCGAGGCATCCACCTCGCCCTTTACCTCCATCTCGCCCTTTACCTCTCGACTTCTCATCCCGATCCATTCAAGTACCAAAAGCTAAGGCAGCACCGAACACATAGAAAAGGCATCGTCAGCGATGAGCTCGTCCTCCTCCTCTTCCAACAGTGGTAGGAAGCCGACGCCAGGCTGTTGTGATTGGCCCACCATATGCACCTCCACCGACCTCAACTATAGACCGTCCATCCCTGGCTTCCCCAGCGCGAGCAGCGACCATGATGAGAAGAGGTATATCCTTGTCTCTAGAGATCTGTATATTACCAGCATCGCCACACGATTAGGGTTCACTACTACAAAAAGGGTTATATTAGACCCCTCATCACTAATGGTTTTTTTGATAAACTATCAGTGATGTGCATGCATCTCATTATAGATGACTACATCACTGATGGTTTTTCATAAAACCATCTATGATGAGATGCATGCACATCACTAATGGTTTTGGCTAAAACTGTTAGAGATATTAAGTGTTATTATTGACAATTTTTGGCTAAAACAATCAATGATAACATGTATGCATATCTCTGATGGTTTTATGCAAAAACCGTCAATGATGATACTTAATATCACTGGCGGTTTTTAGATAAAACAGTTAGTGATGACCTAGGTGACATCATAAATGGTTTTAGCCAAAAACTGTCTATGAGATGAACCTCATCACTAGTGGTTTTTAGATAAAACCATCTGTGATGTTACCTAGAAATATATATGTAATACAGAGTTCAACCCACTTAATATTTTTGGGGTTTCGAGAGTACTTTTGAGGTGATTACGGCTGTGAGGCGATTTGCTGAAAGGAGACCATTGATTTGGAAGGGTGATTGTAGATCCATTTGTTCTTAGTGATCTAAGGTTAGTAATTGGTTCTAATTGTATTATATTTAAGATCTTGCTTAGTAAACATAGAATTGATGAGGAGTTTAGATCTAGCTTGTAGATCGAGTTGTTCTTTGTGTTCTAAGGTAGTAATTGGTTACAATTGTATTATAATCAAGATGTAGCTAACTTGGTAATGAGAGAATTGAGTATGCTTGGTTTAGATCTAGCTAGCTTGGTGGGTTTGTTTGGTTTGGTAAAAAATTGACCTTACTGAACCTTACCAATATTTGGCATTATGAAATTAAATTTGGTCACCAAAACGGCTACCAATGTTTTGGCCAAAGATTGGCAAGAAAATGAACTAGAGAACCAAGAGAGAAAGGAATCTTACAAAAATTTGGCAACAAACCATTAGAAGCAAACCAAACAAGCCTAGGATGACTATGATTTAGGGTAGGGTTTTTAGGTAGTTAATTCGTACTCCAATTTAAGAATGTACACATGCGCACTTCTAGTGGATTTAAATATTTAACACTAACATTTTTATATGCATAGCGTAGATGGACCGAAACTGGATGTACGCTGCAAACCATGCGAGTGTTGACTATATTAATGGTGTCTCTACTTTTAGAAGAGCTGTAGATGAGGATATATTGAATAAGGGGCAACAATTTATGTCTGGTCCGTACATTGACTACGAGAATCTAAGGATGTTTGGAAACTCAGCGCTAGATCGAAACACACTTGATTTTAAGAGGGTTTCAAAAGGGGGTATACATGTTGGACCACTCACTGTGAAGAGCAGATTATACATGAAGCAGGTAGTACTAACATCACCGACGAAGTCAACGATATGCTGAATGATACCGATTGTGCTTCCAATGAGGACATGTTGCATGATGATAATCTAGATCAAATGCTGCACGATGCATAAGGGAACCATGATGAGAGAGAGAGAGAGTAGGGTAAATTCCTGGGTATGATGGACAATTTGGATAAACCTTTGTTCCCGGGCTACAAGTCAAAATACACAAGGTTGTCGTATGTGCTTCAATTGCGGAAATTGAAGGCAAGTAACAGTTGGTCCATAAGAGTTTCACAGCACTGTTAGGTCTATTAATAGATATGCTTTGAAAGGAAAATGAGTTATCGACAACCACCTACAAAGCCAATAAGGTTTTTTGTCCCTTGGGAATGGAAGTAAAGAAAAATACATGCATATTTGAATGACTGTATCCTTTACCACGAATGACTATATCCTCTACCATAAAGAGAATGCAAAGTTGGATGTATGTCTGGTGTGCAACACATCTCGATACAAGCATAAAATCAACTAGATGATGACAGCGAAGGCATTGAGGTGAAGAAAGGACCTCCAGCTAAGATGGCATGGTATCTGCCTATAATTCCCCATTTGAAGCATTTAATTACCAACCCAAGGGAGGCAAACTGTTGCATTGGCTCTCAGAATAGTGTAAGAATGATGGAAAGCTAAGATACCCTGCTGATTCTTCCCAGTGGAGAAACATCGATAAGTGGTTTGTTGAATTAGGTGTGGAACCGAGGAATATAAGGTTTGAATTGAGTACAGATGGAATGAATCCTTTCGGTAACAAGAGCAGCCAACATAGTACTTGGCCTGTGAATTATTGTATCTACAATCTTCCTCCTTTGTTGTCTGTGAAGCAAAAGTACATTTTGCTATCCTTATTATCCAAGGGCCGAGGCAACTTGGGAACAACATTAATGTGTACCTAGCACCATTGGTGGAAGATATAAAAATACCGTGGGCTCATGGGTATAGGTATGGGATGCGTACAAACGAGAGAACTTCAATTTACACTGCTTATTGTTCTCCACTATAAATGATTATCCTACACTTACTAACCTGTTAGGTAGAGTACAATAGGAATAAAAGCATGTATTCACTGGTTAGATGATACCAAGAGTGTGTGGCTGAATCACTCATGCAAAGCTATGTACATGCGTCACTGTAGGTTCCTTCGGAGGAATCACCCATACCGCAAGATAACGAAACAATTCGACAGAAAGAACAAGGATGTTTCAGCTCCAAGGCCTTTAAGCGGGAGAGCTATTTATGATATGACTAAGGATTTTAATGTTGCGCTTGGAAAGGGACATAAATCGAGGAGCCGTGAGAGGAGCATATAGAAGAAGAGATCAATATTTTGAGACCTACCTTATTGAGAGCACCTAGAAGTTCGTCACTGCATCGACATCTTGCACGTAGAGAAGAATGTATATGATAGATGTTTGGTCTCTTACAGAACATTAAGGGCAAAACAAAGGACGGTATCAACACAGCTTGATTTGATCGATATAGGCATCAGACCTGAGCTAGCACTGAAAGAGACCGATAAAGGTTGTACATACTGTAAACCTTCTTGTTACATTCTGTCGAAGGCCGAAAGAACTAAACTGTGCCAGTGCTTGCATGGTGTGAAAGTTCCGTCCGGTTACTCCTCTAACATGAAGAACTTTGTTTAGATGCAAGATTTGAAATTACTAGCATGAACTCTCATGATTGCTATGTGCTGATGACACGAATACTCCCTATCGCAATTAGAAGTATTTTGCCGATCAAGGTCTGGGAGACTATCATGAGGTTGTGTTATTTCTTTACCACAATTGTTCAGAAGGTCATCAATCCCGAAGGACTAGTGCAAGCCAATACAACACTTCGTGCCCACTCCTCTCCTGTGAAGATGACCAAAAGTGGAAAGGAAGACAAGGGGAAATTCAAGCAAATCACGAGGGACCTGGAATATGAATATGCCCCGTTGGCCTGGAATTCAAACAAGGAGAGCCTTTAGTAACAGAAAAGAGCTTACAAGAACTTTCAATGAAGTCCATTAGATTGCATGATTAGTACAATGGAACAATCAAAAAAGCCGGCAATAAAATGCATAACGAGTATCTCGATCAGCTTCAAGTATGAGCATTTTTTTCATCCAGTTGTCGGGGGGCTTCTTCATGATTGACTTCAATGACTTGTTCAATCTCTTCAACCTCGATGCCATCGATGTCGCACTGATGAAATGCTGGACATCGCAAGTGTGTGCAATCATAGTCTATACATTCGTGTAATACCGATAAATGTCATATAACTCTCTACTTTTGTGTATATAGATACATGATCCTTGAAGCGAGAAGGAACAAAGAACCAGTGGGTTTCCTCGACCCACACATAGTCTCGAGGCAAACAATGAACAAAAACTCATTATGTCAAGGATTAAATGATAGAGGCATTACTGGGTCAACACGATACAGAGTACATACTTTTACCCTAGAACCCATCATAAGTGTTGCACTACCTGCTATACTTTGATTTGTACTTTACATGCAACTCAAAGTTAGATTGAGTAACCATGATGACATTCCTTGTAGGTTTCACTGGGTTCTAATTTTATTTGAACAAAAAAACTAGGTTAGCTACGTTGATTCCTTACGTACAACCATGACATGAAAAATATTCAGCAGTAGAAAATAATGTCACAGACGGTTCCATATACGAAACTATCTATGATATATAACATGCCATAGACGGTTCTATTAAAGAACCATATGTGATACATCATTGTCATCACCGATACATATTTACAGATGGTTCACACAACCGTCTACGATGACTTTTCTATAGTAGTGGTTAGGGTTTGTGTAACATCCCAATTTTTGTATTTTATGGATTTAAAATGCATTTTACATTTTTATGAATTTTTGGATTTTAATTTGCTTTGTATTTATTAATTTAAGCCTCTTGTCATCTTTTATTTATTTATTAGAAAAATTCTAATAATCCTTTGCTAAAAATATTTTATTTAATTTTCTAATATACTAAAGTATTTTGAAGAAATGTTTTTCATATTTTTCCAATTTTAATTGGCTTATCCTAATTTCCATCATTTATTTTATTTGAAAAAGGTTTCAAAAAAGTGTTTCAATAGTTCCAGGCCAAGCCCAGTGGAGTCGGCCTATTTCCCTCTGCCCCGCCAGCCCACCTCGGTCCGGTTCGACCACAAACCCTAACCCTAAATGTTTTGACCATTGAATCTTGATCCAACAGCTGAGACCTCTCCTCGTAATCCCTCAAACCTCGAACTTCATGTCCGGGCCGTTCACACCTCCCTAGGTTTGCTCAAAGGGCACAAGCCGAGACGTTGTCTGTGGACCATTCAAGCTCGCTAGAGTTCACCGCACTGAGCCATTGTCATTTTTGCGTGTTCCTGCTATCATCGAGATATCTCCATCGCCGTTGGTACCTTCGGGTTCGCCATGATGAGACGCGTCTAGGGTGGGTGATAACAGCATCGAAGAGCACCCATAGTGCCGTGTTAATCATCTTCATCTTCAACAACCGCAAACCAGCATCACTGTGCCATCGCGCCGCTCGCAAGCTCCTGCAGCCGTCGGATCTAGTAAGATCCTCTAAATCGCCTCCACATGTCGCACACCAGGGTAACCACGTAGATACCATTATCATGTTGCTTGATGCTATCGGATTTCATTCAAAGGCCCTAATGTTGCCACGTTCATGTCGTGTTAGCTCACCGTGTGTCCCACAGTCACCCAACAGTCGCACCCTTGTGATTATCCGATTAGATCCCATAGTCCTGTTTGTGCCACGTCGCTCGAGATAGTTGACATAGATCTTAGCCATTGGATCTGCGTTGAGTGGCTTATATCGCATCGCCTAGCCACCGAACCACAGTCTGCCACATGTCACACTCGCACTTTGCCGTGTGTCCGCTAAAGACAACACTTGCATCAGCCGGCTCATCGGCATCGTACACTAAGTCCAATGTGAACCCGAGCTAGCCATAGACCAAGTTCATGCACCGCACACATGTCGCACTCTTGTTGCAAAATGTGTCAAGCTGAGGAAGTGCCATGTGTCCAGTGAAGTCAGCATGATGTCATATTTGTATTTTTTTCACATAAAAATATTTCAGCAGAAAATGATTTTGGCGTTGCTGTCAACATGACATCATAAATGCTATTTTCTAGTACAAACATAATTCCCTTAATTTGGTTTTTCTATTTATCTGATTTTTCTTTTATTTCAAAATTTATTTAGCTCATTCTGCCTTATATGAACTCCAACTGAGAAGATTCTAGTTTCTAAAAATTTGTAAAATTGAGCTCTATTTAATAGTGAATTTTATTTAATTTTTGGAGTTAATTTTGCTCTCTATTTTTTGTGTTTATTGCTTTTTGAAGGCCTGTTGTGCTTTGATTATGTTGAACCCATGTTTAAGCATTATATTGTTTTAAAGTATTGCATTGTAATTTAATTAATACTTGTTTAAATTACTTTGGTATTAGTTATTCATCCAAATTGAATTATATCTATCTTGCCATATTATATGCCATATTTTATTTGTCACCCTAGTATGGTCGTTATTAATTGGTAGCTAATAAATGCCAATGTGGGTAATTAGAATGCATGTAGTATACTTAGCCATGCAACGAGTCATCATTTTAATTGAAAAGGTTAATCTTGCTTAATGAATTATGTAACATGTTTATTAATTTGTGTGTCAGGTATTGTCACACAATGTTGTTGATGTTGCTGATGGCACTTGGTGCATAGCAATCAACCGGGGTGGTAAAATGATTTAGCCTAAGGCAAGTTGCAAGAATTTGTGGTGGGCCAATGTGGTATTTGGGCGGTTGCATTATTTTTATGGTATTTGTTGGTTTACAGTTATTGTGATTTTTAGTTAGTCTTGCCTTGGCCAATTAAGGACTCAACCTTACAAGCATTTGAACTGAGTCAATCATACATCCATATATCTAGTATAAAACGGACCTAGCTAATTAATTTGTGATGTCTTAGCTTTGGTACTACTTGTGGTGGTGTGAGTCCCGACTATGTGGGTAAACTCACATGGCAGAAGAGGGGGTCCTGACTGTGGTAATCAGTCTCATCAGTGTTGAAACCTTAGCGTGTAGTACTCGGTCAAGATAGAGCATTGGCAAGGTTTTGTTATAATCACTCGCCTTTGGGGTGTGTGATTGTATCTTGTGGGTAAAGTGTATAACCTCTGTAGAGTGTCAAACCTATTCAAATAGACGTGCTTGCGGTATTGAGCATTGCTCGATGATTACAGTTGAGGGTTAGAAACTAATTGAGAAATTTATTATTGTTATTATTTGTTTTACTGCCTTTTCAATCTATTTTTGTTATTCTTTTATAGATGATGTTTTTATGCAAAATAACCATGTCAGCCATTTATTTGAAATAAACCATGCATATAGTGTATTAGACTTGTATTTTGTGCACAACTTGTTGAGAGCTTTATGTACTCACCCTTGTAACAAAATATTACCAGTTGGAGAGGAGGCTATGCCTACTTTTGAGGAAGAGTTTCAAGAAGAAGCGGACAACTAGGGTGCAAACCTTATCAGTTGCCTATGGCAAATTGAAGGGTTACTACAAATAAATTTATTTCTGCTACAGTTTGTTTATATTTCAGCCTTAGCTTTGCATGTTGTATTCATGTAAGGTGGACCATAAGGTCGTCTAAAAGGTTATATTTAATTTGATAAAGTCTTTATTATTATATCCTTAAGTTTGATTGTGATATTCATCTATGTTGTGCCTATGTGCACAAGGGCGATCCTGGACTAGTGTTGAATATATAGAAGAACTAGATTTGTATATTCGGGTCCCGACAGAGGTGGTACCAGAGCCATATTGACTGTAGGTCAAGCCATAGTTAGTTTGTTATCCTAGGAATTTGAAAAACTATTTTCTAAAGTCAAAATTAACATGAATGATCAAAAGGTTCCTGACTTATCCTCTCTTTCTTGCTTTCCACTTTTGCTGAAATTTTCCTCCTTTTCTCTTCTTTTGAGCTAAGGTTTCATCAGAATTGTCTTCTGTAAATAAAAATGGAGTGTATCTATGAGAACGCAAGGGAGGATTCACAACCAAACTATGGAATATGTTGTAGTTGTTGGGAGGTTTCGACAGGCCTATCTACCTAGGCACTAGCTGGATTGTGAATGGAAAGGTACGAGGGACACTTTGCAAAGTCATGATCTATGCCAGGGAGAACACAATGGGAACCCTCCCTATCAACATTTTGGTGAAGAGATCAACGTTTGAAGCTGGGATCCAAGAGTCTGCATGCCTGGCACTCTGCCATTTTGCTCAAGATTTTGCCACTGAGTTGGAGTTAACGGTGTTCAAGTATCATCCACATGGAGGAGCTATTACCGAGGATAGGATCAAGAACAAGGAGGATACCACCATTATTCACCTCGCCCGTTTTGCTACTAAGCATGAGAATGCCATGAAGACCACTAACCAAGAGTTTGCAGAGGTCTACGAAGCCTTGGAGAAGGTAGAGGAGGATCTCTGAGAGATGAGGAGGATGGCCTCTAAGCGGATTGCTGAGTTGGAGGAGGCCCTCTACATCAAGGAAGAGGAAGCCGAGCTGGAGATGGAGGACCCAGAGGAGGTCGAGCCAGAGCCCAAGGGGCAAGAGTCTACATCTTCCAATGAGACTCCCAGCCATTGAAACCAGTTCGTGCCAATGCCCCACCACCCATCTCACTATTCACGTGGAGGATAGCATCCTGGATGGCTTAGTTGTTAGGCAGTGTCTTAGTCTAGTAGTAGTGACTCAAGTGTGTGAGTCACATCAGTCTAAGTTTGAAGAGTCACCCTCTAGGCGTTAGTATTGTGTGCTTAGGATAATGAGAGTTTTAATTATCCTTTGAGTGTGCAGTATGCGTTGCATTGCCCTTAGGCACTATGAGCAACCATACCAAGTATTTAATAAAGTCTTTATATTGGGGTTTGGATTTAAAATATTTCCCCCACATAAGTTTCTTATATTACTTGTCTATATTTTTCCTTCTTTTCTCTAAACCTTGAAGTGATCGATAGATGGTTTAGACTCGTGGAAACAACAGGGCTAGTGGAAGTGGTGTGGAGTACATGGACCCCGGGTATCTGCATAGCGGGCCGTGAGGACCACCCAAGAGGGGATGGGCCGAGCCGACTCCATGAAGATGGGCATCACCCGGAAGGCTAACACCGTGCGCAACAAGGAAGCCCTGAAGATAGTAACTAAATCCTTGATTAGGTATGATATGATTGTAATCCCGGCTGGTTAATAGGTTCGACAGGAAAGCATAAGATAGATCTCCATCTTGTAACCGATTGGGACTCTTCCTTGTAACCGCACCTCTCCACTATATAAAGGGGGGGGGGCGGGGAGACATCATCATGAGATCATCAGCATTAAGTTAGATTCTCATAATCCTAGAGCACAGGACTAGGGTATTATCTCCTCTGTGAGAGCTTGAACCTGTATAATTCCCGTGTCTTGTGCTACCATCGAGTTTGGATCTAGTGCCTAGCCACATATTCATCATTGCCGACAATAAACATCGACAGTTGGCGCGCTAGGTAGAGGAAGCGCGAAGATCAATCTTGTCAAGCTCGATGGCCGCCGTCAACGGAATTGCCGTCACTTTCGCTCCCAGCCAAGCTTTCCACTTTAGGAGCTTGGATTTCATCGCCGACAATCTCGGCAAGCTTGCTCTCTCAAACTCGGACTAGATCCAATATGGGAGAGACTTCGACAGCACCTTGCTCGCACTCCCATTCGGGTAAGGGAACGCCATGGCTACCTGCTCACGAGCAGTACGCCGAGGGCTTACTTCCCGACTCGGATACGGTGAGGATTCGACCAGGGACGAGTCTCGGGTGGTGGGCATCATCAGCAGCAAACCACTCGGATTTGGAGATCTAATCGGTTTATCCTCGCTTCGTTCTTTTGACTTGGAAACTGAGTCGGAGAGTAGCACTGGAAGTTGCCAAAATTTCCATGGCGTCTGCGCAATCGAAGATCCGCGGACCAAGTCTCAACACCAGCGAGATGTTGAAGAAGCTGCAGAGGCAGATCGCCGTCGTCATGAGGCCTAAGAAGCACACGCACGATCTCTCCAAGCCCGAGGCTGCAATGTTAATGAAGACATCTTGCAGGCAAAAATGGGGGCCAATTAGTTTTCCATATGCCGCAGCAGAACATTGTCACCTCCAAGACACTCCTTGACACCCTGGGCCAATGCTCGGAGTCGATAGCCCCGCTGCCCCGATCGTGGCCCAAGTCAAGGCCATGGTGACGGCGCCAGCGATTCAACACAACCAGGGAGATTCAGCGAGGGTGTCACATTCTCACGCTCACAGTCAGACCGCCCGCAATCGGTGCATGCGCAGTCGGCACGAGCCTCGTCGTGGTGAGGATGCCTGCTGGAGTCTCAACCGCGACCTCTGTTTGGACCTTAACGCCAGGTGGCGTGAGTGGGAAGATGATGAACGGCGCCAACGCGAAGACGACTACGAGCGTTTCGGCATCGACCATAATGGCTGGGACGACCACGACGATCGGCGCAGCAACCACGACAATCGCAGGAATCAATACCCCTGTGGCCGATGTGACAACGAAGACCGCCGAGTCAGAACTCTGCCACGTCGATCTTCACCACGGCATCATGATGGATCCATTGATGGGGTCCGTGCATTCACTGATCAACTCCGCCGAGTGGTATGGCCCGATGGTTTCAATCCTAAGGGCATTGTCAAGTTCGATGGGGAGAGGGACCCAGAGGCTTGGTTGCAAGTTTACGCCCTTGTAGTCAAGGTGGATGGATGCGACCACAGCGTGATGGAGAATTACTTGCCAGTTACGCTCACCCCATTGGCTCATGCTTGGCTTACAAGACATCCAGAGAATTCTATAGATTCCTGGGGAGATCTTTGTGAGCAATTCATCGCCAACTTTCAGGGCACCTATGAGAGGCCCGGGACCCCGTGGGACTTGTACCAACTTCATCGGAAGAAGAATGAGTCTCTTCGGGAGTTCATCTAGTGCTTCATGCAAAAGAAGAATATGATTGGGGACGTCTCGGAAGTAGTCATCATAGCGGCTTTCCAGAAGGGAGTCAGAAATGCCGATTTGATCAAGAAGATGTCCCAGAAGCCGTCGACTACGGTGAAGAAGATGTTCGCTTTAGCAGATCGCTATGCCATGGCCTCGAATGCCCTAGTCGAGTGCCAAGATGATCGGCCGCGGCAGAAGGATAAGAAAGACCACGCCGAGTCCTCCAAGCAAAAGGACAAGAAGCCGAAGGGTGAGGTGCTGGTCGCGGTAGCTGAACGCTGTCAGCTTCGAGCGCTGCGGATAGATGATTATGACAAGGTGATGGATGCGACTTGTCCTTTCCATCCCAAGGGGAAACGTGCAGCTAAAGATTGCTTCACCTTGAAAAGGTTCGCGCGAGAATGCAATAAGCGACCGGGCCTAGATAAAGGTGAGGCAAGCAAGAAGCAGGACCCCCCTGAAGACGATGAAGGTGACTACCAAACAACCAAGTGTGAGCTCAATTATATATTCGGGGGCTCGGCTGCATATGAGTCCAAGCGGAAGAAAAAATTTACCGCTCGGGAGATCAATGCAGTTATGCCAGCGACCACCCAATACTTGAGGTGGTCCGAGGTTCTGATCACATTTGAACACTCAGATCACCCTGACCATATTCCATATCCAGGTAGATATCCTCTGGTCCTAGACCCTGTTATTCACAGCGTCAAGCTCAAGAGAGTGCTGGTCGATGGAGGAAGCAGACTCAACGTCCTTTTCTCCAAAACCTTTGACGACATAAAAATCCCTCACTTGGAGCTGAAGCGTGGCTCATCGCTGTTCCATGGGGTAATCCCTGGGACTTTGATGGTACCACTCGGGTAGATCACCCTGTTTGTCACGTTTGGAACCAAGGAGAACTACCGAACGGAATACCTGAATTTCGATGTGGCTGATTTCGAGACGGCATACTACACTATCTTGGGAAGGCCAGGTTTAGCCAGAATCATCGCTGTGCCGCATTACACGTACCTGGCACTAAATATGCCAGGGTAAAAATGCATTATCAAGGTTCATGGTGATGTCAAGCAATCATTTGTGTGCGATAGGGAAAGCTGTGAGCTGGCTGAGAAGTAGGAGGTGTCGGCCGATAGGGAGAAGATCCGACTGGCAGTCGAGGCCTAGCAAGATGAAGGAGACGTCCCTGCCAAGAAGCAGTCCAAGTCAAGAATAAAGCCTGACAAAGAGGTCCAGAAAATTGCCCTCAACCCGTCCAGCTCGGCCAAGATAGCTCTGATTGGGACAGGGCTCAATCACAAATAGGAAGACGTGCTCGTCAGCTTCCTTCAGGTGAACAGGGACATCATTGCTTGGAAGCCATCTGATATGCCTGGTGTCCCTAGAGAGGTGATCGAGCATGATCTGAATGTCGACAAGAAGGCAAGGCCAATCAAACAGCGGCTCCAACAGTTCATGTAAAATCGCCGTGAAGCTATTAGGGAGGAGATCACTAAACTTTTAGCTGCTGGTTTTATTAAAGAAGTGTATCATCCCGACTAGTTAGCGAACCCAGCTCTTGTTCACAAAAAGAATAAAAGTTAGCGCATGTGTGTTGATTATACCGATCTCAATAAGGCATGCCCCAAAGATCCATTCGGGTTGCCTCGTAACGATCAGGTGGTGGATTCAACCGCTGGATGCGAGCTCCTGAGTTTCTTAGATGCCTACTTGGGGTATCACTAGATCAAGTTAAAAGAGGAAGACTGCATTAATACTTCGTTCATCACACCGTTTGTGGCTTTCTGCTACGTCACAATGCCATTCAGGTTGAAAAACGCTGGTGCAACCTATCAGCGCACGATACAACGGTGTTTTCACACTCAACTCGGATGCAATGTGGAAGCATACGTGGATGATGTCGTCGTCAAATCTCGTATAAAGGAGGACCTCGTCTCTGATTTGGTTGAGGCGTTTGAGAGCCTAAGGGGCTACAAGATAAAGCTCAACCTTGAGAAGTGTGTCTTTGGAGTTCCGAATTCCTTCGGGAAAACTGCTCGGATTCATCGTGTCTCATCGTGGTATCGAGGCTGTCGTGGTTTGTTACCGATAATAATGAAAAGGGGGCTAGGCGCTGGATCCAAACTTGATGGTAGCACAAGACACTGGATGTATACAGGTTCAGGCTCCCATAGTGGAGGTAACAGCCTAGTCCTGTGCTCTGGAATTATATGAGGCTAGCTATTGCTGATGAGATTGTGTGTTTTATGCCTCCCCGCCCCTCCCTTTATATAGCAGAGGAGGGCGATTACAAAAAGGAGTCCCACTCGGATACGAGGTTGGGATGATATCTTCTACACCTATCCGTTTCGGTAACAATTGAGATTACAACCGCATCTTGCCTAATCCGGATCGGTTTCTATCTCTAGGATTTCCTTCTTGAGCACGCCTTGGCTTCCTGGATAGCTTCTTCCCGTAGTCAGCCTGGCCCATCCTCGCTCGGTCAGGCTTCTTTGGGTCGCCATGCAGATACCTGGACGTATATGTCCCATAGTAGCCCCCGAGTGCTTCACGGTTGGTTTGCTTTTTACTTCCAAGGCATCCCGACTGGTTTCTTCTACCACCGAGTGCTTTGTATCAGGCAAGTAAGCCGTGAAGGACTCGTCAGAGTTCCACGTGTCGCTTTTTCCGAGTGGTCCCCAACCCAATTTTTTGGATCGGTGATATGACTCGGCATAAAGAATATCTGGCTTTTTGCCTAGGGGTACTTGTACGCCGGAGCACACAGCTATTGGCTTATCTGAAGCATACCTTCGAATTTTATGTTTTGAACTATCTTTATGATACCTGATCTCATTTCGAATGGTATTCAGCGCATGGCCTGTCATGAGGCATATCATAAGAGGATGTTTTATACTTGGAGGGTAACCAAATCACATCTAATGCAGTCATTGGCTTTTTGGCCCATCATGGGGCGTACCGCTTCCCAAGTTAATTTCGGCCCAATTGTGTTTTTGTACGCTGATTTCTCAGTGCGACCCTGAGCCCATCTTAAGGCGTACCCTAGGGCAACCTCAAGATATGCGGAGGGAGCAGCATTTTCCCGCTCAAAGAGAAAGCTGGCCTCGCCCCCTTATAAACTTGAGCCTCGGCGCAACCGAAACAATTTTCTGCGCACTGTGCTCACTTCATCCCCTTTCGTTCAGCGTTCCCTTCACGAAGTCCGCCGCTAAGGCTTGCATCATTCCTTTTTGCAATCCAGCGCAATCGCGGGCAGATTCCACCGAAAAATGTCTTCTTCTCCTCCCTAAGGTGCTCCTCCTTTTGTGTCAGCCAAGGATTAGGCCGCATCCATGACTACAGAGAAACGATTGGAGGAGTTGGTCAGCGCCGGTGTTTTTCCCCCATTGGTATTGCTTTCGGCTCGCCCCGCCGCCGGAGAATCTTGCCCTACCCCTCGTACCGAGGAGGTAGTTGTTTTTGAGTCTTTCTTTTTGCGCGGGTTTGGCCTTCCCGCTTGCCCCTTCTTTCGAGGCCTTCTTGAATTTTATGGAATAGAATTGACTCATCTCAACCCTAATTCCATCTTTCAAATTGCCATCTTTGTTCACCTTTGCGAGGCTTTCCTTGGCATCCGCCCGCATTTTAACCTTTTTCGCCACCTCTTCCTTCTCAAGCCTTTTCCCAACAAGAATTCCGCCAAAATAGTTGGAGGCGCTGGATTCCAGCTAAGGGATGGTTTGAGGAAGGCTTACTTGGCCATTCCTTTCAAAACTTCAAACAAGGGCTGGCATCAGGAATGGTTTTATTGCTCCAATCCCAAGCCCTCTTTGCCTGCTTTTTCTGGAACACCCCCCCAAATCGACAATCAACTGGACGTCACTCCCCACCGGTGCCGGGATGGACCAAGTGGTAGACCTCATGGGGATGATCGCTGATCTGAGGGAAGGTGGACTTACTGGGGTGGCCATTGTCCTCAATTTTGGCTCACGCCGAGTTCAACCCATCAAGGAACGGGTTCATCTTGGATATGAGCACGAAGGACCGAACGACCCCACTCGGGAGGTACCCGAGCCAATTCCGAAAAAGGAACTTCTTGATCGCGTAGCCGATCTGTTCGCTCCAGGCGTCCGGATCAATAATGAAGGATGCCCCAGGCCTTTCAAGAAGTCGAACCCTCCACCTTCGGTAAGATGTCTTCTCGGTCTCTCTGATTGAATCGCCTGATTCCTGCTTAACTATGTTTAAGCTGGTGCCTTGCTTATACTTGTAGGAGTGTGGCGCTTACTTTTCCGAAGCTCCATTGCCCGAATTTCCCATGCACAAGAGTGCTAAGCGAAAACGTCCTACCCGCACTTCGCCCCCTTCTCCGAGCGCCAAGAAGAGCAAGACGGGAGAGGCTGAAGATCTCTTGGGGAAGGGAAAACGCCCTGTCGTCGTCACATCCAAGGAGGAGAAGAGGAGGGCGGCGGCAAATGTGCGCCCGACTGGAGGCCCGAAGGTCCAGGACCCAGCCGCCGCGCGCCTTGTATCGCCTTCGTCATCTTCAAGTCTTTCCGTGACCCCGGCTCGCCACTCGGCCGATAACGTGCCGTCGCCTCCTCACCCGAGTAAAAATCCTTCAACCCCTACACGGACTGGATCTTCTGTTGGTGGCACTTCTTCCCGAAGGAACTCGTCATTTAAAGTGACAAGATCCAAAAGGTAGATCTCTTCGTCTGCACTCTAGTATTTTTCTACACCCTGCGCTGACTGGTTCTTTCTCCAGAGGGCCTTCTGACAAGGTTCCTGTGGACATGCCACCACCGGAACCCCAAGGCGCTGCCGCCGAGGATGTCGCGCGCTTGCCGGAGACCTGTGCGCCGAGCACGGCCGAGCCTGCCGTCGCCGAGGCGACCACGGAACAGTCGACAGCTGCTCCGTCGCCTGCCGCCGTAGCCATGGACACTGAGGATGGCGCGAACCCAACCAGCCCCCGGCCGCCGACTCCACCAGAGCCGACTGCCCGGGACGCATCTCCCGAAGCTGCCTCCGATCCTGCTGCCGATCCTCCGCCGGAAGAGCATCCTAAGCCTATTCGTCGATCATCATCACTGGAGGAATTCTTCCCACTTCCCCGCACTGCTTCTCCGCTACGAATTGCCTTCTTTGATAAACATGATCAGGGGAGGAACTTCGAAGAAGGGGACGAGAATGAAGAGTGGGAGTAGTTCCGTGATGCCGCCTTCACTTGCTACCGTCTTGGCGGCGTAGGTTACTTATGTCAAGGCGTTATTTAGATATTTCCTTTTTCGTCATGTATGATATATGATGCATCCCTTTCGTCCTTGTCATCATCTTCAGTGCCTGTCGCAACGTTCCCGAGATCGGAACGCCCTGATCCGGGAGTTGATTATAAGGACCCGGATGAGGAAGAAGTATGAGGACGAGATTGAGCTAGTTCGCGTCCAGCTCCAAGAAGAACTCAACCGGACCCAAGTTCATAGCCGAGAAGAGCTGAAGAAGCTTTGGAACCGGATCTCCGAGTTCGAGGCGGAGAAATTTACTCTTGCTTCCTCTCTTGACGGTAACTCTGTCGTCCGACTGCCTTGCTTCGTGTTATAGCTTCTTACTTCCTGACTCCGCCCTGCCTTTGTCTCCTGGTGTTGCAGATCTTCAGACAAAGCTTAAGTCCTCCGACGAGCAAGTTGAAAACTTGAAGAAATCTGAAGAGGAAGCCAAAACTGAGGTGGCGAAGCTGAAGAAAGAGCTGGAAGGTTTTATCCCCAACTCCTTCGCCATTTTCTTCTTGTGTTTGGTGATGATATTAAATTAGTCCGACTGGTTATGCAGTGCACCGAATCAATTCACAGGCTCAGTATCGCGTTCTTGACGAGAAGATCAAGTTCACTGAGCTGTGGGTTGGTAAGATCCAGGAGGGCTCTGAAAGACTGCTGAGGATCTTTGAGTCTCGACGGGCCGGGCCCAAAGACGGTCCTCAAGATGATGTAAACGCCACAATCCGATGGCTGTCAGAAGGACCTGGGAAGCTGGTGGCTTGCTTGAAGGAGGTGGCGACCACAAGCGCCTGCCAAGCTTTGGCCATAACCAAGTCTTTGTATCCCCGAATAGAACTTGAAGCAATCAGGGAGGGCTTCGCTTGTACTGTTGATGGCGACCAGGCGCTCGCCCTTGTCGAGGAGGTTAGGGACACCGCTTCCGCTTTGGTTGACAATATGGATTTGGGTACAGAATAAACATTGTATTCTGGGATCTGGACTTGTTCCTGCTCTTTTTGAAGGAATGTTTTAATTATTTACACTGTGTCTTGCTCTTGAGTGTCGCAACTTGTGGGGCCTTCTTTTTTCTCCCTTTCCGATTATTGGTTTCCGGCCCACCGTGGGACTTTACTGTGCCTGAACCGAATCTGGGCCGTCTTGGATTTCCTGTTTGTGTAGCGACCACCACGCGCGCTGCTAGGCCCATATCAAGCTGCGCGCTAGGCTGTGCCCAGTACACATGGAAGGCGAAACATTTCCCGCTTGGAACAGTTGCTGGCGTCACTCTTTTATAAGGGTAAGTCTCGCCTTGAACACAGCGGATTTGCAGGCGCACTACCACAGTCCTGTTGTTTCTTCTTCTTCTTCGGGCGCTCCTTCGTCTGCTACTTTGGTGCTCACGCCCGTACGTTTCCTTGATCATCACTCTTCGTTTTCTTTTCTTGTTGCTTATTCTTTGCTCTTTGCGCATGAGGACGTCACCGCCGTTTCGAGCGATCATCCTTTTTCTGAATTTGTCCCTTGTTTTTGCTTTTGTCGAAGCCTTCATGGCTTCCTCCCCGGAGCCTCTTCCATCTGATGATGACGAGATGATTTTTGACTTCGAGGATGAAGACCCTCCAGCTCCCGTCGAGGAGGAAGACGATCTTGCTGAGGAATGGGCGCTGTTTGCCCTCGCCATGGCCGAGCTTGCGGAGATGGAGGCCGTGGCCCATGACACTGCCACCGTTGATGCCCTGATCGAGGCCGTCCCGCAGCTAATGAGGGCTCGGGACCCTCTCATTGACGCCGTGGGGCGCCTACGCCGAGCGTAGCTTTTCTTTTTCTCTGCAAGGAATTAGTACTGCCATGTATCGATGAACATGAACTTTGACATGCCTGGGGCAATATCACTTTTGTGTAATATTATCTTAATGTTGCCTGTCTTTTCTTTTTTGATCGTTCGACCTTCCCGAGTGGTTTTTATCGTCCCTTATGTTTAAGCACCCTGACCGGTTAGTCTAGCCCCCGAGCATCACGAGTTAGCGCCTGGCCTTTTCCCTCGGGTACGCTTCTCGTTAGGTGACTAGACTTTGCCGTTCATGTGCCAGGGTTTCACAATTAGGGACAGGATTACTCGAACTTAGCCGCGATCGTAAGGAGAAAAGAATAGTAGATGATTTGCGAGCGGGGTTGCACATGTGCAACACTATTAGGTGTAGCCCCCGACTTACTGCTTAATTAGACATCAATTGAGTAGTAAGTTAGTGATTATAGCAAGGTTTCTATAGACGGCATTTCTTAACATAAAAAAGCCACAGCTACCCATAGGCATTGCGCATGCGCAACACTATTAGGTGTAGCCCCCGACTTACTGCTTAATTGGGAGGCAATTGAGTAGTAAGTCAACGGGAAAAATTATTACTCATGAACTACTATAGCTAATGTACAATATTTTAAGAGTAAAAACGACGTAGCTGCTCTATATTCCATGAGTTGCTGATGATGGCGCCGTCTTCTCGCTTAAGTCTGTAAGCCCCCGGGCGTGTCACCTCGTCGATGATGTAAGGGCCTTCCCAACTTGGAGATAGTTTGTGCTCATGCTTCTGGTTTTTTATTAGGACCAAATCGCCCTTGGAGAATGCACGATTTCGAACGTTTCGGTCGTGGTAGCGACGCAGGGCCTGGAGGTATCTGGCCGACTGGATTGCAGTGACTTCTCTTACCTCCTCCAATCGATCGATATCTTCCATTCTGCTCTCCTCCGATTCAGCCTCCTTATAATTCCGAACCCGGGGGGATCCGAAAGTTAACTCGGTAGGCAAGACCGCCTACGAACCGTATACTAGGAAAAAAGGCGACTTCCCGGTAGCCCTGCTGGGGGTGGTCCTCAGGCCCCAGAGTACCGAAGGTAATTCTTTTACCCATCGAGTAGCATACGGTTTGAGACGATCGAAGATTCGCGCCTTTAAGCCTTGCAGCACCATGCCATTTGCCCTTTCCACCTGACCATTGCTCTTTGGATGAGCCACGGAAGCAAAGCAAATTTTGATGCCGAGATCGTCGCACCAGTTTTGAAATTCTTCACCTCGGAATTGAGTTCCATTGTCCGTGATGATCCTATTTGGTACACCGAACCTTACCACAATTTCCTGAAAGAACTCCTTGGCCAACGCCGCCGTGATCGTGGCCACGGGTTTTGCTTCTATCCATTTGGTGAACTTGTCGACGGCAACGAAGAGATGAGTGAAACCACCTTGAGCCTTCTTCAATGGGCCGACCATGTCAAGCCCCCAGACCGCGAACGGCCAGGTGATCGGGATGGTTTGTAACTTATGAGCCGATACGTGTATTTGGCGAGCAAAAAACTGACATCCTTCGCAGGTCTGGACAATGTCCTCCGCATCAGATACGGCAGTCGGCCAGAAAAAGCCTTGACGATATGCCTTGCCTACCAGAGTGCTTGACGCTGCGTGATGCCCACAAATTCCCGAGTGGATTTCTCTGAGTAGGTTTTTTCCTTCTTGCTCTGATATGCAACGCCTTAGAACTCCGGAGGCGCTCTTTCAGAAGAGTTCCTCGCCTATTACCACGTAGTTCTTGCATCGTCATGATATACGCTCTGCCTCTGTGCGGTCTTCGGGAAGTTCGTCCTTTAACAAGTAGATGATAAAAGGAACTGTCCAGTCAGCGCTGATGACTAGGACTTCCTCTTCAGCAAGTGCTTCTTCTGACTTGTTTTGTTCTCGATTTTGGCTTATTGAAGGCTTGTGGAGCTCTTCGACGAACACGCCGGTTGGTACTGTGGCTCGACTAGAGCCTAGTCTTGCTAACTCGTCCGCTGCTTCATTGTCACGACGGAGCACATGAATGAGTTCCAGCCCGTCGAACTTATCTTCGAGCTTCCTTACTTCTTGGCAGTATGCGGACATGTTATCTTCAACGCACGACCACTCTTTTTGGACTTGATTGATCACCAGCATGGAGTCGCCCCGAATAGTCAGTCGTCGGACGCCAAGGGATATCGCAATGCGAAGCCCGTGGATGAGTGCCTCGTACTCGGCGGCGTTATTTGATGCTAGAAAATGGATCTGAAGGACGTATTTGAGGCACTCACCTGTTGGAGAGACGAGCACCATGCCAGCTCCCGCGCCACTGAGCATGAGGGAGCCGTCGAAATACATTGTCCAGTACTCCAGATTTTCAATTGTTGTCGGAGTTTGTAATTCTACCCACTCGGCGGTGAAGTCGGCAAGTACCTGAGACTTGATCGCCGTCCGTGGCCTGAAAGAGATTTCAAAAGCCCTGAGTTCGACCACCCATTTTGCGATCCTCTCGGTGGCTTCCCGGTTGTGGAGTATGTCTCCCAGCGGGAAGGCGGTTACCACCGAAATTGAATGCTCTTGAAAGTAGTGTTTGAGTTTGTGGGAAGCGAGCAACACAGCGTACAACAATTTTTGTACCTGCGGGTAGCGTGCCTTGGATTCTCCCAGCACCTCGCTGATGAAATAAACTGGCCGCTGGATCTTCTGGAGGTGCCCTTCTTCCTTCCGCTCTACCACGATTGCAGCGCTACTGACTACATGAGTCGTCGCGGCAATGTAAAGTAAAAGGGGTTCTTCGGGCATTGGCGGAACCAGCACTGGTGGGGATGATAAGAACGTCTTGAGTTCTTCGAAAGCCTGCTGTGCTTCGGTGGTCCATTGAAAGTTACCTTGCTTCTTCAGAAGTTTGAAAAAGGGCATTCCCCGTGATCCCAGTCGAGAAATGAACCTGCCAAGTGCCACTATGCATCCGGTGAGCTTCTGGACGTCCTTCTGGCTAGTCGGGGTTTTCATCTTTAGAATTGCACTGATCTTTTCTGGGTTCGCCTCGATGCCCCGCTGTGACACAATGAATCCGAGTAGTTTTCCTGAGGGAACTCCAAAAACACATTTTTCTGGGTTGAGCTTCATCTTGTAGGCCCTTAGGCTTTCAAATGTTTTGGCCAAGTCTGATACTAGGTCTTCTTTCGCGCGAGTTTTGACAACGACGTCATCGACATATGCCTCCACGTTGCGTCCGATTGGTTATGAAAGCATCGCTGTATCGCGCGTTGATAAGTTGCGCCAGCATTCTTCAGACCGAACGGCATTGTGACATAGCAGAATGCGCCAAACGAGGTGATGAACGAAGTTTTAATGCAGTCTTCTTCCTTTAGCCTGATCTGGTGATATCCCGAGTAGGCCTCCAGAAAGCTAAGGAGTTCACAGCCTGCCGTTGAATCTACCACCTGGTCAATGCGAGGCAGCCCAAAAGGATCTTTCGGACATGCTTTGTTGAGATCGGTATAATCAATGCACATGCGCCAGCTTTTATTCTTTTTGCGAACAAGCACTGGGTTCGCCAGCCAGTCGAGATGATACACTTCTTTTATAAAACCTGCTGCTAAGAGTTTAGTGATTTCTTCCCTAATGGCCTCTTTCCGGTCCTGAGCAAATCGTCGGAGCCGTTGCTTGATGGGCTTGGCCTTCTCATCGACATTGAGAGAATGTTCGATCACCTCCCTAGGGACACCGGGCATACCAGATGGTTTCCATGCAAAGATGTCCCGGTTTGCCCAGAGAAAGGTGACGAGCGCGTCTTCCTATTTGGGACTGAGACCTGTTCCAATCAAAGCCGTTTGGGCCGAGTTGGACGGGTCAAGGATTACCTTTTTTGCCCCCTCGTCAGGTTTCATGCTCATCTTGGCTTGTTTCTTGTCCGGCACTTCTCCTTCATCCTCTTGGCGCGCAACTGCCTGTCGGATCTTTTCTCTGTCATCTGCTGCTTTTTGAGCCTCGGCCAACTCGCAGCTTTCCCTGTCGCAGACAAACGACTGCTTGACGTTGCCACGGACAGAGATGATGATGCCCTTAGGCCCCGGCATTTTCAAGACGAGATAGGTGTAGTGAGGCACGGACATGAACCTGGCCAGGCCCGGTCTCCCCAGGATGGCATGGTATGCCGTCTGGAAATCGGCTACTTCGAAGTTGAGGTATTCTGTCCGGTAGTTTTCCCTGGTCCCAAACGTGACTGGCAGAGTTATCTGTCCCAGGGGTACTGAGGAAGTTCCTGGAATTACCCCATGAAACGGCGACGAACCCCGCTTTAGCTCCGAGCGTGGGATCTTCATGTCGTCGAAGGTTTTGGAGAAGAGGACATTGAGCACGCTCCCCCCATCCACCAGCACCCTTTTGAGTTTTACATTGCGAATCACAAGGTCCAAGACAAGAGGATATCTACCTAGGTATGGGATATGATCCGGATGATTCAAGCGATCAAAGGCAATCGGGACCTCAGACCATCTGAGGTATTGCAGAGTCGTCGGTATGACCGCGTTGATGTCCCGAGCGGTGAGCTTCTGCTTTCGCTTGGACTCATAAGCGGCCGAACCCCCGAAGATGTAGTTGAGCTCTCGCTCTGTCTTTTGGTACTCCCCTTCGTCATCTTCAGGAGGATCTTGCTTCTTTTTCTCTTCCTCCTTTGCTTCTCCTTTGGCCGGCCGCTTTCTAGATTCTTTAGCGAACCTTCTCAGGGTAAAGCAATCCTTTGCAGCACGCCTTCCCTTGGGATGGAAGGGGCAAATTGCCTCCATTACAACATCATAGTCATTTGTGCGTGGTGCGCGATGCCGGCCTTGCTCAGCTGCTGCCACTATTTCCTCTGGCTTCCGCTTCCTATCGCGCTGTCTGGAGGACTCGGCGTGATCCCTTTTGTCTTTATACCGTGGACGATCGTCCTGACGCTCAGCTAAGGCATCTGAGGCTGTTGCGTAGCGATCGGCCAGTTCAAACATTTCTCTTACTGTAGTCGGTGGCTTTCGAGACATCTTCTTGATTAAGTCGGGGTCGTTGACGCCCTTTTGCAACGCCGCGATGACTGCAACTTCTGAAATATCTTTGATCGTGTTCTTTTTCTGCATGAAGCGCTTAATGAACTCCCGAAGCGTTTCGCTTCTCTTCTGGTGAAGTTGGTATAGGTCCCATTGGGTACCAAGTCGCTCATATGTGCCTTGAAAGTTTGTGATGAATTAGTCACACAGATCTCCCCAGGAATCTATAGAATCCGCTGGAATTCCGGTGAGCCAGGTCTGAGCCGAAGGAGTAAGCATGACCGGCAGATAGTTGGCCATGAAGTTGTGATCGCCCCCAGCTGCCATGATCGCGAGGGAATAAACTTGTAGCCAAGCTTGCGGATCTCTTTCTCCATCAAACTTGGTAGTGCCTTTGGGATTGAAACCCTCGGGCCAAACCACTCGGCGAAGCCGAGGAGTAAAAGCTCGTATACCCTTAATAGGCCATTACTGTGACGTCGTGGGGAACGCCGAGAAGGAGATCTTACCCGGCGATCTTCGCTGTCGGCCTTGTCGCGGCGGGCATGGCCTCTGAGGTCATGTCTGTCGTCGTGGCGGATGCCAAAACGTTCGTAGTCGTCTCTGCGCCTTCGGCGCTCTTCATCTTCCCGGTCTTGCCGTCTGGCGGTTAAATCAACTCGGAGGTCACGGGTGATGCTGTGCCGAGCGTCTTCTCCTCGTCGAAGGTCCCGCCTGGGGCGGCTGCGAGCTGTATTGCTACTAGCAGCCTGTGAATTGATGATGTGGGTACGGGAGGGCTCCTTTTCCTTTGGCCCCTCCTGATGCTGTTGAATCGCTGCAGCCGTCACCATGGCCTGAACTTGCACCACGATCGGTGCAGCTGGACTATTGGAACCCAGCAAGGGTCCCAATGTGTCGAGGAGCGTCTTGGAGGCGACGATATTCTGCTGAGGAGTGTGGAAAACCGATTGGTTCCCCATTTTTGTCTGCAAAATTTCTTCATTGACGTTGCGGCCTCTATTTTAAAGAGACTTTGCACGGCCTTCTTGTCGAAGGCGCTCTTCTTCTGCTGCATTCGCCGCATCTTTCTGTTGCTGGGAGTCGGTTCGCGGATCTTCTATCATGAAAACCCCGCGAAAGCCCCGAAAACTCTCAGCCCTGTTTTTAGGAGAACAAGAAGACGGGGAGAGAGATTGGATCTGACCTGAATCCGAGAGGGAGAGCCGGCCGAAACTGTCATCGACGAAATCTAGGTCTCCGAAGCGGAAAACCTAGGTCGGCGCGAAAGCGGCCATGCCCTTGAAGATCGCCATCAAGCTTGCTGCGATTGATCTTAGCGTAGCCCCTACCTGGCACACCAACTGTTGTGGTTTGTTACCGACAATAATGAAAAGGGGGCTAGGCGCTGGATCCAAACTTGATGGTAGCACAAGACACCGGATGTATACAGGTTCAGGCTCCCACGGTGGAGATAACACACTAGTCATGTGCTCTGGAATTATATGAGGCTAGCTATTGCTGATGAGATTGTGTGTTTTATGCCTCCCCGCCCCTCCCTTTATATAGCAGAGGAGGGCGATTACAAAAAGGAGTCCCACTCGGATACGAGGTTGGGATGATATCTTCTACACCTATCCGTTTCGGTAACAATTGAGATTACAACCGCATCTTGCCTAATCCGGATCGGTTTCTATCTCTAGGATTTCCTTCTTTAGCACGCCTTGGCTTCCTGGATAGCTTCTTCCCACAGTCAGCCTGGCCCATCCTCGCTCGGTCAGGCTTCTTTGGGCCGCCATGCAGATACCTGGACGTATATGTCCCACAGAGGCAAACTCGGAGAAGATCAACACCATCATGAAGATGAAACCCCCGACTTGCCAGAAGGATGTCCAGAAGGTCACGGGATGCATGGTGGCACTCGGCAGATTTATTTCCCACTTAGGAATGCGGGGGATGCTGTTTTTCAATCTCCTCAAGAAGTAGGGCAACTTCCAATGGACTCCCAAGGAGCAGCAAGCTTTCGAGGATCTCAAGGCGTTCCTGATCACACCTCCGATATTGGTCTCACCGATACCTGAGGAACCCCTTTTGCTTTACATAGCAGCAATGACGCATGTAGTCAGCGTTGTAATCGTTGTGGAGTGGGAGGAGGCAGGACACTTGCAGAGGGTTTAGCACCTAGTTTATTTCATCAGTGGGGTATTGGGTGAGTCCAAGGTACGATACCCTCAAGTGCAGAAACTATTGTATGCCGTACTACTTACCTTTCGCAAGCTTAAGTATTATTTCCAAGAGCATACAATTTTGGTGGTTACTTCTTTTCCGATTGGGGATATACTCCACAATCGGGAGGCCATTGGGAGAATTGCGAGGTGGGAAATCGAGCTCGGAGCCTTCGAAATCTCCTTCAAGCCGCAAACTGCCATCAAATCTCAAGCACTTGCCGACTTCACCACCGAGTGGATAGAGCTGTAGAATCCCCAACCGTTGAGGACCTTGAGTATTGGACAATATACTTTGATGGTTCTCTTATGCTCAGCAGCGTGGGAGCTGGCGTAGTACTCATCTCTCCAAGAGGGGAACAGCTGAAATACGTTCTTCAAATCCACGAGCTCCGTATCGCCATATCGCTCGGTATTCGACGATTGATGATTCACGGGGACTCGCAACTGGTAATCAACCAAGTGTAGAAGGATTGGTCGTGCATCGGCGACAATATGGCTGTGTATTGCTAAGAGGTGCATAAATTGGACAAATTTGATGGGCTGGAGCTTATCCCTGTGCTCTGCCGAGACAATGAAGCAGCGGACGAGCTTGCGAGACAATGAGGCAACAGTCCCGGTTGGTGTATTTGTTGAAGAGCTTCATAAACCCATGATAAACCGACAACAGGAGTCGTGCAAGTCAGAGGAAAAGCTGGCCGAGGCAGAAGTTTTGGTCATCAACCCCGACTGGACAATTCCCTATCTGGGTTATCTGTTGAAGGATAAGCTTCCTGAAGATCGCACACAGGCAGAGCGCATTACGCGTCGGAGCAAAGGCTATGTGGTGGTCGGAGAAGAGCTCTTTCGAAAGAGTACCTCCGGAGTCTTAAGGCAGTGCATATCAGAGCAAGAAGGGAAGAATCTCCTCAAGGAAATCTACTCGAGAGTCTGCAGGCATCATGCCGCATCAAGCCTCTAGTTGGAAAGGCTTATCGTCAAGGTTTCTTCTAACCGACTGCAGTAACAGATGCGGAAGACATCGTCCGCACATGCAAAGGCTATCGGTTTTTTGCTCGGTAGGTTTACATGCCGGCGTAGGAGTTGCAGACTATTCCGATCACCTGGCCATTCATAGTTTGGTGGCTCGACATGGTTGGACCCTGAAGAAGGCCCAAGGTGGTTGCACTCATCTCTTCGTCACCATCGACAAGTTCACAAAGTGGATTGAGACCAAGCCAGTGGCTCGACATGGTTGGACACTTGAAGAAGGCCCAAGGTGGTTGCACTCATCTCTTCATCGCCATCGGCAAGTTCACAAAGTGGATTGAGACCAAGCCAATAGCCATGATCACAGCGGCCAAGGCCAGAGAATTCTTCCAAGAAATTATGGTCAGATTTGGCATGCTGAATAGGATTATCACTGTTAATGGCACTCAATTCAAAGGCGGAGAATTTCAAGATTAGTGTGATGAACTCGGCATCAAAATCTGCTTCGCTTCAGTGGGACCTCCCTGAAGTAATGGGCAGGTTGAATGGGCCAATGGCATGGTGCTACAAGGCTTAAAGGCAAGAATATTCGATCGTCTTAAACCGTATGCTACGCGGTGGGTCAAAGAATTGCCTTTGGTGCTCTGGGGGCTTAGAACTACTCCTAGTAGAGTAACCGGCAGTCACCTTTTTTCCTGGTGTATGGTTCAGAGGCGATTTTGCCTACCGAGTTGCAATTCGGATCCCCACGGGTTCAGAAGTACAAGAAAGCTAAGTCAGAAGAAAGCCGACTAGAAGATCTCAACCTACTAGAAGATACCAAGGACGTCGCAGCAATCCAATCGGCTAAGTACTTTTAGGGCTTGTGTCGCTATCACAATCGCAATGTTCGAGGCCGCGCTTTCTCTAAAGGAGATCTGGTTCTAAGAAAGAATCAGAAAAGTGAGCACAAACTCTCCCCATGTTGGGAAGACCCGTACATCATCGATGAGGTGACACGACCAGGGGCTTATAGACTCAGGCGCGAGGACGGCGTAGTCATCAGCAACACGTGGAATATAGAGCAGCTACGTTGCTTTTACACTTAAATCTTGTACTCAATCATGTTATTATGAATGAATAAAGTTTTTTCTTCACTTGCTACTCAGTTGGTCCCCAACAAAGTAGTAAGTCAGGGGCTACACCTAATAGTGTTGCACATGCGCACAACTTTTTCTGAGTCGTTTTTGCTACTCAGTTGGTCCCCAACAAAGTAGTAAGTCCAAGGTCGTTAATGAAACGAAGGCTTGGAAGTGGGTGATCGCTCTTGCAGCGATGACGCCCTTTTATAGCCAAAGCGCAGAAGCCGAAGCGGTTTCTAAGATGTGCAGGCGCGGGAAGCTGAAACAATTTCGAAGACGTGCTGGCATGGGAAATTAATCCAGATATGGGCATCGTGCAAGATTTAAAGAGGATTCCTTGGGACGCGGCGAAGCGATTATGGCCAAGTGTTAATGGATCATTATCATCTCATTCAAGGGAATTCCTGGGACATGGTGAAGTAATTACAACCAAGTTTAGCATATACATTTACACAGGACTCAAGTCTAAATTTTCCACTATGGCGGAAGACATGTCCTTAACTTCATCAAAAAGGGCGGCAACTTTATCATCGTTGACGGTGCAGGCAAAGCCCTCCTGGACAGCTTCAAGATCCACTCGAGGATATAAGGACTTCATGATTGCCAAAGCCTGGCTAGCGCTTGTGGTCATCGTTTCCCTTATGTCGGTCCTGAGCCTCTTGGGCCCCTCCGTCAGTTGTAAGATGGCCTCATCCTCGTTGCTCGGCCTTGTCTCTCCGGGGAATAGGAACTTCAGCGTGGCCTCGGAGGCTTTTCGGAGCCTAGTGTATGACGCCTCCGCAGACTTGACCTTCTCACCGAGAACGCCGAACTGTGCCTGCGTCTTTCTCTTGTACTCTGCATGCAAGCCGGATCGTCACCAAGAGTGCTACAAGCATGATGGAGGCAAAGCTGAGTTGGGAGGCATACCTTCCAGCTCCCGCTCCAGCCTTTCCGAGTTGGTCCGAGTCTGGAACTCTGTGTCCTTCAGCGTGTTGAGCTGCTCCTGAGATGCCTCGAGTTGTTCCTGAAGTCCCGCAATGGTGGAATCTCGAACTGAAGCAAGGAAAAGGAGTTAAAAGACAAACAGTCAAGAACAGCGACAATAGGATTGAAGAAACATTTACATCGAAGGAAGCCGGCTAGGTCTAGCTTCTCCTCTCGCAGAGTCTGGACTTGGGCCCGGAGCTCTCGCAGCTCAGCTTTTCCCTCGGTCTTGACCCGGTCGAGCTCGGTCCTGACTCGCTCGTGGTTGGCCTCGTACTCCCGACGCTCTTTGATCTTCGGGAGCACCTTCCAAAGAATTTCATCCCTCTTCTCGGAGCGGTCTCCCAAGCTCTGAAGATAGCAAGAGGAGGATTAATGAAGACACGCCACTTGCTGCGTACAAAAGAAGGAAGGAGCTAGTAACTCACCTGAACCAGTCGAGCGCACTCGATGGAGTGCTCATAAAGCTCCCTCCTCTCCTTCTCCTCATCACCAACAGCCTCCCATTCACAATCCTCGCCACGAAATACGATTCACAGTGGAGGCCTGGGGTGGGGAGGGGGGTCACGGCTCTCAAGGAATTTCCTCCACCGGAGGGGAGGAGCAGACGGCGAGCACTGGGGCCATCGGCCTTATGGCTGGCTCGGGCAAAGTGCGCGGCGGCGACGAAGATGTCTTCGATTCAGGGACCGCCTTAGCGTCCTCGGGTACAGCGGCAGTCGGCGAGGCCATCTCGGCCTGATCTACAGCTGCCTCGGTGCCCACGGGTGCGGTAGTAGTTGACGAGGCCACCTTCGCCTGATCTGTGACACCCTTGAGTTCAGTTTCCTGGGATGTCCCAGTCGACGCACCCACAGGGACACCATCTGATGGCGTCCTGTTAAAAAAAAGTCAAGACACAACCCGATAGAGCAAGAGCAAGAGTCAATAGGGAAACTAACCTGTTAGACTTCTTTATCCTTATTTCGGGCACTTTTCGAGTGGCTGGGCCACTTGCGGAGGAACCCGGCTTCGTGCTGGACCTTGGAGGCGACGGCGTCGGTTGAGCTGTGTGCAGAGTGGATGGCTGGGCTGAGTGTTGAGCCAGGGGCTCTCAGATCATCGGGCCCCCAGTCGGGCGTTAAGGCCCCAGAGGTTCCTCAGCCACCGGCTTCTTCCCCTTTTTGGCACTCAACTCTCCAGTCGAAGAGCTGGCAGGTCGTTTCTGCCTGGCACTCTTGTGCTGAGGGATGTTGGGGAGTAGAGCGTCAGAGAAGAAAGCGCTTCGGTCCTGTAAACAGTGGCAAGCATGGAATCAGTCGACAGCCATTTAGAGGTCAATGATTAGATACAAATGGATAAAACTATTCACCTCAGGGGGAAGATGCGACAAGGTGAAGGCCTTCGGGCACCCCTTGTTGGTGAGATGGGTGCCCTAGGCAAAGAATTCACCCAGCCAGCTGTACAGCATGCCTTTCGGGCTTGGCTTAGGCACTTCTCGAGTGGGGTCATCGTCCCTGCTATATTCGAATCCCAGGTGAACCCGTTCCGTGAGGGGCTACACTCAGCAAAGGGCGAAGTTGACGGCAATTCTGACCTCGGTCAGGCCCTTCTCATTTAGTTCAATGATTAGGCCCGGGAGTTCCTCAACCTAGTCCATCTCATTATCCGGAGGGGCTATGACCCAAGAAGGAGAAAACATGGGCAGGAGCCCGACAAAAGGAGGAAGAAAAGGATCAGGATTGGCACAATAAAACCATTCCCGGTGCCAACCCTTGTTAGAGGATTTGAAGGGGATAGAGAAATAGGACTTCTTCAGCCCGCCGTGCAGTTGGAAACTGGCACCCCTAATTGCCTTAGGGGCGCTCTTGTTCGGGTAAGGATTGAGAAGAAAAAGGTGGCAAAAAAGATTGAAATGTGGGCGAATGCCAAGGAATGCCTCGCAGAGATGGACAAAGATAGAAATTTGCAGAATGGAGTTGGGGTTCAAATTGATCAATTCAACATTGTAGAAGTTGAGGAGACCGCAAAAGAAAGCGCTGCCAGGGAGGCTAAATCCACGGTGGAAGAAGGTGTCGGTGTATTCTCCACTGCTGTCAGGTGGGACCGCGAGCGCAAGATGCATAGAGAAGAAGGTCCTGTGCAAAGGACTCAACCTGCTGAAGAAAGGCTTGACGGATGACCAAATCCCAGCTCTAGGCGACCAGGACATGTGGCCGCCCGGCGGGTAGTTGGACGACCAGGTCCCAGCTCCGGGCAACCAGATCACGACCACGAAAGACCGGGTCACGTGGCTGCCTGACGAGCAGTCAGGCGACCAGGCCACGTGGCTGCCCGACGAGCAGGTGAGCCCATTCTCAATCGACCATGCAGACAGAGCTGGGAGGCTTCTGCCCGAAGCAATCGCCAGGATCACAATGTATCATAGCCATTAAATGCGCATGGGAGCCATTAAATGCGCATGGGAGCCATTCAATGCGTGGGGAGCCGTTACAGTGCGCCTGAAGGCCATTAAATAGGCGGGCCTCCCTGACGCCATGATGACCTCTCCCTCCGACTGAGCTAGCTTCACCAACTCCCATTCCATCTACACCGCCCTGGGCAAGACGGGGTGACGCATGTACCAGGCGTTCGTCACGCAGCGTCCGAACCCCTCCTCTCAGGAGGTCCGAAGACAGGCGGCGTCGAGCAATGGCGTAGACAAAGTGGCTCCGAGAAACAGTAGCAACAGGTCTAGACACAGTCAATGTAATTAATGTAAAACCACTCCCTCTGCCTGCCTTAGCTAGTCCCGGGAGTATATAAGGGAGCTAGTGTGCATGGGGGGGAAAGGTTAGAAAATCAAATCACTGAGGTCGGTCAGTCGATCAGTTCACAACGGAGAGTAAGCAGAATACTAGAGCAACACCAGCTTGAGGGGCGTAGAAACATTACCGCATTGGGGGCGAACACAGGTAAATCCTGTGTGTTCCTTGTGTGCTCCTTGTGTGTTCTTGAGCTTCCTGTCTGCTCATCATGCGAAGAGAGTAGAGAAGAGAGCCGAGAGTGACGCAGCTGCGAAGACCCCCTACCGAAACTCAGTTATACACTCGAACCAATACTGTTTGGCACAAACACACCGATAGAAGGATTCAAAGACCACGAGTTCCTCAGATCGAGGAGTGGGAAAGGACTCACCCACGGCCGGATGCACGCAGATCAACTCCAACGTTGAGAGAACTCCGATGGTGACCATCTCCTCCAGGCACTTCTTTGTCGTCACCGAAGTAGCCCAATCTTTGGCTGAGGGCGGCGTGGGGGCATCCCAGGAGGAGGAAGAACACATCCTCGGTAGGGGGACCAGTGGCGGCGCAGGATTTCGAGCGTGGCAATGGTTAACCCTAGCAGCGGAGCATGTTGTGGAGTTTAGAAGATGAAGGGGCGAATGTGCGTAGTGCGGAGAAAAACTCTTTGCCGGCACCAAACCTTGTATTTATAGGAAACGATGCTGAATTTCACCCTGAGCGGGAAACACGTTTCGACTTTCGCATTTTGTCTTGGCCTGACCTAGAGTACGCCCCACGATGGGCCGCCAGCTATGCACCACAACAGTTGTGTACAGCTACTTTCAGGCCGAATATAATTTGGGATATGGTACGCCCCATGATGGGTTGATCGCCAGTCACCGTGTCAAACGGAATTCAGGTACCTTCCAAATTAAATTAAAATGTCTTCTCGTAATATGCCCCATGTTGGGTCGATTGCTGGTTACCGCACAAGTTAGAATCGAATGTCACGAGTTGATTTCGAGGGTACACCCCATGATGGGTCGCCAGATGTACACCGCAATAGCCAGGTACAGGTACCACTCAATTAAAGCCAATTTAATCAATGGTACGTCCCAAGATGGCCTGACTGCCAGTATCCCAATAAATGGGCTGGGTACCACACGGAATATTCAATGCGTGGAGTTCTATTGAGTCCTTCATGATCTCTTTGCCTACAACAAAGCACACGACATGGAAGGGAAACCAATCGGGAAGCTACACCAAGAATTGAAAGCACTCGGCATTAAGCATGACTCAGTTTAGCTAAAAATATTTTATATGAGTTCTAAATGCCTTAAAATATTTATGGGAATTTTAGTGGATTTTTGCAAGTATTTTAATTTCCTTAAACAAATTAATCTATTTTATAAAATTAAATTTATTCAAAAACATTGAAAAATCGTAAAATAGTAATGGGCCAAGGCCCATGAGAGACTAGCCCATCCCAGCATGCCAGCTCGGTCAAGCCTGCCTAGCCAAGAGCCCCGAATCCACCATCAACCTCGAATCGAATGGTTAGAGATCTCAAGAAACCCTAATGATTTGAAGCCATCGGATTGAGTCATTTGTGCGGCTCGGATTCTTCCACGTTGCACATGATGGCCACCATCCGTTGCACAACGTATGGAGGGCTAAGATTTCGCCACACTACCACCGCTGTGTTTGAGTCAAACTCCATCGCCATCTTCGACTAGGATGCCTTCGCCGAGCGCAGGGCGATTTTCGAGGGTATTTAAGGCCACCGGGGCAACCTTCGAAGACCGTTGTTCCATACCGCACTCGTTGCCCCAAAAATCCTTGCCCGAGGTGTGCTCTTTGCTGTGAACGAGGTCACCGAAGTTGCTTGGGGTGCCACCATCTTCATCCATCGAGATCTTGGTGTCCATCGCGTTTGGTTCAGAGCCAAGCATGTCTATTAGTTCGAGGTGAGGAGAGCTCCCAGATCCACAAAGTTTCGTCGTCGGAAAGTCTCTAGAACATTGCCTGTGAGTCATCGTCCTCATCTCCGTTCATGGCACCGTCGCAATCCTCATCATCGACCTTCACGAGTGTCTTATACCATCAGATTAGCCCAGACAGTTTGGATTGGATCTCATCATAGCCGTTCGATCCCTCACGACCATAGATATGGCACCACGTGTTCTTTGCGTGTCGGGTTGATGCGAACCGTTGGATCTAGAGAGGCGGTTGTCGAAGGTTTGAAATTGACAATACACTAATACTTCGGGTACCTTCGAGATAGCAAGGTCAGTCATGAAATCAGAGGCACGCAATTTAGACAAGTTTAGACCTCTGGGTGGAGTAATACCCTACTCCTGTATGGATGATGTATGAGGATGATGAACACAGAGTACAAAGCGGGTTGCCTAGCTCTAGTTACAAGGAACTTGGGGGTGGCTATTCTATAGCTAGGATGAACAAAGCACAACTCATCGACTCTAGATGCCCTGCTCGAAAGGATCTTTTCGCTTATCTAGCTCTGGATGGCTTGTAGTCTGAGAAATGCTTGTCCTTTGATTGGGCCTACCTTTGTCTTTATATAGTTGGGGTAGCCTTGGGTCGAATTGTAGTCGGTTTGGAACACCGAATCGTAGCCAATGGGGAGCCCATCGTCACGTGGCCTTCGGATTACATCCAAACTTCCTTAGATATCAGGTATATTCAAGTAGGCTTCCTCATTATGGGATCACGATCGAATCTTTCCCATGAAGATATCCCCTTCGTGTATATCTTATCCCAATGAATTGGTCCTGTGATATCCGAAGCTTCCTAATGCTTGCTCGAGCATATACGGTATGATACTTGAGTTTCTGTTGCATGCCCATATCTCATATTTAGGTATTCGACAGTAGCCTTCGAACTCTGCTTAGTGGAGTGGTCTGTTTAAGCGCTCGGTCGATTACTGCCAAACTCTGGTTTAGTTGAGTAACGCCTCGTCTGCTTGTGATTGAATGATTCGAGTAGGTTGGGAATCGCTAAGTATCGAGTGGAGTGTGTTGGGTTGAGCACCCTACGGCCAGTCCAACTCGAGTTCTTAGGGTAACCATATGTCACTCAATATCAACTCGTCGACTCAACTCTGAGTAGAGTTAGAACAATAGTCAGAAATTCTAAACATTGGGCAGTTGAGCATTTACTACTCTCACCTGTAGTGCCATGATAGGTGCAGCACCATCATCCCGCTTTTCTCGCCGATCAAGGTGTTGTATGGTGGGGAGTGAACCGTTGTGCAAAGAAACTTTTGGCTTATAAATTCTCAGACCCGTAACTGTAACCATCCCTACTTTTCTCCTCCAGCCTTACTCTCGAAACCTCTGTCTCACTTCCTTGAGCTTGAGCACTGCCGCTCTTGAAAAATCCATCTTGCAACGGTGTCCAGCCCTTTTGCCAACACCAAAACTGTTCTGCCACCAAAGAAGGAACCTGAGACAGCTGAAGAAGTTTTTAACGATGAGACCTTCAAGAAAGTATGGTAGAAATCTATGATGACGAAGAAGCGCCTCGTGGAGTTGGAAGGAGATGTATTCATCCCTCCTCGAGAGTTCTTACATTGGGGGCCATCGCTTGGTGAGTCCTATCCCACCCCTAAGAATGAGGACAAAATTGTGGTTTTTGAGGCTTTTTTCTGCTACGGCCTTAGCCTTCCCCTTCCAGATTTCTGCTCAAGGTTCTGGACTTTTATCAATATCCAACTATACCACCTAAGCCCCAATTCCATTTCGATGCTCAGCGTGTATGTTCAGCTTTGTGAGGCCTTCCTGGGTATCAAACCCAGCCTCAATTTGTTTTGTCATTTTTATAATCTAAAGAGGGTGACAAAAAATAAAGTTGTCGGGGGTGCTTGATTCCACCTCCGTAGCGGTGCAGTGGGTACGTACATTTCCATTCCTGTCACTTCTTCTTGGCAGTCAGACTGGAAAAAGCAGTGGTTTTATATCACCTCTTCGGACACGGTGAACTGTCCCATGGCCTATCGACCCCTCCATCTCAACCCAATCGACCTCTAGATGAAAGTCACTCCTTCGACCTCTCGCAATGTGTATTACGCTTAGAAGATTGAGGAGTTGAGGAAGAGAGGATTAACCGGGTGGCATGTCGCCTGGGATTTTTTGACACACCGATCGAGTCCGCTGAAGTGCCAAGGCCACTTGGCCTGGGACTACTCTGGAGTCGATGACGCAACCAGGGAGAGCCTTGAAGGTAAGCAATAATAATGTTGTTTGTTGTTTTTCTACTGTAGTTGATGATTGACAATCTAGCTTGCTGACTACTAGACCTGTCAGGCGCGAACATCTCCTCTAGGCTGAGCAAGATATTCCAAGGATCAGAACCTAGCCCTTGCAGCATCGAGGCGTATTCTCTGGCCATTCCTTGACCAGAGGTATGTAACGACCAATCCAGCCTTATTTGCGCATTTGTCTTCGTTTAACCAAGCCTATCTTCAGTATGCCAAATTCGATGATGATAGAGGGCAATTTGAGGGAGTTATCAGCCTAGATGATGAGCCAACTCGAGGTGAAGAGCAAGCATCAGGTTTAGCTCCTGCCAGCACCGCTCCTCCCTTGGATGACGTAGTGCCCATCATTGATCCCAGCTGGGTTGAATCAGCCCCGGAGTAAGAAACAACCGAATCTCTTCGAGCGAGGAGGTCGGTGTCTCCAGTGCTCCATCGACCAGCTAAACAGCCTCGGACTTCATCAGTGAGACCATCTAGCTAGGTGATATTCAATCGCTAGCTTGGATCCTATGAGATTGCTTCTGACATAATCCAGCAGATTCTGGAGGAACAGCGGACCACTTAGGGAGCTGATAGTAGAGATTGACTACTACTACACAGACGTCTCCTTGAATGGGGTCTCCATTGACCAAAGTGGTCGAACAGGTAACACCATTATTTTGTTAAATCCATTTATACCTTGACATTTTGTTTATAGTAACCATGTATGTCTATACTCCATCTTTGGTCGCTGATCTGCTGGTACCATCTCCTCGCCCAGTTGGGCCGAGTGAGAAGTTAGCTGCCAGGACCAGACCGGCCCTAGTGAAGGTAGTTGTTCCAAAGAAAATGTGAAGGTGAACCTTCGGCTTGTGAAGTAAGTCACTTCCTCATTCTCTTTACAATCATCTCCTCTTCTTTTGAACAGACCTCATAGAAAGTCCCCTGTAGGAAGGGTACACCCATCGACGTTATCAAGGATGTTGTCGTTGCTACCTTGCCGACTCTTGGAACAGTCGCACTCGTTTTGGCCCTGCTTTGACAGCTCCAACCACAATAGCAGCAATTCTACCTCCTCTAGCTACGCCGGCACCATTGGAATATTAGTCAATCCTGAAACTGCAGTTACAGGTGTGTAACCACACCCTATCCTCTGCTCTGCTTTTTTTAATGCTTTTTGACTTTCTTCAATAGCGTGCTATAGAGATGTTGCACTAGGTCGAGACACTCTGTGAGCAAGCTCATCAGCAGAACGAATGGCTCACAGATTCTGGCCAATAAAGTGTCAAGATGAACGACTCCGAGCTGGCAACACTTCGGGCTAAGCTGAAGGCAGCCAAGGCTGAGGCTGAGGTGCAAAGGGGGAGGCGAAGAAACTAAAGGTAGAGGTGAAGAAGCTGAGGGCTGAGAAATGTACCTCCAATGTCTCATGGCTTAAAGCCAAGGTTGGTCGAGACAAGGAGGAGGTGATCTTGAAGGTGATAGAGGTCGAGAAGACTGCAACAGACGTGCCTCTTGCCACTCTGTAGTTGGAAACCCTCGACCACATGACTTCATCGGCTCGACACGTGACCTCGCATGTACTCAGTATGGTCAAGAGCTACCACCTAGGCCTGGACTTCTCGGTCTTGGGCGAGGGCTTCGCATGTGAGGCGAGCAAGGCCGTCGATGACAATGAGTCCTTCAAGGACCTTGCTGAGAAGTTCATGGACCAGCTGGGGCTAACCCTTGTCGATGATGACATCGGTTAGAATCCTTAGGCTTAGTGCATCGATGTAATCAAACTTGTGCTGATGTTACGACCTTATATGAGGATACCAATTGACTTGCTTATCTACCATGTTTTACCTTTTGTCTCCTTGTCGATGAAATGAAGGAACACGAGTAGGTGCAATTTTGATTAGCACTCACAGACCTTTAGTAACAAACTTTACTTGTCGAACACGCGCGCTTTGGCTGTATCTATAAACAAGGCTTAAGAGAACAAATATCATCAAATATCTAAGCCTCCCAAGCTTACACTCGGAGAGGGCATGCATAACATTAGTGCTATGTAGATTGAAATAAGAATTATGTGATTTTTTGCAAGTCTTCATCAACTGTATGACTTAGACTGTGTAACAAACGTGAACTTGCAGAGCAGCACAAGTAGAACTGACTAGAGGCCTCATCTCCCATCAGCTGTTGAGCTTTAGATGTCTAACAATTTGGTGCTCATTCGTGCACAGGATAGAATTGCTCATTGTCGAGTTCAGGCATGGCCGCGCTTTGGTTTTGCTTGCTGACATGCTAAGTACCGTGATCGAGTAAATACGTGCAAAAGAATTCGCATGTAAAAAAACAATGCATGTCGAATAAATAAGTTATGCCTACAACTCCCTACTAGATAACTGTAGGGAGTAGAACTAATGCAAGCACAAAAGGCATGACGTAGCCCCCGACTTCTTACTCAACAGCCGAGTCGAGCACTCAGTGGAGCATTGGCATCACACATTCCTGTTGCGACTCCAAGCCCCTTACTCGACGGATGCCTCGAGCTAGGAGTGGAGCTAGGTAAGCAAAAGACCAAGCAGTGTGGCTCTCGACCATCTACTAGATGAATGCATCAAGGCGATGGTGGAGCAAACACGTTGGCAAATGATGATGTAGCCCCCGACTCTCTGTTCGATGAGTGCATCGAGGTGATAGTGGAGTGTGAGTATCATAAATGGTAGCTCTCAACCATATACTCAGGCGCACAAGGCCCCAAGTATGCCGGTAAGGTTTAGCATTATTATTTATTTAGTTACAATTGCTCAGTACCGTCACAGCCATCGCACCTCTTTGTTTCTACGTGGCCCATCATAACTTAGCGTCTCTTCGGCTTCTGCATTTATGTGGGAGTACCAAAGGATGCCTCATAGATCAGAACCGACACAGATTTGGGTGGGTTGGGATTCTGACCTGACCTATTCCCTGAGCTATAGATAGACAAGACTTGCGGTCATCTGGCAGAACTCATCTTCTTTTTCCTTCTGTTAGCGATGCTCTAACCTTTTCCCTCTTCTTCATGGCCTCAACTCCTCCATCCTCCTCGACCGTAGAGGTCCTTGGGGATTCTCCTTCCCCAACACTGCTGGCCATCGTCTCACCAGGACCAATCATCATCTCCTCTGATGAGGATGATGAGATTGACTGGGAAGCCATCTAGAGGGAGGTGTGGCCGGAGGAGGAACATGAGGTCACTAGCAATTTGTACATCGTTGTCAAGGAGGACGATGCCCCCTCTACTTCCCTCACGAGAGCAGATGCCACCGCTGGCATACGAGGGGAAGAAGGTGAAGCTGCTAGTGCCGGTGAAGGAAACGAAGCTCAAAATAGCTTCACCGGCCCTGCGCTTGTTCGCCCTCCAAGCCATCATGGTGCTCAGAGGTCTTTAGCAATGGAGAGGTCGCCTTTCCCATCAACTGGTGGCCGAGTCTTCGCCGCCTCTTCCGGCCCGCATAAAGGGCACAGGCCTATCCCAAGGACCATCCTCTTCCAGTCCTCGTGGATGCAGGGAAGACAGCGTGACACCTCCGAAGACAAGTACCTATAAGGTAACTGTCCTAAGATGTAATAGAACACTTTTGTTAGTAATATTAATAAAGTTTTACTTACCTGAAGTTTTTTGTTGTTCGATCTCTCAAATGCAATTTTTTTATGTATGAAATCTTCTCAATTGATCGATGTTCCACGAGTTATCCAGTATTATGCCTTTTGACGTAGATAGCCGCACTGATCTTGGTCGAGTGGCTTCGACTACCACGTAGGGACCTTCGCACTTAGGCGATAGCTTATTGCGATTGTCTTGCTTCTGCACCTCGTAGTACTAAGTCCCCAGTAGTGAGCATTCTTTCCTGGATTATTTGGCCATGATATCTGCGTAAGGCCTGCTAATACTTGGTTGCTTGAATGGACGCACGATCCCTATATTCTTCGAGTTGATTCACATCATTTTCTCATGCTTACTCTTGTTCCTTTTTTTAGTAGTTCTCCACTCGAGGTGACTTGAATTTTAACTCAGTTGAAAGCACTACTTTTACTGCGTAGACCAACAAAAACAGTGTTTCACCAGTGGCCTGACTAGTCGATGTACGAATGGCACATAGCACCGAGGGAAGTTCTTTTGCGCACCAGGTCAAGTAAGCTTTGAGCCTATCAAATACGCGGGTCTTGATCCCCTGCAAGATTATGGCATTGGCGCATTCGACCTAACCGTTACTCTAAGGATAAGCTACAGAGGTGAAGCAAAGTTTAATACCTATTTCTTCGCAGAAGACTGTAAAAGAACTGCTCTTGAACTGGCTACCGTTGTCGATGATTACTCGATTCGAAATGCCAAATTGAGTAACGATACTCCTCATAAACTTCTTAGCCACTTCCGAGGTGATGTTCCTGATGGGTTTGGCTTCGATCCACTTAGTGAATGTGTTTATTGCCACAAACAAGAACTTATAACCTTCTCGGGCTCTTAGGAAAGGTCCCAAGATATCCAAGCCCCAGACGGAGAAAAGCCAAGACAGAGGAATAGTTTGCAGAGCTTGGGCTGGTCAGGTGATTTGCTTGCCGCAAAATTGGTAGCTTTCATACTTTTTCACCAGCTCACAAGCATCCTATAGGGCAATCGGCCAATAGAACCCTTACCGGAAAACCTTTCCGACTAGAGTGCGATAGGACGCATGGTTCCCACAGATGCCTCCATGGACATAGAGTAATATTTTATTGCCCTCTTCCTAAGTGATGCACTTCATCAAGATTGCGTTACTACTTTTTTGATAGAGCTTGCCGTCTACCAATGCGTATAGTTTGGACTTACGTGCAATTTTCTCGGCTAAGGCATCATCATTAAGGATCTCTCGACCTTCGAGATAGGCTTGGAATGGAATCATCCAAGTCAGCTCGTGTTCGAGTAACACAGCTTTCGTGTCTGCGGATTCTACCTCACTGACTCGACAGGCTTCTAGTCGAGTTGGGCAGCATCTACCTCCCGTACAAGGAAAACGGATGGTTTAGGGAGTTTCTCAACGAAGACTCCTGCAGGTGTGGGTGAATGGGATGAAGTGAGCTTGAAAAGTTTGTTGGCAGCGGAGTTGTCTCTTCACCGGATATGCCTTACCTCAGGCCCTTTGAACTTGTGCTCCAGCTTGCGAACCACGTTCAGGTATGCCGCCATGTTGTCATCCGAACACTAGTTCTCCTTCTACACTTAGTTTACGACCAACTGTGAGTCCCTTTCATGAGTAATTGCTTGATTTTGAGTGTTGTAGCTATCCAAAGCCTGTTGACTAGTCCCTTGTACTATGCAATGTCATTCAAAGCTTGAAAATTGAGTTGGATGACATATTTGAGTTCCTCACCTATCGGTGATTTAAGCACGATGCTAGCCCCCGAGCCCTGGAGTGTGAGTGACCCATTGAAGAACATAGTCCAGTGGTCATCGACCGCCTTGGACTCCTTTTCCTCGGTGTATGTCCATTCCGCGATGAAATCTACCAAGACCCCTGACTTGACGCTAGTCCGCGGCACAAAGTCGACCTTGAGCTCGTTGAGTTCGACCGCCCACTACACAATTCACCCTGTCACCTCTCGACTACGTAGTATCTCCTTGAGCAGATATGTCGTTATGACTGTAATCTTGTGCACTTGGAAGTGGTGCCACAGCTTTCGGAAAGTCATTAGGACGGCGTACAACATCTTCTGTATTTGAGGGTATCGCAGCTTGGCGTCATGCAATACCTTGCTCACGTAGAACACTGGCTTTTGGACTTTGGTTTTTTCTTGGGGCAATCTCGCTCAACTACCAAGACTGTACTTACCACTTGAGAGGTAGCTGCAATATACAAAAAGAGCTTCTCTTTTTCATTAGATGAAATCAGAATTGATGGACATGATAAATACCTTTTCAAATCTTAAAAAGCTTTTTCTGCCTCTTCCATCCACTCGAACTTGTCCTGCTTCTTGAGCAACTTGAAGGGTAGTCCTTACTCGGCCATCCAAGAGATGAATCAACTGAGAGCCACGATGCAACCCGCGAGCTTTTGTTCCTCTCTTAGTGTTCGTGGGGAACACATCTAGTTGATTACCTCAATTTTGTGCGGGTTGGCCCCGATGCCTCGACTAGACACTAGGAATCCAAGAAGCTTGCCAGACGGAATGCCGAACGTGCACTTCTTGAGATTAAGCATCATCTGATACTTCCTGAGGTTATCAAATATTTCCTCGAGGTCACCGATCAAGGTGCTCTTGGCTTTTGATTTTACCACGATATCATCGACGTATGTTTCTACATTGCGCCCAATTTGGGACTTCAAGCAGTTTTGAAGACAGTGTTGATACATAGCACCAGCACATTTTAAGCCAAAATGCATCTTTATATAACAAAATACACTGAACGGAGTAGTAAAAGCGGTTTTCTCCTCATTCTCTACACACATGCTTATTTGATGATACCCCGAATAGGAATCTAGAAAACTTAGCAGTTCACAACCCGCAGTAGAATCCACTATTTGGTTGATGTGGAGGAGAGGGAAAGGATCTTTAGGGTAGGTTTTGTTGAGATCCGTGTAGTCGACGCATATCCTCCACTTACCATTGGGCTTCTTGACGAGGACAGGATTTGCCAACCACATCGGGTGGCGGAGTTCACGAATGAAGCTTGCCTTCAAGAGTTTACCGACCTCCTATTGTATGGTCTGCTTCCGATCTTTAGTGAATCAGCGCTGTTTCTACACCACAGGCTTGGCGTTTGGATCCACAACTAGTCCATGCTCGATCACCTCCTTAGGGACCCCGGGCATGTCGGACGTTTGCCATGAAAGCACATCGCTGTTTGCCCAAAGAAAGGTGATGAGCTCCTATTTGGGATCAAGGTCTGCGCCCACCTTAACCATCTTGGAAGGCTCCGTCGGGTCAAAGGACACCATCTTGATACCGCCACAGGTCTTCTTATCCTTCTAGCCATCGCTAACTGGGTCGTTGGCGGCACTGTTGGACGCAAAGGCTTGATCACTGCTTTTGGATTTCTGGCACTTAGCTCCCTCATCTTTGGCACTGGCTGTCGATCCATAGATATGCTTAGCCATCTCCAGGCTTTTCTTGTCACATCTAACCATAGCCCACTGGTCACTCTTGATTGTAAGGACTCCTTTTGGCGCCGGCATTTTGACAATCTGGTATACGTAGTGCACCATTGCCATAAACTTGGCCAGCATGGGGCAGCCTAGGATCACGTTATAGGAGGTCTCAAAATTCACCACATCAAAGAGGATCTTTTCAATGCAAAAGTTGTCTGACGTGCTAAACGTGACCAGCAGCTCGATCTGACTGAGTGGTACTGACGATGATCGCGGAGTTATGCCATGAAACGGCTTAGCTCCATCCTTTATCTCCGTTCGAGGAATCCCCATGTTCTCTAGCATCTTCACGAAGATGAGGTTCAGCGAGCTACCCCCATCGATCAAGGTTCGGGCGACCTTAACATTAACAATGGTGGGCTTGACCACCACGGGGTATCGCCCTAGATGCAGAATCGTAGATGGGTGATCTGACTAGTCAAAAGTAATCGGCACCTCCAACCACTTGAGAAACTTGGGGAGAGCTAGAGTGGACAGGTTGAACTCTCTTTCAACTGCCTTGTACTGCCTTTTGGACTAGTACGTGGCAGATCCCCCAAAGAGGTGTGCTAGCATGTGGTCAGCCCCACGGTATTCAGGCTCATTGTCCTCGGGCTTCTTCTTGACCCGCTTGATTCCGCACTCGGTAAGGGTGGCCTTAACCTTCTCCTGGACCTTCTTGCTAATCACCTGGCACTCGTCGAAGTCATATTTGTCCGTATGATGGACTAGACAGTACTTGTTCCATCCACGACTCCGATCTTTATTGTCGCTTATGTTGTGAGCCTTGCCCCTCTCGACCGTAGCTATCATGGAGTTGCTCTTGCATTTCTCCCTGCAGTTCTTGTTCTTCTTTGCCCCTTGCTTCAATGACTCAGGCTTGTCACTGTTAGGCTTGGGGTCATCGATATGGTCTCGGGCTTTAGCGTGTATGGCGTACTTATCTACCAACTCGAAGAGCTCTTTGGTATTTCTAATATTTCGAGTGGTGAGCTTTCCTTTGAACTCTCTGTCCTTGACACCGTTATCGAAGGCCACAATGACTGCCGTGTCTGAGATGTCCGGTATCAGGTTGCGCTTGTCACTGGATCATTGGATGAAGCCGCACAACAACTCTCCTAGCTTCTACACTACTCGATGCAGATCGTTGCGCATTTCGAGGCATTCATATGTGCCCTGAAAGTTGGCGATGAACTAGGCTTGCAATTCTGCCCACGACGATATCGATTGAGGTGGGAGGTTGAGTAACAAGACCTTGCTGCACCATCTATAGTTGTGAGTAGGTAGTTGGCCATCACCTTCTCATTTCCTCTGGCTGCTCTCATGACCATGGTATAGATCTACAGCCATTCAATGGGGTCGATTTTCCCTGAGTATTTTTCGACTGGGCTTGGTTTGAACTTGTCTGACCATCTGATCATGCGCAGCGTGGGAATGAACGCTTTACACCCCTCATTGACATCCTCGGGGGTTGCTTGCTGTAGCCATCGACATGCATCTCATAGAGGGGACCTGTGACGTGCCAGCGAGTGGCCCCTTGAAGATAAAGACTCGCCTCGTCGAGCCAGGCATGCAGGAGATTGGTCCCACGAAGATAGGGACTCGTTCTCTTATCGCTCGCGGTATTCACAGTCACACTATTCCCTTTGGTCATGAAGGATATCGCACAAATCTCGTCAGTCGTGAGGAATGCAGTCTCGAAGATCTCTAGGGCGTCTCTGGTGAAGATTAGAGCGAGCTGCCCCAAAGGTACAATGGCTGGAGCTCACCACCACTGACCTTGTTGCTCGGTAACTATCACATGATGGTCCCGGCAGCTGTTTCCTAGCACCCTACTGGCTGGAGTGTCCAAACCTCGAGTTGGCCACTCAAGCAATCTGGGCTTGTGCTGCATCGAGTAGCGTTTTCATCTAGTTGAACACTAGAGTCATCGGATTACCTAGATCCAGTAGCGGCAAAGTTTTCAGCAGCATATGAGCGCACTGGACATTTGCCTCAGGGGTACTGAAGATGTCATTATTGCGGCTCTGATGGGACGTTGCTCCTAGGATGCGACCAAGCCATTGTTGTTGTCATACTACTGAAGAATCCACTATCCTTGAGCATCCAGTGCTCACGGGTGGGTGTCGTAGGATTGCCAAGGTTGAGTTGCTTTGACAGATTGGCCACTATGCTGGCCGTGGCAGCGACGGTTAGATCTTGCCGATGGTCCGCGGTGTTGGGAGCAATAGTGTTTGTGGCCACCCGCACTGTAGTTGTTGTCGTGCCAAGATCTTCAGACGTGCACGGGGGGATCTAATGTCCCTGACCACCTACGGTGTCTGTCTCTAGCTCCCTTTCTTAATAAGTTTCGACAGCAGCACCTTTGTTGGCTCTAGCCACGAACATGTACCGATCTATTCGGCTACAGCTTTGATTGCTACTCTAGCTGCTAAGGCCATCGCTATCGTTGTTGCTCTCCATCTCGACACACCTAAGGATGTTGGGCTCTATAGGGTCGAAGTTTATAAAGCACACCTCTTGGCTTGGGTCCTAGGAGCGGAACTCGATGAAGCCGGTGTGCCCAAGAACTCCAACTAGTCCCCATTAGGACAGCATGCTCCCAAAGGTGATCTCAAATCCAACTGCTGGAGCTTGGTTGATGAAGGCAGCTGTGGTGAAGTCCTTGTGGGGATTGGTGTCAGAGACCTTGCTATGAACACACACCAAAGGCCTCTACCTGACACGCCAACTGTCGAAGGTTAGAAATCAACAATACACTTATACTTTGGGTACCTTCGAGATAGCAGGGTCAGACACAAAATCAGAGGCACACAATTTAGACAGGTTCGGGCCTCCAGATGGAGTAATACCCTACTCTTATGTGGATGATATATGAGGATGATGAACAGAGTGCAAAGCGGGTTGCCTAGCTCTAGTTACAAGGAACTTGGGGGTGGCTATTCTATAGCTAAGGATGAACAAAGCGCAACTCGTCGACTCTAGATGCTCTGCTCGAAAGGATCTTCTCACTTATCTAGCTCTGGACGGCTTGTAATCTGAGAATTGCTTGTCCTTTGGTGAGGCCTACCTTCGTCTTTATATAATTGGGGTAGCCTTGAGTCGAATTGTGGTCGGTTGGAATACTGGATCATAGCCAATGGGAAGTCCATCATCACGTAGCCTCTGGATTACATCCAAACTTCCTTAGATATCAGGTGTATTCGAGTAGGTTTCCTCATTACGGGATCACGATCGAATCTTTCCTTGCATGAAGATATCTCCTCCGCGTATATCTTATCCTAAGGAACTGGGCCCGCGTATGACACTTGAGTTTCTAGTGCATGCCCATATCCCATATTTAGGTATTCAACAGTGATCCAGATCGTGTTGCCACCGTAACTAATTGGGTGCCACCACACGTAGGCACGGCGACCGAGGTGCCATGTGCCCGGTCTTTGGTGACCCAGATCGGACGCGTGGACTATGTCCATGGACCTAGGACACGTGTCACGTTTTGGGTGGATCAGGCCATGCTAACGTCAATGATGATGCAATAAACATATTTTTCAGTATAAAAATAATTTGACTAATTTCATATTTTTCCAATTTTTAGGTTTTTATGATTTTTGAATCTTTCAAGAGCCCTTTCTCCCTCATACGAGCTAAGATTTAGGTGATTTAAATTTTCAAAAATTTGTAAAATTGAGATCTATTTAATTATGAATTTTATTTGATTTTTGGAGTTCATTTTTTGTCTATTTATGTTTATTTGGCTTTCTCTCTTGTTTCACGTAGACATCGAGTTGTACGAAGCATCCGAGGAAGATCCATCAACTCAAGACCAAGGTCCAAAGTAATAATAGGAGCTTTCTAAGGTAAGTTATGTTTTGATCATGTTGAACCCATATTTATAAAATCGCTATGTTATTTTACTTGTTGCATGTTATTTCACGAATACAAAGGTTTCAAATTAAATTGGGCCTTAGTTATTCTACGTATTTGATCTATACCCTACCTTATCATTTGTATACCATGATCTATTTGTCACCCAAGATTGGTTCACTATAGTTGGTTAATAATAAAATCAACATGGGATGGTTAGAACGAATTAGTTGCTTAGCCATGCCACGTCATCACATGTATTTGAATTGTTAATATTTAATCTCGAAAAATAGATTATGGAACAATGTTATGAATTTGTGTGTCATGTGTGGTCACGCAATGAGATTGAGTTGTTGTGGTGAGGGATGTCACGCAACGATGTTGAATTATTGATAGCACGTGGTGCTTGGTAATCAACTGGGGTGGTATTCACTTAGATTGGGGGAAGTGGCAAGGGGCAAGTGTGCCATGGTGGGTCTGATGGGCAGAGGGTATGTGGAAGTCTTGCTTCGATTATCCTAAGGACTTAACCTTACAAGTCTTTGACCTGTGTCAATCATGCAACCACATGTCTAGTATGGGACAGCCTAACTGATTAATTTGCAATGTCTTAGCTTTAATACTATCAATGGTGGTGTGAGTCCCAAGTTATGGATCAACTCACATGGCACAAGAGGGGGGGCCCTGGATGTGGTAAGTAGACCCACCTATGTTGAAACCTTAGCAGATAGTATCAAGTTAAAATGGTGCATTGTAAAGGCTTGGTCACGATCTCTCTGCGACACACCAAAGAAAGTGTGTTAATGATATTGCACAAAGAGATGATCGTGTCGTGTGTGTAAAGTGCATAACCTCTGCAGAGTGTAAAATCTATTTGAATAGCCATACTCACGGTATTGAGTATTGCTTGGGAATTATAGTCAAGGGTTAGTTTAATTAAAATGGAAACTTGGTTTGGATGGCAAGTTGCCATATGGGATCTAGACCGCTGTCAAATACCTAACGATTAACTTATGATGTCTTAACTTTGGTACTACTAGTGGGGGTGTGAGTCCCGACTATATGGGTAAACTCACATGGTGCAAGTGGGGGGTCCTGAGTATGGTAACCAGTCTCATCAGTGTTGAAACCTTAGCATGTAGTACTCGGTTAAGATAGAGCATTAGAAAGGCTTTGTTATAATCACTTGCCTTTGTAGTGTATGATTGTATCTTGTGGGTAAAGTGTATAACCTCTGTAGAGTGTCAAACATATTCGAATAGCTGTGCTCGTGGTATTGAGCATTGCTCGATGATTACAGCCAAGGTTTAGTTTTTGTTAAAATAAATGTGGGAATAGAGGTTGTATGCCTATGGATGTGGGAATATGATTTAAGGCGGGCTATGGGTTGGTTTATTTGGAAAATAACCGAGAAATTTATTATTGTTATTATTTGTTCTACTGTCTTTTCAATCTATTTATGTTATTATTTTATAAATGTAGTTTTTATGCAAAATAACCATGTCAGCCATTTATTTGAAATAAGCCATGCATATAGTGTGTTGGATTTGTATTCTATGCACAACTTGTTAAGTGCTTTATGTACTCACCCTTGCAACAAAATATCACTAGTTGGAGAGGAGTCTAAGCCTCCTTTTAAGGAGGAGTTTCAGGGAGAAGCAGACAACTAGGGTGCGAAGCTTGTCAGTTGCCTGTAGCAAATTGAAGAATTACTACGAATAAATTTATTTCCGTTGTAGTTTATTTATGTTTCAGTCTTAGCCCTGCGTAGCGTATTCATGTAAGGTGGACCATAAGGTCTAATAGGGTATATTTAATTTGATGAAGTCTTTATTATTATATCGTTAAGTTAAATTGTTATATTCATCTATGTTGAGTTTGTGTACACTAGCGTGATCCTGAACTAGTGCTGAATACACAGCGGGTTCGGATTTGCATATTCGGATCTCAACAATTTGTTGGCTAATTAGTTCATGGATATGAGCTTTCTGCCAAGTAGGATCTGATTCAATACTTTGATATAGCAAAAGAGACAAATATAGGAAAATTAAATTAAAGGAAATATTGACGCATTATATGTGAATTTGTATGTACTAAATTTTTGTGGGTGCTTTGTGAGTATACTCAACTTTTGTCATTTTGTACTGTTTGTTGTGCAAAGATATTAGATATTTGTTTGTCTTTGGGAACTTGCGTATGTGGTGGCTATTGCTCTATGAAGATTGGGCTGCAGTGAGACAATTTGTGACAATATTCATATTCAAGGTTTCAGATTTAGAGATTCTTGTCTAATTGAGATTCCGTAAGCATAATTTTGAAATCTGTTTTTGGTGAGTCTAAATAGAAAGGATTGTCACAAATTTGTCTATGATCTTGTTTTTAGTGGCCAAAAGGTCTTTTAATTAAAGTAACCCAACATCTAAAAGTAATCTATAAATCAACTTGAGATTTTGTTGCTAGTTGTATGATTTGTGGGTCTTCGTCGCTGAATGGATCTAATGCGCCGACGAATGGAAAATTAAGGTGCAATCCAAGAGGAGTAAATAAAGGCTCCAAGTCCAACCCTTCAAACAAGGCTATGTTGGATGCTTCTCAAAGTAACAATACTTTGTGGGAGTTGATGAAGATAATAACATTGTAATTACTTTATGCATTTTATTGCTCTGGTGATCATGTAAGTACTATTTTAATTAGCTTATTGTATCTTTGTGACCTAATAGGAAATATTTCAGACAAAAGTTGGCTATAAAAACGATACGAAAGACCAAAAAGTTATCATATTCCTGAATGACTGCTCAAGTGCTAAGAAGTGCTGCAGAGAAAAGTCTACTATTGCAGTACAGGATTGCCTGAGGAGAGTTACATTAGAGGATTGTGCTACTAATTTCAACATTAAGTATGTATCCATAAATTAACATTGTTAATAGTAGAGTTACCTTCATTTCTTATTTGTGTCTTGTTATAAAATCATCGGGGGCTTCTTCGGGGTCAACTTCATGAGTTGTTGTGGCATATGTATAGCGATACTTGGGTAGTGATGTAATATGTGAATTATAGTGGCAAACGTGTCAATTGTGAATTTGTGAATTTGTCAATTGTGTATATACAATCCATCTGTGAATATACTGTGAATGTGATATGTGATATGTGTACTCCTGTTAAGTATGTTTGTTTTCTATATATTGTGAATGTGATATGCGTACTATATGTATATCTGGTGCTATTCCAGGGAAATTGCCTGGACTTGTAAAGTGGATTTATCTCTATCTGTTCCAAGCACGTCTCTATGGTTTTGAGTGTGGAACTAATAGAGTATTATCTCTATTGGTTTTACACTCAGAACCGATAGAGATAATTGGATTTATAAGTCGGTTTCTGTAACATCCCGAAAAATTCAGAAATAAGAAAAATAAAAATTTTGAATTTAAAGATGGAATTGAATGAAAATTTTAAATTAGAATCAAGATTTTGATTTAAAATAATATCTTTTTCTCATTTTCTGGCATTCTAAATCTTAAGGAATCAATAAGTTGCAATATTAAAACTATTTCTCCCAAAATAACTAAACTATAAGAATAAATTTGAAATGTAATGTTTAATTTGAAATGTTCATTTCCTGATTTTTCTTGAATTATTAGATTTTCCTAAGCTTTTCCTTTTAAAAGAAAAACCCAATAAAGTGAAATGGTAAAATGGTAGAAGTAAAAAGGTAAAAAAATATTTATAAAAATGGTAATAAAATATCATAGCACTCCAGAATACCCTAGGACCTTACCCTTGATGTTTGAGATGATCTGAACCAATTAAATATATTAAAAGATATTGTAATCATGAGATAAGATATCAATCTTGATGTTGTAAGATTTGTGTAGAAATTTACATGGCTTTTCTGAAGCCAAGATCTTTACCATGCAGACATAAACTTGATATCTACCTCTGGTAAAAATATCAAAAATTAAAACTTACTTTTGAAGCCTTTAAAAATACAAAACAGAATATGAATAAATCTGGAAATAGTAATGTCAGAATTTTTATTATTAAAATATAAAATATAAAAATATGAAAATTTTATAGAAGATAAGTATTGTGATTATAAATCTTCATAAAAATCTACATAAAATATAGACCCTATTTTGATCTTAAATTAAATAAAAATTAGAAACTAGAAAGTCTCGAACATGCATTGTTAGAATTATTTAAAATTTTCTATCAAGAATTTTAATCTAAAATTTTAATTAGATAATTATCCTTATCTTATAAAATTCTTCAAAAAAAATTCATAAAATTTTAAGTCGGTTTGCTAGCTCAATCCAGTAGGTTTCCCTAGCCTATTCAGACTTTCACCCTAGTTAAAATTCTTCACTCGCCGACAAGTGGGACCACCATCTGTTCTAGACCCTGCCAGCCAGTCTCTCTCCTATGTCAATTGCTCTCTCTGGCTGCCGTTTGGCCCCACTCGCCAGATCCTTCTCCTGCCTTCTTCCTCTCATCTCTGCACTCTCCCGTGTGAAGACAGCACCACCTTCTCTCTCCATTGTCGTCTTCTCGTCGCAACTCACAGCCCGAGGCACCGCCGACCCTTACACCTCACTGCTGTCCGCCTGTCCCCAAGCGCCAGATCCTTCCCCTCTTCTCCTCCTCTCCTCGTTGCCGCGCCTACCAGCACTCTATCTCGGCAAGCTTTTCGCTGGATTTCCCTGCCACGGCAAAGATCTGGCAGACTTTGGGCAACAAATTGAGGTGCCGCCTCAAGGACTTCCGTCAAAACCCTGTACCAAACCACCTTAACCTCCTATTTAAGGACAGCTGGATGCCATCTAGTCTCTCATCGCCCTCAACTCATGCTATTTGCCACAGTCACGCTAGGAAGACTTTCATCTTCCCCAAGTCCGGCGACTAACTAAGAAAAGAGGAAAACACCAATAGAGCTCTACACTGAACCATCACCCGAATCATCTGACTTGAAGCTTGCTCATAACGCCTAGCACCCTCCCCACCTTCAATCGAAACCTTTCTTCCCCAGTGAGCCACCACACCGAGCGCCTCTTCCCGCCGCCGCACTCACACGGTGAGACCACTCTCCAATAACTTTCTTCTTGGCCAAGTCCAAAAGTGGGTCCTTTAGAACCTATTGATGCTAATCACAGTGTTATTAAGCAAAGAAAACCCGTGTTCTTGCTTCACCGCCGGTCGGCTGTGGCCACCGCCGCGCCTCATCGGTGGCGCACCGATTTACCTTGTCGCTGATGGCTAAAAATGGTTTCCCCGTATGCGCAATCATGCCCAGAGCCCGCCATGCCACCTATTCATCGTCTCCGGCGAAGCCTCACTGCCGGCGAGCCAAAGAAACAAGCGCTCTGTTCTGTGATGCTGCCGAGTGGGCTCCCTTGTTAGTTTCACACCGCATGAAAACGCTGACTGCGTGGGCCCAGCCGCAACCACTCACAGACCGACTCACTGTCCTTTCGGCCCCACCGATCAGCCGCTTACGCCGTGCATACACTACCAACTAGGCCCAGCCGTCAGTAACTCATCTTGCGCAAGTCCAAAACCGGAAAGCATAATAACAGCTCAAAAGCATACTTTCCGTAGAAGGGAAATTTTCGATTTTTAGTATTTAGTTAAACCTTGCTCATTCAAATGCTTATATCTTGCGTTTTAATTCCAAATAAAATGAAATAAAATTATAAATTCATATAAAATCATATATATTCATAATATGCAAAAATATTTCAAAATTGAACTCTTTTTAAAATTTTTAATTTGAATTTAAAGAAAAGGTTCAAAATATACTATACATAGAATTTTTACAAATGAATTCCAAATTGATTAAAATAAATTTTGTTAGACTCCTCAAGCCCTTAGGAACCTAAATATGCAAAAATACTTAGGTGTACTATTAAAATATACAAGATGTAACATAAAGTTAATAAATAACATGAATTCAAATAAACCTAATAAATTGTAAAATAGTGGAGTTAATGAAATAGTAATTACATAAAATAATAAGTAACCAACTCTAAAGAATGTTTGTTGTGTTTAGTCTGTTTTATTTTATTCTTTTATTCTCTTTGTTCTTATTGAAATTTGTTATTTGCAATATTGCACTCGAACGACGTTTAGAACCTAACGTAACTACTTCCATCATCGACTGGAACTTCAATTTCATTGAAGACATCAGTAAGAAAGGCAAGCATCCCCTTTGATCATGTTGATCCTAGTTTTATAAATGTTTTCACTAAATGTTTTTATTGCATGTGCTATGTTCATTATACACTGCTATTTTATGGTTATTCGTAGTTACACCTGTAGTTGCATGAAACTTCCTTGATAAGTATGGATTGTGAACCTTGATAACTCTAGAATAGGGTAGACAGTATCTAATGTCAACCTGGGATCCTTCACACTTAGTGATCATGCTTAGCCATGCCTAAAACGAACTTAAATTTTGATATGGTCAAAAATGTTGAATATGACAATATGTTGGGTATGAAATTTCTTTATGGGTGGTATTTTGATTTAACAATGGAAAAACTATATTTTTGATGCGGGCAATTATTGGCAATAGCCAGAGGTGCATGCACTTGCACGTAGTGTAGGAGGAGACTATTGCCCGTATTGGATTAAGGACCGAACTATGGGTTGTTTTCAGGCTAAGAAATTCGTACAACCACAAGTGCTGGTATGGGACAGCCTTAACCTATTAAGTTATTTAAAATTAACTTTGCACATTGGTAGGCTGTAGAATGGTGTGCGCCATGCTATGGGGGAGAAGTGGGACACTCTAGTGTGTCACCATTTATTGTACTATGTACATATATCTTCTGCCACTATAGGGAGAAGTGGGACAATTTGGTATACCACCGTTTATAATACTAGTACAAATATCTTCTGCCACTATAGGGAGAAGTGGGACAATTTGGTGTACTATCATTTATCGTACTAATACAAATATCTTCTACTGCCATAGTATAGGTTTGTCGTCACCATACTGGTGCAAAGTTAGGGTTAAGTAATATAACGGTTATGTTATGATCTTTTTGCCGACACACCAAAGGAAGTGTGTTACTGGCCTGGCAAAAGAGGTTGATCATTTCTTGTGGGTAAAACTGTACACCTCTGTAGAGTGTAAAACTAATCGATTAGCTGCGCATGCGGTCATGGGCACTTGGTAAAGTCATCACATAGTTAGATGTTTTGTTTTCATAAAATCTGATTTGTACCACGTGTCGGTAATTTCTACCGTGTGTCAGTGATTTCTACCGTGTGTCGGTGAAAAGTGGTTCTTGGATATAGTCATATTACCCAGGTTCGTGAAATTTACTTATTCGTATTTACATACTGTTATTTTACATATGAAATTTCTTTTACTTAAATTCCATTTTGCAATTACTACTTGTTTTACAAATTAAATTGGTTTTATGCAAATTAACCGTAGAAACCTTTCTTTGAAATAGCCTGCATATATTATAGGCTTTACAAAAGTCTTGCTGAGTACGAAAGTACTCACCCTTGCTTATTCGTTGTTTTTAGGTGAAGAATCAGATTAGCTCGACGAAACTTAATTGACGCAGGATTCGGGGATGTTAACGACTTTTTCTTGGGATTATACCTTGTCAGTTACCTGAGGGTTGGATAGGCACACTACAAGACTTTTGATTCCTTCCGCTGTATTACTCTGTATTGTAAGATCTTACTGTGTAAATTACCTTTATTATTTGTAATAAAGAGTATGGATGTGATATCAATTGTTGTAAATGTGTGTGCTAGCTACTAATCATAAGACTAGCACTGTATGCACATTAGATTCTCATTTTTGTATTTATGTAAAAATGAGGGTCGCATTCTGATTTAGTGAATCGACCCAGATGATGCTATATCTCTATCGAGTAAAAACTAACCGTGATAGCCACTCGCCATCCTTTGTTTAAGAATTTTGTATTGCCACCAAAATTGACCAAGATGACAAAAAGAACCGAACTAGATAACTATTTACGTAGTAGTGCTATATAATATATATATATATATATATATATATATATATATATATATATATATATATATATATATGTAATATGTAATGCACGCATGTACTTAGTATTTGCATCAGTAGTAGCCTGATGACATGAACGACGACGAACATGTTGGCAACAGCGATGAGCCAGCGTGGCTTCTCAAGGGTGATAAGGATGTCGTCGTCGATGCGGTTGCCGAAGATGTAGTAGCCGACGAAGGCGATGGGGAGGTAGCAGGCGGCGATGATGATGTAGGCGACAATGACGCCGAGCCACATGGGCTTCTTGGATGGCTTCTCCGGCGTCGACAGGATCTCGGCTGGATCTCCAAAGCACCACGTTGTGCCCGTGACACGTGAACGCCCGTCACCGGCGCTCGCCAGAAGTTGAACGTCCGCCCGCCGACGCCGCCTTCAAGCTGTAGTCCACGTCCGTCGCCCCGCTTCGCCAAATGACGCCACCCACGCGATCGTTGTGTAGCGCACATACATTTGTATTATTTACATGCATGAAATAATCTCGTTATGGCAACAGATGCGTGTGTACATGTATCTGCATAGGTACGTGACGCAAAATGCTTTGGGCCTGAAGCAAAGTTGAACTACCTGATATAGATCAAGGCAACGTACCTGAGGGACATGACTGCGGCAACGAGGGAGACGCTGCTGATCGAGTTGAAGGTCGGGAGCTGGGAGAGGACAAAGTGGATAGAACCAAACATCATGATGAAGTACGTGGTCCGGATGTGCTTGCGGTCCGGGCAGAGGACATCGTGGAACTTCTGGAGCGACTTGCCGCCGGTGATCATGTAGATGATGCAGAGGCTAACCTCGACCATGAGCTGCTGTGGCACGACTATCCAGAGGCCAAGTTTCTCGCCGAAGGCCTGTTGGCCGAGCTCATGGTAGCGGTCGAAGCGCTTACCGGGGACGCACTCGTGCATCTCCACCATCTGCCACAGTGTGTAGAGGGTGATGACCAACGACAGAATCATCGCCGCCACGCCAGGACCCCTTAAATAAATAAATAAAGCATGTTTGTTATTTCTCATATGCTAATAACAATCTGATATAAAATAACTAATGAATTACCCAAATTAAGTATGAACAATATAGTGAATTACTCAAAGTATGAACAATGTAGAAGTAGAGGGAATTCTTTCTTTCTTTCTTGTTGTATTCTTTCATACATACAACCCTCTATTTATAGGTAACATAAGAGATTTGAACTAAATAAAGAGTTACAAGAATTGATACTATGTAGGTTTCATAGTAATGGCATGGAGTTTCTCCTTCAATTGATACATGAGAGTTTCTCCTAAAAGGGGTTATGGACATCCATTTAAAATAATACTTTGTAACAATTCTTACTTTCTAAAACTGACTGTAAAAACTCTACCTCTAACTGTGCCATGTCACCTTTTGAAACTGTAGCTGTTGGATCCACGTAGATTATAAATTAACTCTCATTTTAGTTTGCGCAATATGAAAAACACAACCGGCAGTACTCGTTCAATCAAATGCTTCGTATGGTTAGATAGCTTAACCAAAAACTCAAATCCTTTTCCATACCCGATATTGCCTGCAGTATCTCATCCCTTAACCTGACAATGCGTCATATTCTTGCCAAATCTCGGCACAAACATATGCTCCTCATTTTCTTCCGAAATTGACGTCTATAGAGGGGTGGAGCAAGAGTTTTAGGGCTTGGCTGACAATGCTCAAAGGATGGATGAACTAGTACAACCGAGTAACAGCTCATAAAAGAGAGGTGTGGGAGAGAATGAGGACAACCGAGTGCCTCTCGTTTTCTTTAGCCGATCCAGAGGCCAATGAGGTCTTAGTGGCCACGGCTTGTTATTTCTAGTCAGACACCTTCAATGCTTTTATATTTCGAACTGGTTTAGTTGGCCCAACCCTTCTAGATGTGGCTCAGTTGTGTTGTTTGAGGCTTGACAGGGAGCAAATATCGGCTTATAGTGCCAAACCAAAGCTCAAGCTCATCAGATCCAGGGGAAAAGGATGGAGTAAGTATATAAACAATAAAACCAAGTTAGCAGGCCAATATCTGACGAAGAGCATATCACCTCACCCAATCTTTGGCTAGACAGATTTCTTTTCTGCGGGGCTTCTCTTGGGCCAACCTAAGTCTATTAGACCATAGCAGAACAGCTGGTAAAGGCCATCGGCTAGCCCTAGGAAAAACGTTGCTAGGGGCAGTGTATCAAATGATGTACATCATAAGAAGTCGACCATTCACAGGCTTTGCTAATTTTACTATCAGCAACGTACGTAGGAGGGCCACTCTAGTTTGTATAGATCTGGCTTTTGTAACACCCCAATTTTTGCTTTTATTGCATTTAAATGGTATTTTGAATTTTTGGGAATTTCTGGAATTTATTTGGATTTATTTGGATTTATTTGGAATTATTTGAATTTATTTTGAATTAAGCCATTTATCAAATTAATTAAATAATGGAAAAGTTAAAATAAAGTTTTGCTGAAAATATTTTATTTGAGTCACAAATGTCTTAAAATATTTTTGGAAATTTTCGAAATTTTTCTAGTATTTTTAAAGCCCCAAATGAATTATTTGAATTTCGGAATTATTTTTAATCGAAAAGGATTAAAAATCCGTGAACGATGTTGGGCGAACATCATGCGTCCGTTCCGAAAACCCTAACTCCGCCGTTCGCTCCGGATCCGGCGGCTCTCATCGCGCCGTCGCCGCCTGACGAATCCTCGTCGGATTCCGCCCTTGCCGTGTGGGCCTCGGTTTCGCGACTTTCACGAGCCGAGGGCACTATTTATTGCGCCGCCACCCGTGTTGGGATCCTTACCTCGCCGCATCCGTCCGTACTCATCACGCCGCCCGAGACGCCGCCGCCCGCCGACGACCTCGCCAAGTCACCGCCGAAGTTTCTTGCGCGTTCGCCGCGCCGGTCATTCTCCGCCGTCGCCCGTGCCACCGTCGGACTCACCTCGTCAAGCCGCGTCGGAGGGTCACTTCTTCACGCCGGAGGACCACGAAGCGCCGTCGGCTCGTCTTCGTCTCCGTCTCACGGCCGAATCGCGCGCCGATCGCCGCCGGGTTCACGAAGCCGCCACGCAAGACGATCCAGATCCGACCGCTGAGGTGAGCCCACGTCGCCTTAGGAATAGTGAACTTCATCTTCAATTCTCCACCGTTAGATGCAAATCCGAGGGTCGCCGTATTGCCACGTCGCCGTTCGCTGTGCACGAGACGCCGACAACGCGGACCCACCTGTCAGTGGCACCGCACCTCTCACTGTGCATGAGACGCTGACAAGGCGGACCCACATGTCAGCCGCACTGTGCACTGTTCACACGAGACGCTGACAGCACGGGCCCACTCGTCAGCCGCACGCACCGTGCGTGTGACGTCACCGCTGACGTCATGCTGACGTCATGGTGGGACCCACTTGTCGATGAGATAAGCGAAGTCGTCGGCCGACGTCACAATGACGTCATCTGCCGGCGTCATCACGAGGCGGCCGGTGGCGTCGGCAAGGCCACGTGTCACTCTCTGGTGGCGACACGTGTCACGGATGACGTAATAATTATTTTCCCGAAAAGAAAAATGTTTATTTAATTCGGTTTATTGATTTAAAATGTATTTTGAAACTTCAAATGCTTATAACTTTTGCGTTTTAACTCCGATTTGAGTGATTCCAATTTCTATAAATTTGTAAAATTGATATCTTTCTGTTTATGAATTTTAATTGAATTTTTGAGCACTGTTTGTCTACTGTTTATTTATTTTATTGTTTTATGCATCGTTACGCGTGAGACGTTGAAGTCCCAAGCGGTTTCGAGGAGAAGTTCGACCGAGAGCAAGCTCGGGAACGAGAACCAGCACTTTTTGAAGGCAAGTTGTGTTTGATCATGTTGAACCTATTAGAGAAAAATTACTTTGATTTAAACTATTGCATGCTAATTTGATAGAAATGACTTTGAATAAATTTTGGGACTAGTTAAATACCTAATTCTTTGTATGCCACCTTGTCGTATATAATTGTAGGCCATGAATCCTTTGTCACCCTAGGTTATGGATTAATAGTTGGACATTAATAATTTGCCAACATGGGTTGAGTAGACCAAGTAGTATGCTTATACGCCACGTGGACATATCATGATTTTGGAATACCAAAGCAAATATTGACTTAATGAGATATGGGCGTGTTTTTGTGAATGAGACATGTGTTATTGAGATGATGATGTACGTGGTGCAATGGTAAAGAACCGGGGTGGGAAAAATGATTTAGGCGGGGCAAATGGCAAGATTGTTTACGGTGGGCCAAGAGTGGCAACTAGGCGGTCGTATTTGGTTTTATTGGTTTTGGATAATTGAGATCACACTTGGTTAGTCTTGCCTCGATCGACTAAGGACTTAACCTTGCGAGCATTTGAACCGAGTCCTCTATACAACCACAAGCTCAAGTAATGGGACGGGCTTAGCTGAGTAAATGGGAAATCTATTCTTTGGTCTTGTCGTGGTGGTGTGAGGCCGGAGAAGCGGAATGAGAACTCACATGGTGCAAGAGGGGGCCCAGGTGTGGTAACCACCCTCCCTCGGTGTTGAAACCTTAGCGGCGTCTTGAGTTTAGATGGAACTTTGGAAAGGCTTCGTTCACGGTTATTTGCCTTGGTGGTATTTGTTGTATCTTGTGGGTAAAGTGTATAACCTCTGCAGAGTGTACAACCTATTGAATAGCCGTGCTCACGGTAATGAGCATCGCTTCGGTGATTACTGGTCAAGGGTTAGATTTTCATGAAAATGAATTGTTTATGGAAAATGCTTGGGTTGGTAATGAGGAACTTGACATAGGATGGAAATGTGATTTACAATTGAAATATTGTGAAAGCTACTATTCTTATTCTTGTTTCTTTGCTTTGCAAATTATTCTTGTTATTCTTGAATCTTTGAATGCGCATAAACCATAGCCTATCCTTTGTACTAAGCCATGCACGTAGAATATTAGAATTGCATTACATGCATGACTTCTTGAGTGCTCAAAGTACTCACCCACAACAACACAACCGGTTGAAGAAGAAGCAACCCCGCTTTCGGGAGGAGGAGTATCGAGGAGGCCGAGCGAACTAGGGAGCGAGCCCGATCGATTACTGTGGTAAATTGGTTGGCGCCACGAGTTTATTTTATTTCATTGCATTTGAATATTTTAATAATCCTTCGCCTGCTGAGGCGTATCTTTGTAACTTGACCATAAGGTCAATCAACTAGTTTGAGTATTTAATTAAAGTACTTATTATTTCGTTGGATATGTCTCGTGATATGTACCGATGTTGAAGCTGTGTGCACTAAGCGTGATCTGGACTAGTGCTGAAACACGAGGGTCCGGATTTGCAAATTCGGGTCCCGACAGAGGTGGTATCGAGCCATCTTGTCGTAGGGCCAGCCCTTAGTTAGAATGGTCGGAGTGAGGATAAAACTATTTTCTAAAAGCTAAAATGTGCCAAGATGATAATTCAATCTCGACTTATCCCTTCTCTTCTTTCATACCCTTGCTGAACTTAACACATATTTGCTGTGTTTAAAATATCCGAGTCTCACGTGAGTGTCCTTTGGCGATGAGGATGATCCACTCTTTGGTGGCGCTTTGGAGGATGCGCCGGAGCTTTGGCGTATGATGCATTGCTTGGAGGATATGATGAGCCGATCTACCGAGGGACTCTTGTGGATCGGGCAGATTGGATATTGCACCGATGTCACTATCACGGTCACGCTAGGGATAGGGCGAGGTGAGTCGTCGTATTCGCATCACCGCCAGAGGTTGTCATTTGTATTTGGGATTCGTGGAGACATCGCGTCTGGCGATGAGGCGATTGCTCGTACCTACCCGAGGGAGTTGGATGGCACGGTGTTTACGTCACCCACGCAGAGACACTCGCTGGCAAGGAGCCCATCGAGGAGGAGGATGCCACGATCACCCACTGGCGGATATGTTATCGCTCAAGAGGATGCTATCGACGAGGCGGTTCAGAGGCTGCAGAGGTCTCGTGGCGAGTTCACATAGCTTAGGGCTCATCATTGCAGACTTGTGAGTACTTGGCCCCTCTATCGAGAGGATTGGGGACTGGAGACAGCAGTACGGACGAGCGGAGCGATCTTTGGAGCTACGACCAGATCCGGAGGAGCCCAGCAGGCGAACGCGGCGAGCGAGCGAGCGGTGGAAGTGAAGTTGGAGCGAGTGGAAGTGAAGTCGAGCGAGTGGAGGTGGAGCATGCAGGAGGCGCATCCGGCGGAGGATCGTTGGGATAAGTTTGTACAAGACCAAGACACACCCGGTGTATCCACCAGGAGTTCGGAGGGGCTGGCTCGAGTGGCGTTAGGATTAGCGGTTGAGACTCCTACATTGAGTCGCGTCTTGGAATAAGAGTCACCCTTAGAGGCGTTTGACTCCTGAGTGTTAGCTCGGTTTGCTTCTTTCATGCTTGTGAGTGATCGGTATGTGTTGCAAGGCCTTTAGGCATTGTGAGCAACCATACCCAGATATTAATAAAGTAATAAAGTTAGATTTTGTGTTACACCTTTGTCCCCGCGTAAGTACTCTATTACTTGTCTATTCTTATTTCCCTCTCGTCTCTAAACCATGGAGCAATCGGCAGATGGTGAACACCCGTGGAAACCAAGGAGGAAATGGAAGTGGTTCTCGCTCAGCTGGAAACATCGATGATGAAGGACAAGGACCCCAACCAGCACCACCAGTTGATATGCAGAACTTTGGGGCCTTTATTGCTGCACAGACCCAGTTAATGCATGCCATGATGCAGCAGATGCAGCAGGTCACTGCCCAAGCCACCGCCGCCCAAGTTAACCAAGTCAACCCAGTGCAGAGGCCACACTCGAGGCTGTCGGAATTCATGAGGACACGACCGCCTACATTTTCTGGGAATGCCAATCTATTGGAGGCAGATGATTGGTTGAGGACAATAGAGAGAAAGTTGCACATTACCCAGTGTGAAGGAAATGAGAGGGTACTCTATGCCTCTCATCAGCTTGAAGGAACCGCAGCTGAATGGTGGGAAAACTACTTGTTGCTCCAGGAGCACCCACGGGACATCGGTGGGAGGAGTTCACGATTGCTTTTCGGCAATATCATGTGCCGAAGGCATCATGGAGCTGAAAAGGAGGAGTTTAGAACCTTTGAAGCGGGGCAATCAATCGATGTCGAGTATCTGAATAAGTTCACTTGGTGCACGCTTCGCTTTTGAGGATGTAGCAGCGGATAAGGCGAGCGGTCTCGATTCATGAAAGGATGAATTCAGGATGCGGTGGGACTCATAACCCACACCTTTCACGATTTTCAGAGCTAGTGAACAAAGCGCCGATATTGGAGGACAAGCGCAAGGAGCCGGAGGACAACCGGAGCGCAGGATGGCCTGACGAGGAGCACGCTAGGGAGCGCGGCGTTTGAGGGTTACACCAAACCGGTTCTTGATTTCAGCCAAGGAATGTGATGGCAGCGCGCCACCGATACCAAGACCTGCGGACAAAATTTCCGAGACACCAACACGGTTAGGACGCGCAGCATGCGAGGCGGCGGTCGGCAGTTAGGCGTTGTTTTATGCGCAGAGCGAGGGCATTTGCCAATTATTGTCCTAAGAAGGAGGAGGTGACACCGATTCGCTTCAACCTTGGGACTACCCAGCAAAGACACTGCGCCGGGGAGCAAGCCGTGGAGTTACTGTCTGGGCTGCCACTCGGATCGTAGTAAGAGGCGAGTCAACCATGTCACCGAGATCGGTCACGAGAATACATCGGACGTCGTCTTGGGTAAGTTACTTGTCAACTCAGTACACCTGCAATTTTATTTGATTCTAGAGCCGCATTCATTTGTATCTCGGATTTTTCTGTGAACAATGGGTTGAAAATGGTGAACCTTAGGCATGTATTGCTAGTACAATCCCGGGATCGAACTCCGATCGATGTAGGATGTTACGGGGTAAAGTTGCTTATAGATGGAGCGGAGTTCCTAGCAAACTTAGTGGTGTTGGATACCCGGACCTTAGATGTTATTTTGGGAATGGTGGTTGTCTAAGCACAAGGTTGTGTTAGGCGTGGACGAAGAGTCATATCGATCGAGAGTCCTTGTGGGAGAAAAATAGAGTTTGAACAGCGCCGCTCGGGATGGACGGTTGGTGGTCAATAGTGTGAAGGCCGTCGGCATAGAAGATGTACCGGTTGTCGAGAATACGGATGTATTTCCGGAGGATTTACAGGATGCCACAGACGAGGGACATAGAGTTTATGTCGAGTTAGTAGGGAACGGCCCGATAGCTAAGAGACCCTATCGGATGTCAACCGATGAGCTGGTCGAAATGAAGAAGCGATTGAGGAGTTATTAGATAAGGGATTTATTAGACCTAGTTAAATGCGCCATGGGGAGCACGGTTCTATTTGTCAAGAAGAAGGATGGAAGTTATCGGATGTGTGTGGATTATCGAGCACTAAACGAGGTCACTATAAAGAATAAGTACCCACTACTCGGGATCGATGACCTATTCGATCGGTTGAGAGGAGCGGAGTTTTCTCCAAAATTGACCTACGATCAGGATATCACCAGCTGAAGATTAGGTCGGAGGATGTGCCGAAGACCGCATTTTTGTCAAGATATGGACACTACGAGTTCACAATTATGTCTTTTGGTTTGACAAATGCACCTGCATATTTCATGAACATGATGAACAAGGTTTTCATGGAATACCTGGATAAGTTCGTTGTTGTGTTCATAGATGACATTCTAGTTTACTCTAAGACGAGGGAAGAGCATGTAGAGCATCTGAAGCTAGTTCTGGAGAAGTTAAGAGAGCAGCAACTTTTCGCTAAGTTTAGCAAGTGTGAGTTCTGGAAGAACAAGGTGGAATTCCTTGGACATGTAGTGACCACGAAGAGTCGCATGATTGATCCAAGTAAGGTGGAAGCGATGTTGCATTGGGAGCCACCCAAGGCGGTGACTCAAATCCGTAGTTTCCTTGGAATGGTGGTTATTACCGTCGATTTATTGAGGATTCTCAGCGATTGCGAGACCCTTACGCAATTGTTGAAGAAGGAAAAGAAGTTTGCGTGACGCCGGAATGTGGCGGAGTTTTCAGGAGTTGAAGAAAGCGTTTGACAACGGCACCGGTGTTAGTTCTCTGGGATTTAAGCGAGCTTTGATATATCTTGTGATGCATCGCGCCAAGGACTAGGATGCGTGTTAATGCAGAACAGAAAGGTCGTTGCGTATGCATCAAGGCAGTTGAGGCCACATGAAGAGAACTATCCGACGCATGATCTAGAATTAGCAGCCGTGGTACACGCCTTGAAGTTATGGCGGCACTATCTGATTGGAAACAGATGTGAGGTATACACTGACCATAAGAGTCTTAAATATATATTCACTCAATCGGATCTGAACATGAGGCAGAGGAGGTGGTTGGAATTAATTAAGGATTATAATCTGGGAATCCATTATCACCCCGGAAAAGCCAATGTGGTGGCCGATGCTTTGAGCCGAAAAAGCCATTCGGTGAACATGTTGGTGGAAGCAAATCAGGTCGAGTTATGCAAGGAATTTCAGAAGCTGAAGCTGGAAGTTGTGCCTAAAGGATTTATAGCCGCTCTAGAAGTGAAGCCTACTCTGGAAGATCAGATTAAGTGAAGAAACGGAAAAGCGATGTCAAGATTCAGAGAATTAAGTCCAAAATGGAGGAAGGCAAGGCGAAGGAATTCAAGCTGGATGAGCAAGGTACATTGTGGATCAAAAATCGCATTTGCGTACCGCACAAGAAGGAGCTGAAACAGCTGATTCTGGAAGAAGCTCATGACTCCAAGTACTCCATTCATCCGGGAAGCGCTAAGATGTACCAAGACCTGAAGGAAAGATTTTGGTGGCCAAGCATGAAGCGTGAAGTTGCAGAGCATGTTGCGTTGTGCGACATATGCCAAAGAGTCAAAGCAATGCATCAAAGGCGGCGAGGGTTGCTCTGACCATTGAAGATACGAGTGGAAATGGGAGGAAATCGGAATGGACTTCATTCTTGGTCTACCGAGGACCCCAGACGGTATGACTCCATATGGGTTATAGTGGACCATTTGACAAAGGTCGCCCACTTCATCTGGGTGAAAACTACCTACTCGGGGGACCGCTTAGCGAGTTGTATATGTCAAGAATTGTGTGTCTGCATGGAGTTTCAAGAAAATTGTATCAGACAGAGGTACTCGGTTTACCTCAAGATTTTGGGATAAGTTGCATGAGGCCCTAGGGACCCGTCTGAACTTGATCTTGCATATCACCCACGCATGAGATGGGCAAGCGGAAAGAGTTAACCAGATCTTGGAAGACATGTTGAGGGCATGTGCATTGGCTTATACAACCGTGGGATAAGTGTTTGCCATATCCGAAGTTTAGCTATAATAATGACTACCGAGCAAGTCTGCAGATGTCACCATTTGAAGCGCTATATGGAAGACCTGTCGACGCCGTTGAACTGGAATGAGGCCGAGAAGCGCCATATGTTTGGGCGGATATTCTCCGAGAAGAAGAGCAGAATAGCGAGGATCGAGGAAAGGTTGAAAATAGCACAATCAAGGCAAGAAGAGTTACGCAGATAATCGCGCGAGGATTTAAGCTTTGAGCCTGAAGATTTTGTGTATCTCAGAGTTACACCACTCAGAGGAGTTAAGAGGTTCCACACTAAAGGGAAGTTAGCACCAAGATATGTTGGTCCGTTCAAGATCCTAAGTCGTAGAGGCGAAGTAGCGTATCAGCTGGAGTTACCGCAGTCTTTAGCAGGAGTGCATGATGTGTTCCATGTGTCACAATTAAAGAAATGCCTCCGGGTGCCAGAAGAGCAAATGCCGTTAGAGTCGGTCGAGTTGCAGGAGGATTTGACTTATAAAGAGTACCGGTGAAGATCTTGGATACTAGGGATCGAGAAGCGAAAAATCGACCCGTTTCTGCAGAGTTCGATTGGAGTAACCATTCCGAGAGCGAAGCAACTTTGGGGCGTGAAGAAGACTCAAGCGAGAATTCCAACCTATTCCTTAGTCATTACACGAATCTCGGGGTCGAGATTCCGTTAAGGGGAGGTTTGTAACACCTCAATTTTTGCTTTTATTGCATTTAAATGGTATTTTGAATTTTTGGGAATTTCTGAATTTATTTGGATTTATTTGGAATTATTTGAATTTATTTTGAATTAAGCCATTTATCAAATTAATTAAATAATGGAAAAGTTAAAATAAAGTTTTGCTGAAAATATTTTATTTGAGTCACAAATGTCTTAAAATATTTTTGAGAATTTTTCGAATTTTTCTAGTATTTTTAAAGCCCCAAATGAATTATTTGAATTTTGGGAATTATTTTAATCGAAAAAGGATTAAAAATCCGTGAACGATGTTGGGCGAACAACATGCGGCCCGTTCCGGAAAACCCTAACTCCGCCGCCGTTTGATCTGGATCCGGCTCTCATCGCGCCACGTCGCTTCAACCCGAATCTCGTCGGATTCGCCGCCGCCGTGTGGGCCTCGGTTTCCGTGACTTTCACGAAGCCGAGGGCACTATTTATTGCGCCGCCACCGTGTTGGGATCCTTACCTCGCGCCGCATCCGTCCGTACTCATCACGCCGCCGAGACGCCGCCCGCCCGCGACCTCGCGAAGTTCGAAGTCACCCTCAGAGTTTCTTGCGCCGTTCGCCGCCGGCCATTCTCGCCGTCGCCCATGCCACCGTCGGACTCACCTCGTCAAGCCGCGTCGGGAGGTCACTTCTTCACGCCGGAGGACCACGGAAGCGCCGTCGGCTACGTCTTCGTCTCCGTCTCGGCCGAAGCTAGCGCCGCCGCATCGTCGCCGGGTTCACGAGCCGCCCAACCGCACGATCCGATCCGGCCGTGAGGTGAGCTCCGTCGCCTTAGGAATAGTGAACTTCATCTTCAATTCTCCACCGTTAGATGCAAACCGAGGTCGCCGTATTGCCACATCGCCGTTCATTTGCACGCGACGCCGACAACGCGGACCCACTGTCGATGCACCGCGCCTCTCTTTGTGCATGAGGCGGCGACAAGGCGGACCCACATGTCACCATGACTGCACCGATTCACGAGGCGCCGACAACCGACAGCCCACTCGTCGGCGACGCACCGCGGCGTGTGGCGTCACCGCGACGTCATCTTGATGTCATGGTGGGACCCACTTGTCAGTGAGATAGCCGAGTCGTGCTGACGTCACAATGACGCCATGCTGACGTCATCACGGGAGCGGTCGGTGGCGTCGGCAAAAGGCCACGTGTCACTCTCTGTTGGCGACACGTGTCACGGATGATGTAATAATTATTTTCCCGAAAAGAAAAATGTTTATTTAATTCGGTTTATTGATTTAAAATGTATTTTGAAACTTCAAATGCTTATAACTTTTGCGTTTTAACTCCGATTTGAGTGATTCCAATTTCTATAAATTTGTAAAATTGATATCTTTCTGTTTATGAATTTTAATTGAATTTTTGAGCACTGTTTGTCTACTGTTTATTTATTTTATTGTTTTATGCATACGTTACGGCGCCAGAGCGTTGAAGTCCCGAAGCGGTTTCGAGGAGAAGTTCGACCTAGAGCAAGCTCGGGAACCGAACCAGCACTTTTGAAGGCAAGTTGTGTTTGATCATGTTGAACCTATTAGAAAAAATTACTTTGATTTAAACTATTGCATGCTAATTTGATAGAAATGACTTTGAAAAAATTTTGGGACTAGTTAAATACCTAGTTCTTGTATGCCACCTTGTCGTATATAATTGTAGGCCATGAATCCTTTGTCACCCTAGGTTATGGATTAATAGTTGGACATTAATAATTTGCCAACATGGGTTGAGTAGACCAAGTAGTATGCTTAGCCCCGCCGTGGACATATCATGATTTTGGAATACCAAAGCAAATATTGACTTAATGAGATATGGAGCGTGTTTTTGTGAATGAGACATGTGTTATTGAGATGATGATGGTACGTGGTGCAATGGTAAAGAACCGGGTGGGAAAAATGATTTAGGCGGGGCAAATGGCAAGATTGTTTCGGTGGGCCAAGAGTGGCAATCAAGGCGGTCGATTTGGTTTTATTGGTTTTGGATAATTGAGATCACACTTGGTTAGTCTTGCCTCGGTCGACTAAGGACTTAACCTTGCGAGCATTTGGTGAGTCCTCCATACAACCACAAGCTCCGTAATGGGACGGGCTTAGCTGAGTAAACCGGGAAATCTATTCTTTGATCTTGTCGTGGTGGTGTGAGGCCCGGAGAAGCGGAATGAGAACTCACATGGCGCAAGAGGGGGCCCCGGTGTGGTAACCATCCCTCGGTGTTGAAACCTTAGCGGGCGTCTTGAGTTTAGATGGAACTTTGGAAAGGCCGTTACGGTTATTTGCCTTGGTGGTATTTGTTGTATCTTGTGGGTAAAGTGTATAACCTCTGCAGAGTGTACAACCTATTGAATAGCCGTGCTCACTGTAATGAGCATCGCTCGGTGATTACTGGTCAAGGGTTAGATTTTCATGAAAATGAATTGTTTATGGAAAATGCTTGGGTTGGTAATGAGGAACTTGACATAGGATGGAAATGTGATTTACAATTGAAATATTGTGAAAGCTACTATTCTTATTCTTGTTTCTTGCTTTGCAAATTATTCTTTGTTATTCTTGAATCTTTGTAATGCGCATAAACCATAGCCTATCCTTTGTACTAAGCCATGCACGTAGAATATTAGAATTGCATTACATGCATGACTTCTTTGAGTGCTCAAAGTACTCACCCACAACAACACAACTTCAGTTGAAGAAGAAGCAACCCCGCTCGGGAGGAGGAGTATCGAGGAGCCGAGCGAACTAGGGAGCGAGCCCGATCGATTACTGTGGTAAATTGGTTGGCGCCACGAGTTTATTTTATTTCATTGCATTTGAATATTTTAATAATCCTTCGCCTGCAGGCGTATCTTTGTAACTTGACCATAAGGTCAATCAACTAGTTTGAGTATTTAATTAAAGTACTTATTATTTAGTTGGATATATCTCGTGATATGTACCGATGTTGAAACTGTGCACTAAGCGTGATCTGGACTAGTTTGAAACACGAGGGTCGGATTTGCAAATTCGGGTCCCGACAGAGGTGGTATCGAGCCATACCGATCGTAGGGACGGCCCTTAGTTAGAATGGTCGGAGTGAGGATAAAACTATTTTCTAAAAGCTAAAATGTGCCAAGATGATAATTCAATCTCGACTTATCCCTTCTCTTCTTTCATACCCCTTGCTGAACTTAACACATATTTCTTTGTGTTTAAAATATCCAAGTCTCACGTGAGTGTCCTTTGGCAGATGAGGATGATCCACTCTTTTGGTGAGCGCCTTTGGAGGGCACGCCGCTGAGCTTTGGCGATGATGATCAATTGCTTGAGGATATGATGAGCCGATCTACCGAGGGACTCTTGTGGATCGGGCAGATCGATATTGCACTCGATGTCACTATCACGGTCACGCTTAGGATAGGGCGAGGTGAGTCGTCAGATTCGCATCACCGCCAGAGGTTGTCATTTGACGCTGGGATTCAGGAGACATCGCGTCTGGCGATGAGGCGTATTGCTCGTACCTACCCTGGGAGTTGGATGGCACAAGTGTTTCATCACCACCCACGCAGAGACACTCGCTACAACCGGAGCCCATCGAGGAGGAGGATGCCACGATCACCCACCGGCCGATATGTTATCGCCAAGAGGATGCTATCGGCGAGACGGTTCAGAGCTGCAGAGGTCTCGTGGACGAGTTCACATAGCTTAGGGCTCATCTGTTGCTGAGACTTGTGAGTACTTGGCCCACTCTATCCAGAGGATTGGGGAGCTGAGACAAATATTGGACGACGGAGCGATCTTTGGAGCTACACGACCCGGATCCGGAGGAGCCACAAGCAGAGCCGCGGCGAGCCGAGCGAGCCGGTGGAAGTGAAGTTGGAGCAGTGGAAGTGAAGTCGAGCCGGTGGAGGTGGAGCCAGTCAGGAGGCGCATCAATGGAGGATCGTTGGGATAAGTTTGTACCAAGACCAAAGACACCCGGTGTATCCACCAGGAGTTCGGGAGGGGGCTGGCTCGAGGAGTGAGCGTTAGGATTAGCAGTTGAGACTCCTACATTGAGTCGCGTCTTGGAATAAGAGTCACCCTTAGAGGCGTTTGACTCCTGAGTGTTAGCTCGGTTTGCTTCTTTCATGCTTGTGAGTGATCGGTATGTGTTGCAAGGCCTTTAGGCATTGTGAGCAACCATACCCGGATATTAATAAAGTAATAAAGTTAGATTTTGTGTTACACCTTTGTCCCCGTAAGTACTCTATTACTTGTCTATTCTTATTTCCTCTCGCTCTCTAAACCATGGAGCAATCGGCAGATGGTGAACACCGTGGAAACCAAGGAGGAAATGGAAGTGGTTCTCGCTCACCGAAACATCGATGATGAAGGACAAGGACCCCAACCAAGACCACCAGTTGATATGCGAACTTTGGGGCCTTTATTCTGCACTGCACCCGATTAATGCATGCCATGATGCAGCAGATCTGACGAGTCATCGCCAAGCCACCGCCGCCCAAGTTAACCAAGTCAACCCAAAGGCAGAGGCCACACTCGAGGCCGCCGAATTCATGAGGACACGACCGCCTACATTTTTCAGGAATGCCAATCTATTGGAGGCGATGATTGGTTGAGGACAATAGAGAAAGTTGCACATTACCCAGAGTGAAGGAAATGAGAGGGTACTCTATGCCTCTCATCAGCTTGAAGGAACCGCAGCTGAATGGTGGGAAAACTCTATCTTGTTGCTCGGCCAGAGCACCCACAGGACATCAGCTGGGAGGAGTTCACATAAGAAAAATTCTTGAAGTATCTAAGGAAGTGTCGGCCACAGTGACGTCTGCGCCTAGCATGCAAGAGAGGCTTAATAGGCTTTTCAATCAAGTGATGCAGCCTGAGGCCGACCTGCTCAACAACACTCAGCCTCTCCGCGATGCCATGGCCACTATGGAAGCTGATCTGCCCCATGAGACCATGATCGCACTCTTGAACGTCTACCACCTAGATGATAGAAGGCAAAAGTCAATGCTGCTAAGGCTAGGATTGCTTGAAGGGAGGCTCAAGAAGCCAATCAGAAACTGCTCGACCAAATGGTAGTAGAGGCCAAGGTGAAAAAGAACAAGTTTGACGTAGGCGCCTTGGCCCTCAAGACAAACAAGGAGGTTATTCAGAAGCTGGAATAGGCCAAAAAGTTGCTAGAAGAAGAATTGTCTAAGCTGACCAAGCAGATAGCTGATGTCCAGGCGAAGATCTCTCAATCGTCCTCATCCATCAAGGATCAAAAGCTAGAAATTGCACTGGCCATTGCTCAAGTCAAGAAGCAATCAGCTAAAGAAATCCCTGACCTTGGAGATGCCAAGGAGGACGAGAAGATCGTTGACATGTCTAGATGACAATCGCCAAGGCTACTGGAGCCCTATTGGCTTTAGGCGCATGGTTCCCTGGATCTAGTCTATAGTTGACTTCATTCTTGAAGACTTGTAATGGCAACTAGCAAATACTTATGTAGGCCTTTATTTTGAAACAATATTCGAAACACTTCTGTAATCACAATCGCTGTTTAACTGATTGTTTGTTTAAGTCTTGACTACTGTGCATCATTCGCTTTTATTCTCGAACTTAGCCAAAATTATCTACATTATTGTGGTGCAATCGCCCTCCGTGCAATCACCGTGCAATTCAACTAACAAAAGTTTCGAAAAATTCTGAAAAAAAATGGATGTACATCTCATCTTACCCCATCTATATATAAAATTTCATGATCAAATTCGTCCTATGCTAGAAGTTACAAAAAAGACAAATTTGAGGTGCATTTGAACTTTTTAAGTTTGTCAGAAATTTGTCTTTTTTGTAACTTCTAGCATAGGACGAATTTGATCATGAAATTTTATATGTAGATGGGGTAAGATGAGATGTACATCCATGATTTTTTTCAGAATTTTTTGAAACTTTTGTTAGTTGGATTGCACGGTGATTGCACGGGAGGGCTGATTGCACCACAGTCATTGCCAAAATTAACTGCATCGAGTTAATTTGGCTTCTCAAATGACAAATGTTTATAGCCGATTAGGAACCAATCCAAACAATTGGTAGTATTTCTTCAAGTATTTTTCATTAATCGCCTTAGGAAGTACCATCCCTTCCAACATTTCAAAAACATAGGAGTTCCTATCGATAAGCCGATTTATCCTATACGGCCCTTCCCACGTAGAGACCATTTCCCAAATCGGTTATCTCTAGAGCCGACAGATAGTATAGTTTTTCAAACTAAATCGGCTTCACAAAAAGACTTAGGCATCACTTTCCTATTGTAAGCTTTAGCAACCTTCTCTTTATTTCTCTTAAGATGATCCAATGTACATAAATGTAATTCCGCTAAATCATCTAAATTATCAATCATTAAATCATTGTAATCCTGAGCTGATAAACTATTTTGCTTGGCCACTCGTGTGTAGTCAATATTTATCTCCACAGAAAAAACGGCTTCTTAACCATAAACCATCTGGTAAGGCGAAAGCTTTGTTGCTCCATGATATGCAAATCGATAAGCCCACAATGACATCGATAACATTGAATGCCAACTTCTTGGTTTTTTATCAATCTTCCTCTTAATTAGCTTAATCAGCGTTTTATTAAACGATTCAGCTTGACCATTAGCTTGAGCAAAATAAGGTGACGAATTTAATAGCTTAATACCCAAACCCTTAGCAAAACTATGAAACTCATCAGACATAAACACAATACCTTGATCGGTCATAATGGTTTGCGGGATTCCAAACTAATGGATAATATGTTTAGTAACAAATTCGATAGCTTCAACCCTTGTGACCTTCTTGAGTGGTATAGCTTCAACCTATTTAGAAACGTAATCGATCGCAATCAAAATGAACTTATGGCTTTTACTTGAAGCAGGAAAGATTTGTTTGATTACATCTATACCCCAGCCTCTAAATGGCCAAGACTTAATAATAGAGTGTAAAACTGATGATGGAGTCAATTGCACGTTACCAAATTTTTGACAAGTCTGGCACCCTTTGTAATACCAAAAGCAATCCACTAACATAGTTGGCCAAAAGTACCCAGTACACCTTAACATCTACTTCATTTTATAAGCCGATTGATGGGATCCACAGATACCTTCGTGCACCTCACCCATTGCTACTTTAGCTTCATCGGTTTCAAGGCATCTTAGTAGCAAACCTTCCATCGTCCGATATTATAATAAATTATCCAAAATTATGCACTTTAAATCTTGCCACCTAATTTTTTGCTTTGCTGGCTTTGAAGTATCGATTAAGTATTCCATTATTTTTGTCCTCCAATTGGCAGCATTAATACACATCACTGTTTTCTCGATTGGCTCACACTCCTCTAATCAGCCAAAAACCTTATAGCCCGATATTTGCTGAGCTAATAAATTAGCTTTATCATTCATTTCTCAAGGAATATGGCCAATGGAAAACCATGTCAATGAGTCGATTATATCAAGGCATCGCTCGAGGTATTTAACCAAAATCTCATCATAACAATTGTATTCTCCTTTAACTTGTTGCACAACCAACAAGGAATCACCATAGACCTCAATAGAATCTATTTTCATATTTTTGAAAAACTGTAGGCCTCTAAGTAATGCTTCATACTCTCAGCTTGGTTGTTAGAGCATCATCAATTTAACCAAAATGCAAACTCAAAGCTATGCCCTTTTGGCAAAATAAGCACAACTCCAAGACCATCATCTTCTCAGCACACTAATCCATCAAAAAACAATTGCCACAGGGATATATACACCAAATCTACTGTAGTCTCATGACCTGTTATGAAATGGGCTATCGCCTATCCTTTAACCGCTTTAGCCGACTCATACATTAGATCGAACTCGATGAGTGCATACACCCATTTACCAAGTCGACCACGCAACATTGGAGCTGACAGCATATATTTTATAATGTCAGTTTTACAAATGACCTTACAAGCCAACGCCAGGACATAATGTCTTAATTTCGTACAAGCAAAATATAAAGATAGGCAAAGTTTCTCTACAAATGGATACCTGGTTTCAGCATCAAGTAACCGTTAGCTTAAGTAGAAAATGACCTGCTCTTTTCCATTGACCTCTTGTGCCAGTACAGCTCAAATAACATCCTCTTCAGCTGATAAGTATAGTTTGAGTGGTATGCCCTTTTGTGGTGAGGCCAAAACTGGAGGATTGGTCAAATATCCTTCAATATCGTCAAAAGCTTTTTTTGATCAGGTCCCCACACAAACTCTTGACTGTATTTTAATTTCAATAATGAGGTAAATGCATGAATTCATCCAAAAAGATTTGAAATAAACTGTCGTAAATAATTGATTTTTCCGATCAACTTCTGTAGCTCCTTTTTGCATGTTGACGGTTTTGTTTTGGCTATAGTTTTAACTCTTTCTTGGTTGACTTCAATCCCTCTCTCATGAGCCATGAAGCCTAAAAATTATCCAGCCAACATGCCAAAAGCAAATTTGTAAGGATTCATCTTCAAACCATATGCGCTGATATTTTTTAGCACTATTTCTAAATCGACCAATTGCTTCAAGTCCTCTTTAGACTTCACCACAACATCATCGATGTAAATCTCTACAATGTAGCTGATTAGATCATGAAAAATCAGATTCATGGCTCATTGATAAGTGGCACCAGCAATTTTGAAGCCGAACGTCATTACAATCCACTCAAATAATCCTAAGGCACCTGGACATCTAAATGTTGTTTTAGGTATGTCGGTTTCTGTCATGAATATCTGATTATATCCGGTATTATCATCAAGAAAACTAATGATTTTATTTCTTGATGCAACATCAATAAGCATATCGGCTATTGGCATTGGATATTCACCTATTGGTGTAGCTTTGTTTAAGTCCCTAAAGTCGACACATACTCTAGCTTGCCATTTTTCTTCATCACAGGAACGATATTAGAGACCCACTCAGCATACCGACAAGGCCTGATAAACTTGGCCTCCAACAATCGTTCAATTTCTTCTTTTATAACATTGTACAAGGCCGGATTAAACCTTCTAGAAGACTACTTAAATGGCCAATAGCCTAGTTTTGTGGGTAGCCGATGTTCTACAAGCTGTCGGCTTAACACAAACATTTCATAGTATTCTCAAGTAAAACAATCTCTATAATTCCTAAGAATTTTGATCAACTTTTCCCTATAAGTTATATCCAACTTTGTACTAATAAAAGTTGGTCTCTTCCTATCACCTTCACATATATCAACTTCTTCAAGCAAATCAGTTGATGTAAATTCTTGACCTAACTTTTCAATCTTTTGAAAATCTTCGATGGCCTCATAGCTATCTATTTTTTGCTAATAGATTTGCACTTTGTCTTGCAAGATCTTTACTACTGGCTTGGACTCCATTGACGTAAAACTTCACTTGTCTGATCAAAAGTACTTGGCCTCACATTCATCGAAATGAGCCCTATCTTATTTATGTAGATAAAATCACAACCATCTAAAGCATTTCCCAATATGCACTCAACTTCTTCATGTTGCCAATTTGCGTCTAAACTGGCCATAGCAACGTGAGCCGATGTGTTGGCTTGAATGACTTCAATCTCGTCACCCATTCCATTGAACAAGTAAGTGATGCATAATCGATAGAATACAACAATTGGCATGAATCCAGTCTAGCCCAAGCAGGACACTGTAATTGCCCTTGGCATCGACTACAAAGAAAGAAGTCGGCAACGTTGAAATTGTTTAAAACCATGTTAGTCTTAATTAGATCCTCACCAGATTTACCTAATTTCCTGCAGGTGGTGTATGGCATCAAATTGACCGTTGCCCTGCCATCAACAAGCATCCTAGATATCGGCTTGCCATTACTATGCCCTTTTAAGTATAACAGCTTTAAGATGCTGATGAGCATATTATGGCTTTTCAAAGATTGCATGTTGAGCACCTAAACATAGGTAAGCAAATGTCTCCTTAGCCGATTATGTTTTTATCTTGAACTCAGCTGGCAACGTGAACACCATATTATTGTCCATCGGAGGAGTGTCATCTCAAATCATTCGGGAGTCTAGATCATTGGTTGAATCCAGTTCTTCTTCAACTGCCCTTTTCTTCCTCCACTCCTTTTTAACAACTTTGATCGGTCGAAGCTCATTGAAAGCTTGACCACTCTGGTTTTCTTGCTCGACATCCTTGATTTCTTGAGTCCTTAGTCTTTGTAATCTTCTACGCTGTAGTCGACTGAGACCAGGAGGACACCATTTTGCCTTGGGTTCAATCGGCTTTCGTATTTTACCAGCTAGATTTTCCTGGGTCATGGAACTCGATACTTCTGCTTCTGTCTTAGCCCAACTTGGCATAGAAATTCTCTCTTGCATCGGTTTTTTATAACTTCTATTATGGTAATCTCATACTGGTTCAGACAATCTATCTTTAACCGATCGTCTTGGCCAATTATCTTAGGGGTAATGTTCCATTGGGCAAGTATAGGGTGATGGCAAAGCTACTCCTCTTTCCTAGCAAAACTACTAGAAGGGACATCGTTGATGAACCCTTTCCAAATTTTTGGGCCAATACAGGTTATCTGGCCAACGCGTAGGATAACGCGACCTATTGCTTCTCCTTTCATACTTCTCAAGTAACTGGGAAAAGTTGGCTTGGGCTTGTTTATAAACCGTCGCCATGGTGATTTCTCTACCTTGTACCATTTGTCGATCTATATGTCTCCTTTAAGCTTAACTGTTCTGGAGTTTTTTCCTTCATGATCGGATTCTATATACAATGAGCTGACTATGATTTTTAGGGTCTCCTTGCCACTAAAGGTTGACTGGACGTCAACATGTCGAGCCCTTTTTGGTCATTCATCCCACATCGGCTCTTTCTTCTTTCCTGAGCACTGTACCATATTGATTGGAAAGGAGTTGACATTCACCATCTTCTTTAGCCTACTATATCTGCTGTCGAAAAATATATCCCAGAATTCGTAGCGATGTTTGTGCTCTACAGCGGGGATGTGATGCCTGGTTCACATAGAAGACGCGAAAAAGGTCCACCCATCACTGTTGCAGCACAAAGTTCAAGGCGACGTTCAACCACCACGGAAGGAGGGCTTGCTCCTGACTATGGCAATGACGATGATGATGACGACTTCACGTCATCTAGATCTCGACGTTCAAGTACTATCAGAACTGGCTATTCAAGCACTATAACAGGCCATTTCAGGAACAATACAAGAGAACTTCCAACCAACACTGAAGGAGGGATACCTCCTAACCGTACAAATGACGATGATATGATGATTTCATGCCACCTAGGCCACGAACCTTGCGTCCTCGGAATCCTCCAAATCTTGATGATGATATTATATTAAGCCCCATCAGGTATCTAAGCATACCCCGTTGGGGACCAATTTATAACTATGGTAGCGACCTATTTCGAGAACCATGGCCATGAAATGTATAGTTTTATGACTTAGTCCTTCACTAGAGGCATGTAACTATATTGTATCCCAGTTTTATAAATTCCTTTCATATTTTTAGTGTTGTTCGCATGCCATTCTACTGTAGTTGTTGTACTTACTGCACTTTGTAATATAAATGTTTGGCTGCATATGTGGTGCAAACCACCCTTACCGTGAAAACTCTATGGAAATCACCTGTAAAAGTTTCGAAAAATTCTTAAAAAATTACAATATATAGGGGAGGTGAGCTTCTACAATCTTGAAAAATTTCAATACGAAACTCAATTACATTTGAAAGATATGAAAAAGACAAACAGCAAAATGAATAGTTCTAAACAGTGAAAAATTACTATTTAGGCTGAAGTTTTCTTTTTCATATCTTTCAAATGTGATTGAGTTTCATCTTCAAATTTTGTAGGGTTGTAGAAACTCACCTCCCCTATATATGGTAATTTTTTGAGAATTTTTCAAAACTTTTACTGGTGGTTTTCACGGAGTTTTCATGGTAAGGGTGGTTTGCACCAAATATGGCCCCTAAATGTTTTATTTAATGTTTAACGATGATTTATCGTCAAATTTACCACACACTGAAAGAGAGTGCTGAACAACAAAATTTGATTTTTTGATACTGCATACTAATTTTATAAACTACTACATGAATTATCATTGATAAATAGGAATTGTACAATATGAAATAGCTCAGACAGCTAAGATCCTTTCACTATCTACTTTGGGAAACCACTGAACCACCACAAAAAAAAGACCAAAAAAGTTATAACTAAAGAGAGAGCACTTCTTTCATTGCCCTAGCAAAAAATTCGCATCAAACTCGCAGTGAAAGGAGAGGCTGGCGCCAATACCATCGCCGTAGCGTAGCAATCAGCAGGATGGAGGGGAGGAAGTCATGGTGGGTCGGCCCCAAATCCTTGGTGTTGACGATCGGGATCGCCTAACCGCAAATATGAAAACAGGGTTAGTGTAAACGGGGAACCCAAAAAGCGCTGCGCTCAACGATGGATCGGACGTAGGTCGGGGCGAGGCATCAACGAGCAAGAGACAGCGAGTTATATTGGTTCGAGCCCCCGCGAGGGTAACAGCCCTACTCCAGTCTTCTCCTGAGGTGGAGGAATTCACTATTTAAGTACAAAGTGCGAACTACAGCTCGAGCTTGAGCGTCTTTGGTGTGTCTAATGGCCTATTGCTGGTATGCTGATCTCGTGCCTCATCATTCTGCTTCAAGGGATTTTATACCCCTCCCAGCCATTGTCAGAAATGGCCAGGAGAGATTCCCGGGGATGTGCATGTCGCATTGAAGACGCAGTCGCAACCGCCCCGGATCTGGCGCCCACGCCCGCTTTAACTCCGGACCTTCGGCTTCAGAATCGCCGAGTACACACACACCCCGAGCCAAGGTCGAGGTCGTGCGGGTCGAAACCCCACCGCCTAAGCTCGAGGTCGCGGCGCCGCTTAGGTCATGGTCGAGGCCCGCTGCAAAGATTGTCCCGAGCCGGGACCTGCTGACCGTGCATTGACCTGCTAGAGATTTCTCAGTCCCCGACAGCTAGCCCCCGAGGCTCAAGGTCGTGGCAGGAACACGGGTCGACCTCGAGCCTCACCACATCGACAGAGGGGACTGTTTTCTAGAACTTCCGAGCTCGAAGTCGAGGTCGGGTGGAGACCTCCAGGAAAAACTTTGGCTCCAAGACACCTGACGCCCCTTGGACTTCACGATGCTGGTACGGACTCGACGGTTGAGGAATGCCTCGAACGCCCGGCCGCCGCCCGATCATTAGTTGCGCCTGTCAAACCATCATCGGCACACCTTTTGAGGCGCCTTAGTCTAAAACTGGCGACGATCCAGGCCTATAAGCCCAAACCTTCTGTGACCTTCGAAAAACTCCCGACTTCCTCGCGCTCCTTGCCTCCTAGCCTTTTGCTTGTGCAACTCTCCCCTCCTCGACCAAGCCTAAAAGTAGCCGCCATGGCAAAACTCGGAAGAAGCTTCATGTCGTTGGCGAGGATGAAGGAGCTCGAGAGTTTGGGGCTGCTCGACCTGGCGATGTGGCGGCTGCCAGACGGCGAGACCGAACCACATCCCAGGGACGACGAGCTCTTCTGCACCGAGCACTATGCGCTCTTCGGTCTGCGGACACCGGAGAGCGACTTCATGGCGGCAGTCCTTGCCCATTGTGAGATAGAGCTCATCAACTTGGTGCCCAATTCTATCCTTCTCCTTTCTATCTTCTCACATTTGTGCGAGGGGTTCCTTGGAATCCTTCCCACCCTCGCTCTTCTTTTCGCTTTCTTCAATCTATTCTCGCTCGAAGGACCACGTGGTCGATGCCTTTACATCCGGCCACGGACGGGATCCCATGGGCCTTCCCAAAATCCAATCTCAAGACTCTCACCGTGAACCGAAGCGGTGGTTCTACTTGAAGAAGGGCAAGACCGCGCTTATCGCTCGATGGAACCCCTTCACCGAAGGAGACCGAGGCGGATGACCCGAGGTTGACAAAGAGGCCATCGCCGCCATCCACATCTCGCGCCACGCCGCGCCTTACCGGCAGTAATCGCTGCGACTTCTTGTGGAACCCGATTTCTTCTAAGAGGGAACACCCGTTCTACGAGATCAAGGGCGGACGACATGACCCGCGAGGGTACACCCGTGCGCCTTCTTGCCTCGAACTTGTTTCGACCGACCTTCGGTCCCTCCCCGACGGTTTGCTTCCTTCGGGCCAAGGAACTCTGGTCGCCGCCAGATGAACGAGATGTTCGGGAAAGGGCGACGATTATTCAAATCAACGACCTGTCCCGAAACATATCGCGCCGGAAGGCCGAGGTAGGCACTCCCAAGTCGCTCTTCGCCAAGACACCATCAATGCCTTCCCTGATTGTTCGTTGTGCTCGCAGGATCATCAGGAGCTACTTGAGACAGCAAGGAGGATGCTCCCGCTGCCCGGCGGGGGCAAGAGCAAGAAGGGGAAGAAGAAGCCTCCTCCGGGCAAAGCAGATGACCGGGAGGTGAAAAAGCCCCACATTGAATGGGCCAACCGCGCAACGGTAAGAACCCCCATGGTCGAGCCCCCGAGCTTATGCCCATGCTTCCTCATCTCCTGACACGTCTTTCTTGTAGCAGCTGAGCGCGGCGGCCGCTGCTAGGACTTCGAGTCCTCAGGCGGCCCAAGGGTCCCAACCGCGGGGCTCTAGGACCTCCGCCGCAGGGGACTTAGAGCCACCGCGAGCCTTAAGGTCCTGCATCGGGAACCCGAAGCGAGCACCCTTCAACCTCAGGGGGTCAGGGCTCTCGCCAGCCTCTTGCAAAACGGAGACTACCGACCCAGGTAGGTTTCCAATGCTTCATTTGCTCAACCCTACTTGTACCTATTTAGCTTAGTAGTCGCTCTTAATCGCAGACCTTGAGCGCTCGAGCTCAACACCTGCCAGTATTGACAATGACTATTGTCCAGGGCGAGTCCGGGTCCAAAGAGGAAGAGAAAGCCGACTGCGTGCTGGCGCCCCACCGATCCTTGGGCCAGGGACACATTCCTTTGAGCCCCCAGAGCCGGGCTCCGGCCAGCGAGTTCGACCAAGGGCTCGACGACTCGGACGAAGAAGAGGTCCTCCCCGCGACCAGCGAGGATTATGACACCGGCGAAGTAGACACCGAAGACAATGTCGACCCACCTGAGGCTGCCAAAGGAGACGGCGCCGGGGATGCCCCCGTCACGCCCGCCGAGGTCGCCTTGACCGTGGCAGTTGAAACTCCCCGAGCTGCCAATCCTGAAGATGTTCTGGCCGCGACAAACACGGAGGACCGAGCCACGGACCAGGCTAGGACCACCGCAGGGGTGGAGGCTAGAGACCCTCCAGCTGCAGGGGACAAGGCCGAAGCCGCCACCGGGGCCGAGCATGGGGGCGGATCAAGCCCCCTCGAGGAGAAAGCTCGAGACGCAGCTGCCCACGACGGAGCGCCCGAAGGCCACATCCTGGATGACCCAAATGTAGTAGCGATAACGCCGCCCAGAACTTGGCAAGCAGATCCTCCGGTATTCCCTGTAATTCGAGGACCGTCTTGCCCAGGTACTTTGAGTTCCTTCAAACCTCGGTTCAGACTTTCCCTTTTTCCTTCTTTCTTCTGGTGAGTACTATGTTGACCCTTCGAACCCCTTAGGCCATCGGCTCAGTTTCCCAAGGGCTGCAAGGCCTTCAAATGCACGCTGACGCGCTGAGGGCCTTGCTCGATGTGTTGGAGGACCGGAAGACGACGCGCTCCAAACTCGTGGAGGACCTGCAAGCCGAGCGGTAGGGGGCCGCGCAAAAGGCGGCAGACAACTCCAACGAGATCGCCAGCCTCCGCAAGGTGGCGAAGATGCTCGAGGCCTCCCACTAGGCTGAGCTGGAGCGGGCCATTGCTTTGGAGCGGGACCATGCGTACAAGGCCGTCAAGGACGAGCGCGCGAGGTTGGCCAAGGCGCTTGAGGCCGAGCGAGCCAAGGCCGAAGAATTGAGCAAGGCCGCTGCACACCAAGCTGCCACCGCATCGAGGGCCTCCCCTGAGATCGAGGCCAATGTCCAAGAGCTCGAAGAGAAGCTGGGCCAAGCGAGCAAGACGGCAAAGAGCGCCTTGGCCCAACTTCAAGAAGAGCGACGCCGCGCCGCCGAAGCCTCCACCGAGCCAGGGCCAAGGTCGCCGAGCTTGAGCAGGAGAAGCTCACGCGTGAGATGGCCGATCTGTAGATAGGGTTAGACTTTCTATGAACAAGACCTTTTGTAAGACAGAAAAGGTTTAATGGAACGACATTATTTTGGCAAGAAAAGTTTAATGTCTTGGTTTGCTTTATCATTTCTCGATCAAGAGATTTTTTTCATGCACTTAGCCTTTTCTAGCCATGGTATATCCCGTCCAGCCCCCGTTGGGCTCAAGGTCGAGCAACACCGGCCTTGGGCGCAAGTTAGAAAACCTGTAGAGACCAAGACCTGCAAGATCGAAAAAGACCCACAAGGAGCATAACATGGGCGCACGAGGAAAAACATAGGCTCTAGAGTGCTAGGATCGTTCCTAGGGCAAGGCTCTTGAGGCATGACAACGACTTGCGCCTTGCTCGTTGGACCCGGTCGGGAGCTTAGTTCGAACCCTAGCGCAGGGGGAGCATTGATGCTAAGAGATTCGGCTTACAAGTAGCTCGACCACTGGGGGTGAAGTTTAAGCTCCCAATGCCTGGGCCAAGAGCAAGCACGCTCATCCGTAGGTCAAACTCAAAGAGGCCCCAAACTCGAGCCAACACAAAGTATAGAATGAAAAGAGTGCGCAAAAACCAAGTCATGACAATTGAACAAGACCTTCATTGAAAATTGAGGTAAAAGGGTTACACATAGAATTTTCGAAGCTGATCAATGTTCCACGAGCTAGAGAGCTCTTCACATCGGCGCAACTTAGCCAAGAAGCCCTTCAGCGATCTGCTGAAACAACTCTATAGGGCCTTCCCACCGGGATAACTTGTTGGTGTTGGATGAGCCTGAATCCGCCTCAGGCTAAGTTCCCAACAAGGAGCTCCCTAGGTCGTACCGACCAGGATGCATGTCTGCGAAGAGCTTACAGGTAGTGCGCCGATCGTAGCAAAGGCATGGCATCTTACTTCTTCTCGTCAGTAAGGTCAAGGGACCGTCTTGCTCGGTTGATCTCGTCGACTGTCGACTCGACAGAGCCCAGCGTGACCTAAGGAGGCGGTGACGGCTTTTAGTACGTAACATGAGCGGAAGGGTGTGGACCTCGTTGCTCTACCGACAGGTACTAATAGACCATAAGACGGTAGGAAGCTCATCCACCAGTGTCGGCCGTGTCGCTCGAGCTCATCCGATACTCGCTTTGACGCCTTTGAATGATTTGTCCGCTGGCGACTCCATCGCCTCCATTGCTCAACAGGGCCACCAAGCATAGCATACTTTGGTGCCAATGTCTTCGCAGAAGATTCTCGAACAACCACCGTAAATTATGTTCCATTGTCGGTGATGATTCTACATGGAACCCCATACCGGTGACCACGAACGAGCGGAAGAACTTGATGCGCTTGAGCTGAGCCGTGATGGTCGAGACGGGTTCGCCGATCCATTTGGTGAAGGTATCGATGGCATTTAACAAAACTTCTTCCTCCGGCCGCCACTGAGGAAGGGCCGAGGATGTCCAAATTTCTGTGTTGAGAAAGGCCAAGCTAAGCGGGATGGTCTGGAGCGCGAGGCGGCCGATGCGATTTCCAAGCATGGAACCGACAGTGCTCGACAGAGCGAACGACACTGCGGGCGTCCTAGAGTGCCGTTGGCTAGTAGAACCCCATGCGGAAAGCTTTCCCGACCATGGTCCTGAAAGAAGAGTGTGCCCTACGAGACCAATGAATATCATGTGACAGTACTTACCTCCTCCGTGGTAACACACTTCGTCAGGATGCCAGAGACATTACGACGATAAAGCTTGCCGCCTCACGAAGTTTGTACGATCTCGCCGGCCGCTGACCTCGCTTTTTCGCGAATCGCCAGAGCTCTCCGCCGCCAGAGTTGTGGATCGCTCGCCCACGACGGAATACCTTCGGCGAAGGCGGCATCGAGGCCCCTTGGTCGAGATTGAGGCGACGCTAGGGCCTCGTGATCACATCTCGAGGGACTTCATCGCCGACGACCCGAGCTTGAGAGGAAATCGCGCCGAGTTGTCCTTCCTCGCTACATGCGTGACTTCTAGGTTCTGGAACCATTTCTCCATATTGCGTGCCTCGGCGAGGTACTTGGCCATAGAATTCTCTGAGCACTGGTAGCCCTTGTTGAACTGGTTGATGACGAGCTGTGAATCGCCTTTGACGACCAACCGGTGAACACCCAGCACCTTGCAAGCCCGGAGCCCCACCAGGAGAGCTTTGTACTCTGTTGCATTATTTGTCATTTGGGAACCCGGCTTAACTACATACTCACCTGCCGCTCGCGGGTGAGAATGAGGATTCCAGCCCGAGCGCTTGAAGGACCGTGAGCCAACGGCACATGACCTGTGGCTTCTCCTCGTCGACCTCGAGCTCGGAGCGGTGCGAGGTTCTGCGCGACCACTAAGTCGCCAAGACTGTGACTTGATGGGTCAGGCGCGCCACTTAACCGGAGGTCGAAGACGGCCAGCCCATGGCCCACTTGGCGATGCGCGACCTCCGCCTCCGGATTAAGATTTCCCGAGCGAAAGTTGCTCGATGACCACGGAGTTAGCTTGGAAATAGTGCCGGAGCTTGCGCGAAGCCATGAGGAGGGCATAGAGCAATTTCTAGACCTGAGGGTAGCGCTCCTTCGGCCCATGGAGAACCTCACTGACGTAGTAGATTGGGTGCTGCTACGTGTACCCTAGCCACTAGGATAGCGCTGACGGCCTGGACGGTGGCCGCGAGGTAGAGCAGCAACTTCTCACCTAGCTGCGGGGTCGTAAGTAAGGGTGGTGTTGACAGGTATACCTTCAACTCGTCGAAGGACCGCTGAGCCTCAAAGCGCCCACTGGCTCCGCTGCGCAAGGCCCTGAAGAAAGGCAATCCGCGCTAGCCGAGCCTCGAGATGAATCGGCTGAGGGTGGCCATGCGGCCAGTGAGGCACTGCACTTGCTTTACCGAACTTGGAGGGGCCATCTTTTCTATTGCCTCGATCTTCTCTAGGTTCGGGCCGACCCCCGAGCCCCCGATCATGTAGCCGAGCACCTTCCTAGAGGCAGCATCGAACACGCACTTCTCCAGATTGAGTTTGATCTTGTACTTGTTCAGGTTGGCGAAGGTCTCCCCAAGGTCTTGAACGTGGTCGGCCTCGGCGGAGCTCTTGACGATGATGTCATCCACGTAGACCTCGAGGTTGCGGCCAATCTAAGGCTCGAATGTCTTGGTCATTAGGCGCTGGAAGGTCGCTACCAAGCAGTGGAGACCAAACGACATGGTCGTAGCAAGAGGGTCCCGAACGGTGTGATGAACGACGCCTTGCTCGCCGTCAATCGCCACTTTGATCTGGTGGTACCAAGAATAAGCGTCCAGGAAGCTTAGCAGCTTGGCATTCGCCATGGAGTTGACGATCTAGTCGATGCGCGGGAGAGGAAAGTTGTCCTTTGGGCATGCCGAGTTCAACCCCGTGTGATCCACGCACATCCTCCACTTCCCGCCTTTCTTCTGCACAATGACGGGATTGGCCAGCCACTCAGAGTAATCGATCTCACGATTGAAGCCGGCCTTCAATAGCTTGTCGAGATTCTCCTTGATTATGGCGACCTTCTCGGGAGAGAAGCGTCTCAACTTCTGGCACACGGGCCGCAGCTGGCCGCGACTGCGCTGCAGGCTCGACCACCTCCCTCGGGACACCCGGCATGTCCGCCAGCTCCCAAGCAAATATATCTTTGTTGGCGCGGAGGAAGGTGACAAGCTCGAGTGCCTATTTGGAATTCAGCTCGGCCGAGACGTGGACGCACTTGGATGAGTCCCCCTCCACGAGCGGCATGGCCTTCATAGCTCACTGGCCGATGACCGCTGCAGCGGCGACCTGTGGTCGCCTCAGGGCCCTACTGAGGCAACATGCCGGCAAGGGCTAACGCCTGGGTCTCACAACCGTGCACCGCCTTGAGGTCGCCCCGTATGGTAATAATGCCGCTAGGCCCTGGGAGCTTCATGCAGCGGTGGCCATAGTGGTTGGCCGCCATGAACTTGACCAGAGCCGGGCGCCCGAGGATGGCGTTGTAGGAGGTCGCCTCAACCACCTCGAAGGTAATCAGCCGGTCATGGAAGTTATCCGAGCGCCGAAGGTGACGGCGTAACCACCTACCCGAGGTGTTGTTGAGTTTCGTGCACGATCCCAAGAACTAATCGCGATATTCTTAACCTTCGACCGGGGGATCTGCATCCGATCGAGTGCACTAGCCAACAGCAAGTTGAGGGGCTGCCCCCATCGACCATGACCCGCCCAACTGTAACATCCCAAAATTTGGCTTATTTTTAATTAAAAAGTTATTTTGAATTTTTGAGAATTTTTGAATTTATTTGGAATTATTTGTAATTTCTGGAATTAACCTTTCTTTGGAAATTAATTTAATATTGAAAGTTTTAACAAAATATAAATGGAAATATTTTATTTGAGTCCAAAATGCTCTAAAATATTTTATGAAAATTTTCTAGAATTTTTTTGATATTTTAAAAGCCTCAAATGATTTAAATGAATTTTTGGAATTATTTTCATTTGAAAACCCGAGGAAAAATCAATGAACAGTATCGGGCCCGGCCCACTACTGTGCCGCCGCTCAGCCCACGCCGCCGCGTGTATGCGCGAGATGCGTCCACGTCGCCTTTGTCGTTTCCGTCGCCGCCGTCGTTCCCGGTGAGTAACTGGCGCATTGATTCGCCGTTTATGCACGCACGCCGAGGCTATAAAGCCCAATGGTCATCTCACCGGACTCTCCTTTGCTTTGCGCATCGTTTGCCCCACTTCACGCCTCCCGAGACCCACCACAGCGCTCACGCAAGCTCGTCGTAGTTCCGAGACCACTTCTGCCGTGTTTGCATCATCTCCGGTAACTCTCCGTCGCGTTGGAGGTCATCGCCGAGTTCCACGCATCGAGCCGCGCCGGTGGAGCCACCGTGTGTCGCCGGAGAAGCCTCGCGTCGCCGTAGCCGTGTTGTCTTCTTCCTCTCCGGCAAGTTCAACGCCACCGCGACATCACCGCCGAACCGAGCTCCATCAGCCGTCGAATCTTAGTTCAACAGCCCAGATCTCGCCACGTTATCACCACTACAGTAAGTCTCATCTTTACCCCACAGTTGTAGGATTTGATGGATAGTCCAGATCATCTAGAGTAGTTTTAGCGTTGAAGTAATCGTAGCCATAGATCTATGGATTAGCGATTGGAATATCGCCACATGCCCGAAGCCGGGATTGCCCACGTGTGTTCAAGTCGCGCAAATCTTAGCCGTTGGATCCAATAGCAGATGGTCTAAATGCAACCACGTGTCGCACACTGAGATAACCACGTAGCTGAGCGTGATGCGCAAATTAGAATCAATCCGAGCCATTGAAATTTGAACGAATGGATCGGATTCCGCCGCGCGCCGGGCCAGTCCCGAGTCGACACGTGTCGCACGGAAACCCTAGCGCCGTTGAAATCCCGCCGTTGAATCTAGCGTGCGGTCGAGATTGTGCCGCGTGTCGCACGGGAACTGAAGCATCAGCGCAGCCTCTGACTCAGTCGACGTCACACAGTTTAACGCCAGCCATTCGATTTAGATCCGGGGGCTAAGGTGAGACCACGTGTTAGGTCTAAAACCGAAGCGTTGCATAGATATTAACCGTTCGTTTTGAATCGAAAGGACAAGATTAGATCAAGTCTCCAGTTGATAATTCGTCACCACGTGTCACGGCCAGATCGTGCCATGTGTCATGCTGACGTCATCAGTGGGACCCACATGTTAGACATGGCACCATGGATGCTGACGTCATCAGTGACGTCATGTTTGCGCAATAAATCAATTTTCCTTTAGATAAATAATTTGGTGAAAATTTAATTCGGTGCTGACGTCATAATTCCGAATTTTCTGTATTAAAATAAATAAATAAATTCGGTTTATTCTTTTTAATTTATTTTCAAACTTCAAATGGCTATAACTATTGCATTTTAACTCTAATTTGAGTGATTCCAATTTCTAAAAATTTGTAAAATCAAGATTTATTTATTGGTGAATTTTATTGAATTTTTAGAGTTGAGTTTGCTCACTATAAATTATATTTATTGTGTGTATATTGATTTCGATTAGATGTCGATTTGCCGGAGAGCTTTGAAGGAGAATTTCCAGCACAAGACTCAGCTCCAGATCAAGACCACCAACTTTTTGAAGGCAAGTTGTGCTTTGACCATGTTGCTCCTAAGTTTTGAAAATATATTTTGTTTCAAACTATGCATGCTAATTCAACTAAAAATGGATTTAAATATTTTGGGTGAATTAGCTAATCAACATAATTGTTATTATCACCTTGTTATTAATATTGTATGCCATGATTCCTTTGATAACCTAAGTGGATAATACTAGTTGGTTGTAATGACATGCCAACACGGGAGGCTAGACCGTGAATAGTTGCTTAGCTTTGCAAATATCGTGAATAGTCTTTTTGAATACAAAAGCAATATTGATTAAAGAAATAGTGAATGCATTTTGATAAAAGGTGTAATGTTGTTGGTAATGATGTTGGAGTGTAGAGACCTGTGTGGTTCTACAGGAAGGATGATTACGCATGTGTTGCACTGCTAAGTAAATTGGGATGGATGTTGATTTAGACTGGGGCAAGTGGACCGAGGCTTTGTGCCAGTGGGCCTGTGTGGCAATTGGGGGGTAATGAGTGATGTGAGGGCTGTGTGCCAAATTTTGAGAGAAGGATGTCTTGCCTTGGTCAGTTAAGGACTTCACCTTGCAAGCCTTTGACATGAGTCTCTCGTACAACCACATGTCTGAATGGGAAGACTTAGTTTAGTAGGATTCTGATATCTTACCTTTGATACCTCAGGATGGCAGTTACATGGGGGTAACTGTATGGGGGAGCATGCCTGTACTTTGGCTTGGTACCCGTCCAACGGTGTTTGTCGGTCCTATACTTCAGCTCTGAGTGAGAGAAGTGATAGTGAAGGCAACCCGGAGAGGTTCCTAGGTGGAGATAGAAGTCTCTGAAAGGCTTTGTTACGTTCAATCACCTGTGTGGTAAGCGACAGTATCTTGTGGGTAAAGTGTACAACCTCTGCAGAGTGTTAAAACTATTCGAATAGCCGAGTCCACTGATCGACAATGCTCGGGATTACAAATCAAGGGGTAGTGTTTTGAAAATAAAATGGGGTGGAAGGTCAGGTGCCGTGGTTAATGATGAAAGTTGATTAGGACCGTGTGTCCAAAATTATGTGGAGAACAATTTGAGAAGTATAATATATTTATAGGGTTTTGATGCTTTCAATCCAAATTAATAATAGTTCAAAATATTGATGCAATGCAAATTAACCAGTTGAACCATTCCTTTGTAACAAGCCATGCATGTAGTAATAGAACCGCATTTCATGCATGACTTGTTGAGTACGGTGTACTCACCCTTGCGGACAAAATTTACGAGAAGAGGAGACTACGCTATGCACGAGGAGGAGTTCGTCAAGAGCCGATAACTAGGAGCAAGCCTCTCACAAGACGCCTTTGGCCAAAGATGGATCATCGCGACTTTTATTTTTTCCGCTGTTGAACTCTATTTACTCTGATTATTGTAAGCCTTGCATGGCAAACAATTGTAAGGGACCATAAGGTCGTACAACTCGTTTATATACATGATTGAAGTACTTATTTGTTATTCCGCTGTGTATGTTGTGGTACTTTAACCCTGTATAGCCTGTGTGCACTAGCGCGATCCTGGACTAGTGCAAAATACACAGAGTGTCCGGATTTGCAGATTCGGGGCACGACAGAGGTGGTATCAGAGCATACTAACTGTAGGACTTGACCCTAGGTAGACTGGCCTAGAAAGATAAAACTAATTTCTAAAAGATTAAAATTGTACAAGATTATGAACGAAATCTTGACTAATCTTTTTCTTCTTACTTCGTATCTATGCTGCAATTTTCTGTTATTACCTTATGATTTTAAAATCTAGGACTAACGAGGTGTGTTTTGGCAGATGAGGAGGATCCACACTTTCGGTGAGCGCACTGGAGGTTTTGCTGCTGAGCTGTGGCGTCTACTGCAGTTGCTTGAGGGCTTCGATAGACCAATCTATCGGGGAACCTCTGTGGTTCGGGTAGGGTTGGACATAGCTTGGGACGTGAAGATCACCATCTATGCTCGAGCCAGGGGGAGAGCGAGTCGTCCTGTCCACATCACCGCTAGGAGGACTACGTTTGAGGCCGGCATCCAGGAGACTGAATGTCTGGCGATGCGGCAGATCACCCGCACCTACTCCACCGAGCTTGTGGGCATCGTCTTCCGTCATCATCCGCGCCGGGACAACCGCTTCGACCGGGACCCGATCGGGGAAGAGGATGCTACGATCACCCACCTGGTGAGGTTCGTCATCGCCCAGGAGGAGACCTTGGACAAGACAGTCTAGGAGTTGCAGAGGGCCCGTGATGAGATCGCGGAGGTCAGGAACCAGCTGCGGGAGGCTAGAGAGGGTCTGGGTCTCTACATCAGGAGGGTTCACGAGTTGGAGGAGATATTGGAGGGACCCGAGCCAGAGCCAGAGTTGGAGCTGCACGACCCCGATCCCGAGGAGCCCGAGCCAGAGCAAGAGGCTCCCTGACAGAGGCACCAACAGAGGAGGTGCCAGAGCCACCAAAGACCGAAAGCAGTAGCCCAGAGCCAGCAGAGCCTGTGGGCTGCTCAGCACCACCTACTGTGGGGCATCAAGATCGCTTTGTTCCTATCTTGCAAGACCCGCCGCAAGATTCCACCGGAGGCCCGCAGCCTGGATGGCTCGATGATTAGAGAGTTTTGGTCTTCGCCAGAGTCAACTCATGTGTTGAGTCAGGTTTATCGAGTCAGTTTAATTAAGTCCATCTTTAGAACGTTTTGTTTTGGTCTGAACTCTATGAGATGCTATGGTTGGTTGTGATGAACAATTTCTATGGTTGCTTAATGAGCGACCATATCCTTATAATAATAAAGTTGTGTGCTACTGTTTGAGTCAAATCTTCTCCCCGCATAAGTATCTTGTGTACTTGTCTGTTCTATTTCTTTCTTCTCTATAAAAAACTATTGTTCTTCAGATGGTGAACACTCGTGGAAGCCGTGGAGCAAGAGGAAGCGGATCACAACAGGGTGGAAACCAAGACAACGCACCGAATCCTCAACCAGTACCACCCGTTGATATGGGCAATTTGGGAGCTTTTCTAACCGTTCAAACTCAGCTGATGCAGACCATGATGCATCAAATGCAGCAGTTGCAGAATCAGGCCGCAGCTAACAATAACAATCAGGCCATGAATCATGGAAATCATTCTAGACTGTCAGATTTTATGAGGACCAGGCCTCCAACCTTCTCTGGGAATGTCAACCCCATTGAAGCGGATGACTGGCTGTGCACGATTGAGAGGAAGCTGCACATATCCCACTGTGTAGGCAATGAGAGAGTCTTGTATGCCTCTCATCAACTGGAAGGGACTGTCGCAGAATGGTGGGAAAATTACTGCGCTTCCCACGAGCATCCTCAAGAGAACACCTGGGATGAGTTTACTGTTGCCTTCCGCCAATACCATGTACCAGAGGGTATGATGGAGCTTAAGAAGGAAGAATTTAGATCTTTGAAGCAGGGAGGCCAGTCAGTGGCCGATTACCTGAACAAATTTACCCAACTTGCACGCTATGCTCCGGAAGATGTAACAACGGATAAGGCCAGACAGTCCCGTTCATGAAGGGACTGAACTCTAGGCTTCAAGTGGGACTGATCACCCACACATTTCCTGATTTCCAGGAGCTGGTCAACAAGGCTCTAATCCTTGAAGACAAGTGCAAAGAGCTGGAGGATAATCGCAAGCGTCACATGGCACAATAGGGAGGACGCTAGGGTCAGTAGAGACCAGCAAGAACAGTTAACCAAGCTGCAGGAAATTCGCCAATGGTTGGAAGACGCTGTTACAACTGCAACGAGATGGGGCACTTCTCCAACGTTTGTCCTAAGAAGGGAGGAGTCACTCCTGTCCATTTTAATTTGGGAAATACTCCAGCTAGAACTCCTGTTCAAGGAGGAAGCCGAGGACCTATTCAAGCGAGAGCTGCACCCCAATCAATTATGCGAGGAAGAGTCAACCACATCACGGCGGATGAAGTTCAGAATGCAACGAATGTTGTACTAGGTAATTTTCTAGTTTACTCAGTACCAGCTACAATTCTATTTGATTCTGGAGCTTCACATTCATTTGTTTCATGGGTCTTTGTTATGAAAAATGATTTGGATATGGTCAACCTTAAGAGTACACTAATAGTCCAAACCCCTGGATCAAAACTCCGAACTAAAGTAGGGTGCTCCGGGGTGAAATTATTAATAAATGGAATAGAGTTCCTAGTGAACCTAATCATACGGATACCCAGACCATAGATGTTATTTTGGGAATAGATTGGTTATCCAAGCACAAGGCAGTGCTAGATTGTGGCCAGAGAGTAGTAACAGTTGAGAGCTCAGATGGTAGGAAGGTAGAGATTCAAGCAATGGCTGTTCAGGATGGCCAACTAATGGTCAATAGTGTGAAGACTGTTAATATGGAAGATGTTCCTGTAGTTAACGAGTATCCGGATGTATTCCCTGAAGATTTACCTGGAATGCCACCAGACAGGGATATAGAGTTTGTAATTGAGCTTGTACCTGGGACAGCTCCAATAGCTAAGAGACCTTATAGAATGTCCACCGAGGAGTTGGTGGAAATGAAGAAGCAAATTGAGGAATTACTAGAGAAAGGGTTTATAAGACCTAGTTTATCACCGTGGGGAGCACCGGTGTTGTTTGTCAAGAAGAAAGATGAAAGTTTTAGAATGTGTATAGATTATCGTGCACTGAATGATGTGACGATAAAAATAAGTATCCATTACCCAGGATTGATGATCTTTTCGATCAGTTGAGAGGAGTAGGAGTCTTCTCTAAGATAGATCTTCGATCTGGATATCACCAATTAAAAATTCGGACTGAGGACATACCAAAGACAGCTTTCTCATCAAGGTATGGGCATTACAAATTCACGGTCATGTCTTTTGGATTGACCAATGCCCCATCTTATTTCATGAATATGATGAACAAAGTATTCATGGAATATTTGGACAAGTTTGTAGTTGTTTTTATTGATGACATTCTTGTTTACTCCAAGTCGGAGGAAGAGCATGCTGGACATTTAAGAATGGTTTTGGAAAAATTAAGAGAAAACCAATTGTATGCAAAATTTAGTAAATGTGACTTCTGGAAAAAGAAGGTTGAGTTCTTGGATCATGTAATGACTGCCGAAAGAGTAGTTGTTGACCCAAAAAAAGTAGAGGCAGTGTTGCATTGGGAACAACCAAAGACAATTACCCAGATCAGAAGTTTTCTTGGAATGGCAGGATATTACCGCCGGTTCATTGAAGGTTTTTCATCAATTGCGAGACCTCTTACGCAATTGTTGAAAAAGGAGAAAAGGTTTGTGTGGTCGCCGAAAGCGTAAAAGAGTTTCCAAGAGTTGAAGAAGATTTAACTTCGCACTGCCTTGGTGTTGCGAATACTAAGGATAATTTTGATATCTACTGTGATGCTTCGCGTTAGGGACTTGGTTGTGTACTGATGCAAAATGGTAAAGCAGTAGCTTATGCATCAAGGCAGGTAAGGCCACATGAGCAGAATTACCCCACTCATGACTTAGAGTTAGCTGCTGTAGTGCACGCCCTTAAAATATGGCGTCACTATCTCATTGGAAACCGATGTGAAATATATATGGACCACAAAAGTCTAAAGTATATATTTACCCAATCAGACCTGAACATGAGACAAAGGAGATGGTTGGAATTAATTAAGGATTATAACATCGGAATTCACTACCATCCAGGAAAAGCAAACGTGGTGACTGATGCTTTGAGTCGAAAAAGCCATAGTTTAAATTTGATGGTTGCAAGAAACCAGTCTAACTTATGTAAAGAGCTTCAGAAGCTAAAATTGGAAGTCATACCGAAAGGATTTTTAGCTACTTTGGAAGTCAAGCCAACCCTAGAAGAGCATATCAGGGAAGGTCAAAAGAATGATGATAAGATTAATAGGATCAAATCCAAAATGGACAAAGACCTAGCCAAGGACTTCAGAGTAGATGAGCAGTGTACCTTGTGGATGAAAAATAGAATCTGCGTACCTCATAAACCTGAATTGAAGCAGTTGATACTTGAGGAAGCACATGATTCCAAATACTCAATTCACCCCGGCAGTGCAAAAATGTACCAGGATCTTAAGGACAGATTTTGGTGGCCGAATTTGAAGAAAGAAGTAGCTGAGCATGTAGCGTTGTGTGATGTGTGCTAGAGAGTCAAAACATTGCATCAGAGACCAGCAGGACTGCTACAACCATTAAAGATACCAGAGTGGAAGTGGGAGGAAATCGGGATGGATTTCATCACCGGTTTGCCAAGGACTCAAGGTGGATATGACTCCATATAGGTCATCATAGATCGATTAACAAAGGTCGCACATTTCATACCAGTAAAGACAACCTACTCAAGAGACAAGTTAGCAGAGCTGTACATGGCGAGGATTGTTTGCTTGCACGGAGTACCTAAGAAGATAGTATCAGATCGAGGTACTCAATTTACCTCAAGATTTTGGGATAAGTTGCATACAGCAATGGGCACCCGTTTGAATTTCAGTACAGCATACCATCCGCATACAGATGGTCAAACTGAAAGAGTAAATCAGATACTTGAGGATATGTTAAGAGCTTGTGCACTGTCATATGCAACCTCATGGGACAAACGCTTACCATATGTTGAATTTAGTTACAACAATAGTTATCAAGCTAGCTTGAAGATGTCGCCTTTTAAAGCTTTGTATGGTCGACCGTGTCGAACACCTTTGAATTGGAATGAGACGGGAGAACGTCATGTTTTTGGACCAGACATACTCTCAGATGCAGAGGAGAAGATTGTTATGATTAGAGAAAGACTGAAGACTGCACAATCAAGGCAAAAGAGCTAAACTGACAACCGATGTCGTGAATTGAGTTTTGAGCCAGAAGATTATTTTTATCTCAAGGTCACGCCACTTAAAGGAGTTAAAAGGTTTCATACAAAAGGAAAACTTGCCCCAAGATACATGGGTCCATTCAAGATTTTGAGCCGCAAAGGTGAAGTTGCCTACCAGTTAGAATTGCCTCAGTCTTTGGCAGGGGTACATGATGTATTCCATGTATCGCAATTGAAGAAATGTCTTCGAGTACCGAAGGAACAAGCACCTATAGAAGCTATTGAACTGCAAGAGGATCTAACCTACAAAGAACACCCAGTGAAGATTTTGGACACCATGGATCGTGAAACAAGGAACAAGTCAACCCGCTTCTGCAGAGTCCAGTGGAGCAACCACTCAGAAAGCGAAGCAACATGGGAGCGTGGGGAAGATCTGAAGAAGGAATTTCCCGACCTTTTCTTTAGCCAGCCCTAAATCTCGGGGATGAGATTTTGTTAAGGGGGAGGTTTGTAACATCCCAAAATTTGGCTTATTTTTAATTAAATAGTTATTTTGAATTTTTGAGAATTTTTGAATTTATTTGGAATTATTTGTAATTTCTGGAATTAACCTTTCTTTGGAAATTAATTTAATAATGAAAGTTTTAACAAAATATAAATGGAAATATTTTACTTGAGTCCAAAATGCTCTAAAATATTTTCTGGAATTTTTCTGATATTTTAAAAGCCTCAAATGATTTAAATGAATTTTTGGAATTATTTTTATTTGAAAACCCGAGGAAAAATCAATGAATAGTATCGGGCCCGCCCCACTACTGTGCCGCCGCTCAGCCCACGCCGCCGCGTGTATGCGCGAGATGCGTCCATGTCGCCTTTGTCGTTTCCACCGCCGCCGTCGTTCTCGGTGAGTAACCGACACATTGATTTGTCGTTTATGCACGCACGCCGAGGCTATAAAGCCCAATGGTCATCTCGCTGGACTCTCCTTTGCTTTGCGCATCGTTTGCCCCACTTCACGCATCCCGAGACCCACCACAGCGCTCAGCAAGCTCGCCGTAGTTCCGAGACCACTTCCACCGTGTTTGCGTCATCTCCGGTAACTCTTCGCCGTGTTAGAGGTCGTCGCCGAGTTCCTCGCATCGAACCGCGTCTATGGAACCACCATGTGTCGTCAGAGAAGCCCCGCGTCGCCGTAGCCGTGCCGTATTCTTCCTCTCTAGCAAGTTCAACGCCACCGCGACATCGCCGCCGAACCGAGCTCCATCAGCCGTCGGATCTTCGTTCAACGCCACGTTATCGCCACTACAGTAAGTCTCGTCTTTACCCCACAGCCGTAGGATTAGATGGACGGTCCAGATCATCTAGAGTAGTTTTAGCGTTGAAGTAATCGTAGCCGTAGATCTGTGGATTAGCGGTTGGAATATCGCCACGTGCCTGAAGCCGGGATTGCCCACGTGTGCTCAAGTCGCGTAAATCTTAGCCGTTGGATTCAATAGCGGATGGTCTAGATGCAACCACGTGTCGCACACTGAGATAACCACGTAGCTGAGCGTGATGCGCAAATTAGAATCAATCTGAGCCATTGAAATTTGAACGAATGGATCGGATTCCGCCACGCGCCGGGCCAGTCCCGAGTCGACGCGTGTTGCACGGAAACCCTAGCGCCGTTGAAATCCCACCGTTGAATCTAGCGTGCGGTCGAGATTGTGACGCGTGTCGCACGGGAACCGAAGCGTCAGCGCAACCTCTGGCTCGATCGACATCACTCGGTTTAACGCCAGCCGTTCGATTTAGATTCGGTGGCTGAGGTGAGACCACGTGTTAGGTCTAAAACCGAAGCGTTGCATAGATATTAACCGTTCGTTTTGAATCGAACGGACGAGATTAGATCAAGTCTCTGGTTGATAATTCGTCGCCACGTGTCACGGTTAGATCATGCCACGTGTCATGCTGACGTCATCAGTGGGACCCACATGTCAGACATGGCACCGTGGATGCTGACGTCATCAATGACGTCATGCTTGCGCAATAAATCGATTTTCCTTTAGATAAATAATTCGGTGAAAATTTAATTCGGTGCTGACATCATAATTCCGAATTTTCCGTATTAAAATAAATAAATAAATTTGGTTTATTCTTTTTAATTTATTTTCAAACTTCAAATAGCTATAACTTTTGCGTTTTAACTCCGATTTGAGTGATTCCAATTTCTAAAAATTTGTAAAATCAAGATCTATTTATTGGTGAATTTTATTGAATTTTTAGAGTTGAGTTTGCTCTCTGTAAATTATATTTATTGTGTGTATATTGATTTGATTAGACGCCGATTTGCTTGGGAGAGCTTTGAGGAGAATTTCAAAGACAAGACTCAGCTCCAGATCGGGACCACCAACTTTTTGAAGGCAAGTTGTGCTTTGACCATGTTGCTCCTAAGTTTTGAAAATATATTTTGTTTCAAACTATGCATGCTAATTCAACTAAAAATGGATTTAAATATTTTGGGTGAATTAGCTAATCAACATAATTGTTATTATCACCTTGTTATTAATATTGCATGCCATGATTCCTTTGATAACCTAAGTGGATAATACTAGTTGGTTGTAATGACATGCCAACACGGGAGGCTAGACCGTGAATAGTTGCTTAGCTTTGCAAATATCATGAATAGTATTTTTGAATACAAAAGCAATATTGACTAAAGAAATAGTGAATGCATTTTGATAAAAGGTGCAATGTTGTTGGTAATGATGTTGGAGTGTAGAGACCTGTGTGGTTCTACAGGAAGGATGATTACGGTCATGTGTTGCACCGTTAAGTAAATTGGGATGGATGTTGATTTAGACTGGGGCAAGTGGACCGAGGCTTTGTGCCAGGTGGGCCTGTGTGGCAATTGGGGGTGGGCTGAGTGACGTGAGGGCTGTGTGCCAAATTTTGAGAGAAGGATGTCTTGCCTTGGTCAGTTAAGGACTTCACCTTGCAAGCCTTTGACCTGAGTCTCTCGTACAACCACATGTCTGAATGGAAAGACTTAGTTTAGTAGGATTCTGATATCTTACATTTGATACCTCAGGATGGCAGTTACATGGGGGTAACTGTATGGGGGAGCGTGCCTGTACTTCGGCTATGTACCCGTCCAACGGTGTTTGTCGATCCTATACTTCAGCTCTGAGTGAGAGAAGTGATAGTGAAGGCAACTCGGAGAGGTTCCTATGTGGAGATAGAAGTCTCTGAAAGGCTTTGTTACGGTCAATCACCTGTGTGGTGAGTGACAGTATCTTGTGGGTAAAGTGTACAATCTCTGCAGAGTGTTAAAACTGTTTCGAATAGCCGAGTCCAAAGTACTGGGGTAGTGTTTTGAAAATAAAATGGGGTGGAAGGCTGTGTGCCAGGGTTAATGATGAAAGTTGATTAGGGACTGTGTGTCCAAAATTATGTGGAGAACAATTTGAGAAGTATAATATATTTATAGGGTTTTGATGCTTTCAATCCAAATTAATAATAGTTCAAAATATTGATGCAATGCAAATCAACCAGTTGAACCATTCCTTTGTAACAAGCCATGCATGTAGTAATAGAACTGCATGACTTGTTGAGTATGGTGTGTACTCACACTTGCGGATAAAATTTACCAGAAGAGAAGACTACGCCTGCGTACGAAGAGGAGTTCGTCGAAGAGCCAGATAACTAGGGAGCAAGCCTCTGTCAAGACGCCTGTGGCCAAAGATGGATCATCGCGACTTTTATTTTTTCCATTGTTGAACTCTATTTACTCTGATTATTGTAAGCCCTGCGTGGCAAACTATTGTAAGGGACCATAAGGTCGTACAACTCGTTTATATACATGATTGAAGTACTTATTTGTTATTCCGCTGTGTTTGTTGTAGTACTTTAACCCTGTATAGCCTGTGTGCACTAGCGCGATCCTGGACTAGTGTAGAATACACAGAGTGTCCGGATTTGCAGATTCGGGGCACGACACCGACCAAGGTGTTACTAATGGTCGGGATCACGACCAGGGCAGTCTTGAGATCTTTAGACATACCTTGGGGGGCGTCCTCCTGCGTAAAGGTTATCATAGCTCCAGCCCACTTACAGGGCTGGTCCGCGGGTTTCCCGACGGTGGCTTGGTAGACCACGCGCGCGGCATCCTTGATCTCGCACCAGGACTGGTACGCCGATGAGCCGCCGAAGATGACGTCGATCCAGCGGTCGCCCTGTTGAAAATCCAGGTCGATGTCAGCCTGGTCCTCTCCGATGTTTACCCTTTCGGGCTGATCTCCCTCTTTCGGGAGCGTGGGCATCTCTCCGCGCCTGTCGTAGAAGGCCTCTAACTTGCTCTGCCAAGCCCGACAGCCTCGTAGGTCGTGGCCCGGAGTCCTGTGGAATAGACAAAACTTGCCTTCGTCGAACCGAGGTCGCCCCTCAGGACCTTGTGAGCGGCCATTGGCCTGCCACGACCCAGACCGGCGATCCTCCTGCCAAGGTCAGCACGGTGCCTGCTGAGGTCGTGGCCGATTTCGCTAGGGACGGAGCCCCTCCTGGGCCGAATCCCGTACCTCCATGACCTCGCGGTGACCATCCGCCGACACGGTCACCCGAGGTCGGCCACCATCGCGCTTGCGATCTCTCTTTCGCTTCTTGGCGGCCGAGTCTTGGTCAGCACCCTTGGCGTTGGAGGGGCCGGCCTCGCCCGAATCGACACCAAGCTTACCCTGGTCGTAGTCACGCTTCCAGCGGACCGCGTAGCGCTCCACCATATGAAAAAGCTTGCCGACGGTGAGCCTCGTCGTGATCTCCAAGTCTTCGGTGAGGCGCCGGTCGCGGACGCCGAACTTGAAGGCCTTGATCACGGCTTCGTCGGATACACTAAGGATCAGGTTCCTGGTGCACATGAACCGTCGTACGACGTCGCGGAGGGGTTCATTCTTTCCCTGGATAACCCGGTCCAGGTCTTTCTCTCTACCGGGCCGCTCGTAACAGCTCTCGAAGTTTGAACGGAGCACGCCCTGAATCTGGCGCCACAAGCAGAAGGTGCTAGGCTTTTGGTTGAAGAACCAGGTGCGAGCGGCGCCAACCAAAATAGTAGGGAGGTAATTGGCCATCACGTACTCGTCTCCCCCTGCGGCCAAAATAGCGGTGGTGTAGATCGACAGGAACTCATCGGGGTTCTTCATTCCGTCAAATCTCTCGATCAAGGCGGGCTTGAAACGAGCCGGCCAGCGCACCCGCCGAAGGTCGTCGGAGTACGCCGCGTAGCCGTAGGCCGGAACGGGGGCACGCCTGGGGAGGTCGTCATCGGCGAGGCTTTCGCTACTGCCGGTCTCAAGGTCGAGGCTGCCTCGGCGCCCCGACCTTCCGCGAGAGCGGTCGTGGCACCGAGCGCGGGAGTCACCCGGGAGATATCCCAGGCGGTCTTGGACTCTGCGGCGCCTAGGCGGGATATCCGAGGAAAGACTCCCAGACCCGCCGTTGTTCGAAGGTAAACTGACGTAGCTCGGCTGACGCCAAACACCACTCGGGGCTGCGTCCGCGGGGCGGTGACGAGGTGGAGTCAGGGACACATCCCGGAGTTGTTGGCGAGAAGGTACTTCCCGCCGGGGAGGCGATCGGTGAGCGTGCCGGCGTCGACGCGATGAGTTGTCGTCACTTCTCAGGGAATGAGTCCCTGAGCGGCGACTCTGGTGCTGCGGAGGTATGACCTCTGTCACGGCACGATCGAGCTCGTCGGCCAGAGCACGGCCGAAGAGTTCCGACCTCACCCGGTTTGGATCAGCCATGATCCAGGCGATAGCTCAGAGGCGCTCTCCCGAGGGATGGAGCTTGTGATGGCCGGACGAGGCGCCGGCCTTTTCCTGGTCTTCTCGCCGGAGGGCAGTTATGGCCTGGTTGATGGTGACATGCACCATCCGACGAGCGTCTTCAGGGGTCTGCGGGTCGCGTTCACCCTCCGCCACGCCCATGTCAGGTCTGCCGCCATGAGGACATGCCGCCTGCCGATGGGGTGAAAGGGTAACGAAGGTGAAAAAGGACGAGTCGCGCTCGGAGTTCTCGCGCCCGAGCCCACGCTTGAGGAACGTCCCTCGACGGAGTGCGCCATGCTCCTGAGGCCTTGATCTCTTTCCTTCGAGTGAGCGAAGCTATCAGGCCCCACGGTGGGCGCCAGTTGTCGACGATCGGAATCTCCTGACCGCAAATATGAAAACAGGGTTAGTGTAAACGGGGAACCCAAAAAGCGTTGCGCTCAATGATGGATCGGACGTAGGTCGGGGCGAGGCGTTAACGAGCAAGTGACAACGAGTTATACTGGTTCGAGCCCCCGCGAGAGTAATAGCCCTACTCCAGTCTTCTCCTGAGGCGGAGGAATTCACTATTTGAGTACAGAGTGCGGACTACAGCTCGAGCTTGAGTGTCTTTGGTGTGTTAATGGCCTATTGCTGGTATGCTGATCTCGTGCCTCGTCATTCTGCTTCAAGGGATTTTATACCCCTCCTAGCCGTTGTCAGAAATGGCCAGGAGAGATTCCCGAGGACGTGCATGTCGTGCATTGAAGACGTGCTGCAATCGTCTCGGATCTGGCGCCCACGTCCGCCTTAACTCTGGGACCTTCGGTCTTGGTAGCCGCCGAGTACACGCACACCCCCGAGCCAAGGTCGAGGTCGTGCGGGGTCGGAACCCCCCACTGCCCAAGCTCGAGGTCGTGCGTCGCTTAGGTCATGGTCGAGGCCCGTTGCTACATTGTCCCGAGCTGGGACCCTGTTGACCGTGCATTAACCTGCCAGAGATTTCTCAGTCCCCGACGCTTGGCGAAGATAGCGTAGGTTGTAATTTTTCACGGGTAAGAATGGTTTTTCACCGAGAGCGATAGAGCGGGCGAGGGAGTCCGGGAGGAAGAGAACGAGAGATGGCAGGGGAGGAAGAGCATGGTATATTTTTGCAATTTGAATAAAAAATTGTATTATTAAAAAAATTCGTTAACGCTCACAAGTATATTTTTGCAATTCGAAAGAAATCAATGCAAAAAATATCTGTGGTAAATTTAATTTTCTATACAAAATATTTTACAATTTTTATAATTTATTTTAGACACCCACATCTATTGCCGCTGTGCTGTTTGGTGGCGATGCTATTATCACCACATGGTGTGGCGACAATAGGTTATCGTCACACCGTGTGGCGACAATAACATCTATGCCATATAGTTTGGCTAAATATGGTTGGTCGCTGTTGGGGCCGATTCTAATGACGGATTAATGTATTATCGTCAAATGAGTTGACGAAAATAGCCTCTTCGTCCGATCACATAGCGATAACTTTTATTTTATCAGACTATTCGCGAACGAGCATTATTTTTATAAATTTTTTTGGTCCCGTGTGTATTAATGTCGTAATTAGTTTTAAAAAATATATTATTTAAAAAAGTTTGTATTCGAGCGCATATGAAGGACAGCAGTCGCTTACGTCTTCGGGACCGTGACCGGTGGCGTCATTCGGAGTTGCATGCGTGTGAGAAGCGTATCCAGATGGAGACGGCCTGAGGGGACGTGAATCAAAAGGAAGCGAACTCCCAGCCGGTGGAGCTGCAGCAAAGAAAAAGAAGCGGCCGCATCGTGACGCGTGGAAAAAGAGGAGCAGCAGAAGAGCTACCGTTCCTGGTGGTAGCGTACGGGTGACCAGCGGATGCAGCAGATGCTCTTGGCGGCACAGTAGAGGTATGCCCAGAGTCCAGACAGCTACGTAGTCAAAATTTCGACGAATTTTCGGATTTCGGGTCTAGGCGAATTTTGAAGAACCAGCCGAATTTGAAATTCTCAAAAATTTCGGCGAAATTTCGGGTTTTTAATCCGGATTTTAAGTTTAAATATCCGGATTGGGCCGGAATTGTATCATTAGCACATAATAATATGATCTTTGATGATAATTTGTGAAAAAAAATAATTTTTTGAGACATTTTAAAATATCGGTGTAAACACTGACAAAATTTTATAAAATTGAATAAGCTAAGTCATGCTATGAAACATTTATGGTACCATCTTTAGAAGCCTAAGATTATACAGAAATTTTTTCAAAATATTTTAACTTCATTTGTTATGTTTTAAAAATAAAAAACAGAATTAGCATAAACTAGGTAGTAATCATGTTGGAATTTTGTAAATTTTTTGAAGTTTGATCATGGCCTATAATTTTTATGACAGATAAGTAATTCCCTCATAAACATTGTGTGCAAGTTTCAAATAATTTCAACCTGCTTTGATTGCTCAATCAAAAATTATATAAGGTACAAGCACGCACTCTGATGTCCGAAAACTGCGAAGTAGCACGTTCACATTTTTTGGGAACTTTTTATAGTTGATCATGATCTAAAAAATTTATGATAACATCAGTAATGCTTTCTAAAGATGTAAATTTTTTTCGTAATTTTTGCATACTTCGTACTATGCAAAAAAAAAGCTACTATGAAGTAAAACTTCTACATTTTTTGAGAATTTGTTATGGTTGATAAGGACCTAAAAATTTTATGAACATATCATCAATACTTTCCAACTATCCACAAAAACTTTCATAATTTCTTCATTCCTGGAACTATGCAAAAAATAGTTACAAAAAACAAGCATGGCTAGGACTTGAACCCTGGACCTTATATTTGCTAGTTTTGAGATTTACCACTGAGCTAGAGATGCTAATGTCTCATATGATTGATATTTCCCTGCATGTGGTTTAGCACTGTGGTCTGACCTTTCTCGGGTTCCCTGCATGCTAGTACAATCATTACTCTGTCTCACAGTGAGACTCTCACTTTCCTCTCTTTCACATTTTGCTTGCAACCAGACAGCAGCACATCTCTCAAGTTCTTCAGCTTCTCCAGCACCGAGCCGACCTCCCCTCTCCAATCCGGCCAAGCTCCGGTCAAATCCGGCTGTCGCCAGCGAGCAGGAAGGAGATTTTGGGCTTTGGCACCGAAATTTCGGGTGTGGGGACCGAATTTTCGGGTAGGCGACAAAAAAATTCAGCCGAATCAAATTTGTCAGGTAAGTGAAGAAATTTTTGTTGTTCTTTGTTATTCTTTGTTTGGTGATAGATGGATGCTGGTTGATTCATGGAAACGTAGTAGCTGAAGTAGTAATAACCTTTTTCTTCTGTTCTTGGGTTCCAGGACACGTTGAACATTGCCAAATTAATTATGCACTTATCCATTTCAGCAAACTGCTCGTGTACAAAAAATATAATGTGGCAATGCATGTATCTTTGTACGTTTATGTAAAAGAAAATGCAAGCAATAATAGTAGCGGTTCATCACATGGAGAGATCCATCATAAGAAAGGGAATACTTGGACATTTGATCCTTTTGCTGGAAGTGACAGCTAGGAAGTGTCTTACAGTATGATCTCACTTAAAAACTGAAGCCCGTCACTACCAGCAAACCATGGAGGTATAAAGTAGTTAGATTAGGAAGTGGGTTCTATTACAGTCTACATTTCATCTATCACCAAAGTGGGTTCTTATTTGCACTCTGTTCGTAGTGTATTAGTACAAGACTAATATTGTCTTTCTCAGTAACTCAGTGCAATGCTGAACATATAAGTAGTACAAGACTAATTTTAACACTGTATTGTCATGTTTCATGTGTGTATAATATGGTAACTTACCGGAGATTTTAATTAGCTATGCAAAATTGCAAATCAAGGAAGTACTTACCGGAGATTATAATTCAGTAAATTAGTTAGTACTTACCCCGTAAGTACAGAATTTTATATTTGACGAATACCCATGGCATGGGTATTCCCAGCGGCCCAGGAAAAATATATGGGCCGCCTTCGCACCAAAGCCTCAAGGAGAAGCCGACCGACCGGTCCACACAAGGGCGCCTAGTTCCCGGCCAAGCCGACCCCAGAAAGCGGCCCGACCAGCGCTCTAGGTTGGGCGCCCCACAAACTACGGCAGTGGCGACCTGAGGGTAGCCCGACCGGCGGGCCGGACCGACCGGGAGCCCCGGGCTAGTTCAGACCACCTCCACCAATAAACAGACGTCAAACCATCGGAAAGCGGTTTCTGCACTGGTCACCTACTCTGCTGATGCAACGGCTCAGCACGACCGAACAAAGAGGTCGCGCACCTTCCCAAGGCGATTTCCGAAGGCAGGCGCTCCCGACGTCAGCACCTGACTGCAGCGCAAAAGGCAGGTACGCCGTTTCCCGGAGGAATGGACCGCACCATCGCTCTGCGCCTCCACCAACCCGTCAGAGGTCACGTCTAGCGACCAGACACCGAGGCGGGAGGCCAAACCCCTAGGCGTAGGGAGCTCCCTCCATTTTTTCTTTTTACATGCTCCCGCATAACCTGCTTCCCCGGGCTATATAACGGGAAGTTTGGCCCTCCGGAGGGAGGGGGGACGATAAAAACATAGGACGATAGAACACAGCGCGCGCAAACAGAGCACGCTCGATAGCCTCCATCGAGAGCTCGGACGCGCCCTTGGCTCCGAGTCGCTCGCACCTATAGCCATTCCAGCCGACCCCTGTATACGAGGCGCTAAGAGCTCGAGCTCAGCCTCCGCTTGTAACTCGGCAAACTTACCAGCATCAGTAATAACACACGACCACCTCACAGACTGGAGTACGGACGTTCAGCCCGAACCAGTATATATCTTGGATCCCCTTTCTTTTGGTCCAACCATTCAAGGAACGGGAGCGCGTGGCCCCTCTAGACCTACAAATTTACTTGCCGGTTCTCGAAACACCGACAATATTCCATGTGGAGCATGTTAAAAGTACATGATATAAGTTCTTCGCTATCTATCAAGCTCTACAAGTAATGTCTTGACTTATGCCATTTGATGATTAAGCGTTTGTTTCAGAAAATTAGTTGCCAGACTCAGATTTTACTGAGGTTATGAATCATTGAAGACCTAGGTTTCTTCGTCTGCTTTGTTATAGTTATGTGTTTGGATTAACTATTCCAGTGTTTCTCTCGAATTACTGGTGGTTTGTTTAATCTTGCTTCTTGAGAAGCGTTTGGATAAGACTGTTCCAGTCTTTTATACCTTTTGTGGTTTTTTGCACTACAAATACTTAGATTGATTGTTCCAGTTTTCCTTGTTCAATAGTCTTTTGGACTTTTAATGCATTTTATTCGGTGTTTAATTACTCTTTAGGGTTTTTGGAAATAATTTCATTATAGATTTTGAGTTAAGAGAACGTTTGGTGAAGATAACTCAAATATTTCTAACTATCATATCTTTTGGTTTTATTCGTAGTTTGTTACGATTCAAATCTTTTACATCTAGGACTCTTTGACTATATAAGCTAACCTCCCTGTACTTCTAATCTTTGAAACATTATAGTGGATTATTTGTCATGGTTTTTTCTCGTAAGAGTTTTTCCACGTTAAATCTTTGTCTTCGTTATTGTGTCGTGCATCAATCCCTAACACACACCATTCCTGGCCACCACCAAGCTGCCTCTGTCAATGATTAGCATCCTCGCCGCTGGAAGGGCGGTTTATCCGATTTTTCCGTCCCGCCAGTCGTTGAAATGAACCGGGCAGGTAGTCCGGTTTTTGGAAAGTGTACAAGGGAGATGCACAAACTCACACACCACCCATATAGTTTGGAATATTTACTATATAATAGCGCCAAGAAATGCCGAATGCTGGGGTGAGCCACGTGTCACGCTCGCGGGGAGGTCCTCCGAAAAATTGGAAATCGCGTTTAGGTCATTTCGGTGATTTTTTAGTAAAATAGACCTGAAAAATATCGAAATTACGTTTAGGTCCCTCCACGCGCTTTTAAAAAAAAACGCAGATTCGACGAGGGTTTATAGCCAAATTGGAAATTGCATTTAGGTCCTTTCATCGATTTTTTTGTAGAGTAGATCCGAAAAAAATCGAAATTACGTTTAGGTTCCTCCACACGATTTTCTAAAAAACACGGATTCGTCGAATATTTATAGCAGCCCATAGATTCGCCGGCGGGGGTCCTTTCACCGGTTATTTGAAAAAAAAATGCCGGTTCTTTCGACCCGGAAGATTTAAAAAAATTTGGAATCGTAAATAGATCCTTCCGCCGGTTATTTTGAAAAAAGAGACCCGTTGTTCCGCAAATTCGATTTGCAAAAACTTGTGCCAAATTTTTCCCTCGCGGCGCGGCATCGTGTGTGACTCAACCTAGTTTATTGAGGACACCAAACTCCTCACAAAACACGGACGCGTACTTTTCTACTAAACAAACATAATTGTATGTATTTTTAAGATTAGTAGACATTGGTTTAAGTCACCCTGGTAGGCTAGGTGCACATCCGTATGCCTTGCCATCGGCCAGATTCCAGTCCCGTACGTTTCAAAAACTATGCTACAACAAGTCAGTCAACGGCAAGGACGACAATAACTAGATATCACTTTTATTTTAATTCTACAAAATTATAATAAACATCTTCGTAATATACACTTTTTACACAAAAAGAATCTATCTTCTGTGCACTCTAATGACGGTAGTACAAATCTACTATGCGCAACAAAATCGGACCTAAAGCTACAAACTTATTGCTGATGGGATCGACAAATACAAAATCTGTGGTTCTTCAGCAATATATGGTTATTTACATTGTGCCTTGGATGGTATATTGTTATACCTTTCCTAGGAAAAGATGGCAATGTTCCTGGCCTGGGGCCGTGCCACATCACGGTCGTTTTGCAAGAAAGCTCTTCTTTTTTTCGTAATTACGTGAGGCTCCCGGCTGCCTGGAGCCGTTCGTTTTTCGCGTCGGCGCCCATCCGGCCGTCCGTGCAGAGTATAATACTAGAACTAGAAAGTTTGCAGTGGTAAGCTGCTGTTATATGGAACAGACTGAACACGTTGCATAAAAATTAAATGGCTACCTCCTAATTAATTAGCCCAACATCAAAGTTTACCCTTTTTTTGGCAGGGAAAGTGGTTTATCTTTACACGCTTTCATGCATGCTTACTATGGGACTATTTTATCTTTTCAGGAATCTATGCAGCAAAATTTAGGAGAAGAGATTGTATGAAAAGAATAGAACGCCCAACTCTCTTATTTGCCCTTATGATCAATCAACTCCGGTTCCTCGAGGTGTATACGTGATGAATTCCAAATTAAGTTCTGAAATTTCTATTTATACTGTTCTTGCTGAACTTAAAAAAAACTGAAACCTCGCTAAAATCCAGGGAGAGATGATCAATAGGGAGAATAAAATGAAGGCGTACCATCCGAGCTCGGACATGGCGTAGGGCAGGCTGAGCACGCCGGCGCCGACCATGGCGGTGACGTTGTGGAAGGCGGAGTACCACCATTTGGCGTTCCTCGATGCTGTGACCGGCAGCCAATCGTTTATCTCCTCCTCCTTCTCCTTCTCCGCCATCGTATTCACGGCTGCTGGCGCCATATGTCCGATCGATGACCACATACCCCCCTCGAAAGAATAGATCTAAAACATGAAAGCTCGATCAGCTATTCCATATGCAGTACCTGAGTTGTCCCTGTTGGGTACTAAGAAAGAGCAACAAGAACCAATTGGAAAATCCATGCAAGATGAAGAAAGAGAAGACACAAAAACCTGCGGATGGAACGATGTTGAAGCAATTAGAGCAAACGGACCACTAAGGTGTGAGGGAGAAGAGATCACATAAGTATTAGTCGCGCTTCTGCAGTGGCCACCAACGAACGAGCCGAAAATGAAGGGTTTGCTAGCGCCTCTCTTAACGTGGACAGGCTTTATCATTTATAATGCTCGTACTTTGCTTGTTACCTATTTTTTAAATATTTTCTGCCTGCAGCCACAAATTAGGAATCGGTAAGATTATTGCTTGTTTGTTTGTTGTGTTGAGTAGCAGTGTTGACGGAGCTACGTACAGTCCGTTTTTCTCTCTTGACTGCTCCGCAGTCAAAGGATTAGGCTCAGATCGATGCACCGTCCTGCGCGCACGTAGTTAACACTATTAGTTTATGACACGTATCGCTGCTCCTTAATCTCATGGTTAGTAGGTTTGAGGTTATAGGATTAGATGGCAAACGAACATGGTGGTATCGGCGGTGGTCCGTGTTTATCTGGGTATTTTCTACCTGTGAGTATGGCTTGTTGCTCGGCCATGTCTCATATAGAGGTGGGCGTCGTACCGTGCTAGACTGGTCCGGCACAGATCTATTGTACTTCTTGCATGAACCGTGCTGGGTCGCAACGGCTCGTCGTGCCCGCCGTGCCCTGCCGGGTCGGCCTGACTCACCTTCGGCGAGCCTAAACACGGCCCATTTGCGCTTCATGCCTGCTTCGTGCCGTGTTGGTCCAGACCTAGCCTATTTGTACTATTATGATGAGAAGAAAGGAGCCAGAGGCACATGGAATTAAGACAGTGGACACAAATATTATAGAAAAAAGAACTAAAATTTATTTACTCTTAGAACAAGAGGGATGTGCTGAACATGAGCGAGAGAGAGGGCAACGAGAAAGTGAGGAAGAGAGGCAATCGAGATTGAGAGAGACGGATGAGCGAGGGAGAAATTGAGAGGGACGGGTGAGAGAGAGAGAGTTGACCCGTTTCTCTCAAGTGTCGACGGCGGGGGTGGCATTCATACTATTGGATACGTCCATGACACTCATACTCTGTGGGTCGGTGACCTTCATACTGAGCTTCTTTCACATGCCTTGGATCATCGGGCCCGACACGGCCCGTGCTACAGTGTCGTGCCGGGCTGTGCCGCCCATCGTACCTAGTTCTCTGGCCCGACATAGCTCGTGCTACAGTGTCGTGCTGTCCCGGCACGGCCCACGTCGTGCCTGGCCAGGCTTCGGACCGTGCCGTGCCTCGGGCCGGCCCAAAGGAGCCTGGCCCAAGTGCCCACCTCTAGTCTCATATCAATGCACATGTCCTGCGTGCACGTTGTTAACACTGTGAAAGGCAAATTAGTTTATAGCACCTATATATTATTCAAGTTACTCCCTCTTATAACAAATATTTATCGTTTTGGACATCGATATGGTCTCCAAAACTCAACTTTAACTACTAATTTCTATTGTAATGTATTTTAAAAATTAATAAAATTATAATAATATTAAAGTACTTTCCAAGACGAATCTACACATATCATTACTATAGAAAAGCTTATATTAGATGCCTCTTTACAGACAGTTTTGAAAAACCGTCTGTAATGAGAAACATTACTGATGGTTCTATAATGAAACCGTCAGTGACATAATCACATACGTACTCTTTAGAAACTGTCAATGATATACAGCAATATCATAGATAAAACTGTTAGAGATGAGTCCTACAACTAAAACCATTTTTGATACCTACCCATCACAGACGGTTCTAACTACAAACTGTCTGTGATATGAACTGAGACCACTATATAAATATATTGATAGAGGTTCATCATGCAGGCCTTGTCTTCCAGCGCGTTTCGCCTACCCCAAACCCTAGCCTACCGACATCCACCTCCTGGACGAACTCCTCCCCGACGACCTCCTCCTTGGCTACCTCCTCCACACCAAACTCCTACAACTCCTATTTCTGCATTAAATGCAAAAATGAGAATATCATGTGTATACGGTACTAGTTTCATGATTAGTGACTAGTACGTACATTTACAACAATTAGAATCACAACCATACATCATATTATTAAATTGGAATCTGATTATACATTGTATTTATACAATTCAGAGCATATATATAGCGGTAGAAGAAGCAAAGTCTTGTAGTGTGCCCATCCAACTCTCAAGCAACTGACAAGGCATAAATCCCTAGAAAGATCGTATTATTGAAATTCCTGCAACCTGCGACGAAAAGTATTCTTCGGAGCTTCGCTTTCTTGTCCACCTAAAACAATATAATAAGCAAGGTTGTGTATTTTCGTACTCAGCAAGACTTAAGGTGGTATTTGCAATATGCAGCACTGTAGGCCATGTCAAAGAAAACTTCAATGGTTAATTTGCATCAAGCAATATTGAATTGGTAAATCAAGTTGTAATTTAGAAACGAAATTTGTAAAAGCAAGTTTAACAAATATGAAAGTAACAGGTATAGCATAAGTAATAACTCACAATCCTCCATGACATGAGCTTCGAGACGACAAATACCTACTAACACCATTCTTTGCCAAAACAAAGCAAAATAGATTAAACCAGCCATTTTGAAAATAATAAAACATCTAACTCTGTGATGATGTTACCAAGTTTCCTTGACTGCGGGAGCGGCTAATCAATTAAATCTACACTCTGCAAAGGTATACAACTTTATCCACAAGTCATGACCTTTACTTTTTGCCGCATGTTTCACACACCTTTGGTGTTGTGGCTAGAATGTTCATAACAAAAACCTTTACATTACCTAGATTAACTTTGCACTAGCCCGGTAACGATAAACCCTCGCTGTGGCAGCAGAAACACATATATAAAACATGGTATCATTCTCATCAAAACAATCGAGCACCGTTTCTCCCTATAGCAAGGCGTACACTATTGTATCGACAAGCATTTACCCACACCTCAGTGTGGAAGCCCCTTCTGAGCAAACCAAATCGGAGTGCCTGTACTACTCTAGCCTTCCAGAGCACAAAGTTAATATAAATAGCTTAATTTGTTTAAGGCTATCCCATACTAGCACTTATGGTTGTACATATTCTTGGCTTGAAAGCAATCCATAGCTCAGTCCTTAATCTAACACGAGCAATAATCTCCTCCTACACTACCTGCAAATCCATCTACACAACCGACTATTGCCAATAATTGCCCGCATCTAAACCATAGTTTTATTTTGAGTTTTTGAACAAAATACCAACCACCATCAATGTCATATCCAACATTTTTAAATTCTCAAGATTTAGTTAAATATGAATGTCCCAATTTACTACTATAGCATGGCTAAGCATGGTTATTATATAACTGTATATACCCTAGTTGACAACATGTACTGTCTAACCCTATTATATGGTTATCAAGTTTCACATTTCCATACTTATCAAGGAAATTCCATGAAATATCAAGTATAACTACCAGTACCACAAGATAGCGAATTTAGAGGAAATAAGTGCATGCATGAAACAGTTTGATAAACAAAATGAAAATTAAATACTAGGATCAATATGATCAAAGGAGTGCTTGCCTTGCTTAATTGTTGTTTCTGATGAAGTCATGGTTGCAGCTGGCATTGTCGACGACAGAGTTAGTGATGTTGAGTTCTATATGTCGTTCAATGGAAATATAGCAAATAACCAACTTTAATAGGAGCGAAAAGAAGATAGATAGAAAATCAAATAAAGACTTCTTATAGAAAACAGGCGTGATTTCGGGTTCTCTCATTTTAGTCAATTATATATATATATATAGGAAGCCTCTTTTCTACTCCTGGGAGTAATTACTCCCTATGCCGTATCCCACAACGTATGGGGTATCTCGTGCGACGGAGGGTATGTACGCGTAGTATATGAGTATATAAGATCATCTAGGTGGTATGTACATTTTTTCAGAGGTGGTATGCACATTTTTTGGACATACTTCTTTTTATGTGCATGTATAAAGGTATTTGCAAAATATGCTAAAATTCATGAACTCTCTTGCAATTTTTCCATGTGGCTCACATTGGAGTACTTTATAATTAGTGTATGAGTGTACTCAAAGTGATAAAAGAGTATTTCAAGTTCGTTTAGGTGGTATTTCAGAGGTGGGAGTAACTACACCCGGGAGTAAAATATATATATATATATATATATATATATATATATATTATATGTATATACATGTTAATGGCTTTTAGGTTGAGCGATGCATGGTTTCTTTATAGATTATCTATTCTTGTCTTCACAATTCAAGAGGTTAAAATTATGTATTCTTATATTTATAATTTTGAATTCTAGATGCCAAAATTGTTTGGATTAATAGAATTAAAATATTAATCATCATGTTGTATGCTATATCGTATGCTATGTATGAATAGTACTTGACTTAAAAGATTTCGCATAAGAAGTGATTTCGAATATGTTAGATTTGTTAGGTTATGCCGTTGGTTATATATTCATGGTTTTTGAGATGGTTCTGGTGATACAAATATCTTAATCATTAATCTCTCATTTATTATTAAGTTCATTCATTTATATTATTGATTTCAAAGATCATAATACTTAGGGTTGTTTTGCTAGCAGGATTCAGCTAAAAAGCAAGGTATAATGAGAATATTTCTCCAGATTATAGTAGACCATATCCTAAAGATAATTTCTAGGCTGATTTTTATAATAATAGCATTTAGACGAGATATTTTATTCATTACTGAAATAGCTTAAATGATATTAAAGTCCACGTTATAAGGAATCAAATTTTGTTTTAGGTTTATGGCTGCACTTTACACGATTACTCAATTATTTTTTTGTCATTAGTAGGGTATGACCCTAGGAATGTTTTAGAACTAGTTTTTATATTATTTTGATTTTAGCCACGATAGTTCAAAAGCATATAAAAAATAAAGTCTTTTATAAACTGAATTCAAACTAGTTCTTTATGCCGATTATCATGATCTTATCTTTAAAAATATATTGTGATTAGCCTTATATGATCTTAACATTTAATTATGTCATTTTGTTCGCTTATACTTGAATCTTCAAGTATTTATATCTAGTACATGAGAGCATATTTTAATTAAAAGGCTAGGTGCAAGGCATGATATATTATAATGATTTTCACTATACTAGATGGTCTGACCATATGGAATATTTAGGAATTAGTTCTTCATGTATTATCATTTACTTATGTCATTTTATTTACACATGGTTAATCATATTTTGATTCTCTAAGCATATATTGCATGGAAGCATATTTTGGTTAAGAGTATTAGTACAAATTACAACTTATTATAATTATTTTCATTGCACCATGTAATCTGGTCCTAAAGAGCCTTTCTTTTTCATTTACATTTACTTAGGGACTTTATCTATATACTAATCATCTATTACCTATTTGAGATATGCATACATTAACTCTTTTATACATAGCAAGCCATGCTATTTGAAGAACTTAGTTCAGATTGAGCTAAGCATTATTTATTTTAGTTATTCTATATTTAAATAGGTTATATATATATATATATATATATATATATATATATATATATATATATATATATATATATATATATATATATATATATATATATATCCATTTGAGCTATTTGGCCATACATTAACATATGAGCACTGCACCTCGACTTATGATAATTTTAAACCAAACTAATTAAGTATGAAATGTTTTTGCATATACAGGGATATTAGGGTATTACTAAGGTCCAAGAATTAATTTTACCATTATTTGAATTCATGTGATCCAAGTTTTTAGCTATTTTCATTTCTAGGTATTGAAAACTAACTATTTTCAAATTTGATACCAACTAGATTTAAATCCAAATATTTTTGCAGAAATGAAGCATCTCAGTGTGAGGATTATCCATAATTAATTTCATGATTTTAAGAGTAATGGTTTATGTACTTTTAATAGTAACCATATTAAGGTTTATTTCAAATTTTAATTCAAACAATTCAAATTGAGTTTTAAAATCAATTATTTTTGCACAAATGAGTTTCTCATGGTCTAAGGAGCATTTATAAATTTATTTCATAATTTTAAGAGTTATATTTTTCATATGAGAAATAATGTCCATAATAGGGTTTCTTTCAAATTTAAATTCAAATAATTTAAACTGAGGTGAAAATTAAATATTTTTTTGTGTATTCTAGAACTACATGATTTTATATGAATTTATAATTTTGTCTTACTGAAATTGGAATTATAATGTAGAAGTTATTGCCAGATGAACCTTGGTCGGTTAGTTAAAGCTTGAAAAAATGTGGAATTACATTTTCTCACTGAGAAAGCGTCTTTCAGCTGCGCTTGCTCTGTTCTTTGTCGTGCTTGGCTGACAACAGGGGCCCTCAGAGACACAAAGCAGAGGAGGTTCTGGAGATCATTAGGGCTCCTTGTTGGTGGCAAGGTAGCACCGGATTTGGTCGGTCGGTGGGTCAGTGAGCAAGAAGGCAGTATGGAGAAGAGGCTCTGGGGCTAGGGTTCAATCGGCGGTGGCTGGAGATGGGCTGCCTCCGAGGGCCAGTGGTGGTGCCCATGGTAGGGTGGCCGACTGATGGAAGAAGGGTAAGGCGAGCTCAGGTGAGTACAAATTAAGCTTCAGTGGATGCAGTGCAAACCATTTTTCTAGTTTTCCCGTGGTGGAATCAGTGGAGGAAGGCTACCACCAGTGACTGGTTTAGGAGAAGATGAGCATCGTGGCGGTGGTGTTGCGGGTGAAACGAGTTGAAAATGAGGTGTGTGACAGGGTTAGGGATGCTCAGAGATGCTATTGGTTCAATGAATTTGGAATTTGCTCATTGAGTGACTTGAATTTGGTTTCGCCTTTTGTTCGGTGGAGCTCTGGAAATGGTGAATCTAGTTGGCTTTAATGGTAATCAAGGTAGTATTCAAGGCAATGAGATGGGGAGGATGCTGGGAGTCCTATGGGAGCTTGAGAAAAATTTATAGGCGGAGGCAATCAGGGCTCGCATGCTCACCACTGTGGCTAGGGAAGAGGAACTGAGCGGCATATGTTTTGCTGAAGTTAGAACAGGGCGAGGCTTAACTATGGCAGGATAGTATACAGGGAGATCGGCGTATGGTAGTAACTTGGCGGCGTTGCAATGATGGGGCTGCGCTGTGGTGATTCTCGATTGGTTGCCTCCCTGTCATGGCAGAGGAAGAGCGCAAGAGGGGAAGGTTTTGCGCGGCAAGGCAGGGAAGAAGAGGGCCGACTGAACATTGTTTCTAGGGCACCAATGTGAGGGAAGGACAGCGATGAAGAAGCCGAGTCAGTGCATGTTTTTGGTTCTACTGCGGTAGCGCTTTTGCTTTGATGTTGTGCACAAGAGGGGAGTAACCAAGGCAAGCTATGGCTGCAAGGGCAGTGTTTCTGGGAATAGGGATGTGGTGGCCTGGTGGGTGGGGTTGGCCAAGAAATGGGCCCATGAGTCAGTGTGTCAAGAAGGCAATCATGTTCAATGCACTGGTTTAAAGGCAATAAACGAAACCGCTTATCTTCTCAGGATTCAGACAATGATGTCAAGCCTTAAATGATCATCAATTCTTGATGGGAAATTTTTAATAATTTTTCTCAGTCCTCATTGGATAATTTTGTTTATCCTTTCAAATTTTCAATTCGAAAAGATGTGTGTAGAATTTATAAAAATTCTGACAATGCATTGTGCTCAATTATTTGTTTTCTATTTTTATTTTATCTAGGAGTTTATAACTCGTCAAATGTTTGTGAAACTTTTTTGAGGAGTTCTTTGCCTATAATAGTATCCTTTAAAACTTTCAGCTTCATATCTTTTATATTTAATTTATAAAAATTTTGACATTGAGATTTTCAACCTTTACTGCTTTTTGAATTTTTAAATGCAATAAACTTATTTATTAATTTTTAATATTTTTATTGTTGATATATCTATCCATTCAGAAGATAATATAAAAATTTTAGGTCAATATAATGTTGGATTATTTTTATTTAATTTTGACAATATCACTTTTTTCTTGTCAAATCCCATTTAAATCCCTTTCATTTCACACTTAATTATATTGACATGACTTTTAAATTCAGAAATAGGATTATGGAGATATCTCAAGATTATGTTGGGATTTTATACATTTTATTAATGTAAGCTTTTATCTTATCATTTATCTATTACTTCAATGAATATGTAAAGAATTTTTTCCTTTAGGGAAAAAATTAAGAAAAGCCAAGAAAATTCAGAAAAGATGGAAATTCAAAATAAAATTACTCTGCTCGAATGCCTACATAGTCGATGCTTACACTGGGCCATGCCAACCAGAGGACCCACCGACCAGCTACTCTCCTCCCCTCTCCTCTCCCAACCCCTGTGGCCATCGACTCAGCCATGCATTGCCGGCTCCGCTGCCCATCCTTCGACCTCACTTGCTCCGCTAAACTACCTTAAAGCTACTGAAGCCACCTCTCGCCTTCCTGGTCACCCGCACCTCACTCTCCACTGCTAAGAGCTTGTCAAGCTCGAGTGAGGCCAATGAGCAAATTTCTCACGTGAAACCCCCCACCATGTGAGCTCATCGATCGATTTTTCAAGCCGTTACACCCCACTCAGTTCCCCTTAACTTTTGCTCCATTTGATTGTAGCCGAGGCTAACAGCAACGCTGCCACAGCTTTGCCTTCTTCCCCAGCACAGGTCGCACGGTGGTAGGCCGCCTCGACCACTCTCAACCTCTCCGGGATAGCCGAATCAACGCATCATCACCCCCTAGTGCTCTCCCCCACCTCGGCTGAGCTCAAGTGCCCCTTCTTCCGCCTCTCCGGGAAGTACCTCCACCGAGCTTCGCCCCTCTCCGTTGCTAGCCTGCCATGGCCCCACCCCACTGCCAACGACCGGTCCCCTAGGTTTGTGCACACCCCATCTTGCTCACTGAGCCACTGGCCAGGCTCCATAGCCGCTACTCCGTTGCCGGTAGCCTCCCCTGGTACCACCTCTGTTTGCTGTCATTGACACGTGGGCTCGACCTGTCAGCCTCGTGCACTTGCCCTCTCTCTTTGTTGTTGACACGCGGGCCTGAGCTGTCAGTCGCACACGCATTTCCCCTCACGCAGCCGCTAACAGTGGGGCCCAGCTGTCAGGCAGCAAAACCTATTTTGAACACTTTCCAAAAAGATAATGCCACCTTTTGAGTAGGAAAACGTACTTTCCAATTTTGGAAAGTTTCAATTTTTAGTGATTTTTGTATACCCTAGATGATTCAAATGCTTATAACTTTTGCTAGGAAACTCCAAATATAGTTAATTTTTTAAAAAAATTTGTGTAAAATCATGTAGAATCTGAATATTAAAAAATATTTTAGTTTTGGTCAATGTGAAATAAATGATCTCAAATATATGCTTTAGGCCAAAAATATGCATAATGCAAAATTTTCACAAATAAAATATAAAAATTATGAAAATAATTTTACCATTTTCCTCAGATCACAAGCCCTTAAAATATATATAAATATAAATATTTATTGACTTAGTTGTAATAATTGCTTAATTAGGCTAATTTCAATCCATATAAAAGTTCAACTGATCATGACTTGTGTTAATGAACTTCAAATTTAGTGAAATTAGTTCCTAATACCTTTTAAAATAATGCTCTTTCTGTTTATGCAAAAAATATTAAGTTTTAAGCTCAGTTTACACATATTCATGACTAGGAAGGGTCAAATAGTGTTAAAATATGAAATGAAAGCAAAGGTTGCATATAAGCTCTAACACTTTTGAAATAAAGCCCAACTTATCAAAAAATCTAGAATATGTAGCTCTGTACCAATAGTTTAATTCTTGTTTTAAAATGTCTTAGTAGGCACCTTATGCTTAACCAAAGAGACATACCTTACACGTGCACACACCCCACTTCATGTTAATGTGATTTTATGTTTTAATGAATCCAAATATAATTTTTGCTTCTTGAATTCATAAATATTCATACACATAAACATAATTTTAGCCTCTTGAATTTGGAAGTTAAATACAACATATCTATAAGAAACAAGGAGTCATGCCTTAAAATGAGCCTAAAAGTTTCATCTTACGACCGAATGCTATGCATAAAATGATAACTTTCAAAACCCTAAGACACCCCAACCTCTTTTAGTAGATATTAATTTGTCTTTACAGATGATTTCTTTTTTTCGTTAATGACAATTTGTTGTTTGCCATTTGCCATGCTTCTTGTGGAATAATGAGTAGACACTGACGGTTCTATGCTCGTTGATGACAACAACACCTATGATCTAAATAACATATCAAACGATGATCAGCAAGGCAAGCACCCTCATTTGATCATGTTAATCCCACAATTTTATGATATTTATGTTGTTTTATCAAATGATATGTGAATGCGTGTATATTATTATTAAACTTGCTATGTTGTGGGTACCAGTAAAAGTATAATTTTTACCTCTTGAGTTTGTAAATATTAATACACATAAACATACTTTTATCCTCTTGAATTTGAAAGTTAAAAATAACATATCTATAAGAAACAAGGAGTTGTGCCTTAAAATGAACCTAAAAGTTTCATCTTATGACCGAATGCTATGCACAAAATGATAACCTTCGGAACTCTAAAGACACCCCAACCTCTTTTAGTAGATATTAATTTGGCTTTACATCTAATTTTTTCCCTTAATGACAATTTGTTGTTTGCCATTTGCCATGCTTCTTGCAGAATAACGAGTAGACACCGACAGTTCTATGCTCGTTGACTACAACAACACCTACGATCCAGATTACATGCTAGACGATGATCAGCAAGGCAAGCACCCTCCTTTGATCTTGTTGATCCCACAATTTTATGATATTTATGTTGTTTTATCAAATGATATATGCATGTGTGTATATTATTATTAAACTTGCTATGTTGTGGGTACCGGTAGATATTTCCCATTTGTGTGCATTGTTGTTACCTTGACACTTGTTTACCTACTATTGTAACCTTAGTTTATGGATTAGACATTAGTTAGTGTCACTACGGGTAACAAATGCGAAATACTACATGCATATGCTTAGCCATGCTCACTTAGATCGCCATTTAAATGTTAAGCTGCACTTCTATTCAGACTTAAGCAATTTTTAAAGGTACGAAGCTGAGTTACGGTATCTGTGTATTTTGATAAAAATTCAACCTAAAAATATATGGATTAGACACGGGCAAGTTACTATTTAAAGTTGAGGCGGGAGGAGGGACCCTGTGTGTAGTTAAGGGAAGAATCTCGTCTGGGTCGGTTAAGGACCAAACTTGATGCTATCACCTAAATGAAATAGTGCAATCACATGTTCTAGTATGGGATAGCCTTAGCCTAGTAGATTAGTTAAAGTTTAACCTTGCATTTTGGTAGGCTGAAGTAGTAAGGGCACTCTAGGGTACGGTGCCACCCGTAGGTGCTCTCTTCACCAAGGTGTTGGGGTTAAAGCATTCAAATATAACGGTATATGCCTTATCATGGGGGAAAGGACACGATGGGACATAAACTATTATTATTACTGTGTGTACGGGTCCGGATTTCTAGTGCCTTGGCAAGGGTTTGTTATCATCGGATTGGTGTAAGGCTAGGCTTTAGCTAGTTGAACGGTTTCATCACAATCTAGCAAATCAGGTGCTGTAGGTATTGCGAGGTATGGTTAACATAATTGCTAGATTGCATCATGTGGGTAAAGTGTACACTCTTTGCAGAGATTTAAATCTAATTAATTAGCTGTGCTCACGGTCATGAACAATTCAGGGAAGTAATGTCAAGTATAGCTTTGTTTTTGCAAAGGTTTTGGAAATTCGTGTTGTGACGGGTTGGTATACTTGTGAGCCAAGGTTGGTTGTGATTTACTCGCTATATATGGCCATAGAGGGCTATGAAATGATGGTATCGAACTTTACTTACTATTATTAGCTTCATATCAAATGCTCTTTTAAATTTCATCACCATTTGATGAACTACTATCTTGGAAATACAATCCGCTTTTTGCTAAAAATAAGACTTAGTGTAGTGGTTTGACATCCTTGGACTAACCTTACATATATTTTATTTCTATACACTAAAGTCTTGCAGTCTTGCGAGTATATATATACGTGTACTCACCATTGCTTAATTCATAATATATAGACGAAGGTATAGAAGAGAACACCGATGACTTGTACTTTGCACCGGGGTCCAACGACTACATGGATGGAAGAACTAGGGCTCTTCCTAGTCGGTTGCCTTTAGTTTATGGACGAGCATACCATTGCCCTTCTTTTGCTTTATGTTAATTTCCGCTACAACTTACTTTGTGTGTAATATTTGGCCGGTTGGCCACATACTTGTAACATCAAGTAGATGTAATAGCTTCTAGTCTATATTTATGCTATGTCAAATACTTAGGCATGTGTGTATGAGTAATGGTACATCTCGAATGCGGGCTATGTGGGCGCTAGGTGTTGATCTTGGGAACTAGCGCCGATCACATATCTGGGTACCCATATTTGCTCTCAACCGTCTGGTGTGTGGACTCGTGCAACCGTCGTTCCTTGTCTATTGCAACGCACAACCCTCAGTGGGTGTGGGCCATGACAAGGTTCTAAGATGGCTAGCGTGTGTTACGCCTGGAAGGGTTGGTTTCAATCCTGGTATGGTTATTTGGAAAAGAATGGGAGCTCTCTTGGTTGCATAAGTGTGAATGGTGCAACTAGGTAGCTCATATTTGTTTGAGTGAGTGCCATTTGGTTAATACTCTGTGCACGAAACTATTGGTGGTAGTGAGCATACACTTAGGTGGAGTATGGGTGGGTGTCACTTATAATCTAATGCACAAGTCTGATTCGATTCATATTTTTGGGTGCCCGCAAAAACATTCTAGATGCATTGAGGAAGCAACTTTTCTGATGAGGATGATCTTAAAATATGAATATTTGTAGTACTTTCATCACCTTTTCTTGTTATAATGTTGATGGATTCCAAGGCAAAATCTAATTCCACTAGTCTTATTCCTACACATGACTAGAGTGAAATAGGCCCACAAAAACATTCTAGATGCATTGAGGAAGCAACTTTTCTGATGAGGATGATCTTAAAATATGAATATTTGTAACACTTTCATCACCTTTTCTTGTTATAATGTTGATGGATTCCAAGGCATAATCTAATTCCACTGGTCTTATTCCTACACATGACCAGAGTGAAAATAGGCTGCCTATGGTATTCTAATTTGGGGATGAGGATGAAGTGGAAGCAATACATCAAAGCATGACAACTTTTAGGATAAACTGTGGATGAAATTGGATTTGCCTTGGAAACCATCAATATTAGAATAAGAAAGGGGATGAAAGTGCTACAAATATTCATATTTTAAAACCATCCTCATCAGACAAGCCGTTACCTCGATTCATCGAAAATGTTTTGATATTCAATTACAAAATCTATAACTGATTGTGCCTTGTAAATGTCATTGTAGAAATATCTAAGAAGAATAAAATTTCAAACAACAGATACTAATCACGGAAATTCTGCCAAGAGAGTTAGGAAAAAACATATCACAGACAATTCTATTTAAAAACCGTTTGTGATAAACTCATATCACATACAGTTTTACTTAAAAATCATTTGTGATATGTGTTTTCACAGTCAGTTTGGAAACTATCTATGATATATGTCATATTATCACTGATACATGCTTATAGACAATTCAGAAAACTTTCTGTGATGACATTTTTCAACCATCTGTAATAGCCTTTTCTGTACTAGTGTATGATTTTCATGCATCCAATCTAAATATTTAAAGAGATATTGATAGCTAAAGTTTAAAAAATTTGACTGCTCGTATCTCAAATCGACAAGTTTTTGTGAACAAGAGAGAGTAACTAAATAAAAGAGGAGTCTGAATCTCTTGGTTTGAGGCCATGTGATTGGTGTTGGCAATTGCACATGGCAGGTATAGGCAGTGGTTCGTGTTTCTAAGGGTATTTTCTATTTATGAGCATGCTTGGTATCGAAGACAAGCAAGAGCTTTCACCCATGCCATCACCCACAGTTAAGGATAAAAACGGAAATAGAATTTCCGACAATTCCAGAGAAAAATGGAAACGGAAGCCTTTTTCAGAAATGGAAATGGAAACGGAACATGTTGGTATGGAAACGGAAATGAAAATTTTTTGTTAGAAATGGAAACGGAAGAGCCATTTCCGAAGGAGGCGGAAATAAAAACGGAAATTCCATATAAGTGAAACCAGAATCTGTCGGAAACTTGGCCCACTTGGCCCAAAAAGGAGAATGGAGAATTTACATTTATTTTCAAATTAAAATAATTTTTGAAATACAAATGGCTTTATATAAAATATCAAATAGAGTTCACAAATTCCAAAACAAATCTCAAAAATACTTTGAAACATTTTGAACCTAGAAAAATTATTTCTAGAATAATTTTAGTTTCATTTTTCATCAATATATTAATTCTATAAATCTAAAAAATAATAAAATTGCATTTATAAACTCGAGAAAATGCAGGATAAATCTTAGAAAATCATAAATGAACATTGAACAATTATATGCAAATTTTAGGGTGTTACACCTTTATAGTTGGAGGAGCAATAGAATGTCGATGATAATGATATGGAGGAGGGCATGATGGTCTCATCTGAGGGACAAATAGCGAACCTTGAGCTGACAAACTTGAGAAAAAACTTTGTAGTGATACCGGTGAACATAACATTGTTCTTGTATCCGCCTTGGAGGTGCAATGAGTTACATTGTTTTTACGGTCATGTATATTGTGAGCATGTACTATGTTCTTGTGGAATTTTCCACTTTCGTTCTCGTATCCGCTCCGTTCTGTTCCACATCCATTTTCGTCACTAATCCATTTCCGTATCCGTTTTTAGGGTTTCCAATTTTGTTTCTATTACCGGTAAAAGATGTGGAAACGGAAACGAAATAACCATTTATCGACCGTTTCCATTCTGTTTTCATCCCTACCCATAGGTGCCTCATTCCTATTAGGGTATTTATTTTACCTGTGGACATGCTCATTAGACAAGTAAAAATCCGTGGCCATGCTCATTGCTACAGGTGCCCAATGCCTCTTGTGTGCCCACAAAAGTTTGAAGCAGCAAATATCAAACACAAAGTTAAGCACAAAAAATATTTATCTATATATCCTGCTTAAGAAGAACCTATTTGTGAGTGAAGCTGATTAATTTAACTCTTCTCTCCCCTTCCCTCCCTCAACAACCCGACATGTGACCCCGTCTATCAATTACGAGTTGGTGGCAGTAGTCCGTTCTCTCCCCCCCCCCCCGTGCGGGCATACCCACGAAACCATCATTGTCTCAAGCTTCTATACATTGGCGAATGGAGAAAGTTTTAATTCGGTTGGATATGCATGCATGCATGATCTACGGTATATCAGACTCTTATCTCAATCAACCGATTCTATTTCCAAATACTGCACGACCGATTTGCTTTTCTTTCTCCCATTGATCTGGAATTCAAATCGACAGCGATTGCTCCTGGTGCTTTTCAGATTAGATTGATTAATTCCCTTCCGAAGGAAGCAAAGCTCTGATTCATAGAGTTAGGTCTCTTCTCGCCTCTTTCCCTTTTGTTGCCTTCCTTATTCGACGATTTCTTAATCTGAATTCCATAGATATCTCCTCGGTTGCTGAATCTATATAACCCCACCGCTTCTTGCCTCTCCTGCAGATGTGTTGAGCTTATCCATTGAGCGGAGGTAATAGGCGACCTTCCTGATCTCGTCGATGTGGTGTAGGGGCAGGTCGCTGGTGGTGGGCGGTGAGATAGGCTGGTGGCACTGCTGGAGCTCGCTGCGGTGGACGATGTCAATAGGTTGAGGGAGGCGCTCACAGGGGGAGGCGAGGAGGCGATAAAGCTGATTGATGGGGTGGGGCTATGATATGGCCGGAGTAAGGCGTACGAGCCACGCATGCCGCTGATGGTGGCAGCCACATACGGATGACGTCTACCTCTTCAATGTCTTTGTGCCTATAGGGCAGCTAATGATACCTCTTTCGGTCGATCGATCGATTTCGAATTATAGCGTTACAAATTTACAATCCCAAGTGCTGTAATATTATTATTTAAGTTTGTGAAATTAAAGATAATTTTAAGCTCGAGTTTGTAAACAGGTGCATGAAATTTGTATACTTCGATGAATTGATTTAAACATTTAACCATTGCACATTCAGAGTGAATATTATTATTCAGCTAAGGTTAGTGCTCTTTGCAAATAATTTTTTTATCGCAAATTAAGTTTCCGTTGCATCGCATAGGCACATGGCTAGTTATTCCTCTAGCCCCTCTCCGCACCTCCACAACAAAAAAATACCTCCACAGAAAATCTGACTTCTTTGTGCTGGCATGTGGCCCCCACACACATTGAGCTGTATTTTCCGGTCTCTATTGGCGTGTTTGGTTCCTGTCACTTGCGGCCTTGCTCGCTTCGGGCTGGCCATGGAAGCGCCATCGCGAGGCTTCTCAGCGTGCAGCTAAGCGCTTCGCTTTTGGCCGGCGTTGCATCGCTTGAGCGAGCCGCATCGCTGGAGCCAGGCAACCAAACGCGCTCGCGTTCACGATCAACGCATCGCTGGAGCCTGGCCCGCGGGAAACAGGATACCAAACAGCGCCTATGTGATTCTGTCTTCTTCGTCTCATCTCTACGACTTCACGTATGTGTATCTCCGTCGTGTGGGATAAAACAAAGAATTATTTTTTTTAATAATACAATTTTTTTTTCAAAATTTCAAAAATACACCACGGAAAAAAAATTTACATAAATATACTCCTGTCGCCTGTTGGTTTAGCGACATTTAAATGTCGCCCAACCAACGGGCGTTGGTTTGGCGATAGGAGGCCTGTTGCCAAACCAACGGGCGACAAGAGGCCTGTCGTCAAACCAACGGGCGACAGGGGTATATTTCTGTAATTGTTTTTTTTCGTGGTATATTTTTGAAATTTTGAATAAAAAATGTATTATTTTTAAAAAAAATTCTAAAACAACTACTCCTGACAAGCAAAGCCTTTTCTTATAAGAACAACTTTTTACCTCTTAAATAGGACATCGTCCTATCTCATCGGCTATTTATTTTGTTTTGAGATTCACACTATTTTTCTCTCTTCTGTATTCTCTATTCCTCAAAATATATAACCACGGATCTCGAAATGAAAAAAAAAAGGTTAAATTGGATGGTGACATAATTAGGGGTATATGGTTCGCTAGCACTTCTTAGAAAATGTAGGACCAGCCAATGGGGAGGAAACAGCCAAGAAAACTTCACCTCGTTGCTGAAATTTCTCTATAAGAAAAGAAATATTTCACTAACGAATTATATATACTCGATATTTGACTAGAGAACTGTACATAATTGCAAAGCCGGTAGTAATGTGATGTGTGAAACTAACGAGTTTCAGATCGGTACATTGTCACCTAACACTTGTCAGAAAATGTAGGGCCAAACAATGAACTGGAAACTCCCAGGGTACATTGTCACCTAACACTTGTCAGAAAATGTAGGGCCCAACAATGAACTGGAAACTCCCAGGAAGACTTCAGATTTCGTTGTTAAAGGTACTATCTGAAAAAGAAATGTTTGACTAAAGAATTCTAATTCGTGGTGAGACTAGATAGTTGACTAGATAATCTTACGCAATTGCAAAATCAGTAGTAGATTTTTCTGGGCCGCCAAGCTTGACCGCCTCTTCGCAAGAAATATATCAAACTAGATCACAACGGCCTGCGTATTGCTAGGACAGAATGAATCGCTGACACACAGACATAGATTTTAATAGCGAAAGGAATTTTTTTTAAAACACGTAAAAAAACCAAATTATCATAATTTATAAAAAACTGGAAATTTGATCATGATCCTTTTTAGGTAGCTAACACTACTACAAAACACCTAATAGGTGAAGGTATGTCTGTGTCGGTTTTTTGGAACCGCCACAGATGAAGTTAACACTTAATTAGTGACAGTCTAGTTGTGTCGGTTTTTTTGGAACCAACACAGATAATATTTTTGTGTCGATTCTAAACTTCAAAATGGCGGGAACACTTATTTGTGTCGGTTTCAATTACAGACCGACACAAATAGTGTTCCCATTATTTGTGTCGGTTTATAAATGGAATTGATACAAATAATTGAATATGTGTACTGGTTCTAATTAAAAACCGACACAAATAATACTGCCTATATAACTACTGTGTGTACTGTAGCTTGAAGCTCTATGGTCTTTTTCCTCCCGAGAGCAAACCCAAAGTTTAATAATTCACATTCCATTTGAAAGATTTTTTATGCTTGTACTTCCTCTAGGTGTTCCATATTTTAATAAGCATTGATTTGTAGTGATCTAATTGCAATTTAATATTTATACCTAGTACAATTAAGTTTAATTTATATATAGTTCAAATTAAGGTTTAGATTTTAGTTTGTTTTTATTGACCTAACATTTTGTAGATAATGAATTTATTACCTAGCTCCATTAGATGAAGATTTGCCTAGCTTTATATAATATATATTAAAATTATGTCCATCTACTATTGTTAGCTAATTAATTATGATCAAGCGTATATTGAATTCAATTAATTAAGATTTTATATTTTAATAAGAATTAATTTGTGGATTGTAGTTGCAATTTAATGTTTAGACCTAGTTCAATTAAGGTTAATTTATATATAGTTCAAATTAAAGTTTAGATTTAGTTTGTTTTTATTGATAACCGTTTATGTTAATTGATTGTAGATGGACTAGATATGGATGTACAGTGCAAACCATTACAGCCGAGAATATATCGACGGTGTCTCTACTTTTCTAAGAGCTACCGAGGAGGACAAGTTGCAAAAGAAGAAGGAATACATACATTGTCCATGCATTGATTGCAAGAATGAGAAGATGTTTCCAGACAAAGAGCATATCCACTTGCACTTGATTCGAATGGGTTTTTTACCTAACTATACATGTTGGACAAGGCATAGTGAAGAGGAGATCATACATAAAGATGATAACGTCGTCGACGACGAAGCTGGCAATATGGCAGTTGACATTAGTTATGGATCTGATGAGGATAGGTTGCTCATTGATGATGACAATAATCTGGCTCAAATGTTGCGTCATGTAGAAGGGAACTATACTAGTCAGAGAGAGTTTAATCAATTTAAGGGTTTGATGGAGGACTCGGATAAATCTTTTTTCCTAGGTTGCAAGGAGGAATACACAAAGTTGCACACCGTGCTTTCACTACTGAAATTGAAAACAAGCAATGGTTGGTCTGATAAGAGTTTCATAGCGCTGTTACATCTCTTAACAGACATGCTTTCAAAGAGAAACGTGTTGCCTGAAACCATATATCTTGCAAAGAAGATTGTATGTCCCTTAGGATTGGAAGTAGAAAGAATACATGCATGTCCAAACAACTGTATGCTCTATCGCAAAGAGTATTCAGACATGCATGTATGTCTGGTGTGCAAAGCATCAAGATATAAGCGTAAGGGTGATGATAGCGAAGTTATCGAGGTGAAGAAAGGACCTCCCACTAAAGTTGTGTGGTATTTACCAGTAATCTCTCGGTTGAAGCGTTTATTTGGAAACAAAAAACACGTCAAATTGTTGTGATAGCACTTGGAAGAGCATAAGAGAGATGGAAAGCTAAGACACCATACTGATTTTGCCTAGTGGAGAACCATCGATAGGCTCTTCAGGAACAACTTCGGAAATGAACCGAGGAATATAAGGTTTGGGTTGAGTACAGATGAAATAAATCCTTTCGGTAACATGAGCAGCATTCATAGCACTTAACCTATGACTCTCTGTATCTACAACCTTCTTCCTTGGTTGTGTATAAAGCGAAAGTACATTATGATATCGCTGCTTATCCAATGGCCAAGACAACCTGGCAATGATATTGATGTATACCTACAACCATTGGTGGAAGATCTTGTGATACTGTGGAACAAAGGTGTACAGGTATGGGATGAGTACAAACGAGAGTACTTCACTCTACGTGCATTGTTGATTTGCACCATCAATGATTTACTAGCCCTAGGTAACCTATCTGGCCGTAGTATAAAAGGATCCAAAGCCTGCCCCCAGTGCTTGGATGAAACTGGTAGTGTGTGGCTCAACCACTCAAGAAAAATTGTGTACATGCATCACCGTAGGTTCCTTCGAAGGAATCACCCCTATCGTAATATGAAGAAACAATTTGACGGGACAAAGGAGAACGGTTTAGCTCCAAGGCCTCATCATGGGAAAGAGGTATTTGATATGGTTAAGGATACTAATATTGTACTTGGAAAGGGTAGTAATAATACATCGATGCCTCGAACTAAGAAGACCACATGGAAGAAGAGATCGATATTTTGGGACTTGCCCTATTGGACGGACTTAGAAGTTTGACACTGCATCGATGTCATGAATGTAGAGGAGAATGTATGTGATAGCTTGATTGGTTTTTTATTGAATATTCCCAGTAAAACTAAGGATGGCTCAAGGCACAAAAGGACCTAGAACATATAAAAATCAGAGCCAAGCTATATCCTCAAGACACCGGGAAAGGTCGACTTTATCTTCCCCCAGCTTGCTACACTTAGACCTCTACAACTGCTTGCATGGTGTGAAAGTTCTGTCCGATTACTCTACAAGCATGAAGAAACTGGTCTCGATGAAAGATTTCAAGTTAACTGGCTTGAAGTCTCATGATTGTCTTGTGATGATGACACAAATACTTCCTATTGCAATTAGAGGTATTTTGCCTGACAAGGTCCGAATGGAAATCATGAGGTTGTGTTTCTTCTTTAACACAATTTCACAGAAAGTCATCGATCCCATTGGACTATATGAACTACAGGATGATGTGGTCAAGACTCTCTGCCAACTAGAGATGTATTTTCCTCCATCATTTTTTGATATCATGGTGCATCTCATTGTTCACCTTGTGAATGAGATAAAGATATACAACCCCATATTCCTACATTAGATGTACCCGTTCGAGAGGTACATGGGTGTTCTGAAGAAATATGTATGTAATCGATATCAGCCGGAGCGCTGTATTGTAGAAGGTTATGCAACCGAGGAGGTTATCAAGTTCTGCGTCGATTACATGGACGATGTTGATCCGGTTGGTGTGCCTATATCTCGACATGAGGGCAGGCTAGCTAGGAAACGGGCGATCAAAAAGAAATCAATAAATACTTATGATCATGTTTTGTTCGAATAAGCACATTCAGTAGTTTTGCAACAGTCAGTTAAGGTGTCCTCGTATATGGACTTGCACAAAGATGAGCTACGGATGGAAAACCAAGGACGGTCAGAGGTTTGGATAATAAAAGAGCACAACCGTTTGTTCAATCATTGGTTCAAGGAGCACATGACTAGGAAAGAAACGAGTGTTACGTTGAGGTGGTTGGCAAAGAGGCCATCAGGTATAATTGTGACACGGCAAGGATACAACACAAATGGGTATATATTTTACACTAGAGCTTAGGATAGCAAAAGCACTTGCCAAAACAGTGGTATTCGCATAGATGCTTATGACAGCATAGGCAATAAGAAGAGCAGCTTCTATGAGTTCATAGAGGAGATTTGGGAGCTCGACTATTGTATTTTCAAGATCCCGATGTTTCGGTGTTGTTGGGTCCAACTCCCAAAGGGTGTGAAGGTGGACAAGTATGGATTCACTATTGTGGACATTGAACATGTCGGATATAGAGACGAGCCATTCGTACTTGCGAAGAAAGTAGCACAAGTCTTATATGTAATCGACCCGGCAGATAAAAAGTACCATGTTGTTCTTTATGGAAAAGGAAGAATCGTCGGAGTTGAGAATGTCGTGGATGAGGATGAGTACAACCAGTTTGATGAGTTGCCTCCTTTTGCAGACGGAAGCATCAGGCTAGAGAAAGAAGCCACTAAGGAAGAAGCTACCTATCATCGCAATGATCATGAAGAAGGGCAAATTGTGAAAGAAAATTAGCTAAGAGTAATGGCAATGTGATATAAAAAAATAATGTAAATATGATGTCAAAAATATGCATTTATGTGGACTTTTAGTTAATTTTCTCTTGTTGGTTACATTTTTTGATTATTTTTATAATATAAAAAAACTTGTAATCCTATATTTTAAATAAAATATATAGCTAGTATAAGTTAAATATGAAAAACTGTGAAAATGGTATGTGTTAGTTTTTAAATGGAACTGACACAAATACGACACTTTCAGTGTCGATTCTATACTAAAACCGACACTGAAAATAGTATTTGTGTCAGTTTTTAAATAGAACAAACACAAATACGACACTTTTAGTGTCAGTTCTATATTAAAACCGACACTGAAAATAGTATTTGTGTCAGTTTTTAAATAGAACTGAGGCAAATATAAACTGTATATAAGACCAGACTTATCCCTCTCTAAGCTGACGCCCTCCAAGTCCATGCTCCTCCTCTACGCTCTCCTTCTCCATGCCACCGTCATTCCCATCGTGCTCACCACCATGGAGCTCACCGCCACCAGAGAAGAAAAGAAGAGGAAGGGAGAAAGAAGCAAGAAGAAGGGAGAAAGCCGTCGTCCCCGTCACACTCACCGCCGCTTCCTCTCTCCTCCCCGGCACTGCCACGTCTTCTCCAAGGTACCGCCGCCTCCTATCCCTGGCGTCGTCTCAATGTGCTGCTCGAGTGAGACTTTAGCTATTATCTCTTAGTATATGTAGCTACCTAGAACAACTTTACAGACTACCATGTGATGACTATACCATCACAAAGAAATGCACATATATATCGAGTCTGTGATCTCGCATTATGGGATTAGAAAGATAGCCAGTGTAAGAGTATCATGGTTCTTCTTGAAATATAAAACCAAGATCTTGTGTATCATAATTGTATATGTTGAAGTACTATATTTGCTTTATTTATTTACTACATATGCCACATCAAATTTGCAAAGTATTATAATTTGGTATGTAATGCTTCAAATCAGCCCACTAACACAATAATCAATCCATTGTATTGCAATATCACCCTTTGTTCAATTAGCAGCTAGCTATTCCCTATCTTCCCCCACTAATCATGTGGAGATCTTGTAATTAAACTCTATCGTGTTAATATTTATCACTTATCAGTATGTTCGTCTGATTCACAGGAAATTCTGTGACCTCTTTTACCCTAGGAATTGAACTCTTCCAAGTATCTGTAGATCTTCTACCACTTGTTTTGTCAATGCTTCACAAACTTTACACTTCTAGAACAGTCTTTGTTTCAGAAATTATAAGTCATCCTTCCATTTCAGTTCAATACGCACATTCTTATGTACTTGAAAATATTACTAATTGTATTTTGGTCTTATGTGGAAACATATATTACAGAACATAATCCTGGGTACTATATACAATTCATGCATAAAATAAGCATGGTTCTATGATTTCTTGACTCTGGACTATTCGATGTCTTTTGGCTATTTGACACTCCAATGAGCTAACGTGCTTAAAGCTCCTAACTGGCCAACCCCAAGTGGCTCTGCAAATAAATAAAATGTGATGTTGACAGCATTCAGTTGCATCGACACAACACATGTCAAGCGTGAGATTATCTGTAGTATATGTCACTTTCTTTTCTTGGGGCCCTTAGCAATAGAAGATAGGTGCATTGCATAGATCCGTATTATTAAAAAGGCCAGCCTACAGTTCTGAGTTGTATTTTTTCACATCTTTCTCCTAAGGTTATTTCGGGTAATTTGTTACTTATATTCCACTTGTCTTTTGGGTTCCTTAGTTTATGTTTCATTTCTTATTTGGGAATGGATGTGGCATATGCAACTTTTAGGTTAAAAAAGTATTTAAACTTTTTCCTCCATGAACATTTTCCCTACTTCTCACAAAATTACATAGTACATAGAACTGACCTGGCTATATGCATAAAAGGAAATTGACAAATATAGCATGAAGCTAATAGCCAAATAGTAATCATGGAAACTATAGAAAAGAATAAAATAGTACTAGATAAACTTATTTGTATTTTACTCATGTATATTACGCTTGTATGAGCTTGAACTGAATAGAGTAGCATAGTGGGGGCATGGAACTGGTAGCATAAGAATCAGGTTCTAAATCCCATTCTGGTTTATATTAGAGAAAAACTATTATCATAATCTCATATTCTGAAAAAAATTGGGAAATATTTGTTCCAAACGGGTTCTTGGAAACCAGCAAACCCAGCTTACACTTGATAGCTTGCCCTGTTAATAATTTTTGATGCTTGTTTGTGCAAAGCTAGTTGATGACTGTTTTGTGATGTTGCCTACCAACCCCCTTCCTCTCTCTGTGTTAGTCCTTTTTTATCCTATTTTAGAATACTTGTTACCTAAATTTTTAGTATTAACTTAGTACATGTTTAAGGCTATCATTGTGGTTGATCTCAAATCTGTTGTCCATTTAATTTGTTGACAGGAATAGTTTTGCTCTGTAGGCAATATTTTTGTTTAAAAAGAAGAAAGGCCCAAACTTTGTGCAATATATATGAAGGGGACCTTTGAGCCTAGCCCGAGTAGGAGCCCAAGCTCGAGTAGCTTCCTCAACCTCAACCCAGTGGCCCGCACCGAGGACTCAACTACCCCAGTGCCGAGGTCCCACCTACTGCCGATATCAAACCAGCATGGCGTCATGACCAAGGGCAAACCAAAAAGCCTGAAGTCCGATATACCATCTCAGATGTATCAGATTTTGGGACCTCTATTGCACCACAAGAAGCAGTGACTAGATACAGGTCAACCTGCGGGTATATCGTAAGGGATAAAGTGTCAGTCACCTATTAGGACTGGCATAAAGTGCCCCACGCCACCAAAGCGGACCTTTGGATAGAGCTCGAACAAAGCTTTGAATTCTCTGAAGAAGCCGAAGACCTCGTGCGTCGGGATGCATTGATGACCATGGGTATGACAAGGAAGAACTTCAAGACCCGGTTGAATTGCAACTATGTAAAGAAAAACCAGCCGGCCATCGGGGACTATCCGAAATTGGAACTATACTGGGATGAGTTTGTGGCGGTGAAGTTACAAGAAGCAGCAAAGAGGTCAAGTGAGGACCACAAGAAAATCTCCAGAAAGAACATTTATCTCGACAAACTAGGCATGTGTGGGTATGCGGGAAAAATTCCCCAATGGGAGAGGCAAGAAGCAAAGGCCGTTCAGTCAACTAGTAGAAGTCCCTTGTTCGAACTACCAGACCGAGTCAAGCACTATGTGCTAGCAAGGGCAACTGTCATGTTTGGCAGGTGCTTGCCCTTTAGAAACAACGAAGATGAAGCAATCTCCCAAATAGTTCAAGAGTTGTCTATCCAGGCTACCCAAGGCACCTTCCTTCTAAATAGGGAGAAGGACGAACTTACTGTGGCCTTAGGAACAAAAGAGCACCCTGGTCGGACACAAGGCGTTGGGGCTAAGGTACCCTGAGCAAGGGATTCCTAGAGCACGCCGACTCTTACAAGAGTCAGAAGAGAGCAAAAAAAGAGCATGCCGAATATGAACGAGAAGCAATGAAGCAAGAGATGCTTTGAGATTTACGAGGCACCATAGAACAATAAGTACAAAGACAAGTACAAGCAACCATGAGCCATGCAGAAGTGGAGAACATTATTCTCCCTAGCACCTCACGCCATCGCAGCAGTTACGTGTCCACACTACTGCTAGAAGATGCATTAGCCCACTATCCCGTGGACGACATACAACATCCAACACTGTGCCAGCTCAACATTCCTCTCATGAACATTTCCCTTCAGGCTGCTATAGGCATGGCTTATCAGTGCCAAGAAGGGTCGCGTCGGGATACACAAAGGTCGAGATAGACACGGTACTTCTGTAGTTCACCGACATGATGTTGGAAATGCCCGTAAATGACGTGACAACTCTAGGAAGTGCCATCCACACATTCATCCAGTGGCGCAAGCGTGACATCATCCTCAACCTTCAAGTGTCGGTTTGTCCTGCAGTAGATCCTCCGCAGTCGTCACCAGCACCTCAGTGTTAAGAGAGCATTGTCAGCCCTTCGCAGAAGATATGTGAAGAACCTATCATGTCTCATACAAAGAAATTGCACATGAGGCAAGTCATGTCGACCAGATTAGGCGAGGCCAGGACTGAATATGATGTTGTGTGCAGCCAATTTAAGGGCAAGGCAAAGTCTGACGAACAAGTTAGGGTAGTGTAAGATCGAGGATGCCGACTAGAGGGGGGTGAATAGGCGGCTTTAAAAATTTCTTCAATGATTAGTTAAAATCTCGCCTATTTATCCCTATGTTAAAACCTAAACAAAAATCAATGCGGAAGCGATAAACTAAGGTTTTCACAATTAAGCCTAAGTCAACTAGGCTCACTAAGTGCAATAACTATTTATGTCTCTAACAAGAATATGCAATCCTAAAGACAATTAAGTACTTTAATTCTAGGAATGTAAATTGCAACAATATAAATAAGAATTGCAAACAAACACAAAGTGACACACCGATATTTTACCGTGGTGTTCAAAGACTTGCCGGTCTCCCCTAATCCACGTTGAGGCTAGCCCAAACCACTTTGGACAGGCTCCACGAATTGAGCACCCGCCTCGATTCCACTAGTGGTTGCTCTTTCCCGCTCCGGATAGGTGAGCACCGACCTTCACAACTTGCCGGGGCTTCTCACAACCTTCGTCGAGAAGCTCACCGTGCACGATGCCTCCACACCGTCTAGGTGTCGGTAAACACCAAGAGTAACAAGCCAAGCCTTCCCGCTTGAACTTCACCTAGTGCAACACATGCACTCCGGTGATCACCGAGTGCAACACATACACAAAGATCCCCTCAAGTGCAACACATACACAAGAGGCTCTCAATCCACTTCTAATTGCAACATATGCAATGAGAGCTCACTCTTAGCTCAAAAACCAAATTGGAGAGTGCAACACATGCAAAACTCAATCACAAAGAGCAATGGACTCTCCAAAATCCCAACAACATGCAAATGTCAGCCCCCAAGGCTCTTTATATAGCCTCCACAAGAAAAACTAGCCGTTGGGGGGCAAAATGGGCAAAAGTGCCTAGGAGAGCCGGTCATACCGCCCTAGGGCCGGTATTACCGCTCCTCAGAGCCCAACGGCTAAAAAACTAGCCGTTACTCAGAAAACCTAGTCATACCGCACATGGGGTGGTACTACCGCACATGGGGCAGTACTACCGCTCACCGGTACTACCTCTCACATCTCGGTAGTACCGGACATAAAAAATACGAAGAAAACCCTTCTTTGGATTTTTCACACCGCTTGAGGTGCGGTACTACCGGCCTTAGGGCGGTAATACTGCTGTCACAGCACTAAAATGGCCATAACTTTTTATTCCGAACTCCGATTTAGGTGATCTTGAACTCTATGTGAAGTTTAACATGAGGGCTACAATCTTCACCTATTTTCAATACTTAAGCAACCATAGATATTTTTAAATATCACCAAAACCAACTTCTAATGTAGTCATTTAAGTCTAAAATATGATTTTTCGAAATCCCTCACATAGACTTGATCAAGAACATGACTACAAGCTAGCAAGAGTCGATAAGATCAAATCTTGAGCCATGTGATGATCAACTCATGATCAAAACAACTTTTGCAAAACACATTTGCAAATAACCCGAGAAGCTATAAGATCAATCCTCTAGCAATGTAAGGATCAACACATGATCCCGACATTTTGCAAAACACATTTGCAAATGCCAACACATGCTCTAGGATTGAAACCCATAACCTCTAGCTTATTTGCAAACCAAATTTGCAAAAAATAAATCAACATTTTGCAAACACAAAGCATAAGCTTTACATAGCATTGTGATGATCAACACATGATCAAATCACAAGCTAAGACACCGATACATGAGCTCTCACCTTTTGCAACACATGCAAAACTTAACTCCATGCAAAACCACATAAACCAAATTACATGAGCTATCTCCCTTTTGCAACACATGCAAATCCATAGCTCCATGTAAAAACCAAATAGATTAAGATTCAATAAGAAGAAAGCATGAGCTCCCTAATTTGCAACACATGCAAATACTTAGCTCATGCAAAATCCAAACAAGAGAGTGAGCTGAGTGAACCGGATTGAGTTTATCAATACATGATGAAGATCAAGCTATAAGACTTGACCCCTCTTAATAGTACGGCAACCTATACTAGCAACCCGGTCTCCCATCCAAACACCGACACAGATAAAAGACTAGGAACACATCCTTAGCCTTAGCTAGTCATACCTTTGCCTCTCGCAACCACTTAGAGCTTTCATGATGACCGATTATCTTCTCTCCAAGTCGGGATGTTTATCTTGTTCATCAACACATGATGAACTCCCCTTGTCTTAGCTTCGGGATCCTCTTTTGACGCTCATCAACACATGATGACGTACTTGTCCCATTTATCCATCTCAACCTTGAACTTAACCTATTTCAAACTCATTGAAAGTGTTAGTCCAATAAACATGGTTGCCTCAATCATCAATTGCACTCCATTAACACATAATGGATGCCCCCGAGATTGATTGAGCACAACCCAAAGACAATTGATTGAAAGATTAATTATGTCTTGAGTAAACTAATGCAACTAATGCTTCATTATACTCAAGAGCTTTCGATTGCCCTAGGATCAACAAAGTGAACCATCAACTCATGATTAGTTCTTTGTTGATTTAATGGCAACTGAACACAATTTAAATTGAATTTAAATTGTCATGAGTATATATTAACTAAATAAGTTTCATATACTTAATGGATTGTTTCAAAGTCTTAATCCTATATGTTATTTGGCAAGAGGACATGAATCAATACTATTGAAACATCAAGTTAAATTATGAACTCCCCCTAGATATGTGCATTCATGTAATATGGATGAAGTTGGAAACATAATGCACATCTTTTAATGTATAAGTAATGTAAGAGTTCATTCTTTAACTTGAGTCCGAAGTATGCAATAAGATATCATAAAATGAATACGAGTGCTTACCTTGGGTTTTCCATTTTTCAATGAGATGAGACTAATCAAAGATATACTCAATAAAAGATTTAGTCTCATGTTTGGGTTTATCAATATGATCATGAAAATTATATCCAAGGAATGCAATAAGATATATAATATGAGCTCGAATGCATACCTTTGATATTTTCATTTTTTCATCCAAAAGAGACTAATAAGAGTTAAGCTCAACTAAAGAGTTAGTCTCATAAAAAGATTTATCATTAATTAACAATTGAGATTAATCAATATTATGGTTATCAAAAGAGTTAGTCTCAATATTAGATTTCTCATTAATACCAAAACCAAATTAATGGAGCTTGAACTTTCAGGTAGAAAGACTGAAATTCAAGATGGGGAAGCCTTTTGTGACCCAAATAATGTTTGATACCCTAACATTAATGATGCAAAGATTGTATATCTGATACATGGAGTGGTCCAACCAGGATGTACTATTGAAGGCGGTCACTGGAATGTTCAAAGAGGAGCATTTTCACCATGAGGGGCCTCGCTACTTCCTGGTTGAATTCGATAACTTACACAACATGTACTACTAGGATGCCCTTGACGTGTCTCTTTTGAGATGTTGGATATTGTAAGTGTGAACTATAGAAATCGTTGTCTACATTAATGTAATACCGATAAATGTAATATCAAACTTCTTTATTATGTAAGTATGAGACTATTGAACTAAGGAGACCCAAAGCACTTAGTGTAGGATTTCTCGACCTAGGAACAGTTTGTGAACCTGAACTCCGAAGAGTACCAAAGGAGGTCAAGGAATACACATATAAGGCTTTCATTAAACTTTAAGACAAGGAATTGATATTTTTACTCTACAACTTCAAGTAAGTGCTTCACTAACTAGTTAGATCACTCAATGTTGTTCCTTACTTTCATTGTGATCTTAGCACTAATGACTATGGCATATTACTTGTATATGTAGATTCCATTGGATACTCGTTGCCATTACATTAGAGGAGCAAAATGGTTGTCCTGGACCCCCTTGACAAAGATAAAAAAAACTTTTACAAGGATATGACAGATATACTCTGAAAGGCCTTCAAAAGATACTATAAAAAGTCCACGAGACACCGCCCATTCCAGAAGTCCCTCTCAATCCGTACTAAATTTTCGATATGCACACAGTATTCCTATATCGCATTTTGTAGTAAATGATTCATATCGTGACATTGTAGTTTATTTATTCTTTGCAGTGTCACAAATAGTCGAAAGGCATAAATTTTTGTGGGTATTTTGTCTGCCAATACATGCAAGAAATCTTAGGTTCTACATTACTAGACAATGACGTAGAGGTTTGTCATGTTAACAACACAAATTGATTCATACCTAACGATTTCTATTAAAAATCTTAGATTAATTTTTGTTCTACTTATAGTGCCTCAAATTGCCTACGAGAGGATTGCTTTATAATGAAATCAAAGCCATTCAGGGACAACTCGCCTGATTCATCATGAATCAACTCATCAATAAGAATGGCGAATTTCATGACGCTGACAACAACGACCCAATCTTTTGTACTAATCTAGAACGTATCATGTCTCCATCCCACTCTGACTGATATATGTAAAATAATGTACAAAGTGTGAAATGATGTTTTATTGGAGTATTCAACATGTATTGACATAATTTGATGATAAATTATTGTGAAAGTACTTTTTAGCAATCGATTGGTATCATTTTTTTATTTTTTATACAACAAATTCACATACTTTATATACATATATTAGTAGTCAAAGTTAGATAATCTTGATTGCACACATATCTTAGTGAGTTGATGAAATCTATTTGTAAACAGAGGGAGTACTATAGCTCAATAGCAGGGTTGATCTGTATGTCGATCTTGCCATTTGGAGCCATAGCAAGGTTGATAAAAGAGTGATGCACTCTATTCCATCACTACAGTTGGCTACTTTACAGCCAAAAGGACAATGCAATTGTCGTTTGAATATAAGATTTTTTAGATGTAACTCTGTAGAGACCTCAGTCACATTTGTTGTTAGTGTGCTTACATTTCTATGGCTTATCAAGTCAAGAAGCCTTAGAATCCAATATTGTTCCATCCATGACAAGTAATCGAACTTAATAGAACTATGCATAATTTCTAGCCAAAAATTACTGACTTATTCTTGGAACAGAATGAGGAATGACTCCATGGAGGATCGATTGCGTGAAGCTTTGTCTTTTGACTCAGGAGGGCTATCCATTCCATAGGATGCCCAATCTAGCGTCTTGTTTTCATGGCTACAAAAAAAAGTTGAGAGTCTCGTGAGCTTCTTGAGTGTGGCTTGAGCTCCAAACAAGTCCATCTAGAACCAACATTTTGTATTCTATGTGTATGTTGATGTATGTATAAATTGGAATTTTGTGCTAGCATCATGTCTCATGTGTGTATGCTGATGTATGTATATTGTGTGTGTATGCTAATTCAGAGGGCATGGCTAGCAGTTCCTAAGACTAGCCAAAATGATGATTTTTTATTTTTTGGGCTTGGATTATTTGTGTTGGTTCTTGGTAGGAACTGACACTGATAGTATAACTTTGTGTGTCGGTTCATACACTGATATGTGAACTATGTGTGTCGGTTCTTTCTGGAAACCGACACCGATATGTTGACTATTTGTGTCGGTTCATGGTAAGAACCGATACTGATATGTGAACTATGTGTGTCGGTTCTTTATGGGAACCAACATTGATATGTTGACTATTTCGTGTCTAGCATCGACATTGATAATGTTATTAGTGTCGATTTGGAAATCGACACTGATAATCCACGGTTATCAATGTCGCAACATCTGTGTTGGTTTGAAATCCGACACTAATGTTGGTTCCAAATCGACACAAATAAGCTTGTCTGTAGTAGTGTAAGGCGTGCTCTTAGGACTTTTCTAACAAATTTCAAAGAATTTACAAATTTAGTAGCTCAATTAAATCAGTGAACTTGCTTTAAGCGCTGTAGTAGCACTGTCAGATTTTTTTAGAACTCGCAAAAGTTTGATCACTATTTGAATTTTTTAGGTAGTGTAGGCATGCTCTCATGACACTTCTCAAAAATTTTCAAGGATTTCAAAATTTATTTGCTCAAGTAAATCAGCGAAGTTGCTTTAAATATATTAGCAGTATTGCTAGAATTTCTAAAAATCACATAAGTTTGCTAATGATCTAAATTTTTTATGGTAGGGTAGGCATACTTTGAGGATCATTCTTAAAAAGTTTCAAAAATTTACAGCATGATCTAATAGCCTAACCAAATATGTGAAGTTTATCACCCTCTCTGTTGTTTCCCACACAAAAAAGAGAGAGGAAAAACATTGTAGCGCTACATTGTAGGTGCTAGTGTATTCATGAAGCTACAGTATTTGTGTCTCCCTAGATTCGAAGCCGAGACCTCCCGCTCGTAAACGAAGGCTCTAAGCCAACTGAGCTAACTAGCGAATGCGAAATAGGATAGAGAACAAATATATAATTTCACCTCGTGGTGGGACAGCAGGACGCGCGCCGTACCACCCTAACAATATAGAGTTTTATATGATAACTTACTTGCTCCTTGTGCGAATCACAAACTTTATCTTAACTGGAGCATAATAAAGGCGAAGGTTTGCTAACCAAAATGACCCAGAAGTCATAGCAGGTAAACTCTGAGAGCCGCACCATAGGACATGGTCACCATTGCTGCTTCATGCCTCTTCCCCTTGCTATGGTCTAGGGCTAAGGCACTAAACCAGTGTGCTTTAGCCTTAGCCATCTGGCCCAATTGGGATGGCTTAGCCAAATGGGCCTTGCCTACTAGTTGGCCTATTAAACTTTTTTCTCTTTTTTCTTTTTTTTCTGAAATTAAGAAAGAACCTAATGTCCTTCGACAAGATCTACTAGGTAGTAGTTGTTCTTTGTTTTTTTTTGTATAGAAGAGGAACCCTTGAGGTTGTCGTCCATCTTGATGACGGTATACTACTCTTTGGTGTTGCTTTCTAGCGCTAGGAGCATGTTCCACCGCCGTCCGTCACCAAGGAGTGTTAGGGCCTGTTTGAGGGAGCTGTAACTTTTCTGAAAAGCAGTTTTTTGGCTTTCTAGGCTGAAAAGTAGCTGTAACTTTTTATAAGAGACCGTTTAACAAATAACTAATTTGCTTTAGCAATAAGCTGCAAAAGCAGGTCCAACCCAGCTTTTAGCTTTTATATATGACATCTAGATTATGCTAAAAGCCGCTTAACAGTTGAACTATTTGAGGGGATTTATTGACTTTTCAAAAACTAAAGCTGGTTTTAAACCCTTCAAAGAAGGCCTTAGTCTCAACACTGCTAATAGCTGAATGAGCTGGTTATGTGCTAGAATGGCGGTAAAACACAAGAAGACGTGTCAAATTTTGTATGGAGATCCGCATGTCTTAGCTAGGAATGAGCTGTGAACAAAATCTAAATAGTTGTTACTTGAGTCGATAAAGACTTTGTGTTGGTTTGCTAGCGTCTAAATTGGACTGGTACCATGTATTGTAACATAAGCTTTTGTATAAGAGCCGAGATGTAGTTAAGATTACACTTGATTCTCTCTCTGTTTTGTTGCTTCCTTCCATTATCTTCAACAACTGGTATTAGAGCCCCAAGTTCGAGTCAGGCGTAGCGAAGTAGCGAGTCGCGTTCGTGAAGTTTGAAGCCACTTGATTCGATGGCTTCAGGTGTTGGCGCCAGTATGGCGCAGTCGATGATTCCCGAAGCTGAGTCCGAGACATAAACCTGTTTCCCTCTTTGCGCAGCATCCGAATAGGTGTGTTAGTCGGAGCTACAGTAGACTATAAGAAAGGGCTTGTACTCTATCTTGAATAAGCAACGACAAAGAAATAAAGAAAAGTTCAGAACTCCAGTGTATACGTGCAACTACTACTCCGTGCTGAAAGCAGTATAAACGACGTGATGCACGCGCTCTGCTGGCGAACGCGCTGCCTGGAGCTTCTAGATCGCGTATTTGTTCCTTGATTCGATCCCAACAAGGAGCTCCGCAACTCTTGGTGATGACTTGCTTCCTTCTCGGCGATGAACCACCAAGTTCCATCCTCCCCTTGCTAGTAAGTACAAATAAACTCCCCTTCGGCTTTGGAGTTCTTCTCTAGCTTGGACGGCGGCGAGCCGCCTCCCTGTGGCCGATGCATGTGTTTCCACTTCTGTTCCCCATTGCTTTGGTCTCTATATGCCATCCTCCTCTCCGGTGATCGCACCGTCGTCATCTCTAAGTGATGGCGCTCCTTCTATTCAGCGACCGTGCTGTCCTCTTCTCTGGTGACCACATGTGCCACCGGCCCACCAATCCCTTTCCCAGGAAGCATCAGGGCGCCTTGCTGTCGTCGTCTACGGACTATCAAGCCAGAGAAGCCCGAGGAGGGAGAGCAGATGTGCGACTAGCCTATCCACTGCTCGCTGATGTTGCGGCCCTCCTCTCAACCAGTTTGATAGTTTCCGAATAAGTATCAGCGTCTCGGCCTCAATCGAATAGGCCGGTGATGGGCTTAGCCTTATTTTATACCCAGCCTATTCGGGTCAGTCCTACTTCAAATCCGAGGCTTTTACATTTTCCGGCTTCCATTATACATGTATTGCCACATTATGAATAGTACTACTAGTATCTAACTACATATAAATTTGACTAATTAAATTAACATTTGACGAGTAAAGGCTGAAAAAGCCTCCATTTGACCATTGATTTATCACACACTGAAGTCCAAAAACGCATAAAATGGCATTGGAATATTGTCTTTGAACTAAGTAGAACTAGTTAGCATTTGCATATAATGTCTTCACCTAAGTGACTGGACTTGTTTTACTTGTTTCAGCAGATCACGAGAAGAACTTGTAGGTCTTGGCTTTGACGATGATCGAGCGGAGACCTCCAATAGGCGCCAACACGGATAGAAGCACGCCGATGATGATGCAAATCTTCCAGTCAATCAAAAGCATCAATTGGAATTGTGAGTTAGGAGTCTCCATTATTGCAAGTACAAAAAGATGTGAGCATCTCTTAAACAGAAGGCAAGTTATGCTAATAATGACTTACCCAGTTGATGAACCAGGACAGGCCAAACTTCTTTGGCTTCTTGATGGCCAACCACATGATGCAGGGAAGCTGTAGAAACAGTTTCAGTTCAGTTAATAGATCCAAGCAACATATAAAGCATTTTCTCTTGTGACAAATAGATATCATTTTTGATATTGAAATGGTCCCTAAAGGTAACTTTGATCACAAATTTGCATTGTAATATATTTATAAAACCCAATAAAATTATAATATTACAAAAGTAATTATTCAGACAAATCTATACATATGAATTTCATATATTCAATCTAAATATTTTTAAAATATAGATAATTAAAGTTTCAAAAGTTTGACTGCACATATTCCAAAATAACAATTATGTCTCATGAAAGTACTAAATAGTACGTTAAGAATAAAGACAAAGAATCTTACGAAGTAGGATGTCGGAGCATACGCAAAGCCACCGAAGAACCCTAGTAATTCACTGAAGAACGGGATAATGATGCCAACCATCATGGTGAATGCTGTACAGGTAAAGGGTAAAAATGAGTACTGAAATATTTTGTGACATTACAAAGCTTCATTGGATCGTAGTTTTGTAAACATGCTATAATTAATTGCACTTTTACGCACCAACGTAGAGTGAGCGTTCGATCAAACGAAGAGGCAACCCAGGCTTGAATCGAAGATGCTTCACCAGGTAGGTCTCGAGCATGTCGAACACCGGCATCGCGTAGACCTGCATGCACTTGCAAACGTCAACAATATTAAGCTAGCTACTACTACGCACCTAAATGATCATATATATTCTGTAGTATGTAATGCATGCATGTACATGTATGTATGTATTTACCTGGTAGCTGCCGATGACGTGGACGACGACGAACATGTTGGCAGCGGCGATGAGCCAGCGTGGCTTCTCAAGGGTGATAAGGATGTTGCCATCGACGCTGTTGCCGAAGATGTAGTAGCCGACGAAGGCGACGGGGAGGTAGCAGGCGGCGATGACAATGTAGGCGACAATGACGCCGAGCCACATGGGCTTCTTTGACGGCTTCTCCGGCGTCGACGGGATGGTGGCCTGGATCTCCAGCACCACGTTGTGCCCCGCATACGTGAACGCCACATCACCGAGCGCGCTCAGGAAGTTGAACGTCCGCCCCGCCGACGTCGACGCCTTCAAGCCATAGTCCACGTCCGCGAGCCGCCCCTTTTCCAGCGACGCCACCCACGCGATCGTTGAGTAGCTGCACATACATTTGTGTTATTTACATGCATGAAATAATTAATCTCGTTATGGCAACAGATGCGTGCGTACATGCATCTATATAGGTACGTGATGCAGAATGCTTTGCACCAAAAGCAAAGTTGAACTACTTGATATAGATGAAGGCAACGTACGTGAGGGACATGACTGCGGCAACGAGGGAGACGCTGCTGATCGAGTTGAAGTTCGGGAGCTGGGAGAGGACAAAGTGGATTGAACCAAAGATCATGATGAAGTAGGTGGTCCGGATGGACTTGCAGTTCGGGCAGACGACGTCGTGGAACTTCTTGAGCGACTGGCCGCCGGTGATCATGTAGATGATGCAGAGGCTAACCTCGACCATGAGCTGCTGCGGCACGACGATCCAGAGGCCAAGTTTCTCGCCGAAGGCATGCTGGCCGAGCTCATGGTAGCGGTCGAAGCGCTTGCCGGGGACGCACTCGTGCATCTCCACCATCTGCCACAGTGTGTAGAGGGTGATGACCAACGACAGAATCATCGCCGCCACGCCAGGACCCCTTAAAATTATAAAAAAAAGCATGCTTGTTATTTCTGATATGCTAATAACAAATCAATTCTTACTTTCTAAAACTGATCGTAAAAGCTACCTCTAACTGTGCCATGTCACCTTTTGAAACTGTAGCTGTTGGATCCACCAAAATTATAAACAAACTCTCATTTTAGTTTGCGCAATATGCAAAACACACAACCGGCAGTACTCGTTCAGTCAAATGATTCGTTATATGGTTACATAGCTTCATAGTTCCAAAGCACTCATCCAGTTAAATCGCCCATCAATTTACCCCTGCTCCCTTCCCTACCAAGCTAATCAAGAACAAAACACTGACAACGGTGCCATTGGAGAATTAATGTTTGTTTTCCCATTTATATATCCAACTTTCCAATTTGAATTTCCACAATTTTCTAGTTTAAAAGCTCCGAATAGATTACAATAGGTTTATGTAACATGTCTGTTTTGAGGTTCATACTCTTTTCTTTATTTGTAAACAGAATGGCAAGCAGCAACATAACTTTTACAAGCAATGATCTGCAACGCTTGCTACCATGCCGCATTTGTCGTAATAAAAACCAATCATTAGATTGTGACCACTGCAAAACATAGCTATTGAAACCAGACAGCTAGGCAAGTGAACCCGCGAGGTGTTCGGTCCACCAGTTCACCAGTCGTACTGCCGGTTCATAAATACTAATATTCTTGGGAGCAACTAGCATTCGGATGTTCGATCCGAGCACTAACTCCGCCTGTACGCTCTCTATCACCGTTCGATGCTGCATCAACTGATGGGCGATGACCCCCAGCCACTTCTCATGACCCTCTCCTTGATCTTAACGCCTACCACTAAATGGAAAGAAGTAGAAGATGGAAAGCAGTAGATGTGGACGGTAGTTGAAAATTGATAGGAGTAGGAACTTCCGATGAATTTGTAGGTATCATCCGTATCAATTCAGAATAGTTTAACACCTGGTAATTCAGTTTATAGTTCAACACCTGGTAATTCAGTTTAAGGGCTCTTATTTAACAAAGAACAAACATCAACAAGAACTAACAGCACGTAATCGATATTTTTGACACTGGATATTTGTGCTATAGATAAATTCATCTATTGAATGTATTATGTATCGATGTATAGTTAACAACATAGGCAAGAGGGCAAAGAGATTGGACTGAGAATAGAAACGCACAAGCGATTGTATGGATCTCAGAAAACGAATTGAATGGTCCAACATACATCAAGAAGATTAAAGCAAGAGCTAAGCAAAAAGACAAGCTAATTTTTCTAAGCATTCATCAATCGAGGTTGAAGCTCCAAGCTCACGCACCATTCCGCCGGGCCGCCGCGTCACATCGGAAACCACAAGGAGCCGCCGCATCCTTCTCCTCGTCAATGGTACGCAGCCTCGCGGCAGGAAACCACGCAACGGGGCCCTTCCCGCGTCGTCGTCGTCACGTCACTGCGACGACTTAAGCACGCATGGAGGTTGCTGAAGTTGAGGAGGCCCCACTTTGACCAAGATTGGAGATCATGTGGAGGATCAGAGATGGGAATAGAGATTGGAATAATGGATAGATGGGAGAAATTTGGAGGGTGGCGGTTGGTACGTGTGGATGGGAGGGACTGTGGATAGCTCCCGCCTCGTGCCACCTAATAATTGGGCCGACTAAAGCTCTGGTTATTTTGGTTTTTTCACCGGTTTAAAAGTTGAAAAAGTTAAAACTTAAATAAATGAGTAGTTTTTTATATGGGTTTTTCAAAAGTCATAAACCTCCATATAACTAAAAGCCAAAAACCGCTAGAGAGAGAATTTTTTTTTGTTTATTGATGGTTGGTTTTAGACTAATAATATTAAAGTTAGATAAAATTACCCTCCTTCATCACGTATAAAAGTCATTAACTTTTAAGCTGTTTAAGTCAAAAAACTGGTTTTAGACTATAAGCCAAAAAATCTAAATCTAAACAAACAGGGCCCGAGTGTTTTGGCCTTGCAAGTCCTTTCCGGTTCGCAACCTTGGTTCGCAGAAAGCCGCCCGGTTCCGGTTTGGATAGAAGGGCGGTTCAACAGGTTTTTCTTGGTCCCAGCAGTCCTTGAACTGAACCGGACCTCTGAAGTCTGGTTTTTGGAAAGAGTGTTAGGGAGATGGACACACTCACTCACACCACCACGCAGTTTGGAATTTATGGAAGGTGCTAAAGGTCTCACATAACACGGGTATGTGCTGTGTTTTTCTATTAAACCCGTAAGTGTGTATGTATTCAGAACATTATTGGACACCGGTATAAATCAAGGACTTAAAACTCTGACAGGCTAGTTGCGCACTCTGCCTTACCATCTAGCCATAGGCCAGATTCTAGCCCCGTTTCAAAAACTATAGTCAACGGCAAGGATAATACTAGTTATCTCTTTTATTTTAATTCTACAAAATTATAATAAACATCTTCACATTGCACTTTTCACACAAAAAGAATATATCTTCTCTGCACTCTAATCACGGTAGTACAAACCTAATATGCGCAACAAAATCTGACCTAAAGTTATAAACTTATTGCTGATGGGATCCACAAATACAAAATATGTGGTACTGCAGCAATGGTTATTTACATTTTGTCTTTAATGGTATATAATACTAGAACTAGAAAGTTTGCTGTGGTAAGCTGCAGTTATATGGAACACACTGAACACATTGCATCAAAATTAAATGGTTACCCCTTAACCAATTAGCCCAACATCAAAGTTTACCTTTTTTTCAGGGCAAGTAGTTTATCTTCACACGCTTTCATGCATGGTTACTATGGGACTATTTTATCCTTTTAGGAATCTATGCAACAAAATTGAGGAGAAGATTATGTGAAAAGAATAGAACGCCCAACTGATCTCTCATTTGCCCTCATGATCAATCCACTCGGGTTCTTCGAGGTGTATACGTGATGAACTCCAAATTAAGTTCTGAAATTTCTATTTATCTTGTACGTGCTTAACATAAAAAAAACGACAATCTCGTTAAAACCCAGAGAGTGACGACAGAGAGGGAGAATAAAATGAGGGCGTACCATCCGAGCTCGGACATGGCGTAGGGCAGGCTAAGCACGCCGGCGCCGACCATGGCGGTGACATTGTGAAAGGCGGAGTACCACCACTTGGCGCTCCTCGACGACGTGATCGGCAGCCAATCGTTGATCTCCTTCTCTTTCTCCTCTGCTGTCGTATTCATGGCTGCTGGCGCCATATCTCCGATCGAGGACCACGGAGTCCCCTCGCAGGAATAGATCTAAAACCTGAAACTTCGATCAACTATTGCATATGCAGTGTCCCTGTTGGGTACTAAGAATGGACAGCAAGAACCAATTGAAAATCTATGCAAGACGAAGAAAGAGAAGACACAAAAACCTACGGATGGAACGCTGTTGGAGAAATTAGGGCAAACGGACTAAGGGGTGGGAGAGAAGAAAGCACGTACTTGCGTTCTGAGTCGCGCGCCTGCAGTCGCCGCCAATAAAGGGTTTGCCAGCTCCTCTCTTAGCGCGGTTCTAGTTGGGATCGGTAAGATTCTTGCTTTTTTGTTTGTTGCGTCGAGCAAACGGACTCCGTTTTTCTCTCTTGATTTCTCGGCAGGCAAAGGTCCTGCGCGCACGTAGTTACACACATCTCATATGATTCTGTTTTTCTTCCTCTTTATCTCTACGACTTCACGTAGATCCTGCCTGTGGGATAAAACAACTACTCCGGACAAACAAAGCCTTTTCTTATAAGAACTTTTTACCTCTTAAATAGGACATCGTCCGATCTCATCGGCTATTTATTTTGTTTTGAGATTCGCACTATTTTTGTCTATCTTCTGTTTTCTCTATTCCTCAAAATATATAAACACGGATCTCGAAATAAAAAAGGGTTAAATTGGACGGTGACATAATTCGGGATATATGGTTCGCTAGCACTTCTCTCAGAAAATGTAGGACCAACCAATGGGGAGGAAACTGCCAAGAAAACTTTACACCTCGATGCTGAAATTTCTCTATAAGAAAATGAAACATTTGACTAACGAATTATAGATGTTCGATATTTGACTAGAGAACTGTACATAATTTCAAAACTGGTAGTAAAGTGATGTGGGAAACTAAGAAGTTTCAGATCGGTACATTGTCACCTAGCACTTGTCAGAAAATGTAGGGCCAAACAATGAAGAGGAAACTCCCAAGAAGACTTCAGAGATTTCGTTGTCAAAGGTACTATACGAAAAAGAAATGTTTGACTAAAGAATTCTAATTCGTGGAGAGACTAGATAGTTGACTAGATGATCTTATGCAATTGCAAAATCTATAGTAGATTTTTCTGGACCGCCAACCTTGACCGCCTCTTCGCAAGAAATATATCAAATAACTTATGCTCCTCGTGCGAAACTCTGATAAACATGCGGTGCCTAACGAGTCATCACTGTTGGAACATAAAAAAAAATAAGAACAAAAAATCAGCAGCAACATCGACTTCGAACAAGCGACCTCTCAGATACAGGAGCAATGTGCAAACCAACTGAGCTAGGGCCACTATTGTATTTTTTTTTCCTTCTTTTCCCAACTCATGTTCGAAAGTGTACAAAGCCTCTACTTATATAGCAGAACACCTAACCGAAACTAACTGTAATCGGACATAACTAACCGGTTAGAAAACATATAGCAGTCGGACTTGCCATATACATGCATACGAAACTGAGACGGACTCAACTTAGCAACAAGATTAACAATAACAACTCGTGTTTTTGGCTTTTTTTTTTAAAAAAAAAATTTAGGTTAGGACCTCTGACATTCAGAGTAGAAGAAGGTGAGCACCGGTGCCGAGCCTTGGCTCGGCCACTGGCAGGCGAGGGCGCAACTAGCGAACCTTTGATCAGTTCTCTGTTTTTGGGCCTTTCAGTGTGTTTTTGTCGGGAAACACCCAAATCCTTGTAATGTAATGGTTTACTTACTTTATTTTGGAGGAATTAGTGCTATTACTTAGCGATTTCATTGTGAGGATGACAGAAGAAGAATCACACGAAGAAGGAAGACGACGAGAAGAAAAGACAAAGCGGTTAAAAGTCTTCCACTAAAGTTGGACATATCACTGTTTTTTTTTAAATTTCATTTGTGGTTGGCTGCATTTGACATTTTGGTCAAGCAATCCAACCGTTACTATTTATAACTTTATATTGATATATACGGATAATATTAAAATATTATAGAGTATTTTATCAACAAATCTAATAATATAATTTTTATATATCAATATAGGTAATTTGAGATATATTGGTGATTAAACACACTATGGACGTCAAGTAAAAAAAAGGTACGACTATCTTAAGGCCTCACATGGAAGCCTGGTTTTATGTCCATAACTGGTGTAAAATACTAGCTTGTAAACTTTTTTCAGGCTGGGCTAAAAAAGCCTGCTTGGATGGGCCAGTAAACTAATAAAATTACACATGATTTGGCACAGTGCAATTAGATTAAAATTATGTGATGAGTAGGTTACATTTTATCACCGACAAATATCACTACAGGAATCCGACAATTTTTCGTCGGCTAGAGATATTGTCATCGGCTTTCTCAAGGCCGACAGCAATAATAATGTATTTTCGTCGGCCCCAATCAAGCCGATGACATATATATATTTTTGTCAGCCGGAGCACCCAACCGACGAAAATAAAATTATTTTTGTCGGTCTTTTTTCTACGCCGACGAAAAACAGTCCTGCTAGGGGCGGCATTGAATTTCAAATTATGTTCGTCGACTTCTCAGGCCGACGAAAACAGCTCAGACCAATTGTCTTATGCCACGTGGCAAGGAGGGTTATTTTCATCGGCCAAGCTGGCCGATGAAAATTGCTAACCCTGCCACGTGGGCATTTTTTTCGTCTGCCAACCTGGCCGACGAAAATAGGGCATAATAACCCTGGGGCCATCCCCTCGCGTACTACAGCAGAAGATCACTCTTCGTCGCCTGAAGACTCATAGACATCTTCCTCGCTGTCATCACCGCTGCCGCTGACGCTGCCCTGAGGTGTTGAAGGCTGAAGTCCGAAGAGCTGCTGAGTAGCGGAGTCCACTGTAGGTGCATCAGCTGACTCCTCGGACTCACTGCTGGCGGGAATATCCTCACCCTGCTGGCGGCGGTAGGCACGGAACTCACGGCAGTGCTCACGAAGCTCTCGACGGGTCTCCTTGACTTGATCAGACACATCTTGACACAAGCAAAACAAGCACTTAAGCATCCTCTTAATAGTGTCTCTGCTGGTGCTAGGAGAGCCTGGAGGAGGAACAGGAGCTGCTGCAGAAGCAGGAGCTGGAGGAGGAGCAGAAGACCGAGTCCCAGGAGGACGACCCCTGGGACGCTTCTCCACAGGAGCTGCAGGGGTAGCTAAAACTGAAGGCGCTCGGACCTTGTAGGACAAATGCTCCACATCCTTCACGACGTCGAGACCCGAGACATGCTCAATAAGAGCCATGATGAAGGGAGCATACCCGCAGCTGCTAGAATTGCTCAAAGAGTTGTATCTGATTGCTTCCCATAGAAAATCCACCACATCAAACCCATGAGTGCGCTCCACCAAATGATATAGCAAGTTACGCCCATAAGAACTGATTGCTGATGCATCACCCTCCTTGGGCCAAAGAGTGACCCGAAGCATCCGGAGAAGAACTGCAGGCACCGGCTTCAGACCCTTTATGGTGCCAACCACAAAGTGCTGAGAGGAGTCATAAAGAGCTTCAAGCTGCTCCGGAGTCAATGCCTTCTTGTTGTGCAACTTGGCATCACCATCAACTGACCTCAGGCGCAAGACTCTAGGAAAGTCCTTCTCGTGGCCACATACCATACTCGATCTGTCATCCACCAAATAGCATCTTCCTTTTTGTCGAAGAACAATGTAGAGTAAAACTGCATGATTACCTCATCATTCCAAGGATGAAGGAAGCTCATGATGTCTTTCACCTGGTGACACTCACAGATTTGGATGACCTCATCGAATATCGGATTTTGAGCCTCAGTCATGTATAGCCAATCTATTCTCTTCATCCTCATCATTGGGCGCTCCATAGGAAGAAGAACAGTTTCATAAAAATCAGATTGAAACCGGTTCCAGAACCGCTTGTCCACATACTTATCCTGATGAAACTCAAGCGGGTCCTTCTTCCTTTGCTCCACAATGGCTTTACCTTTTCCAGAGCCCACTCTGTAGTCAACCACACGCATAGGCATCATCTGGCCAGGGTACCTCCACACAGGCTGAAACTTCTCAAGCGGACCAATTGCCTCTCTCGACTCTTGAAAACGCTTCTTTTTCTGTTCTCGAAGCCTTGCATGGGCGTCCGCGGGATGCTCTTCGGCGGGTGGAGAAGATGGAGCAGTAGGAGGGGCAGTAAGCAAGTTGGCACGGCCCTGGGAGACCTTCCTTATGACATGTCTTTTCTTCCTGGAAGTGCCAGCAGCGGGGGATGAAGGAGGTGAATCAATAGGGCGCTTGCCGGCACCCGAACCTCCCTGGGAAGTAGACATCTAAAAGGAAACAAGATATGAGTGAAAAAGGGTTCATAGGAAGTTAAGTTTCATAATTTAAATTTTTGGGCCGAGAGGTATAGGCCGGACACTTCGGAGATTTAGTTCGGAGATTCCGGACAATTAACCCGGATACTCCGGAGAGTCCGGACAATCAACCCGGATACTTGGATAAAATGTCCGGAAGGTCCGGATTGCCCAGACTCAACCCTAAAAACTCAACCACAATCACAATGAGCCCATTCCAAGGATTCAACTAGAGGGAGAATGGACTCTACAATTATACCCTATTTCAAGGAATCTTCAAGGCCAAAGAGATTGAAAAAGAAAAAGAAACTTACCACAAAGAGGAAGAAGAAGCAGAAACAATCGAAGATAATGGCAAGTGGAGACGCCTTCCCCAAGCCCAGGGGACAATCCGGAGTCTCTGGAGGGAGAGGAACTCGCCGGAGATGGAGGAGAACCGAGGGCGACGGCTAGGGCACCAGATTGGAGTGGAGCGGTTTGGGAGAAATGGCAAAGGAGAGAGAAAGAAAAACCCCCCGCAAGGGTTTTAAAGGCAGACCCCTCAACCCGAATACTCCGGACAATTAGTCCGGATACTCCGGACTATCCGGACTATCCGGACAATTAGTCCGGACTGTCCGGGTTGACAGCTCGGGATCCAACAAGGATTTTGCAAGGAATGAAAAGGATGATTAGCTTGAAGCATAGAGAAAAGAGGTCCTAAAGGTCCTTTGCACAATGTGACTAGCGAACATACAATCAAACAATCTATAGTCACACGGCATTGGGCTTGATCCGAAGATCAAAGATTTCGATCAACACGAAAAGGATCAAAGAAAAGGACCAAATAAAATTTTCTAAAACATTTTCCAAACATCAATCAATGGTGTGCACTTTTCAAGCCAAATTGCGAGAATCAAGAATATTTAGCCCACTTCTCAAATCGCAAAATCTCTTCTCATCAAGTGGCTTGGTAAATATATCGGCTAATTGATCATTTGTGCTCACATATTGGATATCGATATCGCCTTTAGTGGAATGGTCTCTTAGGAAATGATGGTGAATATCGATATGCTTTGTACGGGAATGTTGGACAGGATTGTTGGCAATTTTTATGGCGTTCTCATTGTCACACAAGAGTGGAACATAGTTATAGGTTAGGCCATAGTCATTTAGGATTTGCCTCATCCAAAGCAATTGCGCACAACAACTCCTGGCGGCTATGTATTCGGCTTCGGCTGTGGATAGGGCTACGGAATTTTGTTTCTTAGAGGACCAAGAGACAAAGAATCTTCCTAAGAATTGACAAGTTCCCGAGGTACTCTTCCTATCCACCTTACATCCGGCATAATCCGCATCGGAATACCCAACTAATTCAAAAGGTGACCCTTTTGGATACCAAAGTCCAAAATGAGGAGTATGCACTAAATATCTCAAGATTCTTTTTACGGCCACCATATAGCACTCTTTGGGAGCGGCTTGAAATCGTGCACACATGCACACACTAAGCATGATATCGGGCCTAGATGCACAAAGATAATGTAAAGAACCGATCATCGAACAATATACCTTTTGGACGACCGGTTTACCTTCTTTGTCGAGGTCTAGATGCCCGTTGGCTTGCATTGGCGTCTTGATTGGCTTGGCGTTTTCCATACCAAACTTCTTGAGCATGTCCTTGATGTACTTCGTTTGGCATATAAAAGTTCCTTCCTTGAGTTTTTTGGCTTGAAATCCGAGGAAGAACTTCAACTCCCCCATCATGGACATTTCGAATCTCTTAGTCATTATCCTGCTAAATTCCTTGCACAAATGTTCATTAGTAGACCCGAATATAATGTCATCAACATATATTTGACAAACAAATAAATCATCATCAATATGTTTAGTGAAGAGAGTAGGGTCGGCCTTTCCGACTACAAAGCCTTGTTCGAGGAGAAAATCGCGAAGACACTCGAACCATGCTCTCGGTGCTTGCTTAAGCCCATAGAGAGCCTTATGTAGGAAGTAGACGTGGTCCGGATGATTTGGGTCTTCGAAACCGGGTGGTTGCTCAACGTAGACCATTTCGGAGAGTGGTCCATTCAAGAAGGCGCTTTTCACGTCCATTTGGTATAGCTTAAAATCATGGTGAGTAGCAAAGGCAAGTAATATTCTAATAGATTCAAGCCTAGCTACGGGAGCATATGTTTCATCGAAATCCAAATCTTCGATTTGCGTGAAGCCTTGAGCAACTAACCGGGCTTTATTTCTCGTCACTATTCCATTCTCGTCTTGCTTGTTCCGAAATACCCATTTGGTTCCGATCACGTTTTGCTTGGGTCTTTCAACAAGCTCCCATACTTGGTTTCGTTCGAAGTTATTCAACTCCTCTTGCATAGCCATTACCCAATCCGGATCTTGGAGTGTTTCTTCTATCTTAAGCGGTTCAAGAGAAGAAACAAAAGAGTAAAATTCACAAAAAATTGCAACTCGAGATCTAGTGGATACTCCCTTGTTAATATCTCCAAGGATGTTGTCGACGGGGTGATCTCGTTGCACGCTTTGATGCACTCTTGGATGAGGAACGGTTGCATTTAAACGTTGAATAGGGCATCCATCATCTTGAGAGGTGTTTGAGCCATCTTGAGCTTGTATGGATGAGACAGGAGCACCAATTTGAGCATTGCAGTCCGGAATATCCGGGGTTAAGTCCGGACACTCCGGAGATTTAGTCCGGATACTTCGGACATTATCCCAGACACTCCGGGTTGGGGTGCTCGGGATTGCATCCTGCTCCACCGGTTTTACCTCCCCAATGACCAATTTCTTGATTGCTTCGCATGGAGGTTCTTCCCTATCAATTACATCACAATCAACTTATTCTACTTGAGAACCGTTAGTTTCATCAAATGTCACATCACGCGAAATTTCAACCACACCGGTGGTGTTGTTGAAAACTCGGTATGCATAAGTATTTGATCCATAACCAAGCAAGAAACCTTCATCTACTTTAGGAGCAAATTTAGATGACTTAGCTTTCTTATTGAGGATGTAGCATTTGCTTCCAAAGACTCGGAAGTAGGATACATTGGGTTTCTTCCCGGTGAGAAGCTCGTACGCCGTCTTCTTTAAAATCTTGTGAAGATATAGCCGGTTGGAGCTGTGGCACGCGGTGTTGATGGCCTCCGCCCAGAATATGTCGGAGACCTTGTACTCGTCAAGCATCATGCGCGCCATCTCGATGAGGGTTCGATTCTTCCTTTCGGCCACCCTATTCTGTTGAGGGGAATAGGGAGCCGAGAACTCGTATTTGATGCCTTCTTCATCGAGATACTCCTCAACACCGATATTCTTGAATTCGGTGCCGTTATCGCTCTGAATTCTCTTGATCTTCACCTCGAACTCATTTTGAGCCCTTCTCATGAACTTCTTCAGAGATCCTTGGGCTTCACTTTTATCATGCAAGAAAAACACCCAAGTAAAGCGAGAAAAGTCATCAACAATAACTAAACCATACTTGTTTCCTCCAATGCTTATGTAGGTGATGGGGCCGAACAAATCCATGTGAAGCATCTCCAACGGCCTTGAGGTGGTCATCACGTTCTTCGCGGGATGAGAGGCTCCAACTTGTTTCCCGGCTTGCCACGCGCTACACACCCTATCTTTCTCAAAGACAATATTTGTCAGTCCAAGGATGTGATTGCCTTTAATGAGTTTGTGAAGGTTCCTCATACCAACATGGGCAAGCCGGTGATGCCATAGCCAACCCATGCTAGATTTAGCCATTAAGCACGTTTCAAGGTTAATTATATCCGTAGAGAAGTCTATGAGATAGAGATTTCCCTTTAAACGACCCTTAACAGCTATCGAACCATCATCCCTCTTAATGACATCCACACCCTTATTACTAAACACACAATTGTACCCCGCTTCACATAATTGAGCAACGGACAATAAATTATAGCTTAGTGATTCAACAAGCAAAACGTTATTTATATGGAAATCATTTGTAATTAGGATCTTACCTAAACCTACCACTTCACCATTTCCGTTGTCGCCAAAAGTTATACTTTCACTATTTGCTCCATTTACTTCCAAATGCGCGAACATCGCCCTTTCTCCGGTCATGTGATGTGTACATCCGCTATCCAAGATCCAACTTGATCCACCGAAGATGTAGGCCTACAAAATGAAATTTAGTTTTTGCTCTTTGGTACCCAAATTTGTTTAGGTCCGCGCACGTTAGTGACAAGTGATTTGGGAACCCAAATAGATCGCACATTAGTAGCATTTTTGGGCTTACCCCCAATGTGACAAGCAACTACACGATCACAGTTAGTTCTCTTAAGTACATAGGATGCAAAAAATGTAGAGTGGGTTTTGTACTTAGAGTTTTCCTTGCTCTTAACAAATTGAATGGGCTTGCTTAAAGGAGCAACCACAATGTTGCTCTTTTTCCCTTTGGGTGGAATGTATCCAAGCACATGCTTCATAGTGTTACCTTGTCGCTTACCTAGGAACTCCTCTAGTCCCTTACTTACCTTGTAGGACTTTTGAAGTCCATCTTCGAGCATTCCCTTGAGCTTCTCATTTTCATATGCTAACACTTGCAAGGTCTCAAGGTTAGTGGCATAAGTATCAATATTAACGTTGTAGCATCTAGTGCACCCATTGCTAGTAGACGGTAATGAAGAATTGGAGCTAATGGTTGAGGTAATCGGAGGACTATTCTTAAGATCAACAAGCTTCAACTCAAGAGCCTTGCAAGCGTCCTTTGCCTTAGCAAGTTCCTCTTTAAGTGAAGCGTTGGTGATCTCAAGACTAGACACCTTGGATTTAGTCAATTTTGAGTTCTTAACCAATTCCTCATTTTTCTCTTTTTCAAAAGATAACCTCTTCTCTAGCTCACGATTTTTCTCCTTTTCGAGGATGAGCAAATCCTCTTGAGCCTCGAGAGTAGCTTCCTTTTGTTCTACTACTTCCTCCAATTTTTCAATATCTTTTAGAAGCAAATCTAATTTTTGAATGTCAAAGTCCTTAATTGACTTGATTACAAAATCATCATCACTATCGTTATCACTATCATCCATACATGAGTCAACCATAGAAAAGGATGAAGTTTTGATTGATACCTTGCGCCCCTTAGCCATAAGGCACATTGGAGCGTTTTCGTCGTCATCGCTCAAATTGTCAAAGAGGCCCTTCGACGTTGTCGGAGTAGAGGATACGACGATGGCGACGGAAGCGATTCCTCCTTCATCGGAGTCGGAGCTTGAGTCAGAGTCGGAGTTTGAATCCCACTCTTCTCCAATGTGTGCTTGCCCCCTATTCTTGTAATGCTTGAACTTTTTGCTTCTTTCCTTGTCCTTGCCCCGGTACTTGTCCTTCTTATATGGCTTGTCTTCTTTCTTCTCTCGTTGTGGACATTCGGCGATGAAATGACCGGGCTCACCACACTCATAGCATTTCCTCGTTGAGTGTCGTCCTCTTGACTTACTCCATTGATTCTTGGAGTGACTTCCCGGTTTGTAGCCCTTCTTTTTAAGAAATTTATTGAATCTTCTCACAAGCAACGCCATGTCTTCATTGGTTAGGGGGCCACTTGGCTCATCATCTTCACTTGTACTTTCCTCAACTTCTCTCACGGTCTTCACGGCTTTTAGGGCAATACCTTTCTTCTTGCCCGACTTGAATTCTTCAACCACTTCGGCTTCCTTTATCATCATCTCGTCCATCATGAGCCGGCCGATGACATCATGAGGTATCAAAGTGTCGAAGTTGGGCCGGTCTCGGATTAATTGAACAAGGTTGCGGTTGGTAGGAGTGATCACACAAAGAATTATCTTCACCACGGCCTTGTCCGTAAGATCAGTGCACCCAAGACCCTTAGCTTGATTCACAAGCACCATCAAGCGGTCAAACATTTTGGTGTAGGATTCTCCTTCTTCAAGAGTGAACCGGCTTAGCTCACCAATAATGAGCTCTATCTTTGATTCTCGAACACTCGAAACTCCTTCATGACTGACCATGAGCCTATCCCAAATAGCTTTGCTTCTTCAAATCCATCGACTCGATTGAACTCGGAATCACTTAATGCATTAAACAAGGCATTGACGGCCAAGTCATTGAAATGTTGATCTTTATCTTCTACGGGAGTAAGGTTGTTCGGATCAACGGGCTTGAAACCTGTTTGCACAATCTTCCAAATAGAAGGGTGAAGCGATCTCAAGTGCATCTTCATCTTATGTTTCCATGCGGCATAGTGAGTGCCATCGAAATGAGGCGCTCGATCGGAGGGCACGGAGACATAAGATGAGGAGCTTGAGACACCAAGAGAGGTGTAATCAAATGGAATAGCAACCCCAATGCCGGAGCCCGTGCCCTTGTCTTGGTCACGGCTTCCATCATTCTTATCTGTTAGCGACATCTTGATTTTCCTAGCGATTAAGCCAAACTACGGAGATTTGGCTCTGATACCAATTGAAAAGACCGGTGATGTCGCCTAGAGGGGGGGTGAATAGGCGGATTACAAAAATTTCAAATAAGTAAAATCACCCGAGGGCCTAAACCCGGAGTGTCGGGGGTTTTTATCCGGATACTCCGGACTGTCCGGACTATCCGGGGTATTTAGTCCAGATACTCTGGACTAAGGATCTCGAAATGGGGATTTTAAATCTGAGCAATTTTTCAACAATCTAAATGAATACAAATACTCTAAATGATGTCAGGTACCTGATAGAGGTGAAGATCTAGAGCCAAACACAAAGCTAGAGTAGATCGGGGCTCCGAAAGTTCCAAGAACAATAAACCCTAGAACAAGCAAAAGAAGAACAAGGGAACCAACGATTTTTACCCGAAGTTCGGATTCTTGAAGGGAATCCTACGTCTCCGTTGAGGAGGCACAAAGCCCGGGTCCCTCTTGACCACTTTCCTCCCGGTGTTGCACAAAGCACTCGCCGGTCATCTTCTCGCCTCTTTCCTTTCGGAGGCGAGACTTGCCTTCACAAACTTCCGGGGCTCTCCGCACCAAGTCTTGGAGGCTCCCGGTGACTCCTTACCGTCTAGGAGCCCTTCAAACTCCAAGAGTAACAAATACGCCGCTAAATCGCCTTGGAGGATGAAACTTGTGCTCAAGAATCAAAATGCAAGCTCAAAGCACTTAAATCCCCTCCTTTCTCCCCAAAGATTCAAATCAAATCAAAGATTCAAGTGGGGGAAGGAGGCTAGAGCTCAAGAGAGAGTGAGAGTGAGCTTGAGAGTTTAATGCTGCAATGAATGAAGTGGCCAATGGTTAGATTTTGCGTGAGGGCTTAAATAGGCCTCCCAAAATCCAACCGTTACACTTGTGCTGCGCAAACCTCGGACTATCCGAACTCAAGTTGGTTTGCCTTGAACCGAGAAGGTGAGCCCGGAGTGTCCGGACTTAATCCCCGGATACTCCGGACCTATTAACCCCGGAGTGTCTGGACTAAATGTCCGGATACTCCGGTCTTACCAGAGAATGCAACCGAGGGCCCTAGCCCGAAGTGTCCGGATACTCCGGCCTAACCCACTCGGCCAGAAGTACCCTTGATAGGAAATGCAATGTTTTGAAAAACTTTCGAGATGCAATTTTCATCCTATGAGCACAAGCATATCCTAGAAGCGATTTTCCGTCGTATCCCCCTTAATAGTACGGCTATCCTTAGACTCAATAAGAATAAAAGATTTACGACTAAAGTTTTGATGCCGCTTTTTCAAATTTTGAATATGGTGGGGATCTCCAATCGCTTTCCAACGATGATATCTCTTCTCGATCACTGCATAGAATCTCACTTGCACCGTTAGTATATAGAATTGTGTTGCCATAAATCACCAAAACTCTTTGAGGGGCCTAGATGCACTTTCAGTCAGGAAACCCCATGTTATCGTCGGTTTTTGGCCAACGAAAAAATGTCGGATTCCTGTAGTGTATCGAGCTCTCTCGGCCTCTCGCTAGGACTTGCGACTCGCAGTCGCATCTCGTCACTATCCTCAACTCCATATATGCAGAACTCTAGGGCGAGCACAAGGTCATCGAGAGTTGCGATGAGCTCATCAGTAGTGGTGGAGGCAGTGGCGAGATCCCCAACTTCAGCACCTTAGAAAACATTACGGTGACTTCATTGATAGTGACATCAGTGAGGCAACAGAGAGATCATCACGTCATGTCCCTCCAGTCGGCTTGAACTAATGTTTGTCATGCCAGCCATTTGTAACATCGCAATTTTTGCACATTTGAATTGGTTTTACATATTTTAATATGATTAATTTTAAGTAAAAAATTATCAAAATTATTTTATTTGGGTTCTATATTTTCTAAAGTATTTTACAGAATTTTCTAGGATTTTCCAAGCTTATTTGCAATTTGTTTGAGATTTATTTGTATTTTCTGTATTTTCTAAAATAAAAACATATTTATAAAAACTTGGAAAAGCTTTCGGGCCAAAGCCAGCCCATTCAGCCCAGGTCCGTGTGGCCCGGCCTAGCCAAGCGTGCTGTGCACTAGCCCAACAATGCACAGCCCAGCCCGCATGAATGCTCGTTGTCTTCATGTCTAAGCCGAACACTTTGTCGTGTCGTGTCCACCGTAGACTTTGCTTCCACCCTGTGCTCTACACGGACTCTTAAGGCAATGTATGGTGAGTGTTAGATCGTCGTAAGCACCCCAAGCCAAACCCTAACCATAGGAGCAGTGAGAAGTTGTCGTCCAACTGGGATAAAGATTTCATTGAGTGTGTCAATGCAGAGGAAGCTTTGATTCATCATTGCGGTGAGTCCCTAAGCTCTTGGACTGTGTCGTCATGTTTGCCATGTCATGTTCTCTCTGGTGCGCTCATGATCTTGTTAGGAGTGTTGCTGTACACCGTACTGTCATTGTGAACCCCACGCCGTCGTCGCCAATCACCGATGGCTGTGACACTTGCATTACTAGTATCGCCGTGACGAGGGCTTCAAGATGTGATGACCCAAAGCTGCTAGAGCACCACTGTTGATCGCCGACAAAGACCTCATGTTCTTCTGTGTTGAGCTGACATGGTGCTAACGTGGCATGCCACGTAGTACCGCATGGTGCCACGTGTGTCGAGTCAGCAGCGGCATAGGCATAGATCTATGCGTAGGCTAGGTCTATCATGAGCTTTGTCTCTGACACGTAAGGCCTACATGTCAGTGAAACGTGCCATGAGTCAGGTCCACCGTGGGCCAGAGCTATAGCCGTGGACTCGGTCTATGGACGGGTAGCCCACATGTCAGCCTCTGCGATTTTTTATAAAATTTAGAAAATTGATTTATAATTAAAAAAGGTCCAGACTCAAATGTTAGTCTCTTAGAAGGCAATATTCTAGGAACATTCTATTTCTTTCTCTTTTTCCAGATTTATTTCTTCAGTGAATATTTTGAGAGTCTGTTCTTCCCCATACGAACTCTAATTGAGCCCATTCAAATTTCTAAATTCTTCTAAGTTCAAAATCTACACTTTGATGAATTTTATATGATTTTTAGTGTTTTTTCTATCTCTATTTTGTATTAATTTTGATTTTTTGCCATTCATTTTGCTTAGACATTGAAGTGCTAGGAGCGAACAAAGGTGAAGAGTTTACTCAATTTCAAGGTTCAGATAAAGATTAAGAGTTGTTCCAAGGCAAGTTGTACTTTGATCATATTGAACCCAATTTTACAAATTACATTTTGTTTTAATCTATTGCATGTTTTTCAAGCTATACTGTTTTCATATAGTTTAAGAATTAGTTATTCAACCCAATTGAATTATACATACCTATTCATTTGCTCTGCCATGATTATTTGTAACCCTAGGATATATATTTATTAGTCGGTCACTAATATATGCCAACATGAATTGGTTAGAACATGCTTAGTATGCTTAACCATAGCATGAACAATTGATATCTTTTCAAAATGCAAATTTGAACTTGACTAATGATGTATAGAACATATTTATAAAACGGGTGTGCCACATGTTGTCACACAATGATGTTAAGTTGATGGCAAGTGTTATATGATAATCAACTGAGGTAGTAAATGATTTAGATTGAGGCAAGTGGTAAGAAGCTGTGTGCCAAGGTAGGTCTGTGTGACATTTGGGTTGGAGACTATGTGAATAAATTGATATTGCTTATTGTGTATAATTGGAAGTCTTGCTTCGGTCAATTAAAGAGTTAACCTTGTAAGCCATTGAACAAGACTAGTCATACAACCACATGTTTGTTATGAGCCAGGTCTAGCTCAGTAAGTTACTAAGTTAACCTTGTAAGCCATTGAACAAGACTAATTATACAACCACATGTTTGTTATGAGCCAGGCCCAGCTCAGTAAGTTAGTGAGTCTTGACCTATGATATCCCAGGAGGAAACCAAGCTGAGTGTGTGGTTGAGGAATATGTGTGTTGCAGTGTGATGAGGACATCCCAACCAAGGATACAACCGCTGCCCTTTCTTCCCCTACGACCGCCACTTCGTCCCCGACCGTCGCTGTTTCAGCCGCTACTTCGTCTACGACGCCTAGAGGGCTTAATCCGGAAGCAAGGCCTTTCCACCCACCTTTGTTGGACCAGCACGTCAAGAACATCCACCGACGACAACCCACGCGCCAAGGAAGGCCCATGATCAAGCCCAATTCGTCACCGAGTCCAGTTCGGCCATCCAGGAGCAACAATACTTCAAATGGGCATAACTCGGGCTCCCGGACTCCGCTTTCAGTGTGCGACCACCCGTTTGAAAGGTATCGAGATAACCTTTCCAATGGATCTGGTTCCAAGGCCAAATTCCTCCTGAAGTGATAGAAAATCATAGAACAATCTCACGGAACAGAAATCCCGGGTGTTGCGCCACCTTTCTTTTGGGCCCAAGGCCCATGTACTCTTAGGGTTTCACCCCCCCTTGGCTGGCTCCCCTCTCCTGGCTGCCGCATCCCTCTTGGGCGCCCCCCTTGTGTGGGTACCCCTTTATATTAGGTTTTCACCCATGTTCTTCATTTTTTAGGTTTTGTTGTGTTTGGTAGACCCCGTGTGCGTCCCTCCTCGTGTTTGCGCGTGTCGACTAGACCGCCCGAGCTGGGAAAATAGAACCTCAACTTGTTCCTTTGATTTCAATACCATCTTTTCAGATTGCTTCATACTTTGTTCTTGCGGGTTCTCGATTTCTTGCAGGAACTATTGATCGTTTGGATCGTGTACCTGTGTTGATATGGCATGCGATTGTGAAGCTCCCGACCTGTTTGGTAGGAAGCCCTAAATTCAGTGCCATCAACACCCCCAAATCGACATATCACCATCTCACCTAAAGATCGGGATCGTCGTCCCCATCAAGTTGGTATCAGAGCTCAAGGTTGCTCGGTGAGATTTCCCCTCAATTCTGATTTTTTCCACCTAGAGTCCAGAAAACAACCACAAAAAAATAGTAGATTGGTTTTTCTATTCAAGCCATTTTGTGCCCCGCTTTTACTACTTGTTCTTGGTTTGTTGAATCATCGGTTGCATCGTGTCTTTGCTGGTTTTAGAGTCTAGTTCCCTTAGAGTTGCGAGTTCTGTTCACGTAGTGTCACCCATTGTTGCATCTACTTTCCACAAGATCAAGAATCAGTAGCATCACCTTGTTGCTTTCCACCCGCTCGCTGTACTGCTGTGCGTACAAGATCAACAAAACAGCCGCACCAAGAAACATTAGCGCCACCAGCAAAGAGTTCGGTTGTGCTGGAATCAGGAGATTGGTTCGGTGTAAATTTGCTTTTACTGGACAGGGAATCTGGCGCTAGAGTTTGTTTCAGTTGCTACCAGAAATCAGTTGTTTCGGGTGCTACCAGATAAGCTTCGGGTCTACTAGAGTTGGTTTCGGTTCCAGAACAGAGAAGAGGTTGGTTCGGACCTCTAATAATAATAATAATAAAATCAGAGCCGAGCCACCTCTCTGCCCTCTCCGCACCATCTTGCTGCATTTGCCAATCCGTTAAATTTTGGTGCACAAATCAAAGTGTAGAGAGAGAGTATCTTTTAATTACCTTTATACCCCTGGTCAAAAAAAAAGTGTGTGTGGTGAGTGTTGTTTGGAGTCCTTGTGAGTCTGTTTTTCAGTTTTAGGGCTCCCACAAAAAAAATAGAGAAAAAAATCAAAAAAAAAGGAGGAGCCCTAGCTGCTTGCATTGTGATGGGGATCGTCGTCCCCATCACAGTGGCTCCACATGTTGATAGTGATTATTCCTAGTCTGACAATAAGTCTCTCTTATTCTTCTGATCTACGTAAGGGAGAGATAATGAGACTAGGCTTATTAAGAATGTCTACATTCAGATAGAGTTTTCGAAAGGTTTTGTTATGATATTCTTAGTCACACATCGATGTGTATGTGTGTATAACATTTGCAGTATGTACAACTTATTCGAATAGTCGTGTCCCTATTTATGGACAATGCTTAGGAATATCAACTAAGGGTTAGATTTTATGAAACTAAACATAGGAAAGGAAGGCTGTGTGCTAATAGAAGTAATGGAATTTGATTTAGGTTGTGTGCTACTTTATTTTGAGAAATATCTGAGAAGCTTTATTATTATTAATATTATTTGTTTTGCTATTATTTTAATTTATTTATTGTATTCAATTGAAAATACTGGTTTACTACAAAATAACCGTAATAGACATTCTTTTGGAATAACCCTTGCAAATAGTTATAATAGACTTGCATTCATGCACAACTTGTTGAATGTTTTTATGTACTCACCCTTGCGACAAACAAATTCATTAATTGAAGAGCAATCTATACCTGCTATGGAGGAGTTCCATGAGGAGGCGTGTTATTAGGAATCGAACCTTATTAGATGCTTGTGGCATATTGATAGGTTATCCGCAAAATTTTATGTTCCACTGCTATTTTCTTGGAGTTAAAGCCCTGTGTGTCTTAATAAATGTAAAATTGACCTTAAGGTTATTCAACTATATTTTATGTAATAAATATAGTCAATTTTTTCGCTATGTATGATTGTGATATTATATTTGTGTTGTTACTGTGTATACTAACATGATCCTGAATTAGTGCAGTATACACAAAGAGTCCGAATTTGTATATTCGGGTCCTGACACCGTTGGTCTCTTGGTGCTTCTTCTAGACCATAGGTAATCTCTCTCCCTGGCTGTGATTCATGCATGTTTTCAATACATTGAGGATGGATTTGGGTCACTATTCTATTGCTCGTGCCGTTGTTGCTTGATGTTCGATATGATCTATTGTAGATTGTGGTAATGAAGAATTTGAGGAACGAGGATTCGACTTATATGCAATCAGTTAGAAAGGGATTAGATTGATATTTCAAGTAATAAATACCATGTGTTTTTTTAATTGTTGAATTGTAGTAATTACCTAGCATAAGCACAGATGGAGTGGTTGATTTATTTTGTCTTCAGCCTATGCGTTGAATCGAGATTTTGAATATAATCATGAATGTTACTTGCAGCTAGGGGTGGGCATTCGGTTTGATCGATTTTTCTAGTTCAGTTTATTCGATTTTAAAATATTTCTGTTTTTAAAAACTGGCTACCAAATTTTTTGGGTTCAAATTTGAAAACCAAATCGAATTAATTCGGTTTGATTAATTCGGTACCATATAACCAGGATTGTCCAGCAGTCCAACTTAACATTGATACCAATTACCAAGCCGTGCAATGAGCAGCAATTTTCTCTTACACATAAGAGCATTGCGATCCGATTTTGGAAAACAACTAAGTAGGGCAAATACTAATTGTAACAGACAAGATATGGATGCATTGCAAAGTTATGACAGGCAGAGTTGCGAAACCAAAAATGATTTATGGGACTCTCGGAGTAAGCATAGAAAACTTGCAGTTTCTTGTCCACATCTAACTCGCTCCAAACTCAAAGCATTTCATAAATTGATATCTAGAACATTCCCATCTTGAAGCAGCAAGGCATCCAAAGTGGAGCCGACGAAAAAAGTGTCGATTCATGTAGTGCAAAGCATCCAAGTACCAAATTACAAAGGTCCATTTTTCACTGTTCCGCATGCATTAAGCATGAGAAACATGTAAATTAGAAATTAAAATGTGTTAAGCTAAAAGTTCTAAGAAATTGCAAAAGACGACCATGAGTTCTAAGAAAATGCAAAAGATGACCAAGCCCAGGTTAATGAAAAATACCATTAACAAGTGAAACTTAACACTCCAAGCATGCATTTTTTTAAGTTTATTCCTATCTTTATTGAATTTCAACTGTCCAGACTATCCAACAAGATGCATAGATCATTTCGCAACTATAAAATCTTTATGTTAATTTGCAATACTAAGAACCCAAAACGAGTATGTAAGAGTACGGATGATGAGCACATACTGAGAGAAACTTTATGGTTTCAACCTGACTTGAACTAAGCTGCGTAGCACCGAAAGTTCTGTTTCTACCTTTCCTTTGCACAATATACATAGTTAAGCTAAGCATACTTTGATTCAATTCATCTACCAACTACAATATGCAGATACAAAGCTAAGGTAAGCATACTTTGATTCAATTCATCTACCAACTACAATATACATGAAGACTGAAGGTCTATGGAGTACAACTGTACAATACTCCTCCAACTGCCACTACTACATTTAGTCATTTACAGAGTACAACACTCCTCCAACTGCCACCGCTACATTTATGTAACATCCCAAAATTTGTCTTTATTATTATTTTATTGCTTTTGTGCATTTGGTGATTTTTATAAATTTATTGGATTTTATGGAATTTATTTAAATTTATTTTCAAATTAAGTATATTGGCCTTTTGTTGAAAACTAAATAAATATAGATAAAATTAAAATAAAGTTTTACTAGAAATATTTTATTTGAGCTCAAAATGTCCCAAAGTAATTTTGAGAATTTTCTTGGATTTTTTCTAGTATTTTTATTGCCCAAAACTAATTAAACTAAATTCTGTAATTATTTTGAACAAAACTAGTTTGAACAGTATCGGGTCGAAGCCAGATATTGTGCGTGTGCGGCCCAGCACTATGCGGCCTGCTCGACTTGCGTTCAAGCATTCTTGCTATTGATTGTTGGATCTGCATCGCAAGGTTGTTATCAAGCCACGTCATTGGAGCTGAATCAGCCATTGGATCGTGAAGGAGCAGCTGTGATCGAAAGATGACGATGGAAACCCTAGTGCTCATCGGCCGTTGGATTCAAATCAAGTGGTCGAAGTTAAGCCGTGTTGGTTAGGGAGAGTTAGGATCGTATCCGTTGATCGGTTGGGGAACGGATCTGATCATGCCACGTTAGCGAACTTCGTGTGGCCATTTGATCATCATCGGATGGCTGAGGGTAATCGTGTTTGCTTGGGACTCGGAATCGCACCGCTGTGTCGCCGCTAGACTTGGAATCCGTGTTCTCCCCTGCACGCCTTCCGAAGCCTATTTAAGTCACCGTCTTTGCGCACTAGACTCACCGTCGCCTGTCGCAGCATCTACCCCAAACATCGTCGCCTGTGGTGTCCCATAGAGCTCGCAAGACCTCGCCATAGTTGATCGAGTGCGCCACCGCTGTTTTTGCTCGAGATCATCGCTGTTTCTCCTTTTGCCACTGTTTGAGTTTCAAATCTGGGACCACCGTGTCACGCCGCATCAGATCTACGAGGTCTCATCGCTGTTCCATCACCATATCTTCATCGCTGTGGTCATCTTCCCCAACTTCAGTGAAGTTCCACCGCCGCGTTGCCATCGGCAAGGTTGGAGTTTCATTGTCCATCAGATCATCTCCGCACCGCCAGGATTGAGCCACATGGTCACGATAACAATATACTCCATCATCTTTTGTGTGCCGTCAGATCTAATCAATCGGTCTTGGGTGCTGCCACATTGCTTGTGAACTGCGGCCGTTCAATCTGTCTTCCATGGGTTGGATCAAGCCGTGCATCGTAGCCAATTGCCGCGTGGCGAGCGCAGGCACCGAGGCGCCATGGACCGAGTGCACATTGGACCAGAGGAGGTCCCGTGGACTGGGTCTATGAGCTAAGCACGCATGTTAGCCTCTGGTTGGCTCGGCTTGATGCTGACATCACGCTGATGCAATAATTCAATTTTTCTATATAAAAATAATTCGGATAATTTTGATTTTTCTAATTTTCAGATTTGTATGATTTTTGAATTTTCCTCGAGCTCATTCTAGCTCATATGAACTCCGATTGAGGTGATTCAAATTTATAAAAATTTATAAAATTGAGATCTATTTAATGGTAAATTTTATTTGATTTTTGGAGTTTATTTACTCTTGATTTTGGTATTTATTTATTTTTCTCTCTTGATTCGCGTAGACGTTGAGTTGTGCGATGCATCGAAGGAAGATCCATCGACTCAAGATCAAATTCCAGAGCAAGACTAGGACCTTTGCCAAGGCAAATTGTGCTTGATCATATTGAACCCATGTTTACAAAATTGCTATATTGTTTTACTTATTGCATGTTATTTCACGTTTACAATTGTTTTCAATTAAATTGGGACTTAGCTATTATATTAAATTGATCTATACCCTACCTTGTCATTTGTATGCCATGATCTATTATCATCCTAGATTGGTTCACTATAGTTGGTTCATACTAAAATCAACATGGGATGGTTAGAACGTATTAGTATGCTTAGCTATGCTACGTCATCATATGTACTTGAATCATTAACATTTAATCTTGGCTAATGGAATATAGAACAATGTTATAAATTTGTGTGTTATGTATGGTCACGCAATGAGATTGAGTTGTTGTGGTGAGGGATGTCATGTAACGATGTTGAATTGTTGATGGCACGTGGTGTTTGGTAATCAACTGGGAAGGTATTCATTTAGATTGGAGTAAGTGGCAAGGGGCGAGTGTGCCAAGGTGGGCCCGATGGGCAGAGAGTATGTGGAAGTCTTGCTTCAATCATTCTAAGGACTTAACCTTATAAGCTTTTGACCTGAGTCAATCATGCAACCACATGTCTGGTATGAGACAGCCTAGCTGATTAATTTACAATATCTTAGCTTTGGTACTATCATAGGCGGTGTGAGTCCTGAGTTATGATAAATTCACATGGCGTAAGAGGAGGGCCCTAGATGTGGTAACCAGACCCACTAGTGTTGAAACTTTAGCGAATAGTATCAGGTTAGGGTGGTGCATTGTAAAAGCTTTGTTATAATCACTCACCTGTATGTTGTATGGTTGTATCATGTGGGTAAAGTGCATAACCTCTACAGAGTGTAAATCTATTCAGATAGCCGTGCTCGCGGTATTGAGCATAGCTCAGGAATTACAGTCAAGTGTTAGTTTAATAAAATGAAAACTGGATGGGATGGCAGTTTGCCATATGGAAAGTTGGAAATTTGACTTAGGAGTGGAAAACTTGGTTTATTTGAAAAATCTGAAATTATTAATTATTGTTATTTGTTTTACTGTCTTTGCAATCTATTATTTGTATTTGTTCGTAAATGTTGCTTGTTGCAAAATAACGATGATAGCCTTTTCCTTTGGAATAAGCCTTGCATATAGCTATGTTAGGATTGCATTTTATGCATAATTTGTTGGGTGCTTTATGTACTCACCTTTGCCAACAACCACAATCAACAGTTGAGGAGTCGTCGCCTTTAATAGAGGAGGAATTCCAGGAGAATGCAAGTCACTAGGCCCAAGCCTTGTCAATCGCCTATGATGAACTGATGAGTCACCAACGCCTTCTACTTTCCGCTGCATTTGTTTTAGTCTTTATTTCAAGTCTAGCCCTACGTGGCTTAATAATGTAAGTTGGTCATAAGATCACACACTTAATTATATCAATAAATGGAGTCTTATTATTATTATCGTTGTGTATGATGTGATATTTGCCAACGTTGAGCTGTGTGTACTAGCATTGATCCAAAGACTAGTACGGTAAACACAGTGGGTTCGAATTGGTGAATTTAAGTCCTGACAATTTACAGACTACAGAGTATAGAGCTGGCGGTGCACCTGGTGGGATGGCTAGTGACTTGCTCAGCTTCTGGCGTGGTGCTGGACGACGGGGCAATGACTGGAGGGATGGTGGGCGAGTGGCGTGGCTGAGAGACCATATGGAAGTCTACCCATGTTTGTGATGAGTATTTCATAAAAATCTAAGCTTGGTTTGTTTTGATTTGAATTGGATTTTCAATTTGAAGTAATTTGAGATTTGGTTGCCTTTTCTCGTGCTACCGGCCATGGTAGTGCGGTGCTACCAACCGGACGATAGCACCAGACCCTAGTGCGGTGCGGAAAAACCAAAGAGGGTGTTTTTATGTCGGGACCCGAATCTACAAATCCGGACCCTTTGAGTATTCTGCACTAGTCCAGGATCACGCTAGTACACACAGGCTAAACAGGGTTAAAGTTCCACAATCATACACAGCGGAATAATAAATAAAGTACTTCAAACATGTATATAAACTGGTTGCACGACCTTATGGTCACCTTACAATAGTTTGCCACGCAGGGCTTACATTATCCAGAGTATCAAGAAAATAACAGCGGAAAATAAACATCGTGGTAACCCATCACTTTGCCCCAGGCAACTGACAAGGCTTGCTCCTTAGTTCTCTGACTCCTCGACAAACTCCTCTTCCCAAGCAGGCGTAGACTCCTCCTCTGGTATATTGTTGTTTGCAAGGTTGAGTACACACCGTACTCAACAAGTCATGCACAGAATGCAGTTCTAATACTATATACATGGCTTATTAGAAAGGAATGGTTCAATGGGTTATTTTGCATTGAATCAACATTTTAACTTATTATATATTTAGATGGAAAGCAGCAAAACTATATAATTATAATAAGTTTCTCAAATTGTTTTTCCACATATTTTTGACACACAGTCCTGAATCAAATTTCACATTTATCCTTGGCACACAGCCTCTCATTCCTATTTTATTTTTGAAGATCTACCCCTTGACTGTAATCCCCGAGTTCTATCCAATTCTGCGGACACGGCTATTCGAATAGTTTTGACACACTCTGTAGAGGTTGTACACTTTACCCACAAGATACAGTCACTCACTACACAGGTGATTGATCGTAACAAAGTTTTTCAGAAACTTCCATCTAAACCTATGAACCTCTCCAGTTTTGCCTTCTCTATCACTTCCCTCACACAGAGCTGAAGTATAGAACAGGCGAACACTGTTGGATGGGTACCAAACTGTAGCACAAGTACACTCCCCCACACAGTTACACCTTTGTGTAACCGCCGCCCTGAGGTATCAAAGGAAAGATATCAGAACCCTACTAAACTAGGTCTGTCCCATACCAGACATGTGGTTGTACGATTAACTCAGTTCAAAGGCTTGCAAGGTAAGGTCTTTAATTGACCAAGGCAAGACTTCCTTCTTCCAAAATTTTGGCACATAGCCATCTCATTTGCCACACAGGCCCCCCTTCTGCCACAAAGCCTGGGTCCACTTGCCTCAGTCTAAATCATTTCTCACCCCAAATTGTTTTACGGTGCAACACATGCCAGTAAATCAACCCTCATGTAGAACCACACAGGTCTCCACATTTCAACGTCATTACCAACAACATCCCACCTTTTACCAAAATACATTCACTATTCCTTTAGTCAATGTTCTTTTTGTATTTTAAAAGATTATTCATGATATATGCAAGACTAAGCAACAATCCAAGGTCTAGCCTCCCGGTAGGCATATCATTACATCCAACTAATATTATCACTTAGGGCAACAAATGAATCATGGCATACAAATATTAAAGTCAAGGTAGCAATAACAGATAGGTTGATTAACTAATTTACCCAAATTAATTAAATCCATTTTTAATTAATTTAGCATGCATAGTTTGAATCAAACTACATTTGTAAAACTTAGGAGCAAAATGATCAAACGCATAACTTGCACTGGTAAGAAGTTTTATGAAGAGAAGATAACTTTGTAGAAGTTTTATAGAGATAAGAGATAAACTATTTTATAATTTCTTAGTTATCCTATGGGTTAAGTTTTCCATATTCACACATAAGGACAACTTATTGTGAAACTTTAACCAAGAGGTTAAGTTTACACATGAATCAGTCCTGACATTCAGAATAAAGACCAATTTCAAGTAGCGAAACATAACGACAACGTAAATTGCTCTATATAACTAGAGCGAAATAATATGCTACGTAAGGGTGCTTATCTTATGGTAGGTCCTAATATATTCTAATCTTAGCCTTTTTTCGTTGGGTGATGTTGTCTCTTCATGAAGTAAAATCTCAACGTCATCTTCTTCATTTGGAATTCTTGCGAATCACCGTAAACTTAGGATATTTCCGGAGATAAGATCAAATTTAAATTTCAAAATAATGTTCAGAAGAGGAAAGAGGTCAGAACCTAAGAATAAGGTAAGAGAGGAGACAAACTATTAACTATCAGTTTGTTGATTTGATTTCAAAAATAATTTTGAAGTTATAACGGCCATTCTAACTAGGGTTGCGACCTATAGTCGATATGGCTCTGATACCACCTCTGTCGGGACCCGGATTACCCAAATCCGACCCCTCTGTGTTTCAACCGCTTAGTCCAGAACTAAGCGACACAACAGTCTGATGATGATAACACAGACATATCAAAAGTAAATAACAGTAATAAGCAAAAGAGTGTAACAACATCATCACCTTATTACAAGTATGGAGCCTTACGGCTTGAGTGTAAAAGTAGCAATGAAATGTAGAACAAAAAGAGCCAATCGGTTAGCCCACAGCAACCGATAGAAGTGCGCCCCTAGAAGATCGAGTCATCCTCCTCCTCAAAGTCTCGGCACAAATGTCGAGCGGTGGATCACGGGCTCTTTGTTCACCCTTCTCCCATCATCGCTTTATGGAATAAGCAACCCCATAATAAAAGCGGCGTTGAGTATGCAACATACTGCAAGTCTTGGAAACATAATGCAATTAACTAAATGCAAGGCTTAAACAAAGGAAGCATATAGGGTTCATTTGCATAAAGCGAAATTGAAATTTAAATACAAGTAATAATTTCATAAAGCGACATTTAACAAAATGTAAATAGCATAAATAATTTAAACTTGAAGTATAACAATTTTCGTGTTCCAACTACGGTTGGCTCTAGCCGCCAAACTAAATCCGGAGCTCGGTAGCTCACGGATTCCCAACCACATTTTTCATTTTAAACCAAATCCATCATTTTCCATTTTAAAACCAAAAACCAGAAAATCTACTATGTGAAAGCGTTCCACGCTTGCCCTTATCCGTAGGCACGGCTACTTAAGTAGTTTTTAAGACTCTGCAGAGCTGGTACACTTTACCCACACGACATGATCAACCCTTTGCGCCAAGCTATTGACACACTTCCTTTGGTGTGCCGGCAGGGAGATCATGACAAGGCCTTTACAATGCATATACCGCTACCGACTTCACCCGCTAAGGTTTCGCTCTCACAGCCCCCCCTTGCGCCTTGCAAGTGTCACCCTGACAAACTCGCATGACTTTAATGGTGAAGTCAAATAACGATACATGCAAATTACTTAGCCAGGTCGTACCCATATAGACATGTGGTTGTACTGTATAGCATGGCCCATGGTGTCCACACGATCGGTCCTTAATTGACTAGGGCGGACAATCACATTCCAAAAATTTTGTGCATCCCACACCCGCCATTCAACCAATTCGCCCCGGTCTAAACCATTTTTCACTTTTATTTTCAAATTAATACCGGCAACACCAATTGCCATAATTTCCACAATTCATTTTGAATCAAGAATGAAATCATTTCCATAATGGTAAGGTACCGACGTGATTAAGCATGACTAAGCATTTTCTACCGTTCCCATAATCAAAATGATTAACATTAATTACAGTAATTAGTTTTCCTAAGGTGTCAAAGGTTGTCAAGTTGAATATCAATGTGGCATAACAAAGTTGGAATATAGCTAAGCTTTAAAACAGTATTTAAAGTATGATACGCAAATAATAAGCATGCAATAATTTAAACACAAAATAGCATTTCATAAACTTGGGTTCAATATGGTCAAGGGGACTTGCCGTCACTCTTCTTCATTGCTGCTACCTCCATTGGATGCTCCTCTCGCTCAACCGAGCGCGTCGTCTACACTTGAAACACGCAAATCGAGGCAAGAAATAAATAAAAAGAAATAAATAAAATCCAAAAATTCATAAAAATGACACAAACAGATAGATCTTGATTTTATATGAATTTAGAAATTTGAATCGTTCGAATCTGAGTTCGAACGGAGGAGAACGGACCATCCGAAGTTCAAATGGAAGAAAAATCAGAAAATAGAATGGATTCGACACGTGTCGCGGCTGATTGGCGAATCGGGTTTTCGGAAAAGCAATAGTAACTGGACACGAAAATTTCCTTTTCACTGACATGCGGGGTCCGACTGTCAGTGATTCTTTGGTCTCGTGGAGGTGACGTGGCGTATACGTGTCACGGATGTGGCTGCCACGGTGCGACAAAGGGCTGACGGGGCGTGACGTGGTGTAGATGTGGCCGGTACCTGGCGGTGAGGTGGTGCTACCGTGAAACGCGTGGCAAACACGCAGTGACGTGTCGCCGATGTGGTTAGCACGTGGCGTTGACATGGCTGACACGCAGGACTACGGCTATGAGGTGGCGCTACATGGCGGTGAGATGGCATACATCTGTGCACACATGGTGATGACATGGAGACGATGGCGTGATAGAAATCGACAACAAGAAATGGATGCGGTGGAATAGTTTACCAGAGAAAAGGAATAGAGTGCAGATCTTAAACCGTTGAGGGAGGATCCGACGGCTTCGGCTGGTGGAAGCAACCCGACGGCGGTCGGCGGCACTGGAGCCCGGTCTTGGGGAAGACGACGCCCAATCGGCAGAAGAGCAACAAATCGGGACCAACGATTAGTGGATCCAGAAGAGGATGGAAAGATGGACTCGATGATACCAAAAACGCGGCCGGAGACTCACCGTGGAGAGAGGAAACGACGTCGGAAAGTCACGGGACAGTGGCCAACTCCGGCGAGGTAGCACAGCCGCACGGAGGCGTCTCCGCAGGGAAGAGAAAGAGAGAAATGTGCGGCGCGGGGTGGCAAACCCTAGAGACGGCGGCTACAGTGCTTAAATACCCTTGGGCTGCGTGAAATGGCACAGAACCCGAAGTTGGTCGGGCGGCTGCACTATTACGGGCGGCGGCGGTTTAGGGTTTGATTAGATTTAGGGTTTGGTTTGTGAAGGGCAATATGAGTTGAGCCGTTGGATCAAAGATCAGCGGTGCTCTTAACTAGGGTTTTTTAAACAAAGCAGGGCGGAAGATGAACAGTGACGGGCCGAGGGAAAAGGAACAGTAAAGTCAGCCCGATAATGATTTCAGGTTTTAAGAATTTTAGTAAAAGACCAATAAATCCGAATAAATTCAATAAATTCCAATAAATAGCACATAAATCTGGAAAAATTCCCAAAAATACAGAAAAATCATATGAAGCACAAGGAACCCAAATAAAATAAGAAATAATTATTTTGAGCTATAGTTTATTCAAATTAAATCCTTTTTGTCCTTAAAAAATTCCATTTAAACTGAATTAAATTCGAGTAAAATTCCACGGTCTAGATTTTGAAATTGAAGTTCCCAGAAACTGAAAAACGGAATGTTACAAACCTCCCCCCCTAACAAGAAATCTCGACCCCGAGATTTAGCGGGTCTAAGGAAAATTATTTCTAAAAGAAATCAGGAACTCCTCCTTGAGTTGGTCTTCTCGTTTCCAAGTGGCTTCTTCTTCAGAATGATTGCTTCACTGGACTTTCGTCGTGTGATTCCTAGTTGATATCGAGAAATAGAAGACTTCTATTTTAATTTTAGGTAGCGGATGAGAGATACTAATACTTTCTACATGTCTCTTTTGTTTAAATAACTAGTATTGTTAATAATCTAATTTATTTAGTTGTATGTGGTATGATTAGAATATTTGAGGTGAAAGAAAAGATGCATTGTCATTACTCTCATTTGGGGAAAACTGAATGTTTAATATCAAGAAAGGTATTTGAATACAATGGTTGATCTGTATAATTCAACGTTAGCTGACGAAATGAGCTAAGAATAAATGTCATTTCGAGTTGACTTTAAATTGGAAAACATGTATAGATAATTCAAGTATTGGGTTGAGGTAAGAGGATTATAAGATGATTCATGGAGATTTAACTTGTTTGCTCACTTTGGTAAATAAAGGGTTTTCATTTTCTTTGGTTTTGAAAACTATGAAGGACTAAAATGTATAGACTCAAAAGATTGATTGCAGGAATTGAATACACAAGGGACGTACTCAATACCACAACAAGTGCCGGGTACAATCACATAAGAAGGATGTTTACGTTGAGCGATATCGAGGCGGGGTTGTTCTAGACACTTGATGTTTTCTAGGTCTTTGAGATAGCTTGGAAATTATTGATGTTTTCCTTGTCGAGGTGAAGTAAAATTCTTCTTGGGTAGGTGTTGGCGAAGTATTCAAGTTCTTCTCGGTTGATACAAGTGACATTACCCATTTTATTTGAAACAACAGAAAGGTTGTTTGCTAATGATATAAAATAGATGATCAGGAAGTGACTAGGATCAACGAGCTGATTTTAAAATTAAACTTATACCCTGGTAAGGTTCAAATACATAAGTATCATACCTAGCACTACTCCTGGCAGGTCATAAACTTCTTTCGCGAATTCATGCTGTAGGTGAATGCCACGAATGATTGGATTAACATTTTGAGTTGGATTGATATATATCTAAGGAAGTGTTTGTCTTCAAATTCTTGAGGTTGCCTTAGAGAATGTTACGTAGCTTGTCAGGGTTGAGAATGAGGTGGAGTTTGCTTCTTGCTTAAGGCAACAGTTGGCATAATACTTATGTTTTTCCATAGCAAAGGCAAATAATATTGATTTTTCGATAATTTTTTTTTGTACCAGACAATTATTCATTGGTGTTATTAGAAAGATGAATAGATGACGATTAGGATTGAGGATAAAGTTGAGCAGAATTCTTCTAAGACAAGCATCTTCGTTCAATCGCTTTTTTTTTATCTGCTTCTTCAGGTGAACTGCTTCATATTTTATTTCTTCTATTCTTGGAGTTATAAACTTGACTGATGAAATTCTTGGTATGTCTACGACTATAGGAGATATTTGTTCAGCTTGTGGACATCGTTTAGGAATTTGGTTCTTTTCGTGACAGTTGAAACATTCACGCTTTTCTCATGATGTCATGTTCAGTTATTTGTATACTTAATATTATCTTGTGAATTTCAATTTGTTGTTTCCCAGAACATTATTTAGCCTAATGACTTTCTTTATCAGACAAGGAACATGCCATTGGAGATTACCATTTACTACTTTCTTAGTGAAGGTAGTTAGGATCAAGTGTTATTTCTATAATTCCTTAAGTGATATTTCTTGTGTGGCTGGTTTTCTTCCTCTTTTGATCACCAAATCTTGAGCAAAATTGTATTGGCGACTATCAGATCAAGGGCATTGAACTAGACAATAATCTTGACATTCACAAGGGTAACAAGCGATATTGCTTACAGGATATCTTCTAGGAGAATGATTTCCTTCACAACCGGAGCAATTGATTGCACTCTCACCAACGACATGGCCTATTTCTCCATAGCGAGTGCAAGCACGAACTTCGGACTGACTGGGTTGACAATACTTCAAAGAACAATGTGTAGGTATCAAATAAGATATAGAAGTAGGTTTCTAGTTTAAACCATTTCTTTTCTGATAGAAGTTGCACCAATATTAGAAATATCTTGTGCGAGTTTTTAGAACAGAAAGGTGTGCATTTGGTGATTTGTTCAATTATGGTGAGCATTTACACCATGGTTACAGATTCTAACATTTTTTTCTTTTTTTCTTTTACATTGAGAAAGTGTAGAGTTATGACGATTGCTATGTTGAAAAGAAAGTGCTCTATCTAAATACAACGGATTTGGTTGAACTATGGTAGGATTATCATTTCTTGGCAGTGGAGTGTCTTGCGGGGTTTCACGAATTAGATGAGGAGTGTTAGTAGTTTACACCTAGAATCATTAGTAAGAATAAGCTAATTTAAAGAGATATATAGAGCATGTTAAAATATTTAAGATGATTGAAAGGTTGTATTTCAACCAGAGTTATTTGGGGAGGCTGAAGGTCAATTTTAAAGGCTAATTTAATTTTTTTTTCATTACTCATTACTTTAGTAGATGTATTAATGAATTGCGTCGCAGACATCCTGCAACAATATTTATTAGAGTAAAGCTACTTAGATGGAATTCTGTTGGATTACACGGCAACAATTCGTCCTTTAAAATCTTATTTTAGGAAAGGTTTCTATCTTGGATTAAGTAGTTTTTGGCTTGGGTTATAAGGCAATGTTTAGTTCTTTAAAATTTCCTTAATTAAATTTTTCTTATTAGGTAGGGTTAACACATCGTAAATTTCAACCTAGTGGTTTAACATTCACGAGAGTAACCCGAAAACAATACAAAAGATTTACAACAAAATTTCAATAACACATAAACAATATGTATACATTTTGCTTAGTATGTAGGAAGGGTATCTATGGTTTTTCTTCTACTTGCCGAATTATATATATTTCTGCATAAGAGGTTTACTATATTGCTAGAATAATATGTAGCTCGCATAATGCTAGCTTTTATTGTAGGCTATTCGGCAACGAGTTTCTTTTAATTAATTTTTTTTCCACTTGTTGTGTTAGTCTTCCCAAGGCTTCTATGAAGTCGAAGAGGTTGTGATGCTTCGCTATCCCCATCTTCTTGAAGTTGCTGATATAGACGTCATGATGTTGCTGACTTGTTACCAGAATTCTTTTCAAAAGATTTATTTGTGGTTTTCATTTCGCAAAAAGAATAAGAAATGAAATACTTCTAAAAGGGATGACTTAAGAGTGAGGAAAGAAAATTCTACACAAGGGAAACGAGTACATAAATAAGGAGACTAAATTCTATAGATTAGAAAAGAGTATATGTATAACTGATGCTACTCTCTTTATATTTCTTTTAGAAAAATAGGACTTTAAATTCTTCCAGTTTTCATTTAAACAACCATTCGAAGCTTTCAATTCAGAAGTATAGAACTTTTCTGGTTCTAGCTCATTTTTATGGTATCTAATCTAGATAAGCAGCGAGGTGAGTTTTAAAACATGATTAGAAATTATTATTGGATCATTAAGTTTTAACTATCCTAAAGCAGCATAAGCTAGTTTGGTGTTGCTAATGTGGTAAGATCTTAACTTGGTTTATATATGAATGATGTGATCTCAAGCAAAGCTAAGAGTAGTAATGGAGACTGTATTACTAATCTCATTGAGGTTTTTATTTTAAGAAAGGTTGATGTCCATAATGGTTGCACTGGAAAGAAGTTTTATGAAGAGAAGATAACTTTGTAGAAGTTTTATAGAGATAAGAGATAAACTATTTTATAATTTCTTAGTTATCCTATGGGTTAAGTTTTCCATATTCACACATAAGGACAACTTATTGTGAAACTTTAACCAAGAGGTTAAGTTTACACATGAATCAGTCCTGACATTCAGAATAAAGACCAATTTCAAGTAGCGAAACATAACGACAACGTAAATTGCTCTATATAACTAGAGCGAAATAATATGCTACACGTAAGGGTGCTTATCTTATGGTAGGTCCTAATATACTCTAATCTTCCGCCTTTTTCTGTTGGGTGATGTTGTCTCTTCATGAAGTAAAATCTCAACGTCATCTTCTTCATTTGGAATTCTTGCGAATCTAGTAAACTTAGGATATTTCGGAGATAAGATCAAATTTAAATTTCAAAATAATGTTCAAGAGGAAAGAGGTGAGAACCTAAGAATAAGGTAAGAGAGAGACAAACTATTAACTATCGGTTTGTTGATTTGATTTCAAAATAATTTTGAAGTTCTAACGGCCATTCTAACTAGGGTTGCGACCTATAGTCGATATGGCTCGATACCACCTCTGTCGGGACCGGATTACCCAAATCCGACCTCTCGTGTTTCAACGCGCTAGTCCGAGAGCGACTAGCGCACACAGTCATCTGATGATGATAACACGTACATATCAAAAGTAAATAACAGTAATAAGCAAAAGAGTGTAACAACATCATCACCTTATTACAAGTATGGAGCCTTACGGCTTGAGTGTAAAAGTAGCAGCGGAAATGTAGAACAAAAAGAGCCAATCAGTTAGCCCACAGGCAACCGACTGGGGTGCGCTCCCTAGAAGATCGAGTCATCCTCCTCCTCAAAGTCTCCAGCACAAATGTCGAACGGTGGATCACAGGCTCTTTGTTCACCCCTTCTCCCATCATCTGCTTTATGGAATAAGCAGCCCCCGCAATAAAAAGCGACGTTGAGTATGCAACATACTCGCAAGTCTTGGAAACATAATGCAATTAACTAAATGCAAGGCTTAAACAAAGGAAGCATATAGGGTTCATTTGCATAAAGCGAAATTGAAATTTAAATACAAGTAATAATTTCATAAAGCGACATTTAACAAAATGTAAATAGCATAAATAATTTAAACTTGAAGTATAACAATTTTCGTGTTCCAACTACGGTTGGCTCTAGCCGCCAAACTAAATCCGGAGCTCGGTAGCTCACGGATTCCCAACCACATTTTTCATTTTAAACCAAATCCATCATTTTCCATTTTAAAACCAAAACCGAAAATCTACTATGTGAAAGCTGCCCACGCTTGCCCTTATCCGTAAACACGGCTACTTAAGTAGTTTTTAAGACTCTGCAGAGTGGTACACTTTACCCACACGACATGATCAACCCTTTGCGCCAAGCTATTGACACACTTCCTTTGGTGTGCGGCAGGAGATCATGACAAGGCCTTTACAATGCATATACCGCCACCGACTTCACCCGCTAAGGTTTCGCTCTCACAGCCCTTGCGCCTTGCAAGTGTCACCGACAAACTCGCATGACCCTTGGTGAAGTCAAATAACGATACATGCAAATTACTTAGCAGTCGTACCCATATAGACATGTGGTTGTCTTGTATAGCATGGCCCATGGTGTCCACACGATCGGTCCTTAATTGACTAGGGCGGACAATCACATTCCAAAATTTTGTGCATCCCACACCCGCCATTCAACCAATTAGCGGTCTAAACCATTTTTCACTTTTATTTTCAAATTAATACCGCAACACCAATTGCCATAATTTCCACAATTCATTTTGAATCAAGAATGAAATCATTTCCATAATGGTAAGGTACCGACGTGATTAAGCATGACTAAGCATTTTCTACCGTTCCCATAATCAAAATGATTAACATTAATTACAGTAATTAGTTTTCCTAAGGTGTCAAAGGTTGTCAAGTTGAATATCAATGTGGCATAACAAAGTTGGAATATAGCTAAGCTTTAAAACAGTATTTAAAGTATGATACGCAAATAATAAGCATGCAATAATTTAAACACAAAATAGCATTTCATAAACTTGGGTTCAATATGGTCAAGGGGACTTGCCGTCACTCTCTTCCGCTGCTGCTACCTCCGCTGGATGCTCCTCTCGCTCAACCGATGCGTCGTCTACACGCGAAACACGCAAATCGAGGCAAGAAATAAATAAAAAAGAAATAAATAAAATCCAAAAATTCATAAAAATGACACAAACAGATAGATCTTGATTTTATATGAATTTAGAAATTTGAATCGTTCGAATCGGAGTTCGAACGGAGGAGAACGGACCATCCGAAGTTCAAATGGAAGAAAAATCAGAAAATAGAATGGATTCGACACGTGTCGCGTGCTGATTGGCCGAATCGGGTTTTCGGAAAAGCAATAGTAACTGGACACGAAAATTTCCTTTTCACTGACATGCGGGGTCCGACTGTCAGTGATTCTTTGGTCTCCTGGAGGTGACGTGGCGTATACGTGTCACGGATGTGGCTGCCACGGTGCGACAAAGGGCTGACGGGGCGTGACGTGGTGTAGATGTGGCCGGTACCTGGTGGTGAGGTGGTGCTACCGTGAAACGCGTGGCAAACACGCAGTGACGTGTCGCCGATGTGGTTAGCACGTGGCGTTGACATGGCTGACACGCAGGACTACGGCTATGAGGTGGCGCTACATGGCGGTGAGATGGCATACATCTGTGCACACATGGTGATGACATGGAGACGATGGCGTGATAGAAATCGACAACAAGAAATGGATGCGGTGGAATAGTTTACCAGAGAAAAGGAATAGAGTGCAGATCTTAAACCGTTGAGGGAGGATCCGACGGCTTCGGCTGGTGGAAGCAACCCGACGGCGGTCGGCGGCGCTGGAGCTCGGTCTTGGGGAAGACGACGCCCAATCGGCAGAAGAGCAACAAATCGGGACCAACGATTAGTGGATCCGGAAGAGGATGGAAAGATGGACTCGATGATACCAAAAACGCGGCCGGAGACTCACCGTGGAGAGAGGAAACGACGTCGGAAAGTCACGGGACAGTGGCCAACTCCGGCGAGGTAGCGGCCAAGACGGAGGCGTCTCCGCAGGGAAGAGAAAGAGAGAAATGTGCGGCGCGGGGTGGCAAACCCTAGAGACGGCGGCTACAGTGCTTAAATACCCTTGGGCTGCGTGAAATGGCACAGAACCCGAAGTTGGTCGGGCGGCTGCACTATTACGGGCGGCGGCGGTTTAGGGTTTGATTAGATTTAGGGTTTGGCTGTGAAGGGCAGCGCGGTTGTGAGCCGTTGGATCAAAGATCCAACGGTTCGGCTGGCTAGGGTTTTCGGCTAAACAGGCCGGGCCGAAAGATGAACAGTGACGGGCCGAGGGAAAAGGAACAGTAAAGTCAGCCCGATAATGATTTCAGGTTTTAAGAATTTTAGTAAAATACCAATAAATCCGAATAAATTCAATAAATTCCAATAAATAGCACATAAATCCGGAAAAATTCCCAAAAATACAGAAAAATCATATGAAGCACAAGGAACCCAAATAAAATAAGAAATAATTATTTTGAGATATAGTTTATTCAAATTAAATCCTTTTTGTCCTTCAAAAATTCCATTTAAACTGAATTAAATTCGAGTAAAATTCCACGGTCTAGATTTTGAAATTGAAGTTCCCAGAAACTGAAAAATGGAATGTTACAAACCTCCCCCCCTAACAAGAAATCTCAACCCCGAGATTTGGCGGGTCTAAGGAAAATTATTTCTAAAAGAAATCAGGAACTCCTCCTTGAGTTGGTCTTCTCGTTTCCAAGTAGCTTCTTCTTCAGAATGATTGCTTCACTGGACTTTCGTCTTGTGATTCCTAGTTGATGTGCGAGAAATAGAGAAGACTTCTATTTTAATTTTAGGTAAGCAGATGAGTCCTACAACCGCCCCACAAAAAGTTCATCATCAATTCTGCTGTCCTACAACCCTTTGAGCCTTGCAATTTCGTTTTCAATATCGTATTGTTGAGTATTGATTCATAGTCATCGTCTTGTTGCTGGTTTGAGGTCGCGATTCTAGTTGCTAGTTGTCCCTGTCCGTTGCCCTAGTTCTTGTTTTGCATCACTTATCAACCCATCGTCGCTAACCCTAGAACCAAACCGAATTCTTCTCGGTTGGTCCTTGCACGCTTCCGCATTATAAAACCTATTCTCGCAAACCCTAGATAGGTCGCGAGCCACCTTGTGTCAATTACCCTGCACGCTGGCCATCCTTTTCACCCGCAAACCTAATCCTATTCTAGCCTAACAGGAGAAAGATCTGAATTCATGAGCAATTCCAGTTGTGCAAAGTGTTCACTAAAACTGGCATAACTTTTGCATCTGAACTCCGATTTGGGTCTACTTTTTTGTTTGAAGGACGACGACGCAGCATCTGAAAATTCCACACGTCTTTAGACATGTGCAATTTTGACCCTAAAAAAGCCTCTAAGACTGAGTTTGGCGCCGAAGTTTGCTGTCTGTTTTGTCAATTCTTTCAGACATCGGTTTCTGTCGTCTGTTGCTTCAAATTGTGAGATTTTGTTTCTCCTCTGAGTTAAGAGGTATATATTTGTGTTAGAAAAAAAGAAGTGAAAAAATAAGAGGAGAGAAAGAGCCAAACCGGTAAAAAAAACAGAGAGAAGAGAAAGAGAAGTAGAAAATCAGAATTGCTTGCATCCTTTGAGTCCTTTGTGCTTTGATATATCCCTTGCTAGGTTGAACTAGTTCTAGGAGCACGCTTAGGCCAACAACTGTGACAAGAACTTTGAATCTTTATTCAGCTTTGCTAACTATTTTCGAAATTTGCTAATCCTTGCTACTATACTTTGACTTCCAAGCTCCACCTTTCTTCTGATCAGTTCAGGTTCAATTCAGCAATCACTACACTCAAGCTTATCACGGTATCACGAACCAGCCGCCAGTTGTACCACCTGTTGCATTGGTAAGAACACTTGTAAGAGCGTGGTAAGACGCTTGAGAGTGAGTGAAACCACCTTCTGTCGCCAAAGTAGTTGATAGGGATTATACCACTGGTTGTTTTTGTTTGTTTTGTCTTTCTTTCAACTAACAATGGCAGGTAATGAGGAAGATGAGTGTGTTACATGGAACGAGCTTAACAACGCGCTCAATGACATCAACGCAAACATCGTAAGGATCGGCCAAGATAACGACCAAAGATTGGAGAGGATAGAGCGAAGCATCGCCAATCTTCTTACCAGGTTGGAAAATTTTGAGAGACAGCCACCGCCCAATGGAGCTCGCAGAGTGGAAGATCAAGAAGAGTCTGTCACGGGAGATGAGGTTGATGGAGAGGGCTACGATGCATTTGCCGCTCGCGCCGTTGCACAGGATGTGCGACAACAACAACGCCTGAATAACAACCGTCAAGGTATGGGAGGTATCAATTTTAATCCTCGTAATGGTCGTGGACATGATGATTCTTTTGCTAGGGTTAAATTTACCATACCATCTTTTTCTGGTACTTACGATGCAGAAGTTTACTTAGATTGGGAAATGACAGTTGAACAAAAATTTAACTCCCATCTTGTTCCTGAGATACATAGCGTTAGACAAGCTACTAGTGAGTTTAAAGATTTTGCTATCATTTGGTGGAATGAAATAGTAAATCTTTGGATTAGCACCGATACATGGGATAGATTAAAACAAGCTATGCGAGAAGATTTGTTCCTCCTTATAAATGTGATATCGCAAGAAATTGCAACGCTTAAATCAAAATAATAAATCTGTTGAGGAGTACTACCAAGAGCTACAATAGGCATGTTGCGTTGTGAGGTAGTGGAGGATGAGGAGGATAAGATGGCTCGTTTTTATGGGGGTTTATGACGCGAGATTCAAGATATAATTGATTACAAAGAATATAATTCTATCAATAGATTGTTCCAGCTTGCTATGTTGGCAGAAAAAGAATTGCAGGGAAAACAGCAAAGGCCAAGGAGCAATTTCGGCAACATACCCACACCAAAGACGACGCCGGGGACTACCAAATCAGCTCCACCCCTTTCTGTTCAGTCTGCTGCCCCCTCCATGAGTAGGGCGCATTCAGCAGCACCATCACCGCCATCACGAGTACTCGAGGTGAGTAAATCTAACCATGTGCAGGCACCAACAAAGAGTGCTTCATCGGTGGCTTCCACGGGTCGAACAACAGAAATTGTGTGTCACCGATGTAAGGGGATGGGCCATGTCATGAAGGATTGCCCAAGTCGTCGAGCGTACATTGCAACAGAAGAAGGTGGGTACATTAGTGCTAGTGATGTTGAGGATGAATATGCTCTTGCAGCTAACCTTGCAGATAATAAGGATGACCATGAGACGGGCGACGATGATGAGGAAATTTTAAGGACCACTGCCATCGAGAATTATAGGACAATCATTGTGCAACGAGTGTTGAGCGCTCAAATGGAGCAAGCGGACAAGCTGCAATGCCATAATTTGTTTCAGATGTACCTCATCGTCAAGGACTGTCGTGTCCGTGTCATAATTGATGGTGGGAGCTGCAATAACTTGGTGAGTTCAGATCTGGTGGAGAAGCTTTGCTTGCCCACATGTGCACACCCTCATCCCTACCATATTCGATGGTTCAATACAGCGGTAAGGTGAAGGTAACACAAACTGCGAGGGTGCAATTTTCCATTGGAACATACCATGATTTTGCTGATTTTGATGTAGTGCCTATGCAAGCATGTTCCCTTTTGTTAGGCCGTCCATGGGAATTTGATACTGATGCAATTCATTATGGTAGAAGTAACAAATACACTCTTATGCACAAGGGGAAGAAAATCACTTTACTTCCCATGACTCCTGCTGAAATTGTGCAATGTGACAAAGAGAGAGCTGAAAATGAGAGAAAGGAGAGTGCGCTAGAATCTGAAAATCAGCAAGTGGCTAAAAATGGTTTCCCACCTAAGAAAGACAAGAAAGAACCTAGTTCTAGGTCCAAGGGAATTAAATTGAAGGGTGGTGTTATGCTTGCTACAAAATCTAACCTTGCTGAAATTAATGAGAATGATGCACCATGCTATGCTTTGATATGCAAAGAAGCTTTATTTTCATTTCATGATATGTCTAGCTCTTTGCCTCCTGCTGTCACTAACCTTTTGCAGGAGTATGAGGATGTGTTTCCAGCTGAGATACCCCCGGGGCTGCCACCTATTCGAGGTATTGAGCACAAAATCGACTTGATCCCGGGAGCGACTTTGCCAAACCGTGCTGCATATAGGACAAATCCGGAGGAGACTAAGGAAATTCAGCGACAAGTCCAAGAGCTTTTGGACCGAGGGTATGTACGTGAGAGCCTTAGTCCTTGTGTTGTTCCTGTTATTTTGGTTCCTAAGAAAGATGGCGGTTAGGCGCGTAATGCGAGATTGTAGAGCCATTAACAATATCACAATAAGGTACCGTCATCCTATTCCTAGGTTAGACGACATGCTTGATGAGTTAAGTGGTTCTATAATTTTTTCTAAGGTTGACTTGCGTAGTGGATACCACCAAATAAGAATGAAATTGGGAGATGAATGGAAAACAGCCTTTAAAACCAAGTTTGTATTGTATGAGTGGTTAGTCATGCCTTTTGGTTTAACTAATGCACCTAGCACTTTCATGCGTTTAATGAGCGAGGTTTTCTGAGCTTTCATTGGAAAATTTGTGGTGGTTTATTTTGATGATATATTGATTTACAACAAGTCGTTACATGAACATCTTGATCATCTCGTGTTGTTTTTGATACTTTGCGTCTTTGCACGTTTATTTGGTAACCTCGAGAAGTGCACTTTTTGCACCGAACGAGTATCGTTCTTAGCTATGTTGTGACTCATGAGGAATTGAGGTGGATGAAGCCAAGGTGCACGCGATTAAGAGTTGGCCAACACCACGACGATTTCACAAGTGCGGAGCTTCCATGGACTTGCGGATTTTACCGCCGCTTTGTGAAGGATTTCAGCACCATTGCAGCCCCATTGAACGAGTTGACGAAGAAGGGAGTTGTGTTCCATTGGGGGCAAGCACAGGAGAATGCCTTCAACCTTTTGAAAGATAAGCTTACTAATGCACCTTTACTCCAACTTCCTAATTTTAATAAGACCTTTGAGCTTGAATGTGATGCTAGTGGGGTTGGACTTGGTGGTGTTTTGATGCAAGATAGTAAACCTGTTGCTTACTTTAGCGAAAAATTGAGTGGTCCTGTTTTGAATTATTCCACGTATGATAAATAATTGTATGCTCTTGTGCGATCTTTAGAAACGTGGCAACATTATCTTTGGCCCAAAGAATTTGTTATTCATTCCGATCATGAGTCGCTAAAACATATTCGCAGTCAAGTGAAACTGAATCGTAGACATGCTAAATGGATTGAATTTATTGAATCTTTTCCTTATGTTATCAAACACAAGAAAGGGAAGGATAATGTGATTGCTGATGCCTTGTCTAGGAGATATACCATGTTGTCCCAACTTGATTGTCGTATATTTGGATTGGAATCAATTAAAGAACAATATGCTAATGATGATGATTTTAAGGATGTCTTGCTGCATTGCAAAGAGGGAAGAACATGGGACAAATATGTGATAAATGATGGATTTGTGTTTAGAGCTAACCGCCTATGCGTTCCAGTTGGATCCGTTCGTTTTCTTTTGATACAGGAAGCTCATGGAGGAGGTTTGATGAGTCATTTTGGTGCCAAGAAGACGGAGGCCATTTTGTCCGCTCACTTCTTTTGGCCGAAGATGAGGCGAGACATTGAGAGGTTTGTATCCCGCTGCACTACATGTCAAAAGGCTAAGTCACGATTGAATCCACATGGTTTATATATGCCTCTTCCTGTTCCTAGCACTCTATGGGAGGATATATCTATGGACTTTGTTTTAGGACTGCTTAGGACCAAGAGGGGGAGGGATAGTATTTTTGTGGCGGTTGATAGATTTTCTAAGATGGCTCACTTTATTCCTTGTCATAAGAGCGACGATGCTGTTAATATTGCTAACCTTTTCTTTCAAGAAATCGTTCGCTTGCATGGTATGCCTTCTACAATTGTTTCAGATCGTGATGCCAAGTTTTTGAGCCACTTTTGGAGAACTCTATGGAATAAATTGGGGACCAAGCTGTTGTTTTCAACAACATGTCATCCCCAAACCGACAGCCAAACCGAGGGCGGTACACTCCACCACCAAGATTTGAAACCATTCATGGGAGAAGAAGATGAGCTTGAGTCGAGGACGACTCCACTTCAAGAGGGGGAGGATGATGAGGACATCACTCCTATGCATACGCCCGAGACTTCTCCAGTTGTGATGCAAGGACCCATCACAAGAGCACGAGCACGGCAATTGAATCAACAGGTGAGCTTATTCCTAAGTGCCCGTGTATATACTTGTGAGGATGGTATGCTATCTAATGATATTATTGATTATATCGTACTTAGGAACTTTGGAGAGGATCATGAAGGCCTTGGGAACCAGCAAGGGCCAAGAGGGAGGCAAGGAGGGCGTCCAACTCAAGTTGGAGTCCCAATTCATCTCGGAGTCGGAGTCCCAATTCATCTCGGAGTCGACTACCTCGGCCACCAGGAGCAGTGTTCACTAAAATCATCGCCCAGGCCACAAACGGACTCCGATTTCAATGATCCACATATGTATCGAAAGCTAAGGAGACAACCTTTCCAATGACACTGGTTTCAGGTCAATTTGACTTCGGAGTCAACAGAAATATGCAAAAAAATCCAGAACACTTTTTCAGTCCGAGTTCGAGTCCAGTTCGGCCTCAGCAATAGTACTGACTTTAAAGTGCCATAACTTTTGATTCTGGAGGGCTCTAGAGACCCATGAGTACATGTTTAAAACATCTCAGAGTCTACTTTCCAAAGGATCTGGCCTCACCTCAAAATTCCTTCAGATGCGTTCGAAAACTGCCAAAAACCAAACATTACTTTTTCAGTCCGAGTCAAACTCTAGTCAAAGTAGGCTTGGTGTTTTCAATTTGAGTTGTATTAGATCTCCAATGCTATGGACGACCCCCTCCTGCTCCCCTAGTATAAATAACCACCCAAACCCTCATCTAGGACTTGGGTTTTGCTTAGATCAATTCTGTCTTTGAACAGTGTCGCCGTTCATCGGTTTGTAGAACCCCAACTCGTGTGCTTAATATAATTCACAATTTCAGGTTGCTTCTTCTACGTTCTTGCTTGTGTTCTCGATTCGCATGCAGGGATAAGCCTTCTTGGCGAGGTCGACCGTGTTTGTGCATGGTTGATAACCAACGGAGCCGTGGTGTAGCGATTGCTGGGTTCGGATCGGTTCTGATCGGAAGCCGGATCGTCAACATCGAGTCTCCACCAATCGACTTACCTCTACCTGTCGAAAGATCGGGCCACCGTGCACATCAAGTGTGATTGATTTAATTAATGACTTTGTGATGATTATTGCATATCTTTTTGGATATTACTATGTGATGAGTTTCCCTTGTCTTTGATGGTTGTAGGACAATGGTGCTAGGTCATAGGGATGCGAAGGATGACCGGGATTAGGCGAGGAGCATTAGAGGTCCTAACGATCAAGGATTACCGAAAAATGATCAAAGACGGAGTCCAGGGCAAGCCTAGAAGACAAGGAAAGGAGTTGATGCTAGCTAGATATTGTGTGGATCAATGAGGACCATCGAATCGTGGTCTAGTTGATAGGTTAGCGGATCTAGATAGTATGCTTTGAAAACCATGCAAGAAAATCCATTATATGTGTGGATTTTGGGTTAGCCCTTGCATGATTGTGTGAGTGGGTTAATCCTAGCCCTTGATGAGTACTCTAGGGTTGAGGGGCTCATCCAAGGGTGGTAGGTGGCCCAAGAATAGTATAAATAGGGGTGAAGGGGTAGCCTTCCCCCTAGAAGGTTTTTGTACTCCTTTGAGCTTTGCGCACTTTGTTGTGAGGCTTTGTAAACCTCTCTTCCTAAAATGCAAATCAATTTCATCTATACTTGAATTTACATTACGTATTTACTTTATGTCTTAAATTCAGCATTTAAATTCCGCATTTAAATTCTCACAATTTACATTCTTGTAATTTGGATTTATCTCCCCTCCTTCTACTTACTTTTGGTTCTTGTGCCTAGGATGATTATTGATGGATGAATCTTCTTTAGATTATGTCCTAATCATCTAGGCAAATTTATGCAAGTTTCTTGCAAAAAGTTGATTTTGTGTTCTTGAATGAATAATCCTGTGATTCACATTTGTGGGAGTTTTTCACTCGTGGTCTTGCTTACTGTGATATGTGGGAAGTTATCCAAGATCATCTTGATCATCAAAATCTCACGAGCTTGGTTTAGATCCAATTCTTGAATTTTGTCGCAAACTTGGTGTCTTCTTCCTTTCCTGTAAAAAGGTAAGAACTTTGACGTCAGTCCTTGCAATTGAAGGTTGCAATAAGTTCCTGATATCCCTAGGATCAAATCTACCAAGTTTCGTGAAGTTTTGTCCAGTCGATCATGATATTCCTCAAATTTTGCTTTTGTCTCTGACTATTTTCAGAACTGTTCTTAAGCCCGGTGCTATCGGCCTTCCAGCCTGGTGCTATGGCCTCCAGTGCTACTGGCCTCCTAGCGGTAGCATTGGCCTGGCAGAACAATATCTCTTTTGATTCGCTTCTTTTTACTGATTTTCGTTATGAGCTAGTTTGGAGTGTTTTGTGGGGGAAAATTTTATTTTGCGGCCATTCACCCCTCTTCTGTTTGCCATCTTGATTCTTCAATAGGTATCAGAGCCAGTTCTGCTCTTTCATAAATCTTGACTGGTCTCAAGCAGTGTTCAAGAGTTCGCTCGGTGGATTCGTTGCGGTTAGGCACCGCCGAGCGTCAAGGCCATATTTGCAGCGCAATTGTGGGTCTCGGCGTTTTGGCCCTCGGCGGCTGAGAATTAATATAATTCATATATATTATTGATTTTATTATGAATAAAAATTTTTAGTTTTCTTTTCTAGTTATTTGCAAATTGCAAGACATCAAATATTAAAGTAGAATATTAAACTAAAATACTTGAACAAATACTACTCAATTAATCAAGTAATAAACTAAGTAGTAAGTACTATGTTAGTGACTTAGTGTACCTTATTTTGAGGGCGACGACGTGAATCTTTCAATCATGGTCATCAGGTCATGTAAACAATAGATCAAAATTGTCTCTCTCAGAGTTTTGTGCCAGCCGCCAAGGACCGCCAAGGCCCGCAATTTTGGCCTAGCCGCCAAACAGGCCGCCAAGGGCTGAATTCATTGCGTTTATAGCCGCCAACCGCAATATCGGCCGCAATATCACCGCCAAGTACCGAATTTTCGAACACTGGTCTCAAGAGCCATGGCGATGGACAATTATTCCACCAAGCCTCCTATCTTCTCTAGAGTTGATTTTCCTTTTTGGAAGTCTTAGATGGAGTCATACATCACTGCCCAGGGCTTCTTGATATGGCAGAAGGTGAAGCTCTTATATGCCGATGAGCACGTCATGGTCGGCAATATAGCTGATGTTGAGGCAAATGCTAAGACAAGGAACATCCTCATACAGGGCCTTAGACATGGTGCGTATGATAGGATTTCTCACCTGTGATCTGCTCATGAGATTTAGGTGACCCTCGATGCTTACTATGAGGGCACTACCCAAATCAAGACCGTGAGGTAGGATCAGCATAAGCGTGAATATAATAAATTTGAACAACACGCTGGTGAGAGTCTTGACAAGTGCTTTGGTCATTTTACGAAAATTTTGAAAGATCTCTGAGCAGTCGGTTGCACATACCCTGACTCGGATAATACTCGACATTTCTTGACCGCACTCAATCTTTGAGTCTGGGAAATGAAAGTGACCACCATCAAGGACACTACCAATTTGTCGACTCTGACTCTTGACGGGCTCTATTCCTGACTCAAGACCCATGAGATCGATGTCGTCTCTCACAAGACGAAATCTCAGTCGATGGTCTTGGTCACTGATCCCAATGGATCTTTTTTTATCTTTCTACTAGATTTTCTTTTGACCATTTGCATTAATGAAAATTTTATACTTAAGGACGTTGCCTTAGTGAGTAAGCTGCAATATAATTTGCTTTCTGTTTCTTAGTTTATCAATGACTCATTTGAGGTAAGCTTTAAAAGAAGTTCTTGTAGAATCCTTGATTCATTAGGGGAGTTAGTTTGCGGGATTTCTAGATTTGGAAGAGTTTTTTATGCTGATTTTTCTGTTTCTTCTGAAGACTCTCTTCGTTGTCTAATTGCTTCTGAGTCCCATGATCTCTTCTTCTAGCATAGGAGACTTAGTTACATTAGTTTTGATCATTTCACCAGAGTTAACAGCCATGATCTCATTCATGGTTTGCCCAAACTCAAGATGGTCAAAGATTTAGTTTGCTCTCCCTACCGACATAGCAAGATGGTTACTGCTTCTCATCCTCCAGCCATCGTAGTGATGACTGATGCACTAGGACAGCTTTTACATGTGGACACTGTTGATCCAGCTAGAGTGCAGTCAGCCGGAGGGAAGTGGTATACTCTTGTCATTGTTGATGATTTTTCGAGGTATTCTTGGGTATTTTTCCTGGCCTCGAAGGATGAGACTCTCTCTCTCTCTTCAGGGGTTTGGTCAGAAGGTTGTCTTTTGAGCTCCCATGTGCATTATGAGCTATACACGGTGATAATGGTACGGAGTTCAAAAATTCCTACTTTGAAAGGTGTTGTGTGGAGTCTGGTTTGGAGCATCAGTTCTCTTCTCCCTATGCTCCTCAGCAAAATGGCGTAGTGGAGACGAAGAACAGGATCCTGGTTGAGATGGCCAGGAAGATGCTAGACGAGTACAATACTGCTAGGTAGTTTTGGGCTGAGATTATAACTACTGCTTGCCATGTTTCTAATCATGTTTTCTTGAAAGCACATTTGCATCGCACTTCTTACGAGTTGAGGTACGGACGAAAGCCCAGTGTTTCTCATTTTTGCATATTTGGCTGCAAATGTTTTATCTCAAAGTCTGGTAATCTAGATAAGTTTGAGTCTCATTTTTCTTATGGTATTTTTCTGGGTTACATGAATTCCTCTCATAGTTATAGGGTCTGGAGTTGTGATGCGAATAGGATCATAGAGACTTGTGACGTGACCTTTGATTAGGCGAGCCTAGGAGTTAGACATAATATTTCAGGCTCTTCTTATCTCTCCGAGACCATCTTCATAGAGGATGAGGATGATGGAGATGATGGTGTTTCACCTGATCCAGTCCCCTCTACACCTAAGGTACCTCCTGTTTTTGTTTCTGTACCTTAGGGAGATTAGCCCTTACTTTCCGACTCTCCTTTAGCTAGTGGCTCTGTTCCTACCTCTTTTACTCAAGAGGCAGAGGCTACTTCTGTTGCTGGGCCTCCCTGTCATATTTAGAAAATTCATCCACCTGATAAGATCATTGGTGATCTATTTGAGCCAGTCAGTCGCTCAAAATTAGGCTTGTCCAGTTTCTACCTTCACTTAGCTTTTTGTTGCCTTGTTTGAGCCGAAGGATATTTCTCATGCATTATTCGATGAGTCATGGATTAATGCTGTGCATGAGGAACTTGAGAACTTCGAGTGGAACAAGGTATGTATGCTTATTGAGGCTCCATCTAGTCATAATGTTATTGAACATTGAAACCAAGTGGGTGTTCAAAAACAAGTAGAGTGAGGATGGGGTTATCATTACGAACAAGGCTAGGCTAGTTGCGTAGGGCTTCACTCAGGTTGAGGGTCTTGACTTTGAGGAGACTTTACCCCTGTAGCTAGACTAGAGGCTATCTAGATCCTGTTTGCATTCTCTGTATACCAGGGCTTCAAGCTCTATCAAATGGATGTCAAGAGTGCATTCCTAAATGGCTATATTGGGAAGAGGTTTATGTCAAGCAACCTCCAGGATTTGAGAACCCCAAATGCCCAAATCATATCTACAAGCTTTCCAAACCTTGTATGGACTTAAGCAAGCTCCTAGAGTTTGGTATGAGAGGCTTAAGTCTTATCTTCTCAGACATGGTTTTAAAATGGGTACAGTAGACAAGACTCTGTTCATCAGACATCAGGATTCTCACTTCTTTCTCGTCCAAATTTATGTGGACAATGTTATCTTTGGTGGCTCTTCTTATTCTCTTGTGTCTCTGTTTTCCGAGGTGATGAGCACGAAGTTTGAGATAGGTATGATGGGCGAGTTGAGCTATTTTGTCAGCTTCCAAATCAAGTAAACTTGGGAGGGTACTTTCCTACACCTAGGTAAGTACACTCGGGACTCCTAAGGCGGTTTGATATGTCTGATGGAAAGCCCATGTTGACTCCTATGGCCGCCACTGCTGTTCTCGAGCCCGATGAGGATGGTGAGCCTGTTGATTAGGAGAAGTTCCGGAGCATGATTGGCTCCCTCCTATATCTTACTGCCTCGCAACCGGACATACACTTTGCCGTGCATATGTACACTAACTTTCAGGCCTTTCCTCGTGTCTCTCATCGCCAGGCGGTGAAGCGCATCTTCAGGTACCTTCGAGCTACTATTGATTATGGTATTTGGTACGCTTCCTCTTCTTGTCTATCCCTTAAAGCCTTTTTCGATGCTAACTTTGCTGGCTATAGGATACATAGGAAGAACACTTCTAGAGTCTGGATTCTAGATGGGGATAACAATTGGGTGGGTACCTCTGGTGTCGGTGTATTCCGCCTGACAGACCCGGAGTCTACAGACCGGGTTTGGTTCGGAAGGAGGGCGTCTTCGCGGCTGGCTAACCCTAGAGGGTGAAAACCCTAGAGACCCCTACGCGAAGGATTCCGGCGTCTATGAACTAGGCATGACACGAAGATTTTACCCAGGTTCAGGCCCCCTTTGCCCCGGGTAATAGCCTTACTTCCTGCTAGATTGTTTGTAGAGTGTTTTTGAACTAGTGCCATGTAGAGTCTTTGGGTTACAAGTTCTTGCCTAGGCTCTACTGCGGAACTCTTGCTTGCTCGACTCGTCGTCCCCCTTTCCCATGCACCAGAAGGCCCTTATATAGGCCGGGCTAACAGGAGTAGGTAAAAAGGGGGTCATCATGCTGATCCTTATGCATTTATTACTCCTTCCTGTGTTGTCCCGTTCATCCAGCCTCATTAAATGCCGACGCATAGCTTCGCCCGGTCCGCCCGGGATGTGACCCCTTTTTGACGGGTTGGTGAGAGGCGTCAGAGGAATGGGCTTGTAGCAGAAATCCTCGTAGTTGATAGATCTGACACCGCAGGCCTGCCGCCCAGAACGGTACGATAGGGGAAGGAGACTTCGAGGCGAAGCCACTTCGCACCACCTTTTTGTCTTGCGGCGGGGCGAGCAGGGTGCCCTCGCCCACCTGCTCGCCGGGCGCCACGACCGCCGGGCGAAGTGGCTGTGCCGGGCGCCACGGCCGCACGGGCGCGCGGCCGTGCTTTCGCCCGGCGCCAGGCGTGATCGCCGGGCAGGCGGCGGCGTGCTCGCCCACCGCCGCCGGGCGCCACGTGGGATCGACCGCGGCGGCAGCAGCGTGCTTTCGCCCACCTACTCGCTGGGCGCCACGTGGTTCGACCGCCGAGCGGCAGGCATGCTCGCCACCGCCGCCGGGCGCCACGTGGATCGACCGCCGGCGAAGCAGGCGTGCTTCGCCACTGCCGCCGGGCGCCACGTTGATCGCCTTGTTGATGCTTTTGTGCGGCGAGGGTACCCAGTAGTATGATATCTTGTGATAGCCGGGCCATACGGAGCGCGTGCCAAAGTTTTTTAGAACCTCCATTAAATGTTTAGTGTGCTCTTGGGCGGGGCCACCACTCATGAGGATACGACCGCCTCGGTCCTCCCCTGCGTATCTGCAGATTTTTCTCGGGACCCGAGGCGACGCACGGTCTTGTCCCTTCGCGAACCGTCGGTGCAGGGGTGCATATATAGGTTCATCTATATCAAGCGGTTTACGCCTTCTCCTTTCTTGCGCACCCCAACTTTCACTTCTTCAACTTCTTCGCACAAAAAGCCTTCGCCTTCTTCATCTTCATGGCGCCTCCCATCCCCGCCTCCACCGCGGACGCCACCACGGTGAATAGGATGGCCATCATAGCGCCGGAGGGCACCTTCCGCTTCCAGACGGGGACCGCCACACCGCGGTGCTTTTCCGATGAGATCCTTATTCACACTTGGGCCATGATGGCGAGCCTGGTCCCGCCATTTTCCGAATTCTTCCTCACCGTCCTCCATTTCTACGGGATCCACCACCTTCACCTCACCCCCAACTCCATTGTCTTCCTTTCCATCTTCGCACACCTCTGTGAAATGTTCATGGGGGTGATGCCGAATCTTCCACTCTTTCGCCACTTCTTCCTCTGCCGCGCCTCCCACGACAACGAGGCGGTGGAGGCTGCTATTTCGCCGGGGACGGATGGCCTCCCTTCACATCGCCTTCGGCCCAGTCCAATCGAAGTCTGGCGCAAATAATGGTCAGACATCAAAGATGACAGCGGAATCGACGCCTTGGAGGTGCCTCTACCGGGCAGCGGAGGCCTCCGAGGACTGGAACTCGCCGGTCGAGGAGACGGCGGAGCTCCGCGCGATGGCGACCCGCATCCACCGACTGCGGGAAGCCGGATTGACTGGGGGGCTGGTAGCCCGGGACTTCGTGGCCCGGAGGATCAGCCCTCTTCGCCGACGCGTCCGCCCTGCATGGCAATATACGGGCGACGACGACACGACGCGCACGTGGCCAGGACGTAAGTCTTTGTTTCTCTTTGGCTTTTTCTCGCGCCCATGCTTCTTTTTGTGGCTTCCTACCAACCAGCAGCTATTTTTTGTCCATTGCCAGGCGCGGGAAACTTGGAGGAGCCGGTCCAGGGCAGATAGCTCGCCCGTCGATGTCTGGCCGGTTCAACCCAGCACACCCTTCCGGCGGCTCGGCTCACCTTCGCCGATTGGAGCACGCGGAGCGCCTATGGGTCGTGAGGCTGCTCCCGCCGATGGACTCCACGGGGCCCGTCGTGGTGCTGACCCGTGGCCCGCTGGTGATCAGGGACATGCCCCCCGCCAGCGATCGGGCCACGGGCAAGCGACCAATCGCCCCGGATGCCACGGGTCTAGATCCTAAGAGGGCCCACGTCGCGGGCCAAACCTCTACCGCCACGAGCCCTGCCGTGGCGGCACCCTCGCAGGGGCGGCAACACAGGCCGCCCCGATCTCGACTTCGTCGCCGGGGGCGCTGCCTCCCGCGGCGCCAACCTTGACGTCCTCTTCTTCGGTGCCGCCGCCCTCCATGCGCCCGACTCAGACACCTTCGCCGACACTTCCTCCCAAGACCGCCCCAATGGCGTGGCGCCGACGCTTCGGCCACGAAGCCCGTGCCACCACCCAACAAGGTGGCTCGACACTCCGATGGCGGTCTCGGCTTGAGGGTACCGCCAAAGGTGGCCTTAGGACGCAGCGCCAGGTGCTAACGCCCCAAAGACACCCCATCGACGGCGGGCACCTCGCCAGTGCCTTTCCGCCGCTGCCGCAGAGAGGGTCAGCGGACGATCTGGCGCCGCGCCGGACGCTCGCCTCGCGCCGCCATTGCCACCACCGAACGCCACGTCGAGCTCTTCACCGGGCTCGGGGATATGCATGCCTTGTTGGGCACCGCCCTCATTGCAGCCGCCAGACACGGGGCCGAGACAGCCCAGTAGTTGGCGTCGGTGAGGGGCGAGCTGCTGCGGGAGCGGGTGAGGGCGGAGGCGGCATTGACGCAGGAGAGAACCGACGCGATCGCTATGCAGACTTCAGGCGAAGGGCAAGAAGCGAGAGGGCCGAGGCGGCGCTGAAGACCTCGGAGCTCGAGTCCTTCCACCTGCGGCGTAATCTGTCCGTCATGCTCAAGAAGGCCTTCCAGCGCATGAAGAGGTGCTTGGAGCCCTTGGGGGTGGCACTGAATGCGCCGCTGGAGGACTCCACCCTGCACTTTGCCCACGCGACCAACCAGGCCGCGGAAGCACTCCGGGGGCTGCCTGAAGCCCTGGCCGCCTGCTCCGCCAGAGAAGGACGAGAGGTCGCGATCATGACTGCGACCTACACGCTTTCTTTGGGGGCCGCGACGCCGCCTTCGATCCCATGGCGGTGGTGACGGCCGGCATCGAGGGAGACACGGCGCAGGCGGAGGCGCGGGTGCGCGCAGCTGCCGAACACGTGGCCGGGATGATGGAAGTGGAGCAGCCGGTCATGGATGTCTCCACCCCGCTGGCCGTGGAAGGCAACGAGGGCGACGATATCGACGTCGGCGATGAAGAGTGAAGGGCCGGGCAGCCTCTTTGTTCTTTTTGTTTTGCTTCCTTTTGTCGATTTACCTGTATGCATGAACACTTAGGCAGCATTTAGTAGAACAGATATTTCCGGGTTAATGCTATTTGTATGCTTGTTCGTTTTGTATGATCGAGTTCGCTAGATTAAACCGTTAGGCGGCCAGCCTTTTAATTTGGCTGGAACGCCTGAGGAGCGCCTGGGTTAGGGCAGCATTCCTGAATTCCGCCAGCGATTGCACGCGGCTGCTGCATACACAGGTATAGATCACACAAGTCATACGAGATTTAGGCAAAAAATGACCTTGAGTCCGACAGGAGACGCAAGACGTAGCTTGGTCTTAGCGTCTGGTTTTTGCGCGGGATTGCCAATTGGTTCAAACTCTCTTGGAGCTTGGACCCTGATGATTGCCTGAAAACGTGCCACAGTGTAGCGTGGCGAGGCAGCAAGTTTCGACGGTGACAACCAGCGGTGCTTCAGGGAGCCAACCCAAGGTGTACGAGCCGTGTTTGAGTACCGCGCCTAACTTGCACCCCGGTTGCTTGACCGCACCGAACGTTAACGCTTTAGCACACTTCCTTTTATCATGAGGGGCCATTGATTTTTAACACTCGTGACAATCACGCGTAACTTGACCCATCTTAGTGCATGCACATAAGGAAATGGTCAAAAATGCAGCACGGAGCACTTATCTTGCTTTATATATCATTGGGCGATCAGCCCCCAAGCATTCGGGCGACCACGGAGGGACTTGGGGCGAGCAGCCCCCAAGCACTTGGGCGACCACGAAGAGGCTTGGGGCGACTAGCCCCCGAGCGCCTGGGCGACCACGAAGAGGCTTGGGGCGACCAGCCCCCGAGCGCCTGGGCGACCACGAAGAGGCTCGGGGATTTCATGCAATAGATCGACGCCTCTAAGTCTTGGCCTGCGCGCTCACATAGCTACCAACAGAATGAGTAGGCTTTGCGCAGTGCATATGTAAGATAAAACCAAACGATATAGGTCCTTGCACGGAGTAAGCCCCGGTCCGCCTTTTTGATTCCTAAGTCCTTGAGATTTTTTCAGAGATCGAACCACGGTATTGTGCGTCAAGGCAGCGGGCTTCCAGGAGGGGTACTAGACTAACGATGCTCGCGGTGACAACCAGCGGTGCCAGGAGTTAACCCGAGGCGTGGCGAGCCGCGTTTGAGCACCGCATCTAGCCCGCCCCTGGTTACCCGTCCTTGTCAGACACAGGCACCAGGTGACTCTATAGATCACCAAGGAATTAGCAAACATACGGAACCAACAACATTCATGCAAAAAACTTGTCGCTAAGGGCACAGAAAGGGACAACAATGGTAAAGTAAAAGCCTTCTAGGCAATAACTTTACTAACCGCCAGAAGCTGCCGACCAGCCAAGGGAGAGACTTACCTCATGGCTAACCAGGGTGAGCTGCGGGGTACTTACAACTCCTTCAAGGATAGAACTTCCGCAATAACTCAATGTTATAGGAATTCATCAGTTCTTCGCCGTCCTCGGTATTATGCCGGACCGCCCCGGGCCGAGATACCGAAACCACCTTAAAGGGGCCCTCCCATCGGGGAGACAGTTTGTGCAACCCGGCATGCGTCTGAATTCTACGCAAGACCAGGTCGCCTACTGCTAGTGTTCTCTCAGAGACCCGGGTGGCATGGTATTGCTCGAGACTTTCTTTGAAGTGGCGGCGCGGAGAGCAGCGCGATCCTGTACCTCTTCCAAAAGGTTGACGTCTTCCCGTCGGAGATCTCCTTGGTCTTCTTCGTTGAACGCCGAGACGCGCGGAGAACCGAGCGACAGCTCGGAGGGGAGAACAGCCTCCGCCCCGTACACCAGGAAGAAGGGTGTCTCGCCCGTGGCCCGGCTAGGCGTGGTACGAAGCGACCACAAGACCGCCGGAGCTCCTCGACCACCAGCGCTACGCTTATGAAGCCGATCAAACGCCCTTGTCTTGAGGCCCTTCAGCACCAGCGCGTTGGCACGTTCTGCTTGCCCATTGCTCATGGGATGAGCCACCGAAGCGAAACATACCTTGGTGCCCATTTCATCGCAGAAATCCAGGAAAGCCGCGCTAGTGAATTGAGTCCCGTTATCGGTGATGATGCGATTGGCGACTCCAAAGCGGGCGAAGATCCTGCGAATGAACTTGACGGCAGCAGCGGCCGTGATGGCGCGCACCACCTCGGCTTCAACCCACTTTGTGAACTTGTCGATGGCGACGAAGACGTGGGTGAAACCCCCTGTGGCCCGTGGGAACGGGCCGGGATATCCGACCCTGACCGCAAAACCGCCAGAAGCGGGATGGTTTCTGGCTGGGCTGGTCGGTGGATTTGCCTGGTGAAGAACTGACAAGCTTCGCATGTCCTCACCAACTCGCAAGCATCCTGGAGGGCAGTAGGCCAATAAAATCCTTGGCGAAATGCTTTACCGACGAGCGTTCGGCTAGACATATGGCTCCCGCACACGCCTCCGTGAAAATCAGAGAGCAAGTTGCTCCCCTCTTCCCGAGTGATGCACTTCAGTAGAACTCCGTTTCTGCTCTGGCGATATAGGTCCCCACCTACCAGAGTATAGCACTTGGCCTTACGTGCAATCTTCTCAGCTGAGGCATCATCGTCGGGGATCACTTGGTCACGCAGGAAGGCTAGGATAGGATCCATCCACCGATCTTCCTGGCCAAGCGTGGCGACCACTCGGTGCTCGCCTGGGTACTCCGCTGGGCCAAGCTTTTCCTTAGTCTTGCCTCGAAGACCGCCGTCTCCCTCCCGACACGCCGAGGCAGATCGCCTCCCCGGCCCTGGGGCTATGGCGGCGGCGCCGCTTTTCCGCCGAGCCGAGGTCATAGCGGCCTTGCCGTCGTCCCCGCCTGAACTGGGGGCTGCGACAGCGACACCATCGTCCCCACCTGAATCGGGGGCCGCAATGGACGGTCGCGATAGCCTTTCTTCGAAGACTCCGACCGGAACAGAAGCCCTTGAGGACGCAAGCTGCGAAAGCCCGTCCGCAAGGTGATTGTCGCGCCGAGGGACATGGATATACCCCAAACCTTCAAAGTGACGCTCCATCTTTCGGACTTCCGCCAAGTACGCCGCCATGGTGGGGTCGGAGCACTGGAACTCCTTCCGCGCTTGATTGATGACCAGCAGGGAGTCTCCCTTGACTTGGAGGCGCCGAATGCCCAACGCCGAAGCAATGCACAACCCTGCCAGCAGGCCCTCGTACTCAGCTATGTTGTTTGTGGCCTTGAAATCGAGGGCGACCACATATTGGAGGATGTCGCCGGTAGGAGAGACCAAGACAACTCCAACCCCCGCGCCTTCCAACCTGAAGGAGCCATCGAAGAATAAGGTCCAGGGAGAGGGCGCGGGAGCTTCTTTAGCTTCAGGAGTGGCGGGAGTCCACTCGGCGATGAACTCCGCAAGCTTCTGACTTTTGATGGCGGTGCGGGGTACGAATTTGAGGTTGAATTCCCCCAGCTCCACCGACTATTTAGCAATTCGGCCCTCTGCTTCTCGGTTGTGAAGAATTTCCCGCAGAGGGTAGGCCGTGACCACGGTAACTTCCGCCCTTGGAAATAATGCGCGGCTTCTCGGCGCCACCAGGACGCAGACAAGATCATCTCGAGCTTGCGGGTAACGGGTCTCGGCTTCGTGCAACACCTTGCTGATGTAGTACACCGGCCTCTGGACGCCTTCCCTCTCCGTAATTAGTACCGCGCTCACCACCTCAGGGGTGGCAGCTACGTACAGGAGCAAGGGCTCACCCGGCGCGGGAGAGACCAGCACCGGGGGAGAGGAGAGGTACCGCTTCAAATCTTCAAACGCCTTCTGGGCTTCTTCAATCCACTCGAAGTGGTTCGTCTTCTTCAATAACTTGAACAGAGGCAAGCTTTTTTCTCCCAACCGGGCAATGAACAGCCCCAGGGAGGCCAGGCGACCGGCCAGGCATTGGACTTGCTTGAGCCGTGCTGGCGGCTTCATGTGTTCGATGGCCGATATCTTGTTAGGATTGGCTTCAATGCCGCGGCTGGACACCAGGAAGCCCAACAGCTTACCGGAGGGCACACCGAACACGCATTTTTCCGGGTTGAGCTTCAGACTATTCTTCCGGAGGTTAGCAAAGGTTTCCTCCAGGTCTTGGATCAGTTCTTCGCTCTTTTTGATCTTCATGACTAAATCATCGACGTAAACCTCAAGATTTTGCCCTATCTGGGGGCGGAAGGTAATGTGCATGGCACGTTGGTAAGTGGAACCAGCATTCTTTAAACCAAAAGCCATTCTTACATAACAGTAAACACCCGTAGGGGTTACAAAAGTGGTCTTCTCTTCATCTTCAAGTGCCATGCTAATCTGGTGGTACCCGGAGTACGCATCCAAGAAGCACAGCAGCTCATACCCGGCCGTGGAGTCAACAAAGAGATCGACTCGCGGCAGGGGGTAAGGGTCCTTCGGGCAGGCCTTGTTGAGGTCGGTGAAGTCGACACACATGCGCCACCTCCTGTTGGACTTCTTGACGAGCACTGGGTTGGCGAGCCACTCAGGATGAGAGACCTCCCTAACAATCCCTGCGCTCAGCAGCTTCTCTACCTCCTCTCGAATGGCATCTTGGAGCTCGGGCGCCTGCCTCCGGACCTTCAGCCGGACCGGACGCGCCTCGGGGAGCGTTGCCAATCGGTGCTCGATCACCTCCCTAGGGACCCCAACCATGTCAGACGGTTGCCAGGCGAACACGTCGGAGTTGGACTGGAGGAAGGTGACGAGCGCGTCTTCCTATTTGGCGCTGAGGTTGGCGCCAATGTTGACGGTCTTCGGGGCTCGCCCTCGCCAGGCAACCACCTTAACCTCACGGGCGAGCCGTGAGGCGCTGGTCCGAGCCCGAGGGCTCTCGAGGAAGTGGCGCTGGCGCCCGACGCAGTGGCACCGAACATGTCCAGTATACAAGATACTTAGGCGCAAGGCCTCGGCCTTATCCACCCGGATCGCAAAGCCGCATGCCCGAGATCTTCACCACCATGTAAGCATAGTGGGTGGCCGCCATGAACTTGGCCAACGCCGGTCGCCAAGCAAGGCGCTAGGGGAGGTCAAGTCGGCGACCTCAAAATCCACCATCTCGGTCACGGTAGTTGTCTTCATCCCCGAAGGTGACGGGAGGCACACCGACCTATGGGCATTAAGCCGCACTCGGTGCCACCCCAAAGATGGGCGAGGCCGCGCAGATCCCGCGGGATCTGGAGCGCCAGAAATGCCGACGAGGACAGGAGGTTGATGGAGCTCCCTCCGTCCACCGGCACGCGCCCTAGCCGCACGTTCCGAATGGTGGGGCGACACCACGACCAGGAGATGCCCCAGGCCGGTGGCGCCCTCAGGGTGGTCGGCCTGACTGAAAGTGAGTGTCTGCTCTGACCACTTCAGCATCCGACCCGCCCCCGAGCCTGACGCCGTGGCACACACCTCCCTCTTCAACCGCTTGTAAGCGGCGTTGGAGGAAAAGGAGGATGAACCACCATAAATGTAGGCCACAGTGTGATCCGCTTTCTTTGGAAGGCAATGAGGCGGGATCTTCATCTTGATCGCCGTCGGGCGGCGCCCTTGCCGCTTCTCCACTATTTGTCCACGACCGGCAAATTGCCCAGGTCATGGGTATTGGTTTGATGTATTGGGCAGGAGGGCTCACCCTCCTTTTGGTCACGGCGGTCGTTCCCATGACCGCAGCGGTCATCGCGCCGATCGCGGCGATCGTTACGCCGGTCACGACGGTCGTCATGCCGCTCACAGCGATCATCACGCCGATTGCGGCGGTTGCGTTTCCGGGGCGCGGGTCCTCTTTGTCGTCGCGTTCGGCGGCCAAGGCCTGGCCGCCTTCCTCGCCAAGGCGCGCTTTCTTGCCTGACGGCAGAACCCTTCGAGGTCCCGGCCGTCCTTGCCTCACACCTTGGGGCCAAAGGCCGCCCTCTCGCCTTGGCGTCCCCAGACACTTATGTGCGAGGGAGAAAAACTCGGAGGTGGAGGTGATGGTACGGGTGGCCATCTTCTCCTTCATCTTGTGGTCGCGTACGCCCCTTCTGAAGGTGATGACGACCGATTGCTCTGAGATGTGGGGGATTGTATTATGGCAGTGGCAAAACCGCCGAATGAAGTCGCGAAGCGACTCCCCCTTCTCTTGCTCCAGAGCGTGGAGGTCGTCCTCCACGTCGGGCTGCGCAAAGGAGCCCTGAAAGTTGGCGACGAAGAGGTCGCACAACTCCCCCCACGAGTGCACCGATCCTCGGGGGAGATTTAACAGCCAAGAGCGGGCAGAGCCCGTCAAGGCTGTTGGGAGGTAGTTGACCATGACCTTTTCAGATCCGCCAGCTGTCCGCACCATCGTCGTATAGATTTGGAGGAACTCCTCCGGGTTGGTGGTGCCGTCATATTTTTCTATGGCCGCCGGGCGGAACCTGTTCGACCACGTCACGCGGCGCAGCCGCCGGGAGAAGGCCTGGCACCTGACGCCATAGAGGGAGCCCAGCCGCTCATCGGGGGCCCGATCCGGAGACCTCCCCCGGGAACGCGGGACCTGACTCCCTATAGAGTCGGAGGAGTGAACCTCCTCCTTGGTCCGAGAGTGAGAGCCACGGGGGGAACTCTCACCGTCAGATGCTACACCTTACTGTGGCAGCCCGTCCGGGTGGCGCGGTAGGCGATCATGAGAGGTCATCATCAGGCGGGCGACTCTCATCCAAATGAGAGCGGAGGTCCCCACGGTCCCTTGTGGAACCGGGACCAGCACTGAGCGCGCCCTTCCTTCGACCCCGGCTCGCCTGGCTAGAGCCTTTCCCGTTAGGGTGGCTGGACGCCTGAGTGCGCTCTGCATGCGCCTTAGGCGACAAGGTACCAGCGGTACCTGACCGGCCGGGGAGCCCTACCCGAAGTTCGGCCACATCCACGAGACCGGTGATGCTCCGCAGCCACGGAGTGGCCGGGGAGTCTCCCGCGAACTCCACCGGTGGGTGGTCCAGAAGGGCACGAGCTGCGTGCAAGTTCTGGGCGGGAGTGGCCGCCTCCATGGCTAGCCTGCGGCGCACGGGCTACTCCACCGCCTCCAAAGGAGCAATGGCGCCAACCTGCAGGGGCGGGGTGAGACGGTCCCTCGACCGGTGCGACCACCGGGAAGCGCCTTGGGCGTCGCTCGTTCCCGCCACATCCTGGTGCTGAGAATCCGCCATCTTCAGATGCACGGGCCTACTTCCAAATCACGAACGCCGAAGTCCGCTGGGGAGTTAGCCGGAAAAACCAACCACTAGCCTCCTATCTGGCGCGCCCCTGTCGATGTATTCCGCCTGACAGGCCCAGAGTCTACAGACCGGGTTTGGTTCGGAAGGAGGGCGTCTTCGCGGCTGGCTAACCCTAGAGGGTGAAAACCCTAGAGACCCCCACGCGAAGGATTCCGGCATCTACGAACTAGGGATGACACGAAGATTTTACCCAGGTTCAGGCCCCCTTTGCCCCGGGTAATAGCCTTACTTCCTGCTAGTTTGTTTGTAGAGTATTTTTGAACTAGTGCCGTACAGAGTCTTTGGGTTACAAGTTCTTGCCTAGGCTCTACTGCGGAACTCTTGCTTGCTCGACTCGTCGTCCCCCTTTCCCATGCACCAAAAGGCCCTTATATAGGCCGGGCTAACATGAGTAGGTAAAAAGGGGGGTCATCATGCTGATCCTTATGCATTTATTACTCCTTCCTGTGCTGTACCGTTCCTCTAGCCTCATTAAATGCCGACGATGGTAACCGCCTCGTCCGCCGGGATGTGACCCCTTTTGACGGGTTGGTGAGAGGCGAAGAGGAATGGGCTTGTAGCGTAAATTTCGTAGTTGATAGATCGACACCGCAGCTCGCCGCCTGTAAGCAGACGATAGGGAAGGAGACTTCGAGGCGAATCCACCGCACCACCTTTTGTCTTCTGCGGCGGGCGAAAGGGGTGACCTCGCCACTTGCTCGCCGGGCACCACGTGGATCGACCACGGGCGAAGCAGCGCGGCGTGCCACTGCTTTCGCCGGGCGCCACGCGGATCGACCGCCAGGCGGCGTGGCGGTCACCCATCGCTCGCCGGGCGCCACGCGATCGACCGTCGGGCGCGCAGAGCGTGCTTCGCCACTCTCATTGGCGCCACGCGATCGATCGCCGGGCGCCAGGCGTGCTTCGCCCACTCGCCACCGGCGCCACGTGGATCGACCGCCGCGGCGCAGGCGTGCTTCGCCCACACGCCGCCAGCGCCACGTGATCGACCGCCGGGCGAAAGCAGCGTGCAGCGCCCACTGCCGCCGGGCGCCAGCGCGACGACCGCCGCGCAGGCGTGCTCACCCACTGCCGCCGGGCGCCACGTGGATCGACTGCCGGGCGAAGCAGGCATCTTTCGCCACCGCCGCCGGACGCCACGTGGTTCGATCGCCCGGGCGGCAGGCGTCTGTTGCCACTCGCCGCCGGCGCGCGTGGGATCGACCGCGGCGAGCGTAGTGGCGTTTCGCTTTCACTGCTGCCGGCGCCACGCTGATCGCTTTGTTGATCTTTAGAGGCGTAGGGTACCCAGTAGCAGAGTACGCTGACATCTGGGTACAACTGGTGCCCACCTATAACATCCCGAAAATTTTAATAAAGTAAAAATATATATTTTAAATTTAAATATGATTATTTCTGAGTATTCTTGGTATTATTGGTTTTATTTATTTGGATTTCTTTGGATTTATACTTTGTGTGAAAAATCCAACAAACGGAATTAAGGAATAGATAATGGTAAAAAGATAAAAAGGTAAAAGTGAAATCTTGAAAAATTTATATTAAAAATCTTCAGAACTTTTTTAAATCATTTCAGCTAATAAATAAAATTTTAAAGCAAAGAATGATTGAATGACAAATGAAAAGACCTTCTTTAACTAAAAACAGTGCACATTCTGATTTAAATAAAAATATGGGAACCTTATCTGAACCTAAGAAAATTACCCTACTGTCCTCAAGATATTAGTTACCTGGTAAAAATCTTATAAATTTATAGTGTCATTTAAAGCCTTTCAAAATTCAAAAACAGAAACTCTGAAAATCTGAAATTGGAATGTCAGAATACTTATAAAATAAATACATAATATTTTAACCTAAAATTTTTATGGGAACATATCTAACCCAAATTCAACTCTGAAAAAAGTAACAAAATTAAATAATATAATTTACAACCTTAAATAAATCAAAATCCGAAAAGGAATTTTTGAGCAGTCATCAATGTCAGAATTTCTAATAATTCCCTGTAAAACATTTTAACTCAAAAATTTTACTAGAAGATAATCACCACTAGGAGACCATTGTGAAAAAGTTTAGAAAATATTTTAACCAGTTATAATAGCTCGATTATAGATTTTGTACTGCCTAAAATATCCAAAAATGGTTTGAAAACTAGTTAACTTTGAGGAATTATTGTATGAAAACCACAGTAGTGAATTGAGTAAAACTAAAGAAAATGGAAACTACATACCCTAGCCTCCCTACATGAAAATTTCTAGAAAATTTTAAAAGAGATAAAATTACTTTTGAACCAACTCAACTCGTAACCAAAACTAACAGACGCATGTACAAAATTTCACTTCAACTTCTAGTCACAGGTCAGGCTAGCACTGTAGCCACATCACCTTCACCAGATCGCACCATACCTCTTTAATTCTACTGCCACACCTTGCCTTGGCTTATCCCCGAAGCTTCAGGCAACGCAAGGCAACGCCGGTAAAACGCTGCCGCGACAGGAGAAACTTCGGTAAAACTCTGCCGTGTGGGCCATCTGCCTGCTCTGTGTCACGCTCTCGATCCATCTCCCAATTCATCCCCACATCTGGCTTGGCTCGATCAGTTCAACGCATCGGCGCCAGCCCTCCTGAATGGTCTCCTTTGTCCATCGCTCCTTTACTCCGATTCAACGCATCAGCACCATCCAAGAGCTCGATCATCGCCATGTTCGTCCTCAGTCCTCCCGCGCCTTGCTCTGTCTCATCCGAGCACCAAAAGATCGCGCCATGCCGGGCCCTCTCCATTCCAAGGTCACAATGGCACATGACGAATAGAACCGAGCTGCATTCTTTTCCTCCATTCAAACCTTGTGCTGCTACTCTAAAAATCCAGCTCCCAGGCTCTCAATGCACTCACCTCTCTTCAGTATACTCTTTCCATCCAAAAACTAAGTCTGAGACTTACTGATCATTCCATATTGCCTGGCCCTCTTTGAAGCCCTCTCTACTCAAGCTCAATCAATTGCCGCCATTGCCACCAAACCGAAGCTCCAGCCGAAATTTCAATAGCATGATTTAGTAAGCAATTCGGCAAAACTTTTCATTTTAAGCTCTCTGGTCATATCCCTAAACTCATCTAATCCCTTGGCTGTAGCTAATCTCATTCAAAGCATTTTTGGCCACTGTTTTTC